>OW387135.1:48082135-49282135 GCA_936440205.1 Lepidonotus clava | reverse complement strand
TGTCGTCCAAAGCTGAGCAAGGGTCATTGAACTCTGGAAAATGAAATAAATTACAGCATTAGTGAGCTCTGGCATCACGTTATTTAAATCCTTCTGGTGACAATAAAATGCAAAATCAAGTTGGTTATGCCAATGTTTACCTGTTGCTAATTGACACCAAATTTTCATCAAGTCCATCAGTTTAGATTGATGTGGCCTAAGGTAATTTTAAGTATTCTTAAACTGTGTGAATCTTTTTTGACCCTTCACTTTTTCAATTGAATAAGAAGGTTAATGAAAACGTTAGATTAAAATATAAGTAAGCATCCCTTGAAATAACGAAACTTCAGGGGGTGAATATAATCAAGGTCTAAAATGATATAATTATATCTCCAGGAAGATCGGGCATCAGGATGTTTCCCAACAGAATCCTCGAGGAGCTATTCATATTTTGAATGGTACAATGCAAATCAAGAGTGGCGACGACAAACTAAGAAAATCTAATATTCCTACCTAGATTACCAGCCATATTGGGTGCGGTCCATGGCACAGTGTTCCCAAGAACCTTCAGACGTACCCCATTACTGAGGGTCACATACAGGTCCTCACTATTGAAAGTGTCAATGGCTCTGACGAGTCCCTCCTTCAAGGCCTCTTCGGTTGGTTCAGTCAGGGTAACAACTGTTACCTCTGCAATGATGCTGCCAGGTCTGGAAGATGTATTTGATTTTCAGCTGTTAATCCATGCTACATTTTTGTGTATGCTTACATTAACTGTAGTTTTTCAACAATTGGGGTGTGGATGGGGGGGGGGAGATCCTGATGTTGGATGCCGAATTTAAGAAATGGATATGTGGCCTGGCACTATATTTCAAATTCCCATTTCTCCTTTAAAAACCTTCCATGTTGCATGTCAAATTGAAGAAAAGCCCATATCAAGTAGTTTATTTTTCTCTTAAAGAACATTGGCCATGTCGCCCTCTCGATTTTAGGGGTCTACACCCCTAACAATGGTCATTCATTTTTCTTGTTGGAAATGCACTGAAAATATTACATCTTATTCTCAATCTTCTTATTTGTAAGCTCAACTGAACCTTTATTATTATTGGTGCTTATTGCGAGAATGAAATAGACTTTCTCCTAAATATCAATTATAATTACAGGTTGATAATAGAACAAACTGTAATGTAAAGTATGTGAATACCTATATGTTCGTAATGATTAGCAATTCTGTTTACAATTACTTGCTCAAGGCAATTTAGATTAGTACCACAAGTAATTTCTTTATTCAAAGTGAGGACATACATTGGTGAGTGATTATTTTGACAAAAGCCTCAAGGAGGGTATCCATTGAGTGATTGAAATAAATTCTGGTCGTCTTGACCAGTTCTGGTTGCTTGATTCTGGTTGAAAATGACCAGAACAGTTCAAAAACGATCAGAATTTGTGTTTCCATTTAATAATTTTACCAGTTCTAGTCGTTTTCGTCCAGAATCAAATGACCAGAACTGGTTAAGACGACCAGAATTTAGTTTGGTCACCCAATGGGAACCCCCCCCCTTCAAGATGAGAGCCCACTGAGCAATGCAAATAAGATTCTGATCGAATTAGAGATCGCTACTAACCAATATCTAAAGGCGGGTTCCCATTAAGCTATGCGATCTAAATTCAAGACGAAATACAATGTCACGTCAGTAGCAACCGATATCTAATATTGTTGGATATTTCCCATGTGATTGACCCTTTTTTTAAACCATTTTCTGATCATTTCCGAGCCTCTAATCTTTTAAATGACCACAACTTTAGCTTGATCGCCCAATGATTCCTCCTCCTCCTTTAATCATGGTATTATCTGTGTGTGGAAGTTAATGAGTATTAAAACAATCACCGAAAAATGAAAGCAACTGATAATCCCCCAAGATCCTGAATCACAGGCAGGAGAAGTGTCTGAAAGTAAATATAACAAGTATTTACCATTAAGGTTCTGTTTGCAATAACTTTCAAAACTAAGACTTTGCAAAAATCATGTTTTCATTAATCATGCAATGATTCTACATTTACTGTTTCATGATAGTCTGATACTTATACCTTGCTACATGAGGATTTCATTAGGTATAATTAATGTCAGCCTTGCAGATTGTCCATTGTACGGCATGCCTACATCCTTAAATTGCAGTATTCTCTGTGTATGGGTGATTACATTGGCTATCCTATAGAATATTTCGATGTCATTTTATTTTCAAAGTTTTATTCAATATCTTCATGTATACACGTGATCTTTCAGATGTTTGTAGTATAAAAAAAAGCAAGATGGTAATTTCAATTATATATAATAGATGTTCTAGAGAATGCTGAAAGATTTAACACAAAATGATGTATCTTGGCCTACATTTCTCTGAAACATGGCAGACCTTATTTGGAGTATCCAAACTCTTGCAAAATTTGGAGAAAATCAACCACTAATACAGATATTTTGTGTGCTATAACATACTACTATATCATTCATTAGGTTGCATTGTATGAAAGCAACTAATCGACTGATTGAAGTTATGTAGTGTATAGGCGAGAACCCATTGAGTGACTAAACTAAATTCTGGTTGTTTCTGTCAGTTCTGGCCGCTCAGTTTGGCTGTTTTCGACCAGAATTGGTTGGAAACGACCAGTTCCCACTGAATGATTTACCAGAAGTCGCTCAGTGGGAACACCATTCCTGTTCGTTTCTGACCATTTCTGGTCATTTCAACCAGAAGCAAGTGACCAAATGATCAAAACTCTTATAGATTTGAAGAGTTTTTAGAAATGTGATTAAAATTTCATATTAATCGAGAATCATAATATCATATTGAATTCTTGATACATGCCTCCGAAACTATCATTAACAATGTAAGTCCAATGTGAAGAAATATTCCAATACTAATGAAATACCTATAAAGCTTCCAGTTTCTGAAAAATTGCCAACCCATAAACAAGTTAACATTCTAAAGAATGCTAAAATAGTTTCTGATTTAACACATGATATTAATCTGTAATCATAATATTATATTGAATTCTTGATACATGCCTCCGAAACTATCATAAACAATATTAATCATGTAAATTAAATGTGAAGAAATATGTCCATACTAATGAAACACCAATAAAGATTGCAATTTAATGTTTATCACCCTTATGTTTTTATGATTAAGGTGAAATATTACTGTATTCGAAATTAGAATTCATTGAAATACTGGTCAACAGAAATTGCAGAGATTTAGCATGCTCCATGCAATGATTTAATCATTGAATGTAGCATGCTAAATCAAAAGTGGATTAAAGAGCAAGAAAACTATAGGTTTGATGAATTGCGTGCTGACCCCATTAACCTATCCTTAAACAAAAAAGAATGAACTATATGTGTAAATATAAATTTATTTACCTCTATAGCAGATGCAACCAATTTGTGATTGTCTGAGGTAGGATCATTCAAATCATCTTCGAAAATGCCATCCAATGTAATAGTGAAGGTAACTTGACTTCTCCCGTTAGGAACTATATAAATATTATGGAGAAACAGGTAAGATGGTATCACAGTTACAGTGTTATGGGACACTCCTGAAATAATACCTTTTTACTCCTGTGCACTGTTGCATAATCAAACCGTTGCAACAAAAATAAATCAAAACAATTGTAAGAAAGGGGGGGAGGCTCCATTAGCACCAGTTTATCTTTCAAAAGCTAAGGGGGGGCACGCCTTGATCAGCCCCTGACAGCGAAGACTTCATAACCACGGGAGGTTGCTACAGGTATATGCTGCATAACCTTAATAGAAAATATTTGGTACCATGGGAAATAAACATTTAATTAACACGAGCCTGTACTATATCCTATAAGTTGATATAGTAAGCATCCTCTCCAAACATTGGGTAAGGGTGGCAGACCCAAATATCAAATTCCCATTTCCTTGCAGGTTTAATCAGGAGGACACGGTTTACACGGTTTACATAACTGGCACTCAACCGCCTTCAAGAGTCACTTGCAAGACATTTATACCCTGTGGATGCCAGCTCAGACTTAAATGGCAACAAGGCTCGTATTATGGATGAACCTAATGGTGATTTATTACTGTAACTGACTCGTGTACTTGTAGAACAAGGTAGTTATAATTATTTTTAAGGAACGAGAGTCGTTGGACATTGAGAGAAAAACACAACTATAGGTATTTTTGTCATTTTGCTCCCTGTTTCTTATTCTAGAGTAAAGTGAATTATCTTCATTTTGTATTGAAGTACTATATCTACCTTCACATGATTTATCATTGAGGCTGTATCCAGGGAAGCAGTCACAACGGTAACTTCCTGGTGTGTTGACACATAACTGTTCACAGTCCCCGTTTCTCACTGCACATTCATCAATTTCTGAAAAGAAATATTGGAGCATTTTTCATATGCAAAATATTTCGTGACAATTCTTCCACATTCACATTCATACTTTTTTGAAAAAGAAAGAGTATCATAATCAAAATATAATTCATAAACATTTGTCCATGTTTCTATGCCTCTATGTTTCTTATGCATTGTGACATTTATATGCTGTTATGACTTTGTATAAAATTGAATGATCACCCTATTCGGAAAGTAGCATTGCCTATCTTTGGGAAAACAATACTTACCAATGCAGATTCTTTCCTCTTCGAGTCGGTATCCACCAAAACAGCCACATGTGAAACTAGTGATGCGTAAAAAGCAGAAAAAGGAAGAGGGTTATCAAGGTGAGAGTATAGAGTGGTATTAAAATTTATGAGTTGGTTTGGTTTTTTTTTCGCTATTATATTACTAAAACTGAATAAACCAAAAACCAAATATCTATTACTTGACCCTACCTTTTCTACAAATTGATCATCACTTATATCTAATCTAAATATTTCTTTTTCATCTTCCCATACTTTACCCACACTTTATGAATTAAAAAGCATATTCTTTCAAGGAACAGAAATACCAGAATAGCAAAAACTAATTTTCCAGCCATTAAACCATTTCTCCCAACAGCATAAAAGCACCCTCTCCCATTTTGTCAACAAAATCAGTCCAAATTAGCCTGCAGGTGCTTAAAATACTGGAAATTAGCTACCTGTAGCACAGTCATGAGATTTGCTTAGGTACGCTAAGACTTTGCCCCAGAAGGTGTGTTGTAAGTGTCACAAAAACTGGAAAAGCTTTCTGAGAAAGCACATGGAATAACTTTAGGAACTAGGCCTTTGATTTTTATTACAGAAATTAAGGTAGGATTTATAGCATAATTGTCATAAATGTGTTCCATACACCCTACATTTAAGGAAGAGCTCGTTTTTCCACTTCATATTAATAAACATATTGTGACGTTCCTCAGTAGTTCAGGGTTTCCGATTCCTACAACAGAGGGACGTGGGGATTGTTTCGGGTCTCAGCCGGACGGGGAATCCGAGCAAGAAGCCGAGATGTGATATTTAGAGTCGTGCCTCGCGCACGAGGGGGTTTTAGCGGGTCGATCGGGAAATCGGTATTTGTCGACGGGGGGAGGGGTGTATCAGCCGGGCTGGACCGAGGGGCCTCAGCCACCGGTGCGGGGTACGGGCACTTCCATTAGCGGGCGGAGGACTGCGGAGGAGGAAAAATGGTAGGGGTGGGTGGGGGCCATTTCCTTGGTGCCGGCACTCCCTTCGGGGCCCACTGCGGACGATCTACCCTGGTTCTCGTTCCGCGGGGGTGTCGGGCCGACGGTCGCCTATTGTTTAGTAGCGTGGGGCCGAGCCGGTCGCGCCTTCGTACACCCGGTTCCTGGGTTTCCGTTCCCTGTTTCGGGCCCTCGTGCCAGTTCGGTCCTTCGTCCTCGGGACTCCATCCGGGCCATTTTCGGGTCCTCGTGCCCTATTTCGTTCTCTCGGGCCTTCGGGACCCCGCCCTAAGTTTCGCCTTATTTCTTCCAACTTTTGCCATTTTATTTGTATTTTCTAGTTAATCAGCCTGTATTGGATCATCTTATCGGTTACTATAGGAAGAAGACACATGTTGGCACAAGGAGTACTGCAAAGAAACTCCTTTATTCTCGGGTCTCACCGTCCCTTTTATAGTCTAGTGGTCAGCCCTGATTGGCTGTTTCTGATCACGTGGTTACAAATGACGTCACTTCCGGTTTACATTTATCACTTCCGGTTTACATATTTCTCGGGACTTTCGAGTTTCGGGCTTTTACAGTTTCGGGCCTTCGGACCTTTCGGGTTTTCCGGGCTTTTCGGGCTTTTCGGGCCCGTTACAAAATATACTTTAATCTGTCGCATTGTCTCACTTTTCGTTTTTCAGTCTTAACAATTGATGAATAGACATTCATCACAATATAATAAGATAGTGTAATTCAGAAACGCTTTTTATAATACAGTCAAAATATATTATTTGAACTGCAAGAATTCAAATTTAATGTGATAGTTTCATTGCAAAACCAACCCATCACAATGTCTTAAAAAGAACCATATAATTAACTGATTTAAATAGTAAGTCGTTTAATCATTAGTGTCTCAGTATATGTGATCCCATATGTCACAAAAGTACTGACATCATTACATATTACCCCTAAAGGGGTATTGTTACAAGACCACAACTGAAAAATAACAACAATTTATCCTGCTACTTACCCGTTACCTTCCACCTCTTCACAAGTATGATCACAGGGACGGCTTTCACAGAATTGTATCTCTGCAAAATATGAGTTTGAAAAGCATACTATACATTCATTAAAATGATTGCAAGGGATTCTCTTGACCATTTTTTGTATTCTAAATTATTTTATTTATACAGACAAAAAATAAGTTTACAAAAACTTGTCTCACTTTTCTCCCTGTGAGATTTGAAATTGATAACCACAAATAATACACTTATCACAGGTTACGTGTATCTAATGAATAATACAATATATCACATTATTTTTCATCGCACAAACAGAATAGCATTTCATAATATGAAATGCTATTCTGTTTGAGCAATATGTTGATAATATTATTATCACCTTGTATAAAATAGAATATTGCATTTTTATCAGAATTCAACGTTCATGTATTGATAGTCAAACAAAACAGAATTTTCTGTTTCCAATTTAATCTTTATATAAAAAAAAGATATTGCTTGTTGCTCGCAAATACATGATATGGTTGTACTTATTTTAGATATTTATGATTTCCGGCTTGTTAATCAACCTACCCGAGCAAGTGAGTTTATCTTCGTCAAAGCTGTAGCCTTCCTCACATGTACAGGTCTCTATGACATAGTTAACTCCATTCGCACCTGCCAGTAACAGAATCAAGTTGGTTAAGGTGTCAATGATACTGATCAACATAATAGTAATACATCTATGATTTCATCCACATAGACACATTATGATTTCATCCATCCATTGTTTTTAAAGTTTTAGTCTAAAGCCCTAATTACACTATGTGTCGGGCACATGGATGCGTTGGGTTGCATTGCCCAATGCGTTTGATACGCCTAAGGGGTGTATTAAGGCTATATTAGTGTATGCGTTGGGCTGCGTCAGGAGCGAACCTGACCCAACATAAAACACGTTATACTACACATTTTGGCACGCATTGGCATGTGTTGGACTGCGTTGGCATACATTGGGGCCACGCTGGCATGCACTTTTTTACAAACATGTTGGTAAAAAAATGCGAGTCAGATAAATTGAGCAACGAGACCAAACACGAATGTGACCCAACGCATGTGGAATATGGCCTTAAGTTTAGCACACCCTCGAATCGGAATGTCAACTTTTGAATTTAGTCACAAAGGCTAACTATTACCCTATTGGAGCAGCTGTCAAGGCATTGCCTATCTCCTTATAACAGACAGTAATAGATACAGCAAGTCCGAAAAAAAAGTTTCAATATTTCATCAAATACATCACGGGCCTTAATTTAAAAGAATTGAATACAACAAGACCTCACATCTGTGAGTCTAGCATCTTGACCATTATATAGGCTATAGAGGCGGTTGGTCAGGATCACATTCTCTTCTGCTTTTTACCAACTAAAGTTTTTACATATACATATATATATTTAAATACGCAAATACATATCTGTCAACAAACAAAGGTCCGTATAACCTTAAAGTAGGCATCTTGGGATTATGGGATGTAGTGTTGGCTCAACCAGCCTGGGACTTGGCACTAAGATTAACCAACCTTGGAGGCTGATGCCTTGGAAGTTATAACCTCGCCTCCGTAGCGATTTACCTTCACTTACCACATTCTTTAAAACTTTGTTGAGTATTGATGAGTAAAATAGCTACCAATATATTGTTTAAAAGATGATTCAATTGCTTAATCAATACACATTTCTATAACTTCAAATGATAATGGTCGATCAGCTCTCAGACTTCCTCTACAAGGTATTTAGGGAACGTCGGAAGGAAATCCAGGGGAAATACAAAAAAATCATTAATGCAATATGGGGAGCCTATAGAGGGCTGTTAACATCATTTCCTATATCTATCTAACAAGTAGATGTTTTTCAGGAAACGAAAAACATTCTTGCAAGTATTGACTCAAAAGCGACCTCTGTGTGATTCACATGTAGCTGACTGTACAAGCAGCAATTAATTAAAGTTTTATGAGATTTTAAATGTGATCTGACAGTTAGAAATAAGTACATAATCTATTAAGGTATGAAAATATGGAAATGCCACTCTATACACCCATCCTTTGAGAGCAATTTTAGAGCATTAAGATATTCTCACAGACACAGTCGATGCCCTCTGCCTGCAGCTGCAGTGCATCTACCAGGCAGTGAGTTGACAATGTGGCGCTTGTGCTGGTAGTGCCTCTGATGACGTACCCTGGATGTCTACAGGTATACACCAGGGTGTTGTTATCAGGAACACTGATATCTGCTCCTCTTACCTTTGGTGCATTGAACAAGGCAAAATCCTCTGCCAAAAAGAAATGGAGAAAGGAATGCATATAAATAATATCAACGGCTATTTCTGTCATTATGGATCTAGTCAGACTTAAGACCGTATAGTTTTAAATCTGATAAACTACAATTAAGGCTGCATTTTATGAATTCCTCACAGGAAATCCCGATATTTTGGATTAATAGCAAATTTGATTGCATTAAATGTTATTTTTCCTAAGTTGCTTATAGTCTTCTATGTTTTCCATTTAAGGCACCAAAGGTTTTCATTACGTTGATTTTCCAGCACTTAATTTTCAGAAGGAATAATTAAAAAGATACCACACACATAGAGAGTATACCACTTCTCTTATTGTACTTCTTATACACTGACGGGTCAATACATTCACATATTACATGGTATATTGAATAGTCCACGCCATTCACAACAGGGGCAGTCTGTGTTGCAAACTTCATAGTCTTTTTAATATTGATCCATTAGTATATATACACACATGCTTTGTTATCCATCCAAGTTGGAGGTGAATATGACTTTACCTTTAGTGGCCTCGCACACAATATTTCTATCGAAGTCGGCTGCAACCTCCAGCCCCCAACTTCCACCAGATATCTCCCCAGATATCTCTTCACTACTGCGTAAATTTCCATCTACAGCGTAGTCTACAAGCATCCAAGTCTGGTAATGCTCACGATTGTTCCCCCTTGTTGCAGAAACACTTCTCTTTTTCCTTGCTTCAGAAGCTGCGAAACAGATTCATTGCATTCATTAGAAATCAATTTCTAGCTGAACATTTTCTGAATATTTTTTTTTTTTTTTTTTTAGACAATTTTATTATACTGAGACAATACAATAGGCTGAAAGCCTGTTTTCATTGCCTGCTGAGTGGCAGATGATTTGATACAAACAACATTAGCACAAGAAGTAATTGGTCATAAAAAAAAAATAGAGAATACAACAAAGATAACCCCCCCCAAAAAAACCAAAAAAAATCACCCTATCCCTATCCCCCCCCCAAAAAAAAAACAAAAAAAACAAAAAAAAAACCCAGTTACCCCAGGAATACAATAGTCTGAGTCAAGGAAATGCCTTGTCGGAGTGATATACAGGTTGATGCAGTAGTCAAATATATATACATAAGATATAACATAACATATTACACACAACAGGAGTCATATTACAAGATTGGTGACAACATCTCCCTCTTAGACATTTTTTAAAAATTTGTTAATGAATCTTCAGAGCGTATGACGATAGGCAGATTGTTCCAACATTTGGCACCCTGGTATAAAATGCTTCTTTCAAAAGAGCTATTTTTTGGCAGTGTTTCTTTGATGACAACAGCATCATAATTTCTCAGGTTTCTAACAGCTGGTTGTATATATAGAGGATTGTCTTTACGTGTAAAACATTAATTTTTTAAATGACATAAATACCTGTCCTCTAAAAAGGGGGTGCCAGATTCATTGTGAAGGTTCCAGACATTATATCTAGAGTCTTTGTCAAGTACAAGCCTAATGGCTCGATTTTGTAGTTTCTGCATTTTATCACGAGTTTGTAGTTTTAGTTTCATAAAGAAAATATTGCCATAATCAAAGTATGGTAAAATTTTGCTCTTAAAAATTTTCATTGATTGGTATTTGTTTAAATATTTCTTGACCTTACTCAATAGGTAGATTTTATGTGAAACCAGTTTGATACATTCAGCTGCATGTAGTTCAAAATTCAGTTTACGGTCAAGTTTGATACCCAAGTAAGTAAAGTGTGTAACATACAACAAGGATGTGTCAAGTAATCTAGTAGGATAGTGGGTAGCTTTCTTTAACATATTCTTGGTACCAAACAGCATGAGTTTAGTTTTTTTAAGATTGATAGTCAATTGGTTATTACACAGCCAGTCACAGAGTAGTTCAAGGTCAGCAGACACATTAGCATGTGCTGCTGCTTCACAAATATTTGTGGCATAAATTACAGTGTCGTCAGCATATAACCTTGTATTACAATGGTGCAAACATTTATGCAGATCATTGATATAGAGCAAAAAGAGAGTAGGTCCTAAGATAGAACCCTGAGGAACTCCACATTTAATACTGAGCAAATCTGATAGGTAACCATTGGCCAAACATTTTTGATTACGATTTGTTAAGTAACTTATCAACCATCTGATAATTTTGTCATTAAAACCAAAATTATATAATTTCTGAATTAAAATTTTGTGTGAGACGGTATCAAACGCCTTTTTCAGGTCTATGAAGGCAGCCACAGTGAATTGTTTGGAGTTCATTCCCAATAGAATATCATCACTAAAATCAGCAACAGTACTAATAGTAGATCTATTTTTTCTGAAACCGTT
Organism: Lepidonotus clava; assembly: GCA_936440205.1. Taxonomy (NCBI): domain Eukaryota; kingdom Metazoa; phylum Annelida; class Polychaeta; order Phyllodocida; family Polynoidae; genus Lepidonotus; species Lepidonotus clava. Next base: position 49,270,891 of record OW387135.1, on the reverse strand, counting down.
TTGTAAACCAGATAATAAAGAGTTGTTTTCTAGATAATTTGATAACTTAGTTTGAACAATTCTTTCAAGAAGTTTGCCTGGCAATGGTAGCAGGGAAATAGGTCTTAAGTTATTAACATCAGTTGAATCGCCTGGCTTTTGTAAGGGGATTACAGTAGCAGTTTTCCAGGAGCTTGGGAAAATACATTTATCTAGTGAACAATTAAACATATGAGTTAACTGTGGTATTAGTATCTCAAAGGCATCATATTTCTTGTCTTAATATTGGGAAAATATGAGCGAAAGGTGAAGATAGTGTAGTTACCAACTTAGATGTACATTGAAATGATGAAAATGAAAACGTGTATTTATACATAATGATGTCTTTATATTTGGTCAAAATTATCAGACCTGTCAATTTTTTGTTGGCTTATGTGATAAGTATACAATCACAGGGCATCTCTTGTCAAAAAGATCTCCTTGTTCACATTGGTTTTTAGTTCCTTTCGGATGGTATTATCTTTGACGCGAGTGTTTACTGATAGTGGAGTGACTTTGAAATATCGAAACAATTGATCTAATTGTGAACCTATCATGTTACATGTACTTTTTAAGACATACTCAGCTTCAACCATCGGTTCCAGGTCATTCTCATTCCATTAGGCCATCGGAAAATGCTGTTCAGTGGATCTTTAGACAATCCAAATATATATGAATCACCTACAATAAGAATTCTGGATGCAAAATAAAAGAGAAGTCACTAATAGCATTGTATATATTCGTCATTGACATGGCAATAAAGAAGTGTAAATACTTACTGTATGATAATGTAAAAATCATGAGTATGACATAAGGCTTGTATGAAGTTTGTTTTGACATGAAATATGACACAAATATCGTGAAAGAAGGTAACGTAACTGACATGAAAATGATGCATTTAAAGACCATTATTTAAAACAAATATCAAATTAACCCAGGATGGGGACACCATTTTATGTGACTTTGACTTTTGTAGGAGTTTTGATATACTAATAGGTTTATGTCATTAGTTAGATATCAGTATTAGGTTTTGTATGTTGTTAATGCTATCAAAAGTTGTATGTATGTTGCCGCTTAAGTCTACCAACATTGTATAAAAACTGTATTTTTCATACATCGGTGACATATCGGATATAAGTGAAAAACGGCCTAGGGGCTGATCTTGTTTTGTAATTTATATAATGTATTTACAGAATATATAAATGAAAGATTTATAAATAAATATGTGGTTTGAGAAGATCTGCCACTAGGTTAAAGGATTGTGTGTAAAGGATATATAGTTTCTGATGCAAAGTTAATAACGTGCTCAGGCAGGGGGCCTGTTAGCCCGTAAAATGTAAATCTGCCCTAAAATGTAACTTGACGTAAAAATTAATGTAATTAGAAATGACGGAAAATGTAAATCTGACGGGAAATGTAAATCAAATTGCCATGAAATGTAATTATACCTCATACCTCAAATTGTAAAAATGTAAATGGAGTTATAAATGTAAATTGTAAATCATTACAGTCATGCCTTAGCTCTTTTATTTCCCCACTGAAAAATTCCAGAAAGGTCATATGTGCTACAGTGAGAGTTTTATATACATTATTAAATTTGACAGAGTGACATGACATTTAGGGAACATAGAGACTAGCTGCTGGGTGCTCAGTTCTAGCAATCCTTTCACAGAGTTAAATCTCTGTGCATACAGGGACTAGATTCTAGCTTTCTTAGGTAGTTCAGCCTGGTGGGAGGCATGCAGACTGCTCTAGGGCCCACTGAGAGCATTGTCTAGCTGAGTGTTATTCCAGTTAAGACCCCTTGAGAGACCTGTTTTGAGGTCTATTGGATGAATGACTTTTGATGGTAGTTCCATCTGAGACTACCTGTGTCTAAAGGCCACCCAGCAAACAGCATACATGTATATATATATATATATCCCTTGTATGACACAGGTTAACTTGATGCAATTCTGGTGTTATTGGAATCTCTGAGTAATTATAGAATTTTACCTAGTTTAACTACTAGTTTTCACATAGTAACACATCCTTGTAATATTCCTTTTTACAACCCTGTTGAACACTAGGGTTTTACTCTATAGTTAATCATTAGGTTACCAATTACTGTTATTCTGTATTCATTATTCCATTACGCTTGCCCGTGTATATCGCAGTCTTCTTTCCTGTCTTGACCGCAGGTCATCTAAGAATGTAGCTCTTCCCTCAGAGGCAACAAAGAACACTCATGTAAAAGGATAATACTTATTTTAGTCCAAGACATGTAATATAACAATTATTATGTCACTGTGCTCCCATTGATACTATCAGTCCAGAGAGGCTTGTCCACTCAACAACATACAACCAACACTCCTGAGCTCAATCCGCCAGCCTGGCCCTGCTCACTTGCCCAGTCAGTAACCTGAGTTTTCAGTGCCACACTCCAAGAAGATGTGCCTACTTGACTTACCGATTACACACTATAACTGCTGGTACACTATGCATCTATTTTCCTAAAATGATAACGTGGCCTCTACACTCTCTGCCCTAGCACTTGGAGAGTCACTCTTAGCCCTGATCCTTACTTCCCTAGAAGTTAGCTAGGATTTTACTCAGTGGACTGACAGCTGCTTTATTTATCTCATCCATGAGGGTTGCATACTCGGTGACTGCTAGGACACCTCCTCGTCTGATACTATTACTTATATTATATGGATAGTTCGTATGTTGATGTCCTTATGTTTGCTGTTAGGTTGTTGTTAAGTTTGTCGGCTAGGTTCCATACAGCTCCAGTGCACCCTTGTTTGTTCATAATATATATTATAGCATCCAGACAAGCCTTGTCATACGCTTTAGTGACATCTAGGAATTATATGTATGTTGGTTTCTCCTTGTCTTTGATATCATTTACCAGTTCTTCTTAGGATGTGGTCTACCATTGCCATTCCTTTTATTCCCCTGGCCTGTCCATCCGACTTTTCTACTGTCTTGAGTATTCTTGTGTCGAGGAGTCTTTCATATTGCTCAACAGTGTGATCCCACATTCTTTGCTGTATTTGCCCTTTATGTCTTTTCCTTTGTAGAGCCTGACTACTTCTCCCTTCTGCCACTTAGCAAGGATCTTTTTCCAATTCAAATCAGTGGATTGTCCAGCTGAGGTTTGTTCCAGTGAGGGCTGAGAGTACGAGACTTATTTCAGGGTCTAGTTGAGGAATGACTTTTGATGGTAGCTCCAGTTGTGACTGCCGGTGTCTTAGGCTTCTTGGGCGTTCACTGAGAGGATAAGCCAGAGGGTACCTGAGAGTCTGCTACTTATTCAGTCTACTGGAGGATTGATCATGAAGGTAACTCCAGCTTGAGACTTCTTTGTGGTACTGGATTTCCAGCCTGGAACTGTATGTTCGACCGTGACTGCCTTTGACCCGAAGGGGTGAACTTAAGATTTTGTGGAGGATCATGTTCCAAGGAAACTTTAGTTGATTTGGTTATTTAGTACGTAACGTAAACAGAATTAATTCTACAGAAGTATAGAGTTTGACCTGAAGTGATGTTATTACAAGAAAGTTATCTAAATAGATTTTATTTGACATAAAAGTGTATTGTCTCATTATTTTTCACGTGTCATCAATCCATGTGGTTGCCTGGGTATCTCCAGTTGCCTAAGGGAGCATAACATTTCCTGGTGCCATATCCAGGATGGTTGAACCTGGGCTCGCGCTAGCCGCTCGCCACCCTCGCATTTGTGAGTCCAGACTCTGTGTGGCGAGGACAAATGGCCAACAGATTCGCCACAGTGTGAGGGCCTTATTCAAACATCCCGAAAGCCTTAAAGTGTAGGAAAACTCATTTTTTTGTGATTAAATATTCAAAATTTTTCCATAATTCCTACATTCTTTCATAAACACTAATAATTCATTTGATAGAAAATAGTATTTGAGGTTTATTAATTTCATGGATATTAAATGATGGACTACATGATTCCATAAAGTATGTAGACAAATTTTCAAAACTTTTAGAATTAGAGACACTCTCCTCGGGGGCCAAAGTGCATACAGGGTTCTTCCTAGAAAAAGATCTCGATGAATATATATAAACATCAAGAGGGGGCAAGAGATCTGAAATCTTTGAAAATGTGCGGACGTTCTTTACAAAACAAATACATGGGACATTGTTGTCAGTATAATGAAATCGCCGCTGCATCATCATTATAATTCATTGTTTGAAATGTTTTGATCAAAGATGAATATTCTATGGACCTCATACTCCATAATACACTGTAGTATGTTCTTAGTATTTGCCTGAAAGCAGTGCATGGCCCCTTGTACCAATGTGGATCTTCCAACCAATAAATGAAAGAATTGTATTTTGATATAGATTGTATTTTGGAATACAATTCTTAAGATAACTGTGATACAATAGATTGAATGCTGAAAGGGTGAAAATAAGTGGCTTCTCAAATGTGAATGTGGCTAATCCAACCAGCAGCAAATTCGCCACAGTGGCTAGGGCAGTTTGAATACTAGCGCGACCCCAGCGGTTGGTGCTGTGGGTGTGCTACAGTAGCGCCATAAGTTTTCAATCTATCTTTACCAAAAGAGCATCATCGGAAAGCCTAGGGAAATGTCAAGACACTTCAACCAGAATGGTCTTGAACAACTGAACAATGTAGAAATACTATCCTCAACAGCACGAATCAAGACAATACAACTCATAAAAGACTACAAGTAGAATTTGATTGGATTCACCACCTACACAGTCAGATGCTGACGGGCCTAAGTGACAATATAAAGTAGTATGAACATGCAGAAACGTACAGGAGAACCAGTCTTGTTATCACCCAACATAAATTATCTCACCTACTTGGAAAGTCATTGTTAAATGAATGTGAATTGATTAAAATTATTGAATAAAAATTCTAAACCAAAATACTCAGAAAGTATTATATCTGCAGATAGTCAGACGTCAGTTCAAACAGGGTTTTCATTAATAACAAAACATAAAGACTGTTTTTAAACACAGCATCTATCTTGAATTCTAATGAGATGAGATTTTACAAACCCCAAGGGAACAGGAAGAGGGCCTTACTCCATCTCTCTTCACGCCCATTGAGCAGGTCAGGGAATTATTCAGGCTCATTATTTGGATCTGGGACCACACCATTGTCAATAATGGTCACCATTGGCTGACACATCTCCAATGTCACGCTGCAGTACCTGTTAAGTATGGGTCTATTTGGTTTAGGCAGGTCCGTACAGTAGCAGGAGGGTCCAAGCCCCAACCGGAGGCCTCCCAGGGTCACAAGGTAGAATACCTGGCGGCGACAGGTAGCCCAGCGCTGGCGGTAATTTGCCCTGGTGGCCAGGTTGGGGCTGCGACGGTAGGTGTTGTGACAAACTCCATGTAAAACATGTATATCACATGAGTTTTAACACGTGTTATTACCATGTAATACTGGTGTCATGTAAAATAGGAGTATTACATGGGAAAGCCCTCTTTCCCTGACACGAGTTTTAAGCACATGTAATTTCAGAATAAAATACTCTTTTACCTTTGGAATTTGATATCTTTACACCAGAATTTCACCATGTAAACTCTTCCAAATCTGCCATAATGTTCTTTTATGAATTTAATTGACTTAAGCGTATTGTCATAAAGTGAATAGATTTAAATCTTAATAAAAGAATACACAAGTCAAAGGTTTTTCCATGAATAACAATGTTCCATATTGTTCAAGGGTCTGTGAAGGGTCCAGGGTTCGAAACCCCACTGTTTTGTTAAGTTAGAAAACAGAAAAACACAAGTTTTACATGTCAAACCTCGTGTCAAAATCTCATGCTAAAAACACGTTGGAAACACCAGAAATGGGGTCCACAGAATCCCGTTAAGCGATTGTAACTCGAGTTTGATATCCCTTGAGTCTGTGTTCGCAATGTGCCCAACATGTGTCTTTGTTAGCTGTGTTACTAATGAACAACTAAAATTCTATCCAGTTTTGGTGGTACTTGTGGGTAAGGGAATGAGTGTGTTACACTGTCCCCGAGATGCCCTACTTGGTGCATACACGGGCTGGGGTTTCCTCGAGGGGAAGACCGGCAGGTAATACGTGGGGGTATGTGTAGAGGGTTATAGAGGCAAGGGGTGGTTGAAGGCGGGGTGGGTGGACCTCAGGGGAGGGAGCCTATTACCTTTAAAGCCTATCCTATGCGGTGCAGATATCGTCAAAGGTTTGGAAGGTTAAATGCTGCCCCCTAGCTGTACTACATGGTCCAGTCTAGGGCTAGGGTCCCCTCTAAGGGCAGACTGATAGGTGGGGTATAGGGGTTGACTAAAGCACCCACCCAAGGTCTATCTTACACAGTCCCTACCCTTATGTTGGGGGGGTGATGTCAGGTGGCTGTCACAGTTTCGGTAAAAACCTCATCAGGCCATTTTAATGGTTGAGTTTCACGGTGTCCACACAGGATCTTAGGTTATACTGAGTTTATTGCAATGGCTAATAATGTGGTGATGAGCTGTTTGCAGTCTTAAAATTCTGGTGGTCAGTGTCTAGGCAGTGTGGCTAAATCCGTCCTTTATGCAAATCCTAGATGGGGCGGGCTCAGGTAATTTGGGGTGATGGGTCAGGTCGTTGGTGATACAAATTATTAGTTGAGTCACGCCCTTGAGGAAGGGGTTCTAGTAGCCCGTATCGATGGTATTAAGGCCCATCGGTATCTGGCTGCATACCCTGTAGATCAAATGGAACTCGGCATTGAACTTCTGTTGGAGGGCCACCGGCCTCTTGGGGGGTCATTTTACAGAATTGTAGAACCCAGATTTCGACATCATCCAGGCAGCTGTGCCCGGTAGAGTTGAAATATCTGGAAACTTCTGTCTTGGTTGGGTTGTTCATGATGTAGTGGAAATGGGATTGGAAGCATTTCTTGATGCTATTCTTTGCCCTACATACTGCTTGCCACATTTTCTGCAGATGATCGTGTAGACCTGATTGTTGCTGTTGCGGTCAACGTGTTTTTGGGTGAAGTATTTCTTACCTGTCACATGTGATTTGATGTTGCTGGTTTTGTTGATTCTGGGGCAACATCTACACGTTTTGGTCTCGCATGTTTTCCTAAGGTTTGGGTTGTTGTGGTCCAGGCTGTCTGGTGGGTCTTTCAGTCTGGCTTCGACCAGGATGTCTTTCAAGCATTTGGGTTTCTGATGCCCTATCTTGGTGTCGGGTTGATGCAGATCTATCTAGGAGATGCCAGGTTTTTCCAATTTGGTCTAGGTACTACCAACACATCGGGTGTTGATTCTGGACACTTTTAGCACTGTTTCCTATGACCACCCGGGATTTCAACCCTGACTTTGGTGTAGACTCCATTTTACAATATCTCAGAACCTTCTGAAGGGAATGAGTCATACAAACTATCATTTTATAGGGAAAATTCAGTATTCTAAATTTGGGTAGGTCATATGTTTGAGAAATGGTACGTTATATGTGTGAAACAGATATGACTATATAATTGGGGAGTGGTTGGTGCTGCCACCTATAGGGTTATAGTGGTGGTCAGGGCAGAGAGTAAGGTCCTGATCAGTCCCCCTGCAGCCACGAGACCACTCACACCAATCCGAGATACACTCTAGCATTGTGAATTTTTGTGTGCACTAAATGCAAGGAGCTACTTTTAAAAACTGTAAGGCTTGTAAAGGATATCATGAGCCGCCTTTTGGTCAGTTTTGCAAGAAGTTAGGAAAAGTGTGAGTATTGTGGGATTCGGCACCAACCACCACCGATAGGAACAAAGTGTGAGTGCTATTTACGCAGTGCCGCCATGTCTCATGACAAACCATTGTTCGGATCCACATTACTTATTGTTCCTGGAAAACGAGTTCAAGCTTAAACGGGAGGCTTCATCACGAGATTCTTCTCAAATGGACTCTATATTACGCCGACTAAAATCCCTTAAACTACGTGGTGAGAACAGCGGTGGTGCAGCGCTCGGTGGTGCAGCGCTCGGTGGTGCAGCGCTCGGTGGTGCAGCGCTCGGTGGTGCAGTGCAAGGCTCATCGGATGGCGTTGGCGGTGCAGGGTTGGCGGGAGCCACCGGAGGTGCGGACTCTCAACATAGACTACTCAATCCGAGGGCTACTTCTGCGCCTTCACCGAATCCAGAGCCTACGGATCCAGCTCTCCTGCCGTTGACAGATGCCCTAGCCCAGCTTACCTTGGCGGTGGACCCGCATCTAGGAAGGCGAAAGGTTTGTTACTTAGACCTGAATACCACATACAACACATTAAGAATGGTACAGCACTTAAACAACTTGACCACACCGAGCTATCTTACGAGGAACTGGTATATGGCTGGTTTAGTGTTATACTTCACCTCCAGAAAACGGGGGGTGATGTGCTTGGATACATTGATCACTGCAAGTTCACTTCTGGGCAGGCGGTGAGTGGTCAATTTACCGACACGGCGCTTGTTAATTACGATCGTCATGTAGTGGGCAAAGTGGTTGATGGCCACTCAGCTGTGTTTACCCCTGGAGATTTGCTGGGTGTGGCATACAATTTTCACGCTGCCTACCTCATATCTTCACGTCAAGCGGCTTCACGTCGAACCAAGGTGGGCGTCGGTCAGATGGTTTCAAGGACAAACCAGCTGATTCTAGTCCCTCAATGCCGGAGCACATGTACAGGGAAGTGTTCTAAGAAACACATCTGCCATATTTGCAAGGGCTCACACAAGGCTGCTTGTTGTGACAAACGTGACAAACGTGACAAACGTGATTGACTCATGTATACCACTCCCGAGATGGATCCTGTAAGTCCCAGCTGTCCAGTTTATCCCCATCTATGTGATAACACCTTATCAAAACCAATTTCGTGTGTTTTTCATGATGATTGTGAAACCCATGTTTCTGAGTTGTTGCCAGCGGTAACAAAGTGTGATTATTATCATATTGCATCTGTTGACGACACATATTATACTCATGTTAGTGCCAGCTGTACTGATGAAGTGTTAGAGCTGCCAGTGGTGGTTCATTATGATGACGTTAATGCCGAAGCAGCCGGTCAGGTAAAATTTGTCATTGATACTGATGTTTTCAATTCAGGTCCTGCCAGTGATGAGGTTATACCTATCTAAGGTTCTGAAACAGCCAGCGGTTGTACGTTAGATGACTCTGTCTTATCTGATTCTGATGATTATGTTAGACTAACGTTACCTGAGTTCAATGCTGATGATGGGAAGTTAGACGGTATTCATATGCTTCGGTTCATTATTGCCCTAATTTATGTACTCTTGGTATTGGTGATCGTTCAAAACCACCAGATTACATAGGGGGCTACAAATCCCAAATGAATCTGGAATCATGGGAACATGAGTTACGTTTTGAATCCGATGTCACTTTACGATCATATTTACATAACAGGATCCAAGAAGGGTTCATAATTGTAGATGTTTGTTCTGAGATACAATTGTAAAAATTACAGCTCAATTCGTTCAGGTGAAGCTCATGAATTTATAAGTGGTATCATCCGTTCTGAATTATCTGAAGGCAAACTTATCCGTACGACCGAACTACCTCATTGTATACATGCTATAGGAGCCGTTCCAAAGTCAGGTGGCAGTTATCGCCCAATCACTGATTGTAAATGCCCAATTGGTTATTCTATAAATAACTATTTGGATAGTACGTGTGCGAGATTCTCCTACAAATCTACAGATGATGTGTGTGACAATTTGTTCAATGGTTGTTTCACTGATACAGTGGATATAAGTTCAGCGTATAGGTCGATATCAGTACATCCCAGCAACTGGACATTCCAAGGATTACGCTGGCCCTTTGATGATGAAGAAGTTCTACTAATGGACACTCGTATTTGTTTTGGTTTGAAAAATGCTCCTTATCTGTTTTCTCAGATAACTAACTTCGTCACTGGCTCGTAGAGGGTTTACTCTGGTGATAAATTACCTCGACGAGTTTATTGTCATAGGTGACACTTATGATGATTGTCAACTGGCCCAGACCACGCTGATAGGATTATTGATAAGTATGGGTTTCCATATAGCATGGAAAATGTTTTCCTCCCCTTCAGTTTCTACTTGTTATCTGGGTATTATGCTCAATTCCTTGACAATGGAAATGTCTTTGCCGGAACAAAAACTGTCTAAACTCATGGAACAATTGAAATTTTTCCAAGGACGCAAACGTGCAACAAAGCATCAACTTCAGCATCTTTGCGGCATTTCATCTCACTGTTCAAAAGTGATCAAAGGAGGTAGAACATTCTCGCGAAGAGTTATTGATAAGTTACATGACTTAGGCGATGGTAATCCTCGTGTGTCGTTGGATTGTGACTTTCAACTAGACATTGAATGGTGGATTGCTTTCGCACGTCTATTTAACGGCACTGCATGCATGATTGAACACAATTATGGCCAGGGACCAGTGTTGTATATGGATGCCTCCAAAACAGATTATGGTTTGTTGACCGGCAATGATTGGCAAGCGGGTTACTATAATTGTCACCTCTTGCCAGTGAGTCACAGCTGTTTACATTCGTCACACGGTCACTGGGTCAATCTGTCAATTGATACGACAAATATCAATGTATTGGAGTTAGTTCCCATCTTGGAAGCAGTGCGTAGGTATGGAACAAGCTGGTCCAACCTACACATAGTTTGTTACACGGAAAACACTCAGGTGCTTGCGGGCATTAACCGAGGAACAAATGCGAAATATTTTAGGCCAGTGTTACCAAGAACTTCCATTTGACGGCCCGACATATCAGGGGTGTTGACAACCATATTCCAGATTTTGTTGTCCCGTATTCGTGCAACTAACAATCTGTTGATACTAGCTGGAATTAATTTATGTTGTGTGTAATTGTTTCTCTTATTTTTAGTGGCCTTATCGGAGTTGGACAAAGAGGTCTCCCGGATGGTAGGAGCGGCTTGGGCACCTTCTACCTTGTCAACGAGGAATTCGCAATGGCGCAAATATATGCAGTTTTTTGTGGATAATGGACTTACACCAATACCAGCATCTCCTCAGAGCTTGTCACGGTTTCTTGTGTATTTATCACGAACTGTCAAGTACTCTACTATAAACAATTATGTGTCTGCTGTTATCAAGCTGCACGAATGTTATGGGCATCATATCAACTTCCGAGAGATTTTTCTCATCAAGTAGGTATTAATGGGAATCAAACGCCATCTGGGTGACACTGTTCACCAGAAAGTTCCCCTGACCCCCTTGCAATTGCAGCAGATCCATCAGAGTTTGGATATGTCTGATTTTTTTGTTAAAACATTGTGGTGTGCTGTTGTCCTGAGCTTCCATTCCCAAGTAACAGAGCCATGTGTTTTGCACGTTGGTAACTCGGGAACGAGGATGCCATACATGTGATTTAGACTCGAGTTATACTCGTGATTCTGTGGACCTCATTTCTGGTGTTTCCAACGTGTTTTTGAAACTCTTGTTTTTAAAATTTTCTAGCTGAAAAATGGTGGGGAATTCAAACTGGGGATCTCTCACACGCATTGCCAGCCCTCTTCCACTGTGCTATTGAGGATTGGGTTATTGGTAGAGGTATGTCAGATGTATTAATATTATTCATTAATTCTTATTCAGTGAGACTAAAGCATTTACAACATATAAAAGCTGCATAGTAATTCCATGTCTTATTCAAGATAGTGAATTTAAGTTTTTATAAGAGAACAAGTGCCTTCGGCAAATTTGACAAAAAACGGTTGAAAAAGAAATAAACTCTTCTTTTCAAATTTGTTAGATGTGATGACTACATTGAGATTGATAAATGAATTCTCTGATAGATCCATCCTCATAGGGATTTCTAGTCTACAGATATATATGTCTACATAGTGGTTACTGCACAGACTTATATGTCTGCACAGTGGCTACTGTACAGCCTATTACTGGTGCTGTCACCTAGCAGATTTTGATGGAGTAACATGGAGTAGAGTGCACCTCAGCCAATCAGATTACTGCATTCTGTGGATGGCTAACATTCAGTGTAACATAGTCCGACCTGCATATAATGTCTGCACAGTGGCTACTGTACAGGCTAATACTAGTGCTGCCACCTAGCATATTTGATGGAGTGCACCTCAGCCAATCCGATTGCTGCATTCTGTGGATGGCTAACATTCAGTGTAACATAGTCCAACCTGCATATAGAGTTGATACTGACCTCTTGAAATTAAGCAAAAAGATTTGGCCTTTATCTATCTAAATAAGAAATGATAAATCTAAACAAAAATTAGGGGAAGATTAGTGTTACACTGAATTATTTATCAATATCTTGGTGTGCTTATTTCATTCATAGATAGAAGGGGAAGTATGCGCCAAAATTGCCTCATTCTAGCATGTGTTCAATGGAGGCAAATTTGTTCAGTTATTTGGGAGATTTGCACACGGCCCACTTTTGAATTCCAACAGTTCCTTCTATATAGTTAAAAGAAGTCTATGACACTAGTTAAGCATGACTTTGACCAGAAAAAAGCTGATATAAACTCAGCCTTTTCTGTGAGCCATCCAGTAGATTTACCCATCAAAACTAAGATAAAACTCAGGTCAGACCTAGGTAAAATACATGTCTTTCACTGACATTACACATGTCTTAAACTAGTGTCACATGTTAGGGCTTTTCTCAGTACATTCACAGGGTTTGACACTACACCAATATTGCATATAAATAACACGTGTAAAAACTGGGGTGATAAACATGATAAACATGGGGATTATCACTACACCAGAATATCACCAGAATGACACCAGAATTTAAACTCACTAAAACAGTCATAACAGAATATTATAAGAGGGAACATTATGAAATCGATGATATTAGTTGAACAATTAATCTTGTAACTACAAAAAATAAACAAGTGTTAAACTGTGTCAAAATTAAGAGTAACACTTGTAATAGTGCTGGCATTACTCTGAGAATTCATAACCACCAGTATTACACTAATATAACACGTTTCAAACTGGGGAATACACGTGTCCTGTTTGCTGGGTTCCCTTCTCGGGAAATTGAACATTGTTCCGGATAGTGGATCCAAACAAGACCACTTGGTGTGTGGGAAAGATGTGTGTTTCACCGAGACTGGTATGGTTATATCAGTGGGATCCACCAAAACAATTCAGTACAAAGAGCGTGTTCTACAAATTTCCATTGCGGAGGTTAGTGGTTCCCCCTTATGCGCAGTGACACTTCTGAAGGAACATTTCAAGGAATTTCCCATGCCGGCAGAGTCCTTATTGTTGTACAAACGTTCTGCGTCAGGACCAGTGCCAGTATCTTATCGGGATGTGCTCTCTTTTCTCAAACAGTGTGTGTTGTCCATTGGGATGAACCCGAACGATGTTGGGTTACACTCATCGAGACGTTCAGGAGCAGCATTCCTCTACTCCATCGGCATTCCACTGGAGGACATTAAATGTGTTGGGGACTGGAGGTCATTGGTGGTTCTTAACTATTTGATAACGCCTTTGGAACGCAAACGAGAGATTGAATCTCGTGTGTCTCTGGCCCTTAGTAACAATGGTCACTAATTACAGACCTACTATACATGTCTACAACAACAAGTTGGTTGAAACGAACTATTTCATTAAAAAAAACAAACTTTATTGGGTATTGGCAGACACAATGCCCGATGTTTGCAAAGGGCCTGGTATGCTGCGTTGCATCCTTCGTCATTAGGGATGTTGGTGTACAGTGAGCTAACATCCAGGGTGAGTAAGATCATCTAACGAGGATGTCTAGAACATAGGATGTGCCTGTCTGGACTATCGGTGCAAGGAAATGGTCATCGAACGCAGATCTATATTCGTTCGGTAGGGCTTTCATTAGCCGAAACTATCGGGTGACCTGGGACTGGTGTAGTGCCCTTATGGATCTTTGGTAGTAGGTAGAGCTGAGCGGTTCGTGGTTCACTGGTGGGCAGAAAGGACTTGACCTTCTGTGTGATTTCCTCATAAGCTCTAGTTGGTGTTCAACCCTCTCAATGTGGGCCTCGGTGGGGTCGTTTGGAAGTTCTCTATAGAACTTCTGATCTTTGAGCTGTCTATCGCCCTTCCTGATTTTAACAATATCTAGTGATACTTTTTCTGTGTTTAATGGTCTAACTTTTCTCAATATTGAGAGTTTATGTGAGGCATTTTACAAAACATTGTCATAATGATTTTTAAAGTTCAATTTCTGATCAATCTCAACTCCTAGATAACGATAAGTTAATACAAGTTCTATTGGTTCATTCAATAATTTCAACTCCCTGACTTTTCACTGACTCTTGTGGTAAAGACTTTCAGGATACTATTGACAGTATGCATGATACACAGAAAGAAGGATTCCACATCAGAGTTCATTATTTCCGTGGCGCTACTATTAACAATCTATGCAGCCAGGCAGCCCTGTATGCTGAGTCATTTCCCAATAGTATTATATATATGGAGGTATCAACAACACCATGGCCTGGAATAAGGAGGAGAAGTGTAATAAACTTGCACGTGCATCGGCAGAAAACCTAACAAAAACAATTACCGATGATATAGACATAGCCAATAGATACTTTCTGGAAATGCACCCAGGTACAAAAGTCGTTTTTACCCCCATCATAGGCATGGATCTACGTAGGTACACAAGAGATGACAATCCTGAGCACCAAACTATAGTAAATAATGGTATTATGGCAGTAAATGACTATATTTTCCAGATAAATGCAGCAAAAGGACTAGCAACCCTGTGGACTGCAAGTATTGTACATAAAAAACGGAAGAATAACAACTACACTTATCGATATCACATGTTACCCGATGGCTTACATGTTTCTGTTGATGTGCTTAAAGAATGGGTTAGCGCTTTTTCAAATGCAGCTAAATTGAATAATAAGTAACTATGGAGGAAGGAAGTATTCCCCCGCCAAGTTACAAGTTATAGATTATAAGTCGCATTGTCTAATTAGTTTTTGATCATATAATTTATGGGCTATACTGATCTGCTTCATTTGCTATGAATAGTACCTTTGAATATGAATAGTTCTGCGACCCGAAGGACTGATACTGACTGGCAAATATGGACTCCAGCAAATAAACGTGAACAACCTCAAACCAAGACTCAAGTTGGATCCCTCTTGGTAATTTACAATCATCTATAACTAAGACACTTAGTTAATTAGAGCTATTCCTGTTTAATCTGTATGGGAGTATTCCCTCGGACAATAACAGTCTTAGCATCATCGTGTACACCAATGCGTTACTAATAACATGTCATTGATACCTATTGTTCAGTCTCTCCTAACGATGAATAAGGAGTACCCCGACACATGTGTTTCATAGCTATAAACCACCAACATCTTTAAGAGGTACTTCGGTGGGTATACTTGTTTTTTTCACCTTTATTCATCATGTCTCACCTCTCTCATCACCAGAATCGGTATAAAACCCTGTCAGAGCTATACTTTATTATGATTAATATTTTTGTATGAATCCATTAAATGAAAAAGGAATTAAAATTTTTTTTTGGAATGTACAGCCCAGCTAAGCTGCGACGTAACAGAACTGTTCTGCGACCATACTTTTTTGGTCAGTCTGTTACCTTCTAAAATGGCATGTAGCAGTAACGTTATTTATTGGTGAGGTCTCAACCTAACTAAATCAGAATGTTATAATAACGTTCTGTCTTGGTAAGGTCTCAACCTGACTTAATCAGAATATCATAATAACATTCTGTTCTGGTAGGGTCTCAACCTGACTTGATCAGAATGTTATATTAACATTCTGCTCTGGTAAGACCTAACCATAAAGATGATTGTCAAGTTAGCACTTTAGATCTGTAATTGAAGCAATTTAATTTTATGCTGATTAACCAAAACAGATTTATGAACTATACCTAGGATTTCATTGAGTCTTCTTTTTCTAAATAACTGAATGGTCTATGATTGCTTAGAGATAAAATAGGTAACCCTCTCTTGTATTCAATTTGGAATGTGGTCAATAAATAAGAAACATTTTGAAAAGGAAAGCCTGACCCCTGTGGGGATAGAACCATGGACCTCTCACACACAAAGCTGGAACATACCACTGAGCTACTGAGGATTGCACTAGTTGCTAGGGTCAAGCCATTGCATTTATAAATGCTAGTACTACTACTATTACTACAAATAGTCCATGCCTACATATATATATATATGTGACATACTCTGCGAAAAGCAGTCTTATGGCCTGGAATATTGAATAAGGAAGAGGTCTTGGGGAATCCAATACTGAAAAAATCATGTAAATATTCTAATTAGGAAAAAACTTATGTTAATTTGAAGATGCCAGGGTCAGACATGCTAAATATGGTAGAATCGACCAGTTATTGGTATTTGTAAAGATATAACATAGTTAATCTGTGCCAAATACTGAAGTCCCAAATACAATTTCATGAAACATACTGCCATTTCCTTTCTATTCAAGATATTCATAATCTGTTTTTTGCAGAATATAGTTGAGCAGTCCCTTGATTCAGAATTTCAATTTTTGGAAACTTACTTTTGTTCCATGGTTACCATGGAAACCCTTATTTGCATAGCAGTAGTATTGGCAGGTTCGGCCTTCTATCAACATTCCGGTTACCATGGCAACAGAATGCGAGAAAATCCCAATTTTTTCTCCATTAATGAAAACTATGGAAAATTTCACTTATAGCATTAATTTCGCTTATTTTTATGATTTTTATGATTTCTAAGCTAAATAAAGGCTCTATAGCCATGAATATGTATTTTCATAAGGCTGGAAATCCCAGAGACTGTCACATATATGTAGTTATATTAAGACACATAAATTATGCATAACTACGTATGTTTACATGCATACATATAATACATACATAGCTACTACAATTACTACTATTAGTCCATGTTATATATATATCTAGACATGTATATGATACATCACTGTGCATGTATATATGTATACATACATACATACATACATAGTTATGCATACTTTGATGTCTAGATATTCTAGTCTAAGAAAATGTATTAAGAAGTTACAGCCTTTACAGAATCGTGCTATTAAAACATGTTTGCAGATATATGATCATGTAGAAACTGAAGTTATGATGCAATATCATAAGGACTTGAGATTGTTATCTTTAGAGGATAGACGTAAAATGTTAATGTTAAGACGAATGTTTAAACTAAGTAAAAATACTGAAAATGTGATTCACGAGAGACCAGCTATTATGTTGCAAGGGAATGATAAGGTGAAACTAGTCAAGCCTTATACAGATAGTGAGAGAGTAAGGAGAAGCCCGTACTATTTGGGATGTCAGTTGTGGGATCAATTGGAAGTTAATATACATAACTTAGACACAATTGTGGAATTCAATAATGCGCTTAGGAAATTGAAACTAAATGCAATTAATTAATTTGTGCTAGTACTTATTGGATTGATAATGTCACTCACAATGTCACATGTAACTGTATATATATATGTTAGTTTATATTTGAAATGACTGATGATGATAATAATACATTATTGTTGTATGGAGACTATGTACTGTTTTATGGAGTTGTATCGAAGTGGTAATGATGTAAAGTTATTTTTGTTTTTTGAATACTATCGGAAGAGCTTTGTAACAAAGAGATAGAATAAACGATTAAAAAAAAATATATATATAACTCTATATGTATGATATGGACTAATAGTAGTTATTGTAGTAATAGTAGTAGTACTAGAATAAATGCAATGGCGGATAACGGATTCAAAGTTTATAAAGGATAAAGGAGTCTTACTTATCAATATAACAAAATTGATCTGGAATTTCTGCTCCTAAATCAAGACTGGGCCCAATATTATACGTTCAGAGATCCAAATGATTGTTGGTCTTGTATTATGGATAGGGTGACAAACATATTGGGCATAATGTGCCCGAAAAAGATATTCAAATTTACCAGGGAAAAGGAACCATGGATTAGCCATGATCTGATAACACAAATGGTTAATAGAGATGAGGCTATTAAGATAGCCAAAAAAAAAGTGGAGAAAGGATGATGCCAGATGCATAAGGAACCTTACTTATTCTATGGTACAGAAGGCAAAGATGAGTTATTATATAGGGGTACTTGAAAATAATAAGGACAATCCAAAGAAATATTGGCAGGCAATTCAGAAAATTATCCCGAACAATAACAAATCAAATACTAATAAATTCAATTTAATTGATGACAATAATGAACCTATCTCTGGCAATGATATTCCGAATTTTATAAATAACTTTTTTGCATCTATAGGACAAACCCTCTTTTGATGACGATGAATTAAATAATCCAAACTTAAAAAATTTTCAAATTGAATTAGGAAATGAATTGAATGATTTAGTACCCTTAGATATTGAAGGAGTTGCACGAGATGATGTGCTTAAACTTGTGAATGATGTATCGATCCTCAAGTCATCTGGTATTAAAGAGATATCCTCAAAAGTCTTGAAGGATATATTGGTTATTCTGATTGACCAATTTCACGTAGCTGTATATCCTGAACTTTAAAGTCTCAAAGGATCGATTTATACAAAACAGTATCATCAGCATAAAATAAATTGTCAGAATTTTTGCATGTTTCTTTTAAATCATTAATAATACGAATAAAAAGTAGAGGACCCAATATTTGATCAACTTTGATCTGCAGCTGAATTTGGTTCGAACCGATTTTTCAAAGAAGTTCAACTGCTTAATCTTGCAGAGTTGAACCTCAAAAGTTGAACTACCTCCTGGGGGTGGTTCAACTCTGGATTAAAAGATAAATTGGATTTGTATGTGAAATTTCACTGAAAATATTGATCTAGGCCACAAATTAGAAGAAATACCAAGTTTCAGTCATCAATTCCTGTTTAAACTTATAAAAAAAAAAAGCTAAAAGATTCAAACACATTAATGTAGAACTCTCCTTTTGATCCAAAAAGAGGAAAGAAAGTTGAACCAAAAAGTGCATGTGAGGTTCAAGTGAGGCTCAAGTCCCTAATCAAGGATCAAGTTAATCTGTTAACCATAAAGTTGAACTGCAAACCTCAATCTGTAAAATTCAAACGTAAAGTTGAACCTCAGTAATAGTTAAACTTTGATCTTTTACGAAAAACCTGGCCTAACTACTAATTACGGCAATGTAATCATAGAAACATCTAAATTCCACGTCTGGTAAGGCCTGATCACCCTTAATCATGTCTTAATTTAACTATCTAGTAAGATTAAATATCTAGTCCCTAATTATGGTTAGAGTGCATGTGATTAAGGTTGGAACAATGACAATGCTTGTTTCAAATGCACTATGGGTAGTTCGAGCTGTTGCCAGAAAATATGTGATTAGGCCTAATCACGCTAAATCACCCTTAATCACGACAGACTTAATCATGTTGATTTTAGGTGATTAGCATCAGGGCCAAGTCTTTGTCGATCCAGCGCTCACGACAGGGACTATGCCCAAAATATCAAAAGGGTGGTAGCATGTAGGTCAAGATCACATCACTTTGTTCGTCCCTTCACGTCTAAGTACCTCTTTTTCACGTCAAAGTCTTGATCTTCTAATTTGGCTAATCTTGTGCCTAATTTTAGTTTTCAGACCAATATCCTCAACTATTATGCTCTTCTAAGTCACCTCATGCCCATTCCCAAGAAGACAAGAGGTGTGAACACAGTGAGTTTCAAGATGGGACTGCTTATTTTTGTGCAATCACTTCTATTTGTAATCATGACCTGGCTCCTGATTGGTTACATAACATGACGTGGTCACTTTGACCATTTACTAAGGTCAATGATACATCATGCATTATGATTTCGTACTTATAAACTCATGCACGCATTCTCATGCAACTCATACTATACAAGTTCATACTGCAGGATCTTGTGTACTTTGTGATCGTGTCCCAAAACACAGCTTTATTTATATCTTTAACAGGAAACATTACTTGTCTTTTAAAATTTATAATTACTGCACAAACTCGTGTCGCGACATTAAATTGATTACTATCATCATAAAAACATCACCTTGATGTCCTGGTCATGATCACGCAACCTTACATAAATTGCTCCAGGACCTGACCCTCAAGAAGGCTTTCTCAAGACAAATAGGTAACAGGTAGGAGTTATAGAATCCTCGAAATTTTGAATAAGTACTGTTCGATGAGAGATTTTAGGTTTCTCAAGGATAGGTGTAAATGAATATCAGATGGCTTGATGGATTTGATGAAGGAAAGAGATAGGAAATTAATGATTTTTATCAGGACTCGTAAGCAGGAGGATTTATTAGAAATGATGGGTACAGAAATCTTGTGAATGTTTTGGTTAAAAATACTAGATCTGATTATGTTAGAGAACGATTGGAAAGAAATAGCAGCGATCCTGAAAAGTTTTGGAAAAATTTGAATGAAACCTTACCCAACATTGTTGTAAATGAAGACAATTTAGCAAGCCATATACAATGCTTATGATAAGTAAAGTAGCTATTTACAAATACAAGTCATCTGGTATTGAGGGATATCGCTTTTTGCATTAAAAATAAGTATTGAACTTCTGGAAATATTTTTACTAACCATAACAAACGAATCATTGTTGTCTAGTGTTTTTCTGAGAGCTTGGATAAAGGTTATTATTATCCCTATACCAAAGGTTCCAATGCCAGCTGATGCAGGTCGTTTATGCCAAATAGCACTAACTCCATCACCAGGTAAATTACTTGAACGATTTGTACACACTCAAATTTCAAAATAATCAAACAATAATGATTTACTTACAAAATACCAAAATGGATTTAGACTGTAACAAATTTAATATTGTCTATCCTTAGACTTTAGGGTTCAAACCTTAGCAGTGCATGTCAGACCCTTCAATAGGGAGGGTTATAAAGGGTTCAAAAATTGGTTGAAAGACCTTGAGGGAGCTCGCTTAGCTGTGAATAATGATGAGTGAATAGAAAGAAAGAAAGAAAGAAAGAAAGAAAGAAAGAAAAGAAAAGAAATAACAGAGGGGAAAGAAAGAAGGAGAAATAGAAGAAGAAAAATGAAATGAAATAAAAATAGATGAAAGAAATTATAACAAAAGCACCATGAAACAAAAGAAATGTAAGTAAGATCAGTGGACTGCCACACTGATGAACAGGTAAGATTGTAACCATTGCAACAAGCGAAACATGTAAAACTCAACGAGAAGATATATGAACTGCAACTCTCCGGTACTTATTGTGAGTGCCGCCTTAGCTCAGCCGAATTGCCTCTGCCTGGTCAAATGGTGGATGACCATGGCAATGGTAATCCTCAGGTCCCAGACCAGAGAACAGGTGATAGGGATGCCTTGACCCTGCATTCTGGTACTTCCTTTGCACCACATGGGCATAACCTGAGGGTGCGGCCCAGAAGTGGCCCAAACCTTACGGAGAAGTCTGGCCGAGGGTTGAAGGGACTTGTGCCTGACCTGTGTGGGACCCTTCAATCGGTGAAGGTCCACCGGTCAAATGAATCAGGGATGATGGGATGTGATGAGGTTAATCTCCATTCTATTGTTCCTGAGGCTCCAGGAAACTGTGGGAGGCCCGCAGTTACGTGGGGGGAGGAGGTCCTCCCCCATATTGTTCATAATTTCTGGGGATGATCATAGCTTATATAGTATCCGTTATACTTGTTTTAACAGAATGGCAGTGATGCAGACTTTATTATAGTACGATGGTCCTGTCTAAGGGTAGTATGATATCTTGAATTATAAGAATAGTACTCACTATTAGAATCATGGTGACATGCACTGTTAGAAAAACATATTTTGCTCCACCACTTCTGAATACCCATGCTAAAACATTCTCTCCCTGTCTCTTTCTTTTCTCTCTACCTCTCTTACTATCTACCCCTATATCATATTACTCTTATCTTTATAGACAATCTAAGTCTCCTCTCCCTTCTGTTTTCTATATTTTGGTAGCTGGTTCCTATGGGTTGTCTGGCATTCTGTTTGTACCTTGGGTCACAAAATACACCTCATATGGGATTTAGGTTGCTATATTTTGCTAAAGAAATTATATTTGTTAACTTCAGTTTTGATATCATTATGATCATATCATTTAGGCAAAGGTATGGAAATACGAGGTTCATAGGGTACAAACTAACTAAAGCAGCAATTTATGTGCCAGGAACTGTTCATGGGGAGGAGAAGGTGTCGCTCCGAGTTGGCTCCACTGCTGACCTTGACTCCGATGTGCCTCCGCCCCCTCCACCAATACCATCCCCCGTGCAGCAGTCCATGTCCCAAATGGAGCAGTCAAACTTGCATCCACCTCCTCCACCGAAACCATTCCCTGTGGAGCAAGTTGCAGCTGCAGCTAAGACAACCATTTTTGACTAAAAACCTGTCTTAACCCTCAAATCTCTCTTTAAGCACTTGAACTTTTCCATGACACCGGATGAGGGACAGCTCATTCACACTTGAAGTGATCAACATTGTCAAGGAATCGTATGTCCACTTGCAACCACATGTATGCTGGTGTTGCCTTACATTGTTGTGGAATTGAATGTCAACCTGATCAACATTGTCAAGGAACCTTTTGCCCACTCCAGGGCTTACAAAAATTGTCATGGAAATTGTATATCCAAATATGTTGACTTCATACTGAACTTTACTTAAGCATTGCACTAAAATTGATCATCCCATGGATGAGGGATGCTTATGATACATATAAAGGACACTTTTACCATATTTACAGGACACATGCACTGCAGATACAGACATAATTGACATTTATAGCACATAAAGGACACTTATGTAGTTGAAACCCAAGTAATTTGACAAATTCATTACTAGTTTTAAACTTTTGTAAACCAAAGTTTAAATTTAAAGAATGGGGCGTATGTAACAAAGTTAATATTGTTCACGTAAATGAATTGTTCGCATAAATGAAATGTTGGAGGTATACGTGAATGTGCCCCAAGGTGCCAGTCCCCTGCCCTCTTCTCTCTCCTCTCTGACAAACAAGGTTGTAAAACATGGTTCAAAAACATGGCCATAAAATCTTGAATGTAAATCAACAGCAGGTTCTGAAGGGGTGCTTTGTCTCAGGCGTCAATTCCCTGCTTCTGATCATGTCATAAACCAAACTTACTGATACAATGGATGGATATGGGTCCTGGGTGTGTGACCAGACCACGTATAGGGGAAGTGTCATAAATCACCCTGATGCTCCTTTTGTGGATGTGTCCGGTTACGACTTTAGACCAATAACCCCACATTCCAAACACAAAAGGAGTTTTCATTGCTGGCCTGTTATGAAACCTACGTCAAGGGATGGGAATTCAGCGGTGGTGCAAGTTAACAGTTGTTTAAAAAATCTGTGTTTTATTGGTGCTGGAATGTGGAACAATTTGCCTGCTCAGGTATGTAAAAGCTCAAGTATTGATGTGTTTAAAAAACTCATCTAGGTAATATTAAGCTGTTTCATCAATCACCATATTTCATTAGTTCTGTAAATAATGTATCTAGGTTTTGTACCTCAATGTTTCTGAGGGGATGATTTGTAGATCAATTCATAAATGTTTTATCATGCAGGGACGCAATGGGAGATCAGACATCTGATTGAATTGTACCCTGTAAAAAAGCCTGAATAAGAAAAAGAAAAAGAAGATACGACCTCCAGCGGTCGCAGGAGGCCCAGACACCGGTAGTTGCATGAGGCCCAGTCATGTGTACCAAAATTATAGCGCCGAATATTGGGGAAAGAGTCCTTAGTAATGAGGTCCACAAGGTATTCTTGATGTGATAATGTGTAAACAGAAGGCCATGTTGTGGTAGGTGGCAGTACTGAAGTGGTACATAAAATAACCATGAATGGTGCAGTTAGCAGACTAATACTACATCTTCCCTTTTAGGCTAAAGATGGTAATATTAACTTTTGACTTTAGACTGCGTCAACAGTTTTATTCAGTTCTAATGTTTGTTAACTGTGAACAGTCTTTTAAAGATAAATAATTTTTCAGAGGATAGTCTTTACAGATAACTTAAGACTGAGAATAAATTTGAGTCTATGAGCTTCTTTTACAGTCTATGATCTTCTTTAGACACTCTTTAGGGAACTTTGTGGTTTATTCTGCCCAGTACACACTAAAGGTTTAGCCTCTGCCTTGATTTTATGACACAACCTGATCTGGTGGTCATGCAAATAGGGATGGCTTTCAGGTGTTGAACTCGCTGGTTGGTCACAAGCTGGTGATCTGTCGTTGGTGAAGGTGTTCCTTCTTATGGAAGAGGATCATGTCTCAGTCAGGACCTGGTAGGACTGGGGGCTGGTGAGGCGTTCCTGGACTTCACCAAATTTATTTTTATCCCTGATCCAGAGAGTGTCTGTCAGGTTGAGAGGTGGTAACTAGACTGTACAATTGTTGAGATTGAAGTTAATTCTGATGAAGACACTAACTTGTCGAAATATGTCGATTCAGCCTACATTTTACCAATAAAAGTCAACACGTCAATTCATTACTGTCGTCGAGTTGGATATTTCTCTACAGATTTCTCCCTGTAGTTTTCTTCCTTTGCCCGCAACTTCTCTTGATCATCATTTTGTGGTTTTTGAAGCATGTTTCGAGTGGTAGGGAGGTGACAGGACACTTACCCCCCGGACACTTACCCCCTAGGACACTTACCCCCTGGACACTTACCCCCTGGACACTTACCCCCCGAACTCTTACCCCCTAGGACACGTACCCCCTAGGACACATACCCCCTGGACACTTACCCCCTAGGACACTTACCCCCTAGGACACTTACCCCCCAACCTAAAAACTGTGGAAAATAGTGACTAGGAATAGGGACGAGTTTGCCTTTTAGGTATGAATCCTAAAGAACTATCAGAAGAGAGGGATATATATCTAGTTTTCTCCCCATTATTAAACACTGTGGAAAATAGTGACTAGGAATAGGGACGGGTTAGCCTTTTAGGTATGAATCCTAAAGAACTATCAGAAGAGAGGGATATATATCTAGTTTTCTCCCCATTATTAAAAACTGTGGAAAATAGTGACTAGGAATAGGGACAAGTTAGCCTTTTAGATATGAATCCTAAAGAACTGTCAGAAGAGAGGGATATATATCTAGTTTGCTTTCCATTAGAAAGACTAAGTTCTTACCACATAATTACCTCTACATTATAAGCCAAGGTTGGGGGGTAAGTGTCCTAGGGGGTAAGTGTCCAGGGGGTATATGTCCAGGGGGTATGTGTCCTAGGGGGTAAGTGTCCTAGGGGGTAAGTGTCCTAGGGGGTAAGTGTCCTAGGGGGTAAGTGTCCGGGGGGTAAGTGTCCGGGGGGTAAGTGTCCAGGGGGTAAGTGTCCGGGGGGTATATGTCCTAGAACCGGTAGGGAGAGTTGACCGCAAGCTCTATTTCATAAAAAGTTGACATGGAGATTGTCTGTTCTGGAGAGGGGGGGATGGTATGGTAGGCCAGAAACCCCAGATGTGGATCAGCGTTCTTCTTCAGAATGATTTTGGACTGAGTGCTCTGCCTCAGCATTATACTATGGGTAAAGTGGCGAAGAGGTGATATGAAAGTTGTACTCTTGTGAGATGGCTTTGAAGCCCTCTAAGGCATACTGCAGCCCATTGTTAGAGATGAAATAGTCATGGATACTATGAACACTGAAGATAGATGGCCTATATATATTGTAAAGAAACGTAAGAAAGACCATCCGTGAGAGAGAAAGTTTATGGTTGTAGTTATGATAAATACACTATAGATAAGTTGAGGTCTGAAATTGAAAAAGATGTGCTTTGGCAGTATTTTTGGAATCAGGCTCGAGATGTTAGTACACTTTGGGATTATATGTACAACATATTGTTGGAATCAATAGATGTATTATGTCCTATATATGAATTAAATGTAGAGGAGATAAACCCTTGTGGTTAACTGCCAAAGTTAGGAAAAATATTGATTTGAAAAAACCCTGTATAAAACAGCTTGTAGAAGCAAGAAGACTGAAGATTGGATTACATCCAAAACCCAGGAAAAAATAACTGCATCCAACATTTTTTATAGCGAGAAAACTTTTGTACAAAATGAAATTAATTCTGATGAGGGAAACGCAAAGAAATTTTGGGAACTAATTGATGAAAACTTAGGAAGGAACCACAAGGGAAATAAAACTCTTGATCGTCTGGATACAGGCAGAGGATTTGTATAATTATGGTCAAGATGTTGATGATTACTTGAATAAACACTATGGAACTATAGCTGGCCAATTATTGGAAACTAAGAATACAGAATGGGTTGATAATATTCCAGAATTGAATGGTCATCCATTTGAACTGGCATTTATTACCGAATCTGAAGTGTTAAGTTAAATAGCAAATTTTGATATAACTAAGTCATCTGGAATTAAGGATATAAATTATAGAATCGTGAAATATTTGCTTATTTTGTAGTCTTGAGCTAGCTTATATATTTAATTTCCCTTTAGACTTAGTTTTTTTTCTATATGGTTGGGGTAATAGTGCACAAAGGTAGAGATTAAAACATCTGCTTTGTGCATGCTTATTGAATTAGTGTAAGGGTCACCAGATGAATACAAACTGATAAGAATTCCTCTAAATTACTTAGTTTAGGAAAATATCTAGTAAGGGCAGGTGCCGCTGGTAGGTGTAAATATACCTGACGACAATGCTCATGGGACACTTCCCCGCAAGCACCAATGCCTTGGGTAAAATCAATATCAGACTGCTTTATAAGCGATAGTGCAGGGTAAGAGAGAGAGAGACAAGTAGCGTTTGGATCATACGGATCGGGAGATTCGAAGGGGTTTTAGATAGCTATACAAGCAAAGGGACATCTGGTGACTTATACGGTACTACCGCACAACGGCTGGAGGTAAGACTAGGCAGACTCTAGGGAGGAAGGTAACTCTCTTCTAAATTGGAACTGTTATACCTTGGACTTATTGCCATCACGAGCAGCTGTACGCATCACTATATCCATCAATAAACTTACCGTACTGCCAAGCGTTGTTCATGTTATGGATTGACCGCCCATCTCGTGGACTTACTCACCATTCTTCTAACAACCCACTAGAGACAATATTAATAACGATAATCATCTCGAACAATGTACTATAAATATAGTTAACCCTAATCAACACAATAGCGTTCAATAGTACTATTACCCCAATACCAAAAGAAGGTGATCCGAAAAAAATGTGATAATTGGCAGCCAATCCATAATTTACCACTTCCTGGTTAACTGTTGGAAAAGTGTATACATCAACAGATGATTCAATATCTTGAAGATAATGAATCACTGAATGATAATCAACACAGTTTCCATAAAAAACATAGCACTATGACTGGAATAACGGAATTAACTAGGAATATCTATGATAATTTGAATAATGGTTTTGTAAATGAGTGCTGCTATGTGGATTATTCGAAAGCTTTCAATACAGTTAATCATGAGATTCTTTTTAAAAAATTCCAAAAATATGGTATTCCAGAAACATTTGTAAAATGGGTAACTTCGTATATAGACAGATATCATTGTACTAAACTAGGGCAGTATTTTTCATCTGAAATTGGGGTAACTCATGGTGTTCCTCAAGGCAGCACCTGAGGCCCATTGTGTTTAATATTGTATGTTAATGACACTTTTAATGTGATAAAAAAAATCCTGTTATATTGAATATGTTTGCTGATGATACGGCTGTATTGACTAAAGGTCTAACATCTACTTTAGCCACAGATTGCTTGGTTAAATTGTTGCAAGATATAATAAATTGGTGTGATCAAAATAAGCTGGTTGTAAATTACAAAAAAAACTAAATGTATGAAAATAGTGCCCAAGAGTAAACCGAAGACTGAGAACTGTGATCTAGTACTTGGTACTAAATCTATTGCCCGAGTTGATAACTATATTTATTTTAGAGTTAATATAGGTCACGGGCTAAATTTTCGTTAATAGGTAGAACCAATAACCAAATTTTTGAATTGGAATATATACAGAGATATTTGACAGTTGAGACCAGTTTGTTGTTGTATGATATTTGTACAGATGATTTGAATATACTTCAGAAGCAGTATAATCTAAAGAGACTGATGGACAGATGGAAATTACAAATGATGTTGCTGGGTTATAGATATAGTAGGTTAGTAACCTATGTTGAAGAGACACATGGAAACCGTACTTAAAATACTGATGCAAAAATTAAAGTGAAAAGACCTTTCACAGCAAAAAACTATATTATGAACAGTCCATACTATAGGATGTGTATTTTTATGGGACAAATTACCATCTGAGATTTGGCTGATATAAACACTTTTAAACAGAAAACCAAGTTATTGGACTTGAATACCTACAAATGGAAAACTTGAATAATACAACATAATTATAATCCATGAATGACCTTTCATTCTAGGATATACTTGTCTAATTATTACAGAATTTACATAACACATCACCTTATCATGCTATATCATCCAATCTGTACTAACACATTATAATATTATGTAACTAACCACTTCAACTATCTAAAAAGCGTTTTGTAAACAAGATAGTTTTGTCCAAATAAAAATAAATAAATAAAATGCGCTGATGTTGTCTGAGCCAAGTGGGGCATCTGTTACACATAGCCTCAATCGGCTTCCCAATGAGTGGCCACCACCAGTAGTTCAAAGCCCATGATTGGCATTTGGTGATGCCTAGGTGACCATGGGGGATCTGCTCAAGCACCTTGAGTTGAAGAGCCTGAGGGATGACAATGCAATCATACATCATCAAGTCATTTGTTGTAGAAAGGTGGTGCTTCTTTTCCCAGTAAGGTCTGAGTACAGGTACAGCTAAAGCATGTATCCGGCCAACCATCCCTGGTGTAGGCCTTAATGTCAGTGCAGATGGCGTCCTTGTCTTGAGCTTCATTGATTTGATTCAGCCAGATCTCTGTTGCCGGCAGATATTTCATGGTCAGTGATGCAAATTCCTCCACCTCATCAACCTGTGATATTTCTACAGCCATTGCTTTGCTGACCAGAGCTTGTGACAGGGCGTCTGTGGTAGTTTGGTCTTTTCACTGGATGTGGACACCATCAGGGTTGAACTTCATCATGCACAGCTGGAACTTCAGTACTCACAGCGGCATTATGGCCAAGTCCATGGATGAAAGTTGAGGTAACAGTGACTTGTGGTCAGTCTCAAGGGTAAGCTGCATGCAGAGGATGTAGTCTGATAATTTCTCACAGGCCCTGGTGGCTGTGAGTGCTTCTTTTTCGATGACTGCGCATCACGATTCGGCATCTGTGAGTGACCTTGAAGCATAGCAGACTGGTCTCCTATTACCATCAGCATCCACCTTTAGCAACACTGCTCCTAGGCCATTCTGGCATGCGTCAGCTGCCACTATGGTCTGTTAACTGGGGTCATAGTGAGCTAAGAGTTTCCTTGAGTGCTGATTTAATGGTGTTGAAGGCATCCTCTTTAGCCATGTCCCAGATCCACTCATGGTCTTTCAGGAGCAGTTGGTGTAGAGGCTCGTAGATGGTAGCCTATCCTGAGATGAACTTTGAGAGCTGGTTGACCATTCCATTGAACTGTTGTAGCTCAGTAACGTTCCCAGGTCTTGTAAAATCACAGATGGACCTTGTGTTCTCAGGGTCTTCTTCAATTCCCTTGGGCATAATGATGTGTCCAAGGAAAGTGATCCTCATTTTGGAGAACTCACATTTGTTGTTGAGTATGAGACCAGCAGTCTGCAGTGCAGTTGTTGAAGCACTGCCCCGACATGTTGATCATGTTCATGCTGGTTGGCGCCATGCACTAGTATGTGGTCCATGTGGCAGACTACCCTAAGTCCATGGAGGATACTAGTCATTGTATGCTGAAAGATTTCCGGTGCTGAGCTGATCCCAAACGGCAGGTTGTTGAAGCAGAACCAGCCAAATGATCTGATAATGGTAGTCGCAGCTACCAGGACTGGTTGTCAAGGGAAACTTGCCAGAACCCAGAGTTAGCTTCCAGCTTGCAGAACACTCAGGAACCCATGACTTTGGCCAGATTTTCATCGACTGTGGCCATAGGATGGACCTGACATTGGAATGCCTTGTTGAGGGGTGTAATGACTACATAGATCCTCACTGTGCCGTATGGATTTTGTAACACAGTGTGTCATTTTTACTATAAGTATGTAATTAATGAGAGCTATGCCACTGTTTGTACCACTGACCGGAAACTTGCTGATCACCTGATCCCTAGTAGATGGGGTGGTGTGATCATCGGCAACCCTGGGGATGGCGTGAGGTTTGGTCTGCTGACGTCAAGTTCTAAGAAACTATGGTCCGATCCCAGTCTTTGACGTCAGCAGACAAACAACAACATAACAAAACCATTGACACGTCGCCCCAGTGGCAGAACGGGCCGGGGTAGTCAGAGAGATAGAGAGACGGCAAGGAGACGGCAGACCAACTTGTTTCCGGGCATTGGATTACGGTGGCTAGGCTCTGTACCCCTGTTTACAGACCTAGCTTGATTGAAATAAACCTACAACTGTGAACTATCAGTGTTGTGTGCTACTTTGTAACAATTTTCCAGGCAGCCAAGTCCTTTGAAGAGACCTCTGAACTTGGCCCAGAAGTCTTGTACTCCTTCTACATTGTGCACCACTTCTGATGGCTTAAGGCTTTGGAGATTTTGACAAGCCATTTTGCTGACCAGGTTTTTGCTGCATCATGAAGATGTCACCGTTGATTTCCAGTGTGGTGATCAGTGAGGTGATGTTCCCTGCTCCACAGAACTGACATGTGTTTGGTCTTGGAGGAAAGTCTTTCAGCCAGGGCATTTATTCACTGATGACAGCGACCCCAGCTCTGCTAATGAGCTTGAAGGTAGTGGGGTAGTTGTCTTGCACTTCTGACACTTTGCATCACAGGCAGGGCAGACTGTTTGGGGATGTGGCGCAGTTGTGCTACACCAGATGCACTCAGCCCTGTCTGTTGACTGTGGCTTCTGCTTGATGGACTGGCTGGCTGGCTGAAGTGGTACATAGAATAACCATAGATGGCGCAGTGAGCAGGTTAATGCAACACTTGAAATGATAGTGCCGTGGCAATGTCCCCCTGGCCATGCCAAGAGTGCTGTGACTATTTAGACAGTCAGTTCGATTGGGATGTACTGGTGTGCTATAGGTCTGCAGGGCAAGAAAGGGCTGGTTTTGTTTTTCAGTTCTATTTTTCAGTTCTACTTTCCAAAGACTTGTAGTAAGTCTTTTTTATATTAATCACAGTTTAGTGGTGGGGAAGTACATGATTGATAACTTTTATATTTTTTTCCCCTTTGTTCCCATTAATTATTATATTCATTAGCAATGTCACATGGGAGGATGCTCATATTTTGAAAACTTGTGTCATCTTGGTCAGATTCTACTCCCATTTCTTTATTGAAATACTTGTGCCTGACAAACAATTTTGGTATTGAATGATAGAAAAAAATCTAAATATACCGCATTTATTTTTATCATAACGATATTAACAGCGCTATGTTTTTAAGACAGGTAGAAGAACCAGATATTTCAAGTTTTTCAGTGCTTTCTTGCCCTGCAGACCTATAGCCAACAATGCATCTGCCTGATCTGGAAATCATAATCTTTCAACATTGATTTCCAAATCAGCTGTGAAGCATTGTGTGATAGCTGGTGCTGGTAACCTCTGGAGGCCCGTGCCGTGGTTTTGCTGTGGTGAAGGGGGTTGGCGAGGTACTTTTGCCCGTACTTTCAATAGTTTGAACTTGAAAAAGGAGGTGGCAAGCAGTAAAAATTGGAACTTTTCAATATTTTCCTACTAATTTTTGGGGTTTTACATTAAAGTTTGGAAGGGAAGGTGGAACTTTTGGAAAAATTTCCTTTGTGGGAAGGGGATGGTGGCCCGCCACCCCCGCCACCCCTGATGGTTACAGGCCTGCTCTGAATCCAGACCCAGCTTAGGGCTTAGGGGCTGTGGCAGGGTCTCTGTCCAAGTGTCCAGAGGTCGTTGAGTGGGCTGAGGGTATTGGTCTCAGCCCACTTAATTATAGCCAATTATCCCCAATTATTGCTATAAGGATCAAGACTATCAAAACGCTTTGAATAGGTGCAATTTAATTATTTGGTTATCTTAATACTTTGATTTGACCTGAAACATTCTCTTCTTTCTCAAGCTCCAGTTTTAAGGTAAGGTATTTTCTGGATTGGATAAAAGTATCAATTTCATTCTTTTTCTTGTTTTTACAAAATCAGTTCTTCATGTACTCCAAAAATCATACACTTTATAAAAGAAAGTGTTTTTTTTCATCATATCATAATTGACAGTCAGTGAGTAGGGTGCAGAAAGTGAGGCCGAGATGCGAGCCGGCAGGGGTTATATAGGGTGGCCAGGGAAGCCGCCTGGTGAGAAGTAAGAGAACCCTGGCATCCTCTAGTGTCAATAAGCCCATCCCAGTCTACCCCCACATTAACATTTACCATGAAATACTTTCAAAATTGCATCCACATTTATTATCTGAAAAGGGTTAGATGATACAAAATAAACCAAAGCAATTTTGTTGAAGCATTGCTCCTAAAATCTGTAAAATGCATCCTTCTATTTTGGCGTTTTTCCCATAGGAACCAATGTTAAAGCCAGTCAGACCAGCCTATAATGTCCAACCCTATTTTGCCCTGAAATACAGCCTTTGGATTGGCTAGCAAACTTACAAATCTGTTAATTAATATAATTTAAGAAATTATAATGTTTAAGCCATACTTGAGGATAAAGAAAGACATAAGTCTTACTCATTTTAGTAACCCCAACTCCTGGAGACAAGGATTGCTTAAAAAGCTATTTTGTCCAACCCTTGTCCAACCCTGGGATATATGTAATGTGGGATGGGCTTATTATGCCTCATTTGCAATGATGGTCATTACAACATAAACTTTACATCAGGTAGTATTGCTGAGCAGTGGAGAAAGTGGGAACAATAATTTAAAGTCTACTATATAGCAGATTTAGCAGCAGAGTTAGTAAGAAAGAAGCAGCAACTAGATTAGCTATTCTACTACACTGTGCAAGACCAGAGGCACAGGACATTCACAGTAACTTTGTGTTTAGTGACAGTACAGGTGACAGGGAAAATGACCATCGAGCTATCTTAAAGAAGTTCAGAGAATATTGTGAGCTGAGCCAAAATGAGGTTTTTGAGAGATACAAGTTTTGGCAACGCAATCAGCATGAGAAAGAATCGATTGACCAGTGGGTAAATGAGCTTAGCCCAGCCAGCTTGCAATGTAACAGAACCATTCTGTAACCATACTTGTTTAGTCAGTTTGTTACTTACAAAGATGGCATGTTAGTCTGGCGGCCAAAGCATGAAATTTGCACTTGTGTTTGCCATGAAAGGTTTATACCTGAAACCATTCTAGGGTTGTAGTGGGGTCCTCTGGGAACCATGTATAACCGGTAGTCACTCTGTAGAGGTGTGCATGACTGTGACAACCGCCATTTTGTTTTGCGGTATCCAGGGAAATTCAACATGAAAAATAAGGACTAATCTTGAACTGACACATTCAATTTTGTGCCAATCTATTTCATATTGTATATTCTAATAGTTATTAGAACAGGTAATTTCTATGTCAAATGACTTTGACCTTCATGGAGGTCAAGGTCACTAAATTTGACCTCAAAATCTGAAAAATATGACAAAATCAAAGTTGAACTTGAAGCAAACAGTGCTACTCTTTATATTGTCCTTTAATTTAAGTGAACATGTCTCAATCTGGCTCTTGTGATATTCAGAAAAGCAGAAAAATTGGTTAAATGAAGAAATTTGATCACCAAATTACACATAATGTGACAGAAATCGAAAAAAAATCTTAATTTCCAAAGATTGAGGAAAATGAATTTTTTTTCTATTCCTATCTCAATATGGCAGGTATTTGTTCCATACTAAGTACATACATAGCTATTATTAGGTCAAGTATATTAACAATTTAGTTTGTGCTTAAAAAGGTCAAGGTCATCAAAATTAAAGGTTTACACATTTTTACACATTATGTATAAAGAATTGTTAAGTAACCTTATAAAGTACATTTCTCATGCTCAAATTGTGGGAAAGACTAATACTCAATTCTTTGACTCAATTCAAAAGCAGTGATTAGCCTTATCAAAGATCTACTAGTAAAGTGAATAACTGCAAAGGACACTAAATGTGTAATTGGAATGAGCAAAATGTCTGTAAAACAATGTCCAAGGGGGTCTTCCAAGGTATATCTGTATGCTTCAGTTGGGATGAACTATTAAAGAAAGATTACTGGGATATAAGATATTATTGGATGTGAGTGTATGCCCCTACAGGGAAAGTGCATCTTTGGGCATTCATGATACACTTCTACCCTACTATAACCCTCCAATTATTGCATGTTTTTTCAGATTCTTTCCTAAATGTCATTAAGATTATTTTTTATAGATTTACTTGAGTAAATGGGTAAATGTCATGAAGCTATCTCATGGTGTACACTAGTAGACAAATGCTGTTAGACACTAGGTAGATCAAGAACATTTGTCTGTACATGTATTGTTGTTGATGATAGGGGAACAATATCCAAACTGTATTTACCTACTACATTTTTTGGCCAAAATCATAAAGAATTAGAAATCAAGGACTGTTTATGAACTACTTTTAAGTATTAAGCTGTATTTCTCATTTCATGAACTTACTGGATTAAATGTAATTGTAACCATGAAGAGACATCAAATAAAAAGTGAATTGACAGCAAGTTTTGAAAAAAGAATGTGCAATGAAAACAAATTATTGCTGAAGTTCTATCTAATTTCCAGAATCATATTATCTATGCCAATGAGTTGCTTTTGGTGATTGTATCTATGATATGATTTGATTTAAGAGAAACCCACCACAGGGTACAATACCCTACTCCTTTCAAAGAGAGGCAAGGGGTCTTTTATGTGCAATGTCCCATAAAAAGGACACCACACACACATCCTTTGATGACCCTGTTGGGAGCCCAGGGTGGCCCCAGACTCTTGAATCCTTTCTTAGATGTTATCTCTCAGTTGGCATTCTTGACAGAAATGCAGGATCTTATCACTTTTGGTGTTGTTAAATATGTCCTTCATTGATGTTCTGTTTTGGAGATGCCTCTTGTGACTATCTTCCATCTTCTAGCACTTCAATATGATGTGCTCTACCCTAAGTTTGGTAATATAGATGATCAGATATAATTAATGTACCAAACATTTGCTTGGTAAGGTATTTTTTGACTATAATGTCCCTCAAGTATACATTGTACAAATCTAAAACAATTATCACAATGAAATACTGCTAAAAATTGATAGGGCTCCTAAACACAGTGTTATAGCCTGGTTCAAGCCAGGTAACTTGACTGAGGCTATGCATTAGTTCAGGTCATTATATAATCCCTCATCCATCCCTCTGTCAAGATCCCCCCAAAATTATTAGAATATGAAAATACACTCACTTTTCTAGTGATTTATTCTTTATTCTATAGGCACATTTAGTGTCTATACATTTTAAAGGTTAAGATACATCCTTTTTGTGTTCAGTTAAGTAAGGACTAAACACACACATTGCCAAAAGTGAAAAAAGCAGATTGATTAGAAACTGATGTCTATTATGCCTAGAGTAATTTTTGTCAAATCTTGAGATAAAATTTAGAAATAATATTATTATTATAGCTGTCACCAAATATGTAACTTTTACAGCCACAATTCTACATTAAAGTAGGTGTCTGTTGTTGTTTTTTTTATATTGGTATTGACATAGTAAAATATGAATATAGTCTTTTATATCAAAGCATAATTTCAAGGGCAGGACAGTTTGTTTGAAGTTATATTCCCATTGTTTTACAGACATTTTGCTGATTCCAATTACACGTTTGGTGTCCTTTACAGTTATTCACTTAACTAGTAGCTCTTTGATAAGACTAATAACTGCTTTTGAATTGAGTTAAAGAATTGAGTATTAGTCTTTCCCACAATTTGAGCATGAGAAACATACCTTATAAGGTTACTTAACAATTCTTTATACATAATGTGTAAACCTTTAAATTTGTTGACCTTGACCTTTCTAGGGACAAACTAAATTGCTAATATACTTGACCTAATAATAGCTATGTATGTACTTAGTATAGAACAAATACCTGCCATATTGAGATAGGAATTGAAAGAAAATTCATTTTTCTCAATCTTTGGAAATTAAGATTTTTTTCTATTTCTGTCACATAATGTGTAATTTGGTGACCAAATTTCTTCATCTAACCAATTTTTCTGCTTTTCTGAATATAACAAGAGCCAGATTGAGACATGTTCACTTAAATTAAAGGACAATATAAAGAGTAGCACTGTTTGCTTCAAGTTCAATTTTGATTTTGTCATATTTTTCAGATTTTGAGGTCAAATTTAGTGACCTTGACCTCCATGAAGGTCAAAGTCATTTGACATAGAAATTACCTATTCTAATAATTATTAGAATATGCAATATGAAATAAATCAGTACAAAATTGAATGTGTCAGTTCGAGATTAGTCTTTTTTTTTCATGTTAAATTTCCGTGAATGCCGCAAAACAAAATGGTCGTTGTCACAGTCATGCACACCTCTACAGAGTGACTACCGGTTATACATGGTTCCCAGAGGACCCCACTATAACCCTAGAATGGTTTCAGGTATAAACCTTTTATGGCATACCAACTCCAAATATAAGCTACTTTCTTGAACTTGGCCGCCAGACTATGTAACAATTACGTTATTGATGGTGAGGTTGAAACCCCACCAAATTAGAACGTAATTATAACATTATTTTTTGGTGAGGTAAGGATGAAACCAAATCAGAACATCATAAGAACATTCTGTTTATGTCAGAGAATATAACCAGAATGTTATGATAACATCGCAGTGGAACATCGCAGCCATAGGTTATCAAAAGAATGTAACAAGAACCAAACCAGAACCAAGCAGAAAGTTACTGCAATGTCATTATAACGTCACACCTCTGGCTCGGAGGATATTCCTGGGAAGCTGTGAGTACAGGGATCAAAAGGAGAAAAGCTTCAGAGAAAGGATATTTGTGGTATCTGACATGCGCTTTGTGATGAATGTCTATTTATCTGTTTGTTTGAGGTACGAACTAGAAGCATAATCGATGTCACAATAATGAGTAAAGATGTAAAACAAGAATCAGTATAATTATTGGGTCGTGCCCAAAAGCACAAAGGCAGGAAAATGTATTGTACCCGGATATAACGTCAACATAAACGAGTAATAGAGTATAAAAGAGGGCGTGAGCGCCCAGAATAAACAGTCCCTTTTTTGTACTCCTTGTGTTCACATGTGTCTTCTTTAAGTAACCTAGTCCTTGAATGGGCCTAAGTCAAAGAGATGCTTAACTAGAAGCCAATTAGCCAGTTAAACTCAAGTAAATGATCTAAGCTAGTGAGTTATTAACCAGAAATTTGGTAGTGGTCTGGAAGACCGCAGATGGCATGGAAGCGGGAAATCAGCTCAAGGACCGACTCGGGACCAAAAGACCTGGCAGGTATGAAAGCCCGTGTTTTTTAGCAAACAGCCCTTAACCGCTGGGATGAAGGTGTGACCCGGTGACCCAACACACTTCCCCTCCATCCGAGAATACTGATTCCCCAACCGTCCCACTTGTCCCCCCTCGTGCACAAGGCACAACTCTTAATCTGACACCTTTCCTGCTCAAACTCTTCATCCTGCTCGATACCAAAACAACCCCCATATCCCTCTGTTGAAATCAGTGACCCCAAAGGTTGCTCCTTGAAGCAGATTTGACATTATCAAAAGCCTTTTCAGGCAGCAGAAGAAAGCAGTTAAAAATTATGACAGGCAAAGCACAGAAGGTCCAATTTGTGCATGCTATAGGCAAAAGTAGATAAAACTTCAAAGGCCCCAGTACAAGTTTGAAACTCAGGGCAAATCACAAAATAGGCAGGGCAAGGATTTTGAGTATTGTGGTGGTAGGCATCCCTCACGTAGGTGCTCCGGTACTGTACCGTGTGTAGCAAATGCAGTTGATTAAACCACAGTAACAGTAACACAGGACAGTAACTTTACTTATTATAGAAAGAAATAGCATCTCCTTGAGGAGGAGGAACAGGATCAGTCTGAGGATAATGAGTGTGAAATCAGTGACTATGTTGGTGCAGTCGCCGAGTATAAGCACAACAGTGATGTTAGCAAGTCTGATGATCAGAGGCGATCAAATATGCTGTAAGCTAGATACCGGAGGTGAAGCTAATGTGCTACCCGAGTGAATATTGAACAAATGCAGAGCGTGAAACTTGTGAAGACTAAGACCATCTTAAATGTGTTTGGTAACAACCAGATATTTCTGAAAGGTGTGCTAATGTTCACGTCGTAAGAACGGGCATAAAGTGATCAAGCGTGAGAGGCACAATATTCTAACGCCAGCAGGCCCAGATATTAGGTAATACTATTTTTATGGTAGTTGAAAGATGGCTATTGGTACTTAAAACTCAGCAAGCAGTTGTCATACTATTTTTATGTTTAACATGCCTTGGGGCCGTAAGTGTTTCTGGTGTGTGCCCTTTGGCATATCTTCAGCCAGTGAGATAATGCAAAAGAGGAACGAAGAGACATTTGGTGACATCAACCTTGTGCATGTTATAGCTGACAACCTTATTATTGGGGCAGCTACCAAGCAGGGAACATGATGCCATTCTGTCCTAGAGCAAATACTGGCCAAAGGAGTGAGGTTCAATTACTCAAAGATCCAGTTCACGGTTGATCAGGTCAAGTATATAGGGAATTTGGTCTCCACGAAAGGACTTAAACCAGACGGGAAAAAGGTTGAGGCAACTGTTGACATGCCAACACCAACAGACGTGCAATCTCTTCAATGACTACTGGGCATGATTAAGTACTTTGCTCAGTACATCCCAAATGAGTCTACAATCACTGCACCACTCAAGAAAGACAGTGAGCGGAAGTGGTCCCATGAGCATGACGCTACAATACTCCAGTTGCATGACATCCTTACATGCGAACCAGTATTGGCATTCTATGATGTGACGAAGCCAGTCACAATCTAAGCTGATGCTTCCCAGTCAGGCCTAGGAGCATGGCTGCTCCAGGACAATCCAGTTGTGTATGCATCCCACTCTATGATGTCAGCAGAGGAAAATCTATGTGCAGATAGAGAATGAGATGCTGGCTATTTGCTTCAAGACTAAAAATTTCCATCAGTACATCTATGGTAAGCCAGACATCTGTAGACAGACTGACCATAAACCCCTGGAGATCATTCTCAAGAAACCAATATATTAGGCTCCACCATGACTCCAACGGCTCATGTCAAGTTTACAGACAATATATATAATATTAACAGTGAAACAATCTCTATAGGTCCAAAATTCAATTGTCTCCCCAGTTTTAGGGGCAGACAGGTGCTCATGTTTTCTGAGATTGTTTAATTCTCTTTTTATTTATATCAAAAGTCTCATCATAGATGGGTGGCCGAAGTCCATTTGTGTGTTCTAGCTGAAGCATGTACTTACTGGAATGTGAGAGATGAACTGCATGTAGTAGATGGTGTGATCTTCAGTGAATATGTGGTAGTCCCTAAGCAGCTACATGCTTGGACTTGCTCATGAGAGCCACCCTGGAGCTTAAAAGCGTAAGGCCAGTTTGAAGACTGTTCTGCATTGGCCCAGCATTAGCAGCAATATAGGATGTGTTGTTGCTCAGTGTGCATGAAGTATCAAAGTAGTCAACAGAAGGAGCTGGTGGAGCAAAATCGCCATGGACATTATGACCTTTATTGGCCAGGATTTTCTCGTGTTAGTTGAGTTATTCAAAGTACCCCAAATTCACACAGCATCCTGACAAGACAGCAAAGATGATTGTGGAGCAAACAAAATGTGTGTGCGTGCCATGGCTCCCCACGGAAATTGTGAGTGACAATGTGCTCTTCAGTAGGCGTAAGTTTAGGGAGTTTGCAAATGAATGGGACATTAATGTTACGACTTTGAGCCCATGATACGCACAGTCAAAACAGCCAGACAGAGAGGTATGTGCAGACACTTTAAAAACCTTTATTATAAGAAGGCCAACTAGGATGGCTGTGACCCTTATCTTGCTTTATTGGAGAACCATAACACACAGATAACAGGTCGTAAATACTCCCCTGCACAGCTTCTTATGAGCCATACCTTATTCTAAAATTACTGAAGCTACAACGCAAAGTAACTCTATCCAGGTGACGTATTCTGGGTGCAATGAGGAAGCATCTGGGAGCCAGCTATCGGCAATGAGTCCTGCAACCAGCCCAGGGTGCACACAATCCAGACTGAGCGAGGGTTGCTCCACAGAAACCGCAGACATCAGGGCGCCATTCCACAAAAAGTTACGAACATGTTCGTAGGCGTGTGTGTGTTCGCAAGTGCACTTTTCGTTGCAGAAAAAAAGTTCGTACAGTAAGTGCGTTCCACAAAGAAGTTACGAACTGTTCGTAGGATTACAGAAGTGTGCGTAACCTGTAAAAACCTGCGAACAGTGTTTTAGTGTTCGTAGGTTGTTTTTTTGGTAAGTAACACGTTAACAGGGTGTTCGTAACTTTGCTGGTGCCCGCAGATGTTATTCAAACAGTGGGGGAACGTCAGTAACCAGTGTAGATGTTGAAAAAAGGCGGGAAAACGTGTATGTCGTCTGCCAGCAGACCATGTGAAGAGACAGTTCCTTTATTTTTGTGTCGCTTTTTTTTGTGTTTCCTCTGGAGGAGGATGGGGAGGGGGAAGCTAAATGTCACTTGCTCAAATCATGCAGCAGCCAACATTCACTTCGGTACTGCTCGTTGCTAGAGCAACTCAGATGGGCGTCTAAACTTGTTTTGCAGGCAACATAAGTAGTCCGTTGTTCGCTTGGGTGCATTTCTTTATTTGCCGTGGGTCGCTGCCTGGCAAGTATGTCTGTGAGAACAAGGAAGCGGCAGCCTGTGAAGAGGAAATTTACACGTCGGGAGATAGCATTGGCCAAGAGAAAAGGCGAAAGACTGAAACGGTACAGGAAGCCACGGGCAAGGAAAGTACGGCCTAGGCTAGATCCGAGGGATTTGTGGCCAGAAGAAAAAGATTTTATGGCCAGGTTCAGGCTTCCCATTGAGTTGGTTGAACACCTTACCGAGCTATACAGGAAATCGCGTGCATGCAGAACCAAAGGTGACAGAAGAGGCAGAGGCATCCCCCTGTTTCACAAGGTAAACTTGCAGTAATCGGTGGTTGTGTATCCCGTGCGTATGTCTGAGCATGTGATGCCAGGGTCCTCATAGATTGCAGGTATGCGTAAAGTTCAGAGCGCGGACCTGTGAGTAAGCGCATAGTCATTCTGCCTCTCCTGTCGAGTCGTCCGTGAGCTGCATTGGTCATCACGTTCAATCTATAGCTACTATGTTGTTACTTATTGTAGGGTCTTCATATACTGGTTGTACGCAAACCCACTGCTATTTATAGGAACTACCACAACGCGGGCCGGTCACTTCTGGAGATCAAAAACGCAGTAAAATCAAAATATAAGGTGGCAATGTTGATCCAAGACTGCGATAATCACGCCAACCTGCACCTTGAACATTTCTTTTTAATTGTAATGGTAATGCACAGATTTTCATTGTTGATGCGCCTATATAGTTGAATTTGTGTAAAAAGTGACAGAATTTATATCGTACTCTCATTGCTATTTTCCTCAATACGTCTTTTCCCAACATAACATAAAAATATTTAGTAAAATGCATGTGATTACACATTAATTTCTCTTTCCCGCAGAGTTCAGTTTGATGCAAAAAGTAAAAAAATAATTGTTCCCATGGTAGTACACACTGCTAAGACGCCGTGACTGCATGTGAGGTGCAACCACATGTATGTACAATGATCTCTCTATCTTCCAGGTATGTTACGCCTTAAGGTACATGGCCACTGGTGCCAGTTATTGCACTCTGCGAGACACGCAGGGTGGTGTTTCAAGTTCCACAATCTGCCGTTGTGTGCACAGCTTCATACGGTTCCTTAGTGCGAACAGTTCGAAGTTCATCAAATTTCCAAGGGCCGTGTGTGATGGCAAGGCATCTACTGCAAGCATGTACGTAAGAAGTAAAGGAAAAACTTTTTTTTTTCACATTTACTCGAAACACACGACTTACTAATAGGAGGTGACAGAAAATGTTCAGGGTTTTTCGTTATTTCTTGTGTCCCAGATCTACAGTTGAGTTGAGTCTGGCAGTGTGACGGGGCCTAGGGGTTGGCTGGTTAAGAGGCGCAGCACTCAGCACTGTGTTGCACTCAGTAGGCCTTAAGTCCATAAATCGGCTTTGTAAGTACTAGAGTCCCTAAATCGGCTTTGTAAATACTAGATATAGCTACAGTATTCCCGATGCTTATAACACACTCGACTGAAGTCCCACTTCATTGTGTTGATTGTCACAACAGGGTGCAGATCTACACAAGACCGCGTTGAAATTCTTGGAAAAACACTCGTTCGCCCAAGTATGTGGCTGTATCGACGGGACGTACATTGCCATACAGCGGCCAGGTCACAACGAAGGAGCATATGTATGCAGGCATTCCTATCACGCCCTGAACGTAATGGTGAGTTCCAGGGTGGCATGTAAGTTTACTTGAAATCAGATTTAAGTGTCGAGTCGCATTTGGGTATGATG
Organism: Lepidonotus clava; assembly: GCA_936440205.1. Classification (NCBI taxonomy): domain Eukaryota; kingdom Metazoa; phylum Annelida; class Polychaeta; order Phyllodocida; family Polynoidae; genus Lepidonotus; species Lepidonotus clava. The sequence goes on along the minus strand of OW387135.1, from coordinate 49,228,177 downwards.
TTCAAGCTTGCCACACAAGCTTACCACACATTTCACAGCTAAATTACAACTGTAGTGTAAGAATGGACTTTAATAACATGTATTTTGTACGCCTACATTTGCCGGAGTTCCCGAAATCATATATTTCCATTAGCATTTTACTTTTCTTCTCAGGTGGTCAGTGACTCAGACCAACGGATCATCCATGTTGAACCTGGTTTGTCCGGATGTAATCACGATCAGGCTGTTCTGGAGTTGTCGGATTTGTGGAAGAAAATTAAGTTGGAGAAGTTACTCGGCAACTACTTCCTGCTGGGCGACTCGGGGTTCGTTTAGCAGTACTTTCAGTTATCCATTCTTTACCGAAGTGTATGTCCATACACCGGCCTTTTCCTCGGCTTTTATTTTCTTTTTTTGTATGTGTCTTCCAGAACGGGTTGCAAATTCATGGTTTTGTTCAAGCTTGGGATAATAAAGAACCACCCATGCAAGGGTCACCCAATTGGGACTCCTTTCCTCACAGGCGTGCTAGGCCCAAAATTAAGATCCATGTTGCTTCACGCACTGCAAGGAAGCTCATAGCAAATTGCATGTAATTTAGTAAGCTCTGTAATACATAAGTGTAGTGTCTGTGTAAGTGTATGTAAATCGTTATGATACTTTTCGACATACAGGTATGGCCTTTCACCACATGTGATGACACCATTCAGGGCCAAAGACGTCAGTAGTTTGAAACCATGGGAGGTGCGCTACCAAAAGGCACAAACCAGTTGCAGAAGTTCTGTGGAACGGACAATCGGGCAACTTAAAACACGTTGGCGGTTGGTGTGATTTATAACTTCCATTGATAATTTTCTTTCATTTATGAAACACTGTTAAGCGTTAACTCTGCAGTCATTCCTTTGTTATGTAAAGGATCTAAAACTTAGCACGTTGCACTTGGGTTTCGACTTTGCAGTATGATGATGTGTAGCTTGTAAAACATGAGTAACCTGTTGCAGCTGCCTGTCAACCCTCGGGGCAGGGGTTGTGAAGATGGACCCACTGCAGGCATCGTGGCTAATTACAACCTGCTGTTGTCTGCATAACCTGTGCCTTGACTGGGGTGTCTCAGAGATGTCACCACTCAACAACGCCGATCCCGACAAGGAGGATGAAATTAGGCTACGGGCCTACACTCGTCATCTTCGTGCGCGTCTTCAGGTGACAGATGATATGCGTCCGGCTCCTGTCAGGCTTCCAACCAACACTCCAGCATATCAACTTGGCTTGGCACGTCGTAGAAGGATAATGTGGAGGTGTTACGGAGGTCCAGTTCCCAATCAGGTGAAGAATGCCAGGCGTCGGCGTGCACGCAAAGCACGTTAGCGTGAACAGCTTTGTATCAAATGTTGGGCTCAGGTGACCAACCATGACCAATTACTCAGCCCTAGCCTGTTTGTTTGAAATGAGTTTTGTACTTCATTATCTCGAAATCCAGGAAAAACATCCTAAAAATGCATGGATACCAATAGATAAACATCTACGTTACTGGCCAAAAACTTCGTAACCAGTTCGGCTGCGCTGGGAAGATTTTTGTCACTGTCTTAATGTAAAAGATTTCGTAATGTACTATAACAGGAGCAGTTTTGCAACAATTTCCCTGGTCCATCTCACGTTACTTGGGCAGAACGTTTTTTGCTGTACTTGAGTACACTAGTGGCATTACATAGCAACCTTTGAATGACCACTGACAAACTGTAGCGACACCTATAGAATTGTAACGCACTACTCCACGCTAGAGCAGTAACATTCTTACTACACTGACTACCCACTAGATTTAATTCTGCATGTGACATGTGTCCGTACATGAATTCCTTGAATTAGACTACTGTGGTGCATTGAGATTGTTGTACGGGTAGTTTGGTCAGTCACACTGAAGTTTTTGTAGGCTTTGAATTGTCTGTGTTCCTACATAATTCACTTTCCTGATTGTTTCGTTTAAATGGTGCAACAACACCAACACGTTAACATAGTTAAGTTCATGAAATTCGTACGGACGTCCTCGTACCTCTCTTACAAATTAATTGTGTTTTCCTGTTAAAAAGAGTCTACAAAATCACAGTATACCAATCATAAACACTTGTAAATGCATCGTCGGTAACGTAGTAGAATATCCCTGCAACTACTACTAACATTTTACAAGAAGTGGGTCGGTTTTGCCGGTCGTTCTAACAAGCAACCTCGATAGATTGAACTTCAAAATTTTTATTTCAAGCTGAACATGAACATTCTGCACACATACGTGGCTCTGTGATCAAATGTAAAATTGCGTAGTTTGCCTATCTTTCTGTCAGTAAGTGAAGTTCACGAACTGTCCCTCAATCCGACAATGCCAAAAACATTTATTCACACATGCAGACCATGTTAATAAACTCTCTAGACTCCTGTGAACAGTATGCGAGTTTTTTTTATGTAGCCGTCCAATATTTGGTCTGATTCTCTAAACATAACATCGGCTAGGTAAAGGCCTTAACAATTAAGAACAATAAAACGACTGATTGCAAACGGGAACATGAGGTAGACAAATGGAATACGTAGCATCTGTGTAAGAATCTTTGTAACACGAAAATACACTCCGTCATAACTTGCGGAGTAAGCAACAACCAACTAACTTCCATTAATTCTGATTATACCATCAGGTCTTACCTGAAAACACATCGGCCAACCAAAGGCCACTATTGCTCCTCTAGTTCGGGAGAGCTTAGTAAACATACTAATTAACTGTTTGTTTGGCAGCATCATGCTGATGAGCGTAGTGAGAGCCAAATTTCAAATCAAAGTAGTTAAAACGTATCTGGGTTCACTTTAACACGCACTGAACCTTCAAGTCAATATTTCAACTTGCCTACATGTGCTGATAACTATAGAATCACATACATCTCTGTAACATCTCTCATTCCTCCTTATCACCTAGGTCAAGATCCAAAAGTCTGTATGTTTTAAGGATAATTACGCATTTCTGGGTAAAACAGTTAATCAGCTTCCATGCAGCAGACACTACTTTCGCTTATGTTTGCCACCCTGAGCACCATGCTTCTTAGGAGTAGCGGTGGTTGGCAGCTGCACCTTCATTCGTTTTTTGGGTGACTGGCCACTCTCTGTCTCTATTTCGGTGTCACTGTTGGCTCCCGCTCCTGTTGTGGCAGCAGCATGTTCAACAGCACCTTCGGAAACCTTCATGTGTGCGAACGTCACCTCTGTAAAATAAAAGTATATCGGTTACAGCAAGTTGAAGCTCGAGGGACGCACATATGAAATCGGTTTAGAAACTACGAACTTCTTCAATCTGTTACAAAGGACGCTAGTAATCAGGTTACATTTTAGCTATGTTTCTTTCCAGGCCTCAAAACTAAATTCAATCCCCCCTCCCCATCCCCCTCCCCAATTTGGCTTTCTTCCTTAGTTGTGGCAACTGGAACAATCTGAAAATCTACTAGCATTAAACTGTCAGGGCACGCACTTGCCGTTCGATTAATGTGAGGTTCTCCATATTTATTTCACTTTCAAATGCGAATAGACATTTTGAAATCATTTTAAAATCGGTAATTTGATTAGGTGATTATGCACGCACACTACAAACCATTTTCAAATTATTCTGTACAACCTTGGCCTGCTGTCCATGAGTTATAGTATAGATGTTAGCCGGTTAGGTAGTTTGAAATATATTCTAAACGGACTTCCCCGTACACCACGGCATCACTATAACTACTATGGTCTTAGTTCTCTTACCTTCACCCTCCTCCGCTTGGTCAGCCCCTGGAAGGTTCGTGCCTGGGGCTGCAGCTCCAGCTGTTGTTGGAACGTGTGGTGTTGAAACGGGTCCATTTGATTGCTGCTTCTCACCTCTCTCAGTCCTAACCACTGCCTCAAGTTTGCCAGTTACGTTGTTGAGAACTGTGTCTAGACTGTCTTTCAGGGAAAGGCAGGTGGCCTCAACGGCTTCGATCCTGTCAGCCAAATCACCGTTTGTTGGGTTCGTATCGGCTGCCTTGTTGAGTGAATCAGTAAGCTTCTCTATATTGGCAACTCTATTTCCCATTACGGAGGTACGACACCCCTGTGCGTTAACAATGGTTTTCACCTCCTCACACTTCTGTACAGATCCAGCTACTTTCTCGCTCAAATCGTCAATCTTCTTGTCTAATTTCTGCATTTGAGAATGCGTGACACGCACAAATGCCCCAATGTCATCCATTTTGCTGTTAAGGGATGTCAGACTTCTCATGCAACGCACTAGTTCCTCGACCGTGTCCTGTGAAACACTTTCGGTTTCAATGGTGGAGACTTGCGCGGCAGTTGACTGTACGAGTTTACTAAGTTCGTCAAGTTATTTTTCATATGCACTTACATCTGGCATGGTATCCCACAAGCACTTCACGGTCTCGGCACTGACTGTCCGCTCATCCATTGCAGTCATGTGGGATTGTGTAACTGTTACGGCGCCGACGACCTCGTCCAGCTTCTTTTCAAATCTGGATAGAGCAGCCTCTGTAAGTTGAGCACAACTGTTGTGGGGCACTGCTGCATTTGCCCCACTTTTGGCTCTTTTCGAACTGTCTCTGCCCTGGCCCGTGGAGCCACTCTCCACGACCCTCTCCGGACAATTACCGTCCTCCTTCTCCCTCGCAACACCACCTTTCACAGACTCTGGGCTGTCCACCACAATAACTCTGTTGTCGGCATCTGGCTTTTCTTCCCTTTTCCTGCTACCCTTATTCTTCCCGGCAGTTTTTTTATCATCCTTGTTTTTGAGACAGTCTCTGAAGGAGGAGAATGGCACATGAGGTTGGGCTGGTGTTGAGTGGGCTGAACCGGCCGGTGGTGAGCACGCACCAGAAAGAGGTGTCGCCAGCTCCCCTGGAAATGTTGCAAGGAGAAAGGAGAGTCAATGTAAGTGCAAAAACAAACAATGTCTGTCTCAGGCCAATCAGGAGCTAACTTTTGATATGATTTATTGTGATTACGTGCATTTGACAACCCCGAGTATCAGCTACCCGCTGCTGCTTTCATATTTCCGATATGTTGATTCCATGCAAATTAAACAATTGTTTTTTCCCCTAAAGTTCATTCCCCACAGTACTGGTGGTTCACCTTAGTTTTTACACCAAAATATGCTATGCCATGACCTCATGACATCGCACTACATTTGGTAAGGTTTGCAGAAAATGTTTGTTTACATTAGAAAACTTGGTGCATTTCTTTATTCCTGAGTTAGAATAACAACCAGGTGCAAAAGTGTTAAATAAACCTATACAGACTATTTTTCTTAACTCGCTATGGTTGAATTGACCCATACGCTAAGTTTGGATTTAATGTAATGCCCTTTTTTTCTGTGAACCACCTACAAAACATGTATGTTTGCCATGTGCGGGGCTGCCAATATGTTGAAAATACACTTTTTAACTGTTCTTACCATCACCATTTTCTAGCCTGTCGAATGTCAGTCCTCGTCGGGGGGTTTCACGCTGTGGCCACAGTCGATCTAGTTCTTCGCCTATGCTCTGGCGCTGTTGTCGCGCAGCCAAACGTTCGGAGGACCTGGTGGGCGGGGTACGAATAGGCTGCTTAGTAGGCGTTTCCATATTTCTTGCGCCACTTGACATATCAGTGTTCTTAGAAGTTGTTGGCTCTTCCTTGATTTTTGTGCCACCGTCACCGTCAGGAACAAGGCGGATGGGTTTGAAACCTGTTGGTACGATGAGAAGCAAATGCAACTATATATCATACAATTTTGTATCAAACATTGTTCATTTACTATCTGTTGGTTTTTGCGTGGTTGGCGGTATTTGACAGGACGTGCTTCTTGCATGTAAATACATTTAATGTTTACGGACATGTACACGAAGTCACACATGTATATCATGATATTTTCAGTTATGTGTTTCGCATAAACAACCTGCAAATACACAAATACTCGAGTTAACAAGGAAGGAGGGGCAAAAGTAAGCCTGTGGAACTCACCATACTTATCAGCTTGAGATTTCTTTTCCTGTCTTTTCGCCTGATTGTAGGACTCTGTGGCCGCCTGCTGTTTACGGACACCATCATCCATTTGCGCATGTGCAGCATCGGAGTCTTCGTCTGAGTTGTCAACTGGCCGAATAACTGCGCCAGTGATAGCTGCAACATCAAGTGGTAACGTTAGATCAGGTTTGCTCCCATGGCCCTCTCCGCATCATGGGTTGTGGTAAACCGTAAACGCGATTTACTTGCACTTGAACAGGATTGACAATGTTGCGGGGTGGTAACTAAATGTGCCATATGGGTTACACATGATGTAAGTCTAGCGGGTGACTATATAATCATCATGTCATACTTCGGTATGGAAAATGAACAACATAAATCTCTCCCAAATAAATGCCTTAAGAATCATCGGAATTTTCGTCTTTTTTTTAGACTTGACTGCAGTGTATGCTACAGGTACAAGCTATGAGCTGACTATATGGAAGCTGTGTTACTTACCACTGTAATGCTCGACGCCATAGAAATCTAGGCAAAGGATCTCCTCCTCATCGAGCTGGTCTTCTGGTTCTGCAGGTTTACCACCTGTCTGGCCAGCGGTCACCGCAAGCTCCCGAGCCTGCGACATAATTTGCGCATTCTATGAAAGAAATGTGTGATAAAAGGAACTGTAGAACTTGGTCAAAACAACGGAAACTGTACAATGAAATGAACAAAAGTAACAACTTGATCAAACTATAAACATGGCCAGGAACACTGGAGTTGCTAAACTGTTTCTCTGTTCCAGTTAAGAGACATTACAAAACTTAGGCCCCTTGGCTTCAGTAGCCTGAACAGAGCTTATGTTTCAAGCGAATGGGTAACAGTAGAGTGCCAACATAAACTCCATTTTTAAAATCCCTGTTTCTCCCCTGAAATGTCACTGCCCCACGGCAATTTTTCCATGTGACGTACCCAGCAAGTTTTACACTTGGAAAAGCCTCTGCTTGAAGAAACGTTTTTGCCAACCCAACACCAAAAAGTCAATTACCTAATAACTTGAGAATAAGGTATTGTAGAACCTGGCCAAATTAAATACACTGTGTTTTGACAAAATGTGAAGATTCCCTGTCTTTTCCCTGTCAGTGAATCTCTTTGGTCATTTGCTCAGTTTTCCCTGTGTAGTTGGAATCCTGTGACGGGGAGCTGACTATACATTGCGGCCAACCAGGGTATCTGCTATTTCACGGTTACACGGTCAATGTAATAATTTCAGATGGCTATTTAAAATGTAGAGGGCCATGATGTTAATTGCACAGTAAGTATTACAGACCAAATAACGAACTTTTGCAGATAAAGGGACAGTGGCATCTCTGTATGTGGATCACAAGGCGACGGTGGAAAAGTAACAATGTGACGCTTGAACCACAACTCACCTTCATTTTTGTCTTCGACTTAAAGTCACGCATTTTGCGGAGGATGTGGGTCGCCCTCCTGTTGTTACCACCTACTGAGTTCACAGCCTCCTGGATAGCTCGGAAAGCGCGTGCGCGCCTTGTATGCCGCACTGCCTGCGAGTCGTTGTTGTCAAATTCGTTGAGCACGTCCGACCTAAGGCCACAGGCACAAAATGTTGCCATTAACGTAAGAGTATTACTCGCATATCTATGTTTCATATAAGTTACCATGTGCAAGGTTAAGCTATTTTATTAAGTCACAGTTTTGCCACTTTATTTATAATTGAGAGCTGTGAATGCTTACAAAAGAGGGCCTACCACAGTGGAAATTGTTTCTACTTCCAGTGACAGAAAGAATTTTGATGGGGTCTGTCATTTCACTGCAATACAATTTTAACCATTACCAAAAGTTGCCTACATTGCGGTCATGCACTTGCTGCGCTACACTGGGGTACGCAGACATTGCATTTACCTGAAATCCATGGCGGTGAGGTATATTGCCCGGATCTCTTCCGGTTCCCAGTTTGGATTGCGTTCCTCCCCATCACTCTCAGAGCTTAGCCAGGGCACATATCGGCTTTTCTTAGCTGATGACCTAGGGGTCCTGGGAGTGCGGATTCTACGTCTTTTTCTGGAGGAAGGAGGCTGTGCAAGCGGAGGTGTAATTGGAGAACTTGCCGCGGCACGATTCATGTTGTTATTTACTGTGTACAGCCGTCTAGGTGATGTGCGCGCTGCTGCAGCTCCACGTGGTGACGACCTTGTTGATTTTGATGATACCACTTTTTTTCTAGACTTGGCAACCATATGTCCGGCCTGGTTATCATGGCTGGAAGTGGAGCCTGAAGTGGATGCCACGGCAGTTGGGCGGGCCTCTGGCAAGTTGGCAGGCTGTGCAGTACGATTTGTTCGTGTGCGTACATCTGGCAGGGACTCTGTGTCACTGTCCACACAGGCTTTGGCTGCAGCACCAAACTTCTTTTCCAACTTCAATATTTTTTTCCTGGCCTTTTCCTGCACTGCTTGTGCTTTCGCCTGTTCCTGCTGAACCTTGGCCGCTTTCTGCCGCTGCAGTAGTTCTTTTAGTGTGGATTTTTGTGAAGCAGACAGGCATCCCGCGTTGAGCAGCTGCTCTGCATCTCCGTCTTCACTGTCAGATGATGCATTGCTCGAGTCGTAGGTGTCATCTGAGTCACTCACAATGTTGACTGTTTTGGTCTTCTTCTTCCTTGGCATCGTGAGTACCTGAAATGACCAATCATGAAAGAGGCCTCATTATTTCTAGGGCTATGAACTTGAAAATACACACAGGCGTTTGTTGTTTTACCACCCAATCATGGCTGCAAATATGCCAAAAATCCTGGAAAGTAAGAGCAGTATGTACAGCTAGTCAGGAATACTGCACCGAGGTGATGCACACGTTGCAGGGGTCAAAATTAACATTTCTTGCTGTCAGCCCAGACAAACTACAATGCAGAACAGGTTTGTGAAATTCCGCGGATCCGATCAAAAACTGGAATGAATAGATATTGATACTTTAAATTCACATTAAAGTTTGTAGATTCGTGGGGGCTGAAATAAATCCAGTAATGACCTCGGTAAGGTATTGGAAAAGTCATTCCCTGGGTCTCACAGGGTCTCGGGCCTGCGCTACGCTACGGCCCTCGACCCTGGAAATGGTCGTTTTTTTCCCTGGCTAGATATGATTTGTCATTCACATGAGGTACATGAAAATAAATCTGTTTTTGTTTGTAAAGAGATCGCCGTATTAGAGACGTGCATTTCCGTGACAATATGTGATTAGTGTCGTCAAGGCAACTAGCAATGTCACAATGTCACTGAGGTGTTGCCGTGTTGTATGGGTCTGGACCACTAAATTCGACACGGCGACATGGGCATTTCTTAAAATCGACATCCGACATGGGGCCTTAACGACATGACATTGACCCTAAAATCATAGTGACATGCGACATGGACATTACCGACATTCGACATGGGCTTTTCTTAAATTCGACACGGCGACAGCACCATTTCTTATCTCCGACACGCGACATCAGGACCCCCCTCATCAAGGGCCCCTGTTGTGAACCTCTGCTTAGCCTAGAGGAAACAGTTGGAAAGGGTTAACTGGATGGCAAACAAAAAGATGAATCGTTTAGATTTCAAAAAGTGGGGTGCGATAGTTTTGCCGGAGAAAAAGTGATCCTGGCCGTTGCTATGTTGCTGTTGTTACGTCGCTGTTGCTAGGATTACATCGCCGTTACTACGTCGGGACTCTCCGAACAGGGAACTAGTACGCATATATCCTTTTCTGCTTGGAGAGTGGAGGTTGGTGACGCGAAAAACTGGTTGCCTGTTGCCGAGAGGCTCATGTGAATTTGAACAGAAGAATTTCGTTCTGATATGTAAGAATTCTGGACACACTGATCAAAATGGCTTATGATGTGTGGGCCGAGACGCGGAGCGTCTTGTAACTTCTAAAACAAGAGAAAATATATTTTTCAGTCCTCTGGACTGAAAAACCTTGCTTTGGTGGCGAAAAATAATCATCTAAAAATTCTTTATTGATAATAACATGTGACACTGCCCTTGCTACCCCCTCTGACAAAGTGCTAAGCTCTTGCAGGAGGAGCAATGTGGACGTTCGAAGGGCGTGTTATCGGCAGGACCCACTGAGCCTTCTCAGGGCACCAGCAGTTCATTCATGCCTGACCAGGCTCCAACTCACCCTAAATGTGACTTCAATAGGTCATTTGCATTGTCTTGACCCTGGTCCTGACCAATGAAATATCACTTCCGTCCACACTGATCAGAGCACCGGCAAGGACGTAAACAACCTGACTTTCCCACCTTTAGTGTACATATATAGGTAAACAGACCGGTGGTCCGACTCGATTACGGCGCCTGTGAGGGCCCCGCTTCACCTCCCAAGCTGTCAGCCCATTCACCCCCCCCCCCCCCCCAGGCTGGTTCCTGCCCCTGTGCGCTACCGCTCTACTATATGTCAATTACCACGGGGAACCAGTGTACCCCCCCCCACCACCACCACCACCACCACCACCACAGATCACGGATGTTCATTCAGGCACGGACAGTTATTCATGGCAGAGTGCCGTCAGGCAGGTAACGTCAGCCAGGGCCCAGTGGACACACAGAGGTCAGTCCGGGGCCGTAGTGGACATGTCAAAGGGACTGGAAGGTGGGGGGAGGGGCGTGTCCCTAACCTGTCAATCAGGGCTAACCAGAGGGGACTGCCTTGACCAATCAGGGGCAGGGGGAGGGGGAGGTTGGAAGGGAGAGGGTGAAGGGTCCAATTAGCACGAATTTCACGCCTGTTGGTCATACACAATAGAAAAACATCCGACAGTAAGGCTTTGTGGGCGTACTCCACCAATAACCACTAGACGGTGCCCCGAAAGCAATAACCCCCTGCTGGGTGTTCTTATTGTAATAATCGCGAATACTCAACGCGCCGCCGATACGAAAAAGGCTCCGCCGTCGCCGGGATTCGAAACCACACAGAAAAAACGCATCGGCTCTGTAGTCAAGTGTCTTACCACTGGACCACAGGGCCCATGCTGAAAATGCGAAAATTTCAGGTCAGGTTGTTCACCAAGACCCCTACCCCGCCCCTCTTTTTCCCCCAAATGGTCCTTGAACGAAAAGTAAGTCGGGGACCCTTATATCAGTGTTCTGACTGCCTAATCACAGCTGGGAGTGGCTGGCAACTGGAGATAAGAAGTTTCCTGGGGGCCGGGACGGACTTTGGTGGGGGGCTCTTGTGAATCCCTTCCTGCCACGAAAATAGACCGATAGTATCGTAGACATGGCTAGCCCGACGCGTGTGAAATTTCTCAAAAAATCCTCCGTAGAGTTTGGTGGGGGGCGGGGACGGACTTTGGTGGGGGGCCGGGGGGCCGGGACGGACTTTGGTGGGGGGCCGGGGGGCGGGGACGGACTTTGGTGGGGGGCCGGGGGGGTGACCCATATAGCGACCCGTCTAACCTCGCCTCACACCACCCACCCTCCCCCTGCCCCACCACTCCTACAGCCTCTCGCGGCTTGTTAGAATCCCTTTCCGCCATGAAAATAGACCGATAGTATCGTTGACATGGCAAGCCCGAAGCGTGTGAAATTTCTCAAAAAATCCTCCGTAGAGTTTGGTGGGGGGCGGGGACGGACTTTGGTGGGGGGCCGGGGGGCGGGGACAGACTTTGGTGGGGGGCCGGGGGGGGGGGGTGACCCATATAGCGACCCGTCTAACCTCGCCTCACACCACCCACCCTCCCCCTGCCCCACCACTCCTACAGCCTCTCGCGGCTTGTTAGAATCCCTTTCCGCCATGAAAATAGACCGATAGTATCGTAGACATAGCTAGCACGACGCGTGTGAAATTTCTCAAAAAATCCTCCGTAGAGTTTGGTGGGGGGCGGGACGCACTTTGATGGGGGGCCGGGGGGCGGGGACGGACTTTGGTGGGGGGCCGGGGGGGGGGGGGGTGTGACCCATATAGCTACCCGTCTAACCTCGCCTCACACCACCCACCCTTCCCCTGCCCCACTACTCCTTCAAAATAGACCTAAAGTATCGTAGACACACTTTGGAGGGGTCCCGTCCCCACGAAGCACCCCCTCTGGACCTCCCCTACCCCCCCTCTAACCCCCCGGTCACCGCGCCCTATAACCCTGTACCGACTCTATAGCCCCAGGTCTACACCTAATGACTAGTGAGCCCTATGTCATACCTGCCCGGCTTCCCTCCGTGTGCAGAGTGATAAATGTAGCCTTGAAATGTAGAGAAATGTACATACAATTTCACATTTCTGTCCCAACAATTACTAAAGGACCCCACACTCGGTTACAAAAAATATTTACTCCTGAGATTTGGACGAATCTCAGAAATGATAATAAAAAATGAAAAACGCGGAATTCCGCATTTCCACTGAAGCCTTACGTGCCTGCAATTAATGAATGCATTTTAGCAATTACATCCAATCATGCCAGCAAATGTCCTTCATTTCCGCAGAAATGAAGGAAATTTCTCAGCAACGCCTTAAAAGCCATTTATTCTAAAGGAGATATTGAATTACGATATGTTTTAAACCATGGAGGGGGGGAGGGGGTTCCCATCAAAATACAAAAATCAAGTGATCTCCAAAAAATCTAACAGTTTGTAATGTGGCCGTGACATTTATGAGGACCCCTACCCAACCTATACAAACAACAAATTCTCTTCGGATTTAGACGAATTTCAAAAGTGACCCAAAATAATTCAAAAAAAAATTTGCGGAACTCTGACATGCCTGTTAACCCATTTTGAAAAATAACTGCATGAAAGGAAAAACTGGAAATCCATGGAAAACTGGAAGACCTTCATCCCTGAAACAAAGTGTGCTGCCATGCCTCAGTGACAACATTAGGGCAATGCGACGCGACATTTCACCATGAATTTTAATTGGAAACAAAAGTCACGGATGCAATGCAGGATTAATGAATTATTTTGTACAACATAGTGGAAATTCTGAATAATCATATGGTGCAAGAAAACATCACGCTAGGATTTCATTTCCAAAACAGGGGCGGATCCAGACCCTGGCTTCTAGGGGGGGGGGGCAAGATACCCATCCCCTACCCCCCTATTTTTGCTTGCAAAATTTCTCCTCGGATTTGTCAAAACTACGATAGTCAATTTTTTGTCTAGGGGGGGGGGGGGGGCAATTGCCCCTTTTGCCCCCCCCCTGGATCCGCCACTGCAAAATTGTTATTTGAAGTGGTAATGTGAAAAAATCTGAAGGCTAAAATCTGGAAATTCACATCCTAAGTAATGTCAGTAATGAAAAATTTTGTAACACATAGAATCGGTTAAAAATGTTACAAGGGACTACTTTCCAGTAAGTTACCAATGACATCAAAATATATTAGAATTACAAATTCCCTTGTATGTATGTATGCTACAACTCTATGCCACCATTGCATTATAAATCGTACTCACGTGTGCTACTGGGTGCCCAGTTGATTCTACGCTGTGGGTGCGGTGCGAGTGTTGCTGAATGCAAAAGAAAGAGTTACTCAGCACTTGTTCTTGACTGTCCGGGAAGTACATTAAACTAATCAGTTACAATTGCAGTTACCTATACAACACAAGTTAAAAGTAACAAGCCATGCCGTCACATTGTGTGGGCAACACTTAAAGTTCACCGACGCGTTCACTTTTGACGCCATCTTGGAAAAACATGAAACCGACAAGTCATAGAAATCCGATAAGGTCATCGCATACGCTGTCCAAAGAACAGCACTTTCAAGGTAAAACACATCATATTAGGATGCTATAATGGACGACAAACCATAATAACCACATTTAGGACATGAAGCATGTCGGTAAACTTACCTGTGAGTGAAACTAGACGGTGAGATGGGTGTCTTCCGTGGCGCACCAGAAACAACGATTCTTCCTACGCTTGTATTCGGTCAAATTTTACCTCTATGCACGGTATTGCCGGTAACCAGCTTCGCACACAAACTCCCGCCGTTATGCAAATGAGCTAGATCACGTGCTTTCTTGACCTAGTTAGGCGATGTTCCATCTTCACAGCCGCACTTGCGAACAGTTCGCAGCTACTTACGTACACTTTGCCCGAAAGGGACGCTGCGTACACTTTACCCTACGAACACTTTTCTGCAACGTTTTTTTTACTTTGTTCGTAGTGTCCATTGCGACTTTTGCCACTTACGAACACTTTTTGTGGAACAGCGCCCTAAGGAGATCTGCTGAGCTAGCTAAGCCTCCACCCATGGAGGAAGAGCTGCTCCCACTGGAGCCTGTGATGGACTGCTCGCAGAACAAGGAGTGGTTGCATGGTTACAAAACCAAACCATTTTAATGACTATGTCTAGCGTGGTTTATCATATCTTATAGACAGCTGCTATTGATCTAACACATGTCTGACACTTATATTATTTGATAGCAAATGTAAGCTTGTAACAAAGACTCATCCTGAAGAAACCAAAAACTTTCATTGACATAAGCATCTCTAAAAAGTTTAGATTCAGTCTTAACAATAACTAGCATTTCATCTTTGTGGTTATATGTTCAAAGACTCAAAAAGGGGAGATGTTGTATATATCACATTTTGTATACTGAGATGTAAGGTCGTAATAAACACTTCCTGTTTACCAGTCTTCTTGTACACTTCTGGCTTATTCTAACTCAGTTATTCCAAGCATAAAGCAGTGACATCAAGCATAATTACATTGTGTGTACTATATGATATTACGAGGCCATGTTTTATTATTAGGCCACATAGCTTTTTCACAATTTGTACTACCAAAAATAATGCAATAGGCCTAATTTTTTAAATAACTTACCCTTTGTCAATGAAAGTTGTATACTCGTCCTCACTGAACACAGACAAAAGGTTGCCTCCATTCTTACTGCATTTCAGTCTTGGATCATCTGGGTACAAGGCATCGTAAAGTTCAGTTTCTCTTTTCTTTCTCTTCCAACCTATACCCCGGACAAGGTCATTCGCTATGTGGGGTGAAAACCCCCAGAAACAGTAGTCATCCAAGTCTCTCTCTGATGAAAAAAGAAAAATAGAGCCCTGGTATTACACGTTCACAATATAATTAAATTTTGTTCCAAATGTGTTTGGGAGGCTTTCAAATACTCCCTTTACCAGAAGCCTAGTCTCCAGAAAATAAGGATAGGCATCAGGGCAGCATAAGGTATCAACGTCCCAAAGGATTCTTTAAATCCAGAACAACTTCCCCATTTAATAGAAACATGTTGATACAATTTAACCCTTAAGTAATGTCAGTTTTTTAATAACCTCAGTTTACACATAGTAACACATGTGACTTTTCTTTTGCACAACCATCTTTAAATATTTGGTGTGGTCAGATTTATCATGCTTCCTCTATTTATAATGTCTGTGCTTAAATTGCAAATTAGTTTGTGATTCTAGTATCATTCTGGTGTAGCAATAATCCCCGTGTAAAGCATCATGATACTCTAGTTTCATATAAAACATATAAAAACTGTGTTGTGTAAAACCATCTCACTGTGATACTAGTTTTAGACATTATGTTGATTGAGTGGAAAATCCAGTCTAAAAAGCATGAATATGATTGTTTCTTTAAAGGAAAATTTACACATAAATTCACTAAGTGTTATTTTCTATGTAATTAATTTAAGTTAAGTATTCTCAAAATATTTCAAGACTCAAGGTCCTAGGGAATTATTCAGGAAAGGAATCTAATTTTGGGAATCCCCTGAATGCTTGGCTGTTTGGTACTCCCCTTGCTATGTCACAGCAATGGAAATTCTTCAGGGATGGGGATTAATTTTCCTTATAAGGGCATGTAGGATTCCCCCATAACTCCCCTTGCTACGTTATAAACAAGGAGATTTAATTTAAAAATGATTTTAGATACAAGTTGTTTACTGTCAAATAACTGTGTATAAACTAGGAAACTTCCTGTGAATTTGGGTACATTGAGAGTGCAAGTTGTTAATAATATGCTGAATTGAATGATTGACAAATAACTATCCTGCAGTTATGTGCAAGGTTTCCTATAAAATACAGTAATGTACATCTTCCATCTGGAATCATAAATCAAATTAGCATGCAACATCTGAATGTGCATTTGCTGGATTTCCAACAAATGGAATGTTTTTTATTATCTAAATGCAAAGTTCTCTATAACCTCTTTAATAATGCCCTTCCTAAAAAGGTCAGTGCTAAGTCATAATTTCATGCAATTTTCATTCTTGCTTCCTTGTCCTCGTGCCCAGGCTAGCGGAGCAGGTGTCTTCTGATTCACCTCTACTGGAAAAATAGGACTCTGGCAAGGGAAACGTGTTGGGGTGTCTTGTCCCCCGTGCCCATCCGATTGCTTGTGCTAATCTCATGTTGTACTGTATAGGCATACCACTCGTGGCTCATGATCAGTGCACCTGATCAGATATAAGAAGGAAGTCAGTGCTGACATGTTGAGTACCAAGTAGGAAGTGTTAATTTCATCTAGAAACTTTGGCTTATATACACCTATATCTCATGCTGACTGGTCAATACAGGCCCCATGATCATCATGACACCCTGTGCTGTGTACTGACGCAGTGTCAGTACTAAGTTAATACAGCCACATGCATTAGGGCAGTGTTAGGGCTGAGAGTGTAATTCTTATTAATGTGTTTGAAGAGTGTAGGCAAAGTCAATGAAAGGGGGTAAAAGCAGGGCCGGCAGCAAGCAGAGAGTTACAGTGTACCAAGCTAGGGGTTGAGTAACACCTCAGATAGGAACAGGCCAGGAAACTGGGATTCTGTTAAGGAGTTTCTTGGACAATCTGGCATAGTGACTAGGAGCGTTGGCTGTGGGTGTTGAGCGGACTAAGCCTCGTCATGGACTGGTAATTGTCAAAGGGAGCTCAATGACTTATGTTACTTGTTTGGACTGATAAGCAACATTCTTTCATGCAAGTGATCTGTCACCACTTGATGAAGAACTACATCTCAAGACCTGCAGCTTTAATGGGGAGAAGACAGCGACTTGAACTAACTAATATAATGGCATAATTAAAGGAAAAATAATGCTTAGATACTCCCCTATAAATAACAGTAAAGTGAAACCAAATATTTCAGCGTCACTTCCAGCACCATCTTTCTCATACCTAAACACTTGTGATCTTGTGCCCTACCCTTACCTTTATGCTGTGTCACTAACACTCGTACCAAAAAGAGAACCTTCTTTATCTCATAGAATTACCCGAAAAATCACAGATACATCTATTGGTGGTGAACAAACAACTTGTGCAAAACTATAACCCATCATTTATACCTTACTTCATCCCCAAAACTTCTTGCCTCAATAGATATAAGTCTCTAAACAGATTCATCACAATATCATTAACACATAGATGAATTTTACTGGTGTGAGATCATGTATATATTAACTGAAAAGCTAGGGGGGAATCTATCATAGTGCTCAGTTATGCCACCTGGCTCTTCACCATATAGATAATTTTTTAATAGAGTGAAGTTATGTTACTTTGTTTGTTAGAATACAAATGTAGCTATATTACAGGACGACATTTACAGTAATACAAAAACAGAACTCAATAATTGGAAATGAAACCTCACCATATCCCCCGTTACATCCGTCCAGTGTATTATCACAGCTCGGCTCTAAATCAATCAATGAAAATACTTATGTTATTGAGCATTATCTTCAATAATAAGAAAGTGCACTGTAACATTTAATCCTTTAATAAAATATGATATAGATGAATCTAAATTGAATTTGCAATTATTCCATCAATCAAAGTATGTTATTTAACAGCATAAAAGTATATATTTGAAACAATGATGAACTTTTACTAATAGAGATGATATAACTATGTTTTCAAAAACAAAGCCAAGATAACTGTCTATGTTCTTGTAATTGCCTATCCATTCTGCTCTCAATTTCCTGGATTGGAAAGTAAAAAGCAAAGCACATTCAACCAAGCACTGATATCATATTGCAATATAATTGGAATTTCAATGTCTAGTTTATCCTTTACTGTTTTGGCCGTGTTTCCTGTCACACTGAATCTGAGATACTCACCTGAGAAGTTTTGGCAGACAAAGTATTCCGGATCAGTGCAATCGGCAGACTCATAATAGCCATAGTCGCCTTTACCATCATCCGCAAGAGAATTACTGTCACCAATTTGCAGACACGAGTCTTCATCATCAGGCTCATGGATTGGGTAGTGGTCAAGTTCAAACCTATCGTGCTCTACGCCATCTGGATCAATCCGTTCTGGCTCGTTTTGGTCAAAGGTATCAGATTTTCCCCAATCAAAATAAGTAATCGGACGACGATTCGGCGTCAAGAAGTACAGGCTTTCTTCATAACGTTTTCCAGAAATCCAAATGGGCCTTGAATACAAGAGAGATATGAATAGATTGAGGGGCAAATAAAAGAAGAATCACTTCGTTATTATATGTATCTATAATATATAGATATAAATTAATATATAGATATAAATCATCAAAAATCAAAATTACAAAATTTTAAATTTCAAAATTTTAAATTTCAAGTTTGGATAAGGAGTTGGGAAGTAAGTTGGAAATTGGGATAAGGGCTAGAAGGTACATTGGTGCATGTCAAAGGGAGATGAGTCAAAGGGAGAACATTGTCTAGACAGCAGTCTCACCCTCCGGCAGCAGTACTGAATGCCGAAATAACAATTTATGGGAGATCTGAATATAGATTGTAATGGGCGAAACAGTCGTAACTTCAAACTCCTAAAAGACTTAGGGTGTGAATTTCATGCTTTGATTAACATTTATACAAATGTTTTCTATCATTGATGATGAAGGTGTAAGTGGGGAGGTCATTCCAACACATCGGCTATTATTGATGATGCATATGATGTTTATATGTATGCTGATGATTATCTTGTGGTTAGTTCAGATGGAGATTTTGATTCAATGATGCTCAAGAGCAATTCTCTATTGGAAAAGGCTTACAATTGGTGCTATCTGAATAAATTATCAATGAATCTTGATAAAACTAAAGTCATGATGGTAACAAGTAAGAAATCTGATAAGAATATACAAATATCACTCATTACAGATGCTTGGGACTAATAATAGATGACACACTAAACATGACTTCTCAAATTGACAATATGATCATAATAGTTAATAGTAAGCTATATACGTTTACTAATGTTTGACTGAAAACACAGCAGAAATGATTTTTAAAACAATGATATTACCACACTTTGATTATGCAGATTGTATTATAGACTCAGGCTTACAAAACAAAATAGATAAACTAGACAGACTATAGAGACGAGGTATACAGAAGACTGAAAATTGTCAAAATAGTGAAAATCATGCTGACAAACACTTTTATGTAAATATAAACTGTCAACTCGATTCAATAGGAGGAAAGAACATTCATATTATTAATTTCATCAGTAAATATATTGTACTGTAGAAATGAAGTATATACGAAGTCCGCGACGATTATTATGTTTATCATTCGAAGTTATCCAAAAGGGAAAAAATGACAGGATTGGTGATGACTTTAGAGTCTTAAGGAGCAATCAAGGTAAAAGGTTAACATTGCAAAAGCCAAATATTGATGTTTATAAAAGAAATACTAAATATCAGGCATACTCATATTGGAACTATTACCTTATGAGATACAACAAAAGGAATTGAAGACTGAATTTCTTATGTGTTGAACGAGCCAATTTTTACATGAATTGTACTTAAACCATGATCGAACAGGTGAAGGTATTTTGATAATGATTTATTGTGTAATGTACAGTATGTAAATATTTTGTGTTACTCATCATGAAAAGCGTATAATTGTATGTGATGGTGATTCAATAAAAGAAAACATGATTATAATATTATTATGTTTTTGTATTTTAATGCGCATTCAATAGTCCCATATAATTATAATAATATTCAAGCAATAATAGAAAACAATAGTTTGAAATTATATCTATGTGTGCAGGCACTATAATAGGATCCCGTGGGGGATTATGCCCCTGAGCCACCTTTTTTTTCTTTTATATTTATCTAAAATAAAGGAATATGTTTTGCTTCTCTAAGAACGACAATAATAAGACATTACATCCATGTATATATAGGAAATTCCTATGGTCAAGGTTCCTATATACGCTGTTCCAATTAATTGTCCCACTTAATTGGCTATTATGCTTTAATGGGGGGATTTCCGACAAAAATAGTATACATGCTTGATATTTTGTGAGGACGTACACAGGATAAAATCGTGAAATAAATACCTCTTAAGATAAAGTTGTCATTACTACTATTGCACACTATGCTTACGCATCCCCCCAGGGATGGCCAACTGTCGGGTGTTGTTTGTTTAAGCCGGGGCTTGGTTGATGGGGGAGGGGGGGTGCTACTCTGACCGAAAACAGTGACTAGGAACAGGGACGAGTTAGCCTTTTAGGTATGAATCCTAAAGAGTTATCAGAAGAGGGGATATAATTATATTTAGTTTTTTCCCCAAAAGAGTGACTAGGATAGGGAGGAGTTGAGGCCATTTTTCACTTTGTGGTAGTTGCTTGCTGCAACCTGAAAAAATGCAAACAAACGGCCCAAAATTTGTTTGCAGGAGGATATATTCCACTTGCTTACGCCCACCAAATGCAAGCAAATGGCTGCAAACTCATTTATGGCAGCCACAAACGAGTTTACAAACTCATTGGCAGTAGGCTGTTGCAAGGTGGAATATAGGTGTTTGCAGCACCTGTTTGCGTCACCTGCTTGTGTCACCTGCTCGGGGATACCAACATGTTGGTATCTGAAGCAAATTGCTTGCGGCACCTATAAATAAAGGCCGGAAATCAACCCTACCGCAAGATGGAATATAGCCTTTAGCCTTTTAGGTATGAGTCCTAAAGATCTATGTGAATTAACTAAAAAATTGTGAAAACAAGGGCCATGGATAATGAGATCTTGAAATACACAACTCTTCCTCGTAACTTGGGATTATTTACATATCTGCAAATAAACGTTACAAGAGGATCCTATATATCTAGGTATGTTACCAATTGTAACTTTTGGCGCCAATACACCCTTCAATCTTCAGTTCTCTGGAACTCCATGGCAACCCCCAAAATGGAATCACACACAATAATTATGATAGTGAATTTTGGTTATTAGTATTTTTCTTTTCAATTTAAAATACAAAAATAAAAGACAAATATTGAGATATATGTTACAGAAAAAAGTTACAGATGCCTAGGCCACCTGTAAAAAGTCCATGGAACTTTTACAGATACGATAGGTAAATCTGAGAAAAGTCTTGTATAAGGAATGACCTATAGTCTTTACAAGGTAATTTTATCAAACCTAGACTCTCTCTGGATAAAATGACATCATGTTTCCATATTTCACAATAATTTATATTTACCAACTTGTAACTTTTAGGAAAGAGAAGTCTGCAAAATGGATTTTTTTAATGGATTTTACAAGTCTTTCTATGGGTAAAACCAACTCTGTAACTTTTACACACTTGTAAACTCAAGTTAGGAATTTGCTGCCTACCGGGAGGAGAAAATATTCTCCACACAATATTGACCTATATAATAGGTCAGTATTGTACGGAGAATATCTTTCGTCAAAAGGAAGTTGTTAGACTGTAACATCTAAATCTGATATAAAATATAAATGAATTTAAAATGTAAATAAAATTGTGGTGAAATGTAAATATGACGTAAAACATAATTCATATTGCCGTAAAATGTAATCATAAAACCTGCCCTAAAAGACAAAAATGTAAATACATATATATGTACTATCATGCACAAAAAAATATGCATGTTGCTCTCTATATACAATCTGAAATTCATGTTACAGAAAATCTATCTGACTTTTCATTAAACGTTATGCAGTGTATACCTTATACAAATTGAAATAGTAGCACAAGTGATATGATATTTACGACTGCCGCTCGCTAGTCAACGTATCACAACATTGGGGTTAAGTAGGTGGGCGGGGGGTGGGGGATTAGGCCGCCGGGTCGGTCGCCCTCGGTCCACTAAACTGTTGTACAAACAAAACCGCGTTTGCTAGAAGTGTCTAAAAACGCCCCCGTTAGGCTTAGGCCTAGACCGTGCTTGTGGCGCAGACCGGCCTTCAAACCCAGTCTGACCCGCCAGCGTTGTGGCCGAACCTACCGGTCCGACTGCCCGGGAGGATATTTCCCCGCACGGTCTCTCCGCCCCCTCGCTCGGTCCCTCCCCCCCCCTCCCCCCCCCCCCCTCACTTCTTTAGGCCTAACTTTTTTGTAAACGCGGCGAGCCGATCAACTTTTAGTTTTTTTTCTAAAACGTGGCGAATGATTAATATGCCGGTCAGACTGGGTTTGAAACCCAGACTGAATTAGGCAGTACAAGGTTGTGTACGATGGTAGGGTGTAGGGCGTTAGACTTGGTTTCAAACGCGGCGACCCAAACGAAGTGTGGTTAGGCCCCGCCTTCGGTCGGTAGAAACACCGCCTAAGTTAGACTGGGTTTCAAATACGGCAATGAAGAAATTTTGACGTGTCGACTTTATTCTGGTCAGACTGGGTTTCAAACCAAGTCTAACACTTTGTTTTCGGCGTTAGACTGGGTTTCAAAGCCAGCCTTCATTATCGATTGTCGTACATCAGTACTAAAGAAATTTTTACGTGTCGTCATTATTCCAGTCAGACTGGGTTTCAAACCAAGTCTAACATTATTTCTTGGCGTTAGACTGGGTTTCAAAGGCAGTCTTCATTAATAAATCAGTACTACAATTTGGCAAAGAAGCCAAACCTGGGACACCTTGCTGACGTCGGATTCGCTCTTCGGTTCTTTCCCACGGTATCAGCGCCGACTTTTTCCCTAATAAGAGCACGTCATCAGGCGTGGCGTCACCCCACCCCCGGGGGCCATATATAAGGGCCCGCACTGCACCGGGTTTCAAACCCAGTCTGACCACAGCCCGAATATAACGTTACTACCTATCTTAACTTTACCATGGACCAGGAGCCGACTTCTTCCGACCCTTCTTCCCCTTCTGAGACCGAGTTATTTGAACAACAACTGGTTGAACAGGACGACGAGATAATGCGTCGTCACCGAAAGAGGGAAAAGAGGAGGAGGCGGAAGGCACGGAAGGCCGCGAGGAAGAGGGCGGGCAGGCACCCGGAGGCGGCCGGCGGTGAGCCGGAGGGAGACGGCGGGGACCAGGAGGGGGAGGCAGACATTATAACATTATAATCTATGCAATGCGTTGTATTTCAAATATACGAAGCAAAACGCTGACACGATGGTGAGGCGCCAAAAAATATTTATAATATAGTTTATAGTCCACAGTTTAGGCACAGGCCTATAAATATTATCCGGATAAAAATTAAGAGTGCTATGAGATGAGTGGGGTTTCTAACATTCATCTCACAGCACCCAGGTAGCTAGGGGCCTAAGGCCAATTGATTGAGTGCTCTGTACAAATCAAGGTAATGAATTGATTGGATGCACTACCCAGCTACCCGAAAGTACATTCCCATCTCTGAGTATATATACCAGTGCCTCTCTTTCACCCAACAGGAAAGGTGTCTAAACCTCACATGTAAGCAGTTATCCACTACTGCAGCACCAAACTCAGTTTTCGCATGAAAACATAACATTTCTAGGATAAATATAATATAAATAAGTTATTTTTGTAGTGTGAATGCTCTGTAAGTCATAATTTCAGAGAATATTCAGCGAACGTTCGCCGATCGTTCGCTGAAGCTTGTGCCCGGCTTGCTCCTCTCTTTGTAGAGTTCGATCTGGACGTAAGCGCTGTCGAAATACGTAACCGGCTGTTCCCGGCTTGCGCCTCTCTTTGTAGAGTTCGATATCAGGAAAATATTTATAGGCCTGGACGTAAGCGCTGTCGAAATACGTAACCGGCTGTTCCCGGCTTGCGCCTCTCTTTGTAGAGTTCGATATCAGGAAAATATTTATAGGCCTGGACGTAAGCGCTGTCGAAATACGTAACCGGCTGTTCCCGGCTTGCGCCTCTCTTTTTGTAGAGTTCGATATCAGGAAAATATTTATAGGCCTGGACGTAAGCGCTGTCGAAATACGTAACCGGCTGTTCCCGGCTTGCGCCTCTCTCTGTATAGTTCGATCAGTCTGGGGTGGACGTAAGCGCTGTCGAAATACGTAACCGGCTGTCCTCTCTTTGTGGAGTTCGATCTAGACGCAGACGGCGGGTGTAAGCATTTACATATAATTTCTATAATATAACCCATACAGGTTTTGCCTGAAGCTTGTGCCAGCACGGCGTCTCTCTTTGTAGAGTTCGATCGTTTAGGTATTATTTGGGTGAACACAATAGTAATATAATATCAATATATATATGTTTATTACCCGCTGGATGGACGAGCTGGGCGTATTGTGGGGATGGCGTATTGCCAAGCTGTACGTACCGCATCACTAAGCGCTGTCTAAATATGTAACCATATTTGAAGCTTGTGCGGTCTGGGATGTACCTTTAGGCCTAGCCTAACTCAGGCCTAACCTAAAGCAGGCCCCGGCAGGCGCCTCTCTTTGTAGAGTTCGATCGGTCTGGGATATTGCATCTTTCCATAATAAAAGACGTGAATCGTGGGCGGGGTTTAGGTTTTCTACAATATACCACAATTGTATTATGTTATTATTATCTTAAATCATTTGTATTACATTTTCCAGTGGACATTGAATCCGGATTCAAGACGCTGGGGGCTGCGATGCGGAACCTCAAGACGGATACGCGAGTAATAGCTCGAATTGGTGAGGAGACCACTGTCATAGCAACAGATATGAAGTCAGTAGCGCAACAGTTCTACGGGCTCACAGCCGAATACGATAACGTCCACTCGGCCATCTCGTGCATGAAGTCGGATGTTAAGCAAACCAAACAAGATTTAGTCGAAGTCAAGGTGTCTAGTGAGACCGCAAAGAATGATACTCATGTGCTGAAAGGACAACTGGGTATAGTGACATCCGACGTTCAGGACGTTAAGGTTGACGTCGCAGGTTTTTCATCAGATGTTCATGCGCTGCAAGAAGACGTGACCCTGATAAAGAACGACATGCAGGACATCGAAACTGACCTGCGAACAGTCAAGAAAGATGTGCGTAACACCAAAGTCGCTATCTCCATGGTCAGTGGTGACTGTAAGAACATTCAACAAGAGCTAGTACGCCTTCATACCAAGCTTGATATTCTCTTACAGCGATCGCCAGAAGTTCTTGGAGAAGTCACTGTAGATGTAGATGTCAAAGACGAGGATCAACAGAATGACGTCAATGTGTCAGTCTCTTCACCTCTTCCCACATCAATCAGTGTGCCCACAACAGATAGTGTGGAAACAACACATAGTCAAGCTGCTCAGCTGAGTGCGCTTCCTCCTCTGGCGAGGAATGTCGTGTTTCCTGCGCTTGCGAGGGATGTAGCCGCAGCAGTTCTGGCAGAACCTGTTACTACTTTGACTGGATCTTCTTGCGCTACATCGACTACTCGGTCAACACTACAAACACCAGGTGCCACAGCAATGTTTTTTATGACCCCACCTGGGGGCGTCACTAAGGTCAGGAAAGGTGGTACTGATACAGTATCTTCTACAGCAGTTTTGGCAGAACCTTTTAGTGTGACTGGATCTTCTTGCGCTACATCGACTACTCTGTCAACACCACAAACACAAGCTGGGATAGCAAGGTACTTTATGTCCACACCTGTGGGCGTCACTGTTACAGCATCTTCTACAGTCACTACTGAGACTCCACCTTCTATTGTGGCCACATCCACACCTGCTCCTGCAACGGCATGTGGAACTTTCGCAGGATCTTCTCCCGTGACCGCTACAAATGTGACCGCATGTGCTAGTGTGACCGAACCTGCTAGTACATTTGCTAGTGCCACATATCCTCCTCTGACTGAATTTGTCCCATTTGCTCCTCTGACTGCATCTGCAGGTGCATCGACATACCCTCCCACTCATGTTGACAATCCTCTGGTAAAAATTACAGAAGTACCTCCAGATACTGTGGCAGACGTGACGGCCATAATTACAGAACAAGTGGTCGAAGTTGTGGGGGAGATATATGCTGAAACAATTACAGGTAACCCTGATTTGATGGGAGTAGATGGTGGGGCTGATGCTGAGGCGGAGTCGTCAGTTAAGCCTCAGGATGCACAGAACGAGGATCATGCACAGTCTCCAGTTAACCCAAAGAATGCAGAGAACGAGGATGAAGGAATGCCTTGGCCCATACCCCCAGCAATGCAGGTGGCGAGAGAACTGCCACGCCATGTAACACGAAGTGTGGAAACTGACAGTGATGGTAGTACGTGCGGTACACGCCGGTCAAACCGGCCAAGAAAGCCCACCAGAAAGATGAAACGTTAACAAAGTACATAATAGTGAGAGTCAAAAGATAATGAATCTTGAGTGACCCTGATCCAGTCGATGTAGCGCAAGAAGATCCACGTAGTAACAGGTTCTGCCAGAAAACAGTATTTTTTGTATTCACGTTAAATGTGGGCGTTTCTTTGGTATCTGTCTTAGACAAATTACTGAAGATTTCTCTAATTGAACCGCATATTATATATATTTAGAACTTTTGTCTCTTTCTATAATTGAGCCGCACATGCAAGGTGTATGAAGACTATGATTCGAAATATATATTTTGAACTTATGACTGTTTCAACGTAATCAAGGCATTCCTAAATTGTATAGGCTGCTGTTTAGAGTTTACTGTATAGGCACTACTAAGTACTGTATGTCTGACGTCATTGTGTATTTCCTTAATTTTATTTATTTAATTTTTTTCTGTTCTGAAGATTTCGGGGACAATGTGAAATGTGGTTCCCAATAAGTAGTTGTGGTTGGTTGTATGCTTCTCTCTTAAGACTGTTCCCTTCACCTGTGTGGTGCGGTGCTAAGTATATTAGAAAAAGTAAATTGTATGCATATGAAGCTTTTGAAGTCCATGTGAACGCGATGTATAAATGATCATCACATAGTTGTATATATATTGGAATATATATATATACATTTATAAGCACACATATATATATATTTGTATCCTTCTCTCTTATATATATAGACATAAATATATATATATATAATCCAATATACATAATGGTCAGATTATCGCAAACTGTGTTACAGATGTTTTGAAAGGTTACCGTTTCAGAAAGTTACATGTTCGTTTATTGTTTTTTCAGGAAGGTTTGCATGTAAAATCATGTTGTGTATTACAGGGCAGTATCATAATTAACAGCGAAATGTAAAACTAGGGATTTATAGGAAGGACCCATTTATGGGACGATTTATATGGAAAGTTGTGCGTAAAGATATAACACCTTCTCCTGCTTATCTCTGTTCAAAAATCGTCTGTTGAAGAAGAGTGCGTTATTGTCACATTTAGAGCTTTTAGATAATAATAAATAGAGCCTATGTCAATTGAAGCAGATGGTATTTCCTAAAAAATAAAAATAAAACATAACTACAGCCCAATAATTGTCTTAGTCCTAATATTTATGGGAAGGTTAGAATTCTCTAAAGACGTGATAGTAAGAATAAAACAAATTCGAGATTACAGTTTTATGGTGAAAACGTAGCTTTTATTACAAAACATGTACCAAATAACAGTTCATCCAAAGTGAATTAATCATCGCATTGCATAATCACAAAGGAATTCGAAATTGATTGATCTTCATGTCATTTCAATTAGTTCAGCTTTTGATCAATTAAAGATATACTTCACAATCAGTAAATTACGTCATAGATTGGTACTTGTAAGTGGTTAGAAATATTAAATCACACAATCTAATTTCATAGAGTATACCAAAATTCATCTCCATATTTCACTGCATGTATATGCCGGCATAAATCAATACTTGAAAATGGTTACAAATTTTGAATCACACAATCTAACTTGATAGAGTATTCCATAATTCAGATCATTTCACTGTAAAGTACATTCCGACATACAATATTTCATCCATTGAAGAGTTGCTGTGTCAAACTTTCAAATTACACTTGTTTAGAGTATTCCATAATTCACATCGTTGAACTTCAAGTAAATGCCGATCTGAAATATTTCATTAAATCATGATAGGTACATGATTCAAAAATTGGAGAACACACAAACTTCTAACAACCACACAAAGCTTCCATAATAGTTCAAGGTAGTTGATCAAATGCAACAAATTAACTGTAAGTGTAATGTCAGCACGATTTTCTTTGATTTTTTTTTAACGACGGCGTCTTTGACGGAGTGTTGGGCGAGGGCCACCGTAGTTACGGAAGATGTACCGTGCCCTTTTCGCAAACCCTTCACGGTAGAGTGCAGACTTGGTGTTCTGGCGCAACTGTGGATCACCAGATGCCCCTTCTGTCCTTCTTGCGCGTTCAGCCTGCCGCATAGAGAGCAGTATGCGTAGACGTGCCTCCTCTTGTATCAGGTCTTCCATGTCGGGGTCCTTGTTCTCCCCTGGTCTTATGGTGCGCACCCCCCAGTCGATGCAGAGGTTGTGGAGCGTACAACAAGCCTCCACCACCCAAGACGCACGCAGCGGATCGAACTCTAGCACGCCCCCACCCTGTTTCGACAGGCATCTTTGGAAGTAAACAAATGATTTTCTTTTAATTCATGGGGAACAAATAGAAAATAAGATTTTTTTTAATTTATGGGGAAAAGAAAATGGAAGGACAAAGTATAGAGTTGTTTTTTTTTAATTTAGGAAAGAATACTATTCTATTCTATATTAAGTAACAGAAAAAACAATTTATACAAACCTCCAACGCATCTTCAGTTGGCCGATCGCCCTTTCAACTGAGTTGCGGGCGCTGATGTGCTGCATCTGGTACTTCAGCTCGTGCCTCGGTAGAGTCTGAATGGTTTGGTGTTTGAAGGGAGTCAGGACTTGCGGATTCAGACCATACCTATTTTAAAAAAACAAATGTGGAAAAGAATTAATGAAAGCAACTAATAATAGAACTATATATACTATATATATAGAACTTTATTGTAATTTTTTTTTATGTCGGTGGGTTTGATTTAAGTAGAATATGTGTCACATTTAGACAGTACTTTTTTTACATTATACCTAATACATAGCTATATATATATACAAGTTATTGAACGAACCCGCTGTCTCCTAACAGGAAATAATCCCCCAGACGGTCCGTTCCCAGGATCTCGGCGCCGAATGTGGAATGCTCTAGAATGTACTGGTCATGGTTTGAGCCTGCCATAGAGGTTTCCACAAACGTGAAGCGTTGTTCGTGGTCTGTGACCAACTGCAAGAAACATATTTATTTTCATTTATGTGAATATATGCTTTCATTTATGGTATTGCGAAGCGTTTCATAGGAAAAAGGCTAATTTGAATTATTATTATTTGTTTGTATTGTAGACTGCTTTTAGAAAGTTTTCACAATTTCAATTCTATTACTTATAGAGGTATTTTTTTTTTTTTTTTGGGGGGGGGGGGGCAAAACATACAAAATAATTATGGAGAACCCACCAAGCAGTTAAGAGAGTGGTAGTAATGGCGGTTCACGTAGCTACCCTCGTTCTTCTCAGGACGTCTTATGGGTACATGAGTGCCGTCCATGCACCCAATACAATCCTCCATATTGAACCTCTGACAGAACCGAATTGCTGACTCGTGTAGGTCATCTTTCTAAGTAAAAAACAAAATAGAATAGTATGGAGTTATTATATATAATAGGAAAGGTTATTTGAGGACACGAAGTATGCATTTAACCTACATTTTATTTCTTTCTCTATATAACATTACTGTATATATTAATTAATACTAATGAAGGTTATTACCTTTGGAAAGGAAATCACCCCGGTCCTGCTCTTGTATACCAGGAACTTCACGAACTGTCTTACGGCCCTTGAAACACTAGATGAGCTGCATCCACCTTGGGTGTCACGTATCACTTTGAAGCTTGCCCCGGTGGCAAGGAACCTGAGTGCGTAGCACACCTGTCAATATATATATAAAAACAGATTTAAAAAAAAGGATGAACAAACAAACTGAGGATTATTTTTTTATATTATATAATATTTTATTATATATATCTATAGCTGTCTATGGTGATTCAAAAAAGCAACTAATGCTATTACTTTTAACATTTTTGGATGGGTAATGCATAGATATGGACTACTACTAACTGCAAGTCTTATATCATATATAAATGCTGATATATATATGCTGATAAGATTGCATGATATACTTTACCTTGTTGAACACTGGTATGGGCCTACCCCTCCCACTGCCTTTGGTGTCGCAGAAGGGGCTTGCCTCAAATTCCTCTGCTAGTTTCTCGACCATATCGGGTGGCAGTCTGTAACGTGCTTCAAAATCACGGGGCCGAGGGAACTCCACCCTAGGGTCGATTCTTTCTTTGTAGATTCGAGTTGATTTACACCGCTTTCTCCCTCTTCCTGGCTTCATTCGCTTTGGAGGCAGTAGGGCTGAAGGCAAAAGCCATACCTTCAACTCCTCACACCGAGCGGACACGGACATCCGATTCTTAACTGGGGCCATTCTGAAAGAAAATAAACGAAAAACTTTGAATATTATATATCATGTGATACCTATAATGTTAGTGGAACCTAAGGATGTTAGTAGGGATTCATGTTTAAATCTACCACCCCTAAAAAAACAATGAATAGCATGTGCTCACCTCACTTGTGTGCTCCAACGTCAGTTGAAAACTAGCGCCAAGAACTGGGGTAACTGTAAAACATTAATTATGAACAAAACAAAAAGTCGAAAAAGAATTATGGAAGGACTATCCATAATTATTTTGAGTTCCCGACACCGATGAGTGATGTCGGCAAAACACGGCTTTTCACAATTATCCGCGGTTTCCATAATGTTTTCCATAATTCGAAAATTTTTCTCTGAAACGGCTTTTCCCAGCCACAATTACCCGGAACTGCTCTCTGACTCGACTTTAATTATGGAAGACGAAATTAAATATCCGGAAATTTCTCTGGAGCCCCCTCCTGGTACCTGGCGAGGACCCGGAGGCTGGCGGGGAATCAGGGGACCCAGACCGGGACTTACAGGAGGCAGCCGGCAAGGACCCGGCCAGGATGGACTTACAGGAGGCAGCCGGCAAGGACCCGGCCAGGATGGACTTACAGGAGGCAGCCGGCGAGGACCCGGCCAAGATGGACTTACAGGAGGCAGCCGGCGAGGACCCGGCCACGATGGAGGTGGATCACCCTGCTCCCCGCGCCCAAACACCTGAGTACACGCGGCGGGTCTCCGCGGCTGGTCGGCGAAACCTGCCACTTGTAAGTACAATTAATTTTATTCTTTGGGTTAGACTGGGTCTCAAACCCGGTTTGAGTAGTTCACCCTAGTACTTGACGTTAGACTTGGTTTGAAACCAAGTATCATGCCAGTAATGTCTAGCCCGGTCAGGGGTAGGTCAATGTCGGGAAATCTTTGTGGGGTGGGGCGGGGGGGTGGGGGGGGCTCGGGGGGGTTGATAAGGTCGCGTCGTATGTCCGCATCGTAAATTATAAGAAAAGTCATGTCAAGTCATGTCATGCCACGTCTCCTGTCCGATACGCATGTCAACATTTTTATTTTTTAATTTTCTTTAGACTGGGTTTCAAAACCGGTATCGATAGCAGTTCATAAGCTAGGGCCTGTTTTTACTGACATCTGGTAGGCTGGGTTTCAAAAGCAGTGTTACAGTCATAGATATTGCAAAAGGCACTACCCATACAATCCTATCTGTTGATTTCAGGTGTTGGGGATTCCGCCCCTCCAGCCGAGCCAACGTGGGCCAAACAGGGCCCTCTCACCACGGACGGCAGAGCGGACCGAGGCATCCAGGGAGAGGCGAGCCCAGAAGGCCAGGGTGAGTTTGATCTCAATGAACTTAATGCTTATAATTTTTGAAAACCATTATTGAGAAAATCTCGCTCTAAACACCGAGTTTGTTGCTACTAATCTCTCTCTAGGATGCCGGGTATTGGTAGAAACTCACAAACTGGAACTGTTTGTAAGCTGATGTTCATGTTTTTACAGGCAAAGTACGTCCCCCACAAACTAGAACTGTTTGTAAGCTAATGTTCTTGTTTTACAGCAAAAGTACGTCCCCCGCAAGAAAAAGCCTCTGACGCGTGAGCAAATGGACAAGAAGAATTTTTTTGACCGCCAGAGCGCGGCGGCCCGGCTGCGCGACCAAGGGGTGCCGGCGCGTATGTTTACGGACCGAAGTAAGTGCTTTTTTTGGTTTATGACAGCTAGACTGGGTTTCAAAGGCAATTTACCCGCTGCTGAGTCAGACTGGGTTTCAAACCCCACTCTTATTGCATTACTATGGAAGAAGCAGAAGCTGACTAACAATAGTAAAATAGTAAAGTGGTGGCCCCCTAGCGCCAAATCTCAGAACTAGGTTATACAATGAACAAAAAATCAAGGCTACAGTGACAAGTCAAGTATGTATTGTAGATGGCAATATACTCATGCTAATATATGAACCTTGCTATTTCAGGCATTGCCGGGTATGAGACCCCTCCACCTGCTCTCCTGGAGGAACTAACCGCCAAGGGCACCGCCAAAACAGCAAGGGAAGGCCAGGGCACCCGGCGGAGAAGACGCAAGAGGGCCAAGGCGGCCCGGGCCAAGGCTGTCTTGGACCACCAGGACACCTCTGGCCAACCAGCACCGGAGGAGGAGGAGGAGGAGTTTGTCCCCCCCCCAAGCTCCCCGCCCTCCCGGTACAGAGAACACCCGGGCGATGACGACCAGGAGGGCGGTGGGGCAGCCCCCATGCAGACTCTAACCATGACCAGGCTCATCCCCAAGACGTTGGTCGCCCCCTTGTAAATAATTTTAAATAATTTGGCGCCTGTGTAAATAACCACTTGAAGTCTGGGTCGTTGACATCTGCCAATTCTTCACCCCTTCCCTGAAGCACAGTAAAACTAGATTGTGTGGCCTCACGCTGTTCATGCGTAATAACATCTGTGCCCCGACTTCTCTGACGTCTTGGATGACCAACTTCTCCTAATTTTCTTCTTGTTTCAATGTACTCTCCTGAATATTTATAATCTGAGACTCTAGGAAATTTCTCCTAATGTTCTTCTTGTTTCAATATACTCTCCTGAATATTTCTAATATGAGAATCTCTCCTAGGACATTTATCCTAATTTTCTTCTTGTTTCAATGTACTCGCCTGAATATTTTTAATCTGAGACTCTACCCTTGGAAATTTCTCCTAATTTTCTTCTTGTTTCAATGTACTCTCCTGAATATCTATCGATAATCTGAGACTCTCCCCTATGTAATTTGGCGCCTGTGTACATATTTTTTTTAGTCTGTATATATTTTGTGTGATCCTTGTAAATACCTATATATAATAATAATAATTTGTTTGGATTGGAAAAAACTTGTTGTTATATATGGTATAGCTATGAAACAAGAGACTGTAAAGGTACCATCCATGTGCACCCGACGCGAGTCACACATCAGGGAAAAACTGTCCTTGTCCCCCACCACAAGGATCCGATCCTCCGCTCCGTCATCGATTAGGACGTTGTGTAGGTCCTGACAGTCGGTGAGATTGATGCCTGCCAGGGATCTTGGGAGAGGAGGCTGCTGTGTCTTCCGGATGCGTTGGAGACTAGCAGCCATACTGTAGTCGGTGGGAAGGGCATCCACGATGGCGTGACTGTCCTCCATGTGGACAATCGGACGTGTAAGTTCTTGGTAAATGGCCCTTACTGGGGTCTGAAGATCGTCCCGTGCACGCTTCCTGATCTGTGCCTCGATCTCCTCCGCCTTCCTCTTGTTGATCTCTGGGGGATGATTGTGCCAGCCCTGGATGTTAACGTTGTCCATGTCTTCCCCGATGTAGTTTGCCTGAAATGGGAACAAAACCCGTGTAAGTTATTTGTGAACGTAGTTTGGTAATACAGGTGAAAAACATACACACTATAGTTAGACTGGGTTTCAAACCAGATGTAAAGGTACACACATGGATCAGACCGGGTTTCAGACCCAGTCTAATTGTTAAAAAATACTACCAATTTGATTTAATTAATACAGTCGCCAGTGGCGCCGCCAGTGGCGAATGAATAAGTCTTATTATAATAATGATATTCCACTATGCGACATACTACATAAGAGTATAACTTGCAACAGATTTACATGGTTCAAGACCCCTGTCTGTATGAAATGCTGTGATGTTATTTTGATAAAAAGTTAATACCTTGGCAGTACATTTGGTGACCTTGTAGTGACTGCAAATGAATTTTTGTTTCCGGTTCTCTCCAGTCCCTTGAGTACCGTTCCTGTAGAACTTGTACCCGCCGGACTTCAAAAGCAATTTCCCACGTTTCCCCTCAACAAATACATGCCTCTCATCAATCCCTAACTCCTCTTGATTGTTCTGGTTGGGCCCTTCCATCAGTCGGCGGCGTACGGGGCGACGAGGACGGGCGGCAGGCCATACAAGCTCAGGTGATGGAGGAGGAGGAGGTGCAGGGGCTGCCTCAGGAGTCCCTGGGGGCGGGAGTCCAGGTATGAGGGGCAACTCTTCCAGGATCAGGTCCAGGGCAGCAGGATATGGTTGTGGTGCAGCCAGTAGTTCTTGTTTGGCTTCTGGTTCCAACAGTAGTAACTCAGGCTCAGGTATATGGTTACCTTCACCTTGGTTGACTAGGTCGATGGCAGCAAAGATGGCTTGTGAAAGATCCATGCTGGAATGATGACCAGTATGAAGGGTTGACCACTATTTAAGGGGAATCGATGTGCCCTTATCAACTCACTGTGCCAGACAACAGTAGCTCAAGGGAAGCCCTGTTAGTAGACTGGGTTTCAACCCCGACATTGACTGAGCGCGCGCCGTCGCGCTGACCGGCCGCTGACCAGTCGTCGAGTATGTCAGTTGAAGCCCCGTGCGTAGGCTGGGTTTCAACCCCGACATCGACAGAGCGCGCGCGGTTGCGCTTACCGGCCGCTGTGGGTAGACTGGGTTTCAACCCTGACATTGACTGAGCGCGCGCCGTGGCGCTGACCGGCCGCTGACCAGTCGTCGAGTATGTCAGTTGAAGCCCCGTGCGTAGGCTGGGTTTCAACCCCGACATCGACAGAGCGCGCGCGGTCGCGCTTACCGGCCGCTGTGGGTAGACTGGGTTTCAACCCCGACATTGACTGAGCGCGCGCCGTCGCGTTGACCGGCCGATGACCAGTCGTCGAGTATGTCAGTTGAAGCCCCATGCGTAGGCTGGGTTTCAACCCCGACATCGTCAGAGCGCGCGCGGTCGCGCTTACCGGCCGCTGTGGGTAGACTGGGTTTCAACCCCGACATTGACTGAGCGCGCGCCGTCGCGTTGACCGGCCGATGACCAGTCGTCGAGTATGTCAGTGGAAGCCCTGTTAGTAGACTGAGTTTCAACCCCGACATCGACAGAGCGCGCGCGGTCGCGCTTACCGGCCGCTGTGGGTAGACTGGGTTTCAACCCCGACATTGACTGAGCGCGCGCCGTCGCGTTGACCGGCCGATGACCAGTCGTCGAGTATGTCAGTGGAAGCCCTGTTAGTAGACTGAGTTTCAACCCCGACATCGACAGAGCGCGCGCGGTCGCGCTTACCGGCCGCTGTGGGTAGACTGGGTTTCAACCCCGACATTGACTGAGCGCGCGCCGTCGCGATGACCGGCCGCTGACCAGTCGTCGAGTATCTCAGTTGAAGCCCCGTGAGTAGGCTGGGTTTGAACCCCGACATGGACTGAGCGGTGCCTGCCTCTGGTCAGACTGGGTTTGAAAACAAGTCTGTGTGGTGACCGGCGCTGGTCAGACTGGGTTTGAAAACAAGTCTGTGTGGTGACCGGCGCTGGTCAGACTGGGTTTGAAAACAAGTCTAACCTCAGCCAAATTCGATTTTATATTTTGGAGGCACGGTGATTTGTAGACAGCAACGATGGCTAATGGAAACATTCCTTCTTCTATATTAAATGCCAGGGTTCTGCGTGCCACCATGCCAATCTCATTGGAACGTCATGTCAGACGAGTGCTTAGAACGGTGGGACCTAGTAGACACTACATTGTCATAGAGTCTAGTGTAGATCCATTCCACATGGTTGTCCAGTACCGTGACCACCTGTACGACCTACCAGGCTGGGGTACATGGACCGACTTCCAAGTTGCCATGTTTGAAGACTTCAGAAATCTTCTTGATCCAGACATGTCCCTGCGCCTACCACAGTACCAGTATAGAATGACATTTGACCTAGATGTTTTCACTATCAGAAGCCCTCTGCACGATGAACTCTTATATTTAGAGGCGTGGGACTATCACCCCTTCTTGGCGGACCTGATACAGAGAGATCAAGAGGAGAAGAGGATGCAGGAACAACTATGGTCACGTGGGAATTAATTCCAACATTCCCCGACTTTTTCAACGGCCCTTTTCAGGGCCAACAATTTTACAAAAAAGTTACTTTCACTCAAACAATGCAAGTTTGACAGCGCGACTGCACGCGTATAGTCAAATTCACTTTGATAAGACCTGGGTTCAGACCAGGTCTAAAAAATCAGGCCTGGGTTTCAAACAAAGTCTGCCAAAATCTTTATTAGTAATACATTGGGGAGGGGGGGGGCTGTGGTGCAAGCTTTTTCTAAATACGTAATATGGTCTCAAATTTGTTAGACTGGATTTCAAACCCAGTCTAATGGCGCGCCTAAATTATGCTGGGCCAACCATTGAAACAAAGTTGTATTTTTCCAAATACGTAATAAGGTCCCACATTTGTTAGACTGGATTTCAAACCCAGTCTAACGGCGCGACGAAATTAAACCTGGTAGACTGGGTTTCAAACCAGGTTTGGCCACGTATGAAAAGAATAAATGTGGCAAATAAACTATAACATTTTATATCGATAGTGGCTCCGCCAGTGGTGGGTTGACCAGTGGCGCCGCCAGTGGGGACTTATAGAAGATCTTTTTCTAATTAGCGTAGCGCCAACATACTAGAATTAAACCGAATGAGGTTTAACGTGGGTTGGTAGGGGTGTAAGGCAGGGGTGTATGGCATAAGTAAAGCAACTTTTGATGAGTTTGTTGGCCCTGAAAAGGACCTTTTATATAACAAATGTTTAGGCTTGCACACTACTCGTTCCTGGTCCACTCTTGTTCCTGTCCTTTTTGGGCTGCCCTGTCATAGTCCACCATGTTTGACACAAATAGAATGTACGAGTCCATGTCTATGGTTATCACGTCATCATACATTGGACTCGAGATATTGAAGTCGCCATCGAAGTCGCCAGCTTCATACCGCAGGTGGTACCGGTACCGTGGAAGTCTGAGGCCCATGCCAGGATCCAATAGGTCACGGAAGTCCTGTTGCATGCTCATTTGAAAAGAGAACCAGTCTGGCCAGTTTGTGAACTCGTACTCTGTATCTCTGTATTCAATACACAGGTAGTAAGGATTCTCGTGGAACTCAACCTGCCTGTAAATACTGCCCCCGGTGTGGCGCATGGTACGCCTGAAACCCCGCATGACACGCTTCACATGGTCAGCAACGGATTCTGGCCTCAAGGCGCGGAGTAACCTGGAATGGTTTAAGGTATTAGGGATGTACCTCGCCATGTTGTGGATGAATACAGTGTATTAGGGAAGACTATAACAGATGTTTATAAATCCTGTACTTGTCACCATTCACTCTGAGCGCGCTACGTCGCGCTGACCGGCTGACATTCGTCGAGTATCTCATGGGAAGCCCCGTGGGTAGACTGGGTTTCAAACCCGGTTTGGCCACAAAAAAAAAAAAAATGCAAATGGTTAGACTGGGTTTGAAACCTGGTCTGACCGGCTAACCAGTCGTCGAGTATCTCGTGGGAAGCCCCGTGGGTAGACTGGGTTTCAAACCCGGTTAGGACACAAAAAAAAAAAAAAAATTGCCAATGGTTAGACTGGGTTTGAAACCCAGTCTAACCAAGAGAGAGAGAGGGGGGGGTTATGCCGCCTATGTTGGAGTATAGCCCGCCGGCGTACCATATGTGCGCACGGTCTTACCATCGGGATCCTCATTTTGAGGGAGTTAGTCACCACTTCACCGGGGTACCAATTTTGACCATTCTAGCCAACGCTTTCAACTCCAGTCTAAACACACCCGGCGGGGGGTGGGTTGGGGGACCCTCGACCCGAGCTCCTTCCCCAAACATTCCCGGATTAGCCTCTGTAAACACGTTGACTAGTGAGGAGCTCCCATATTTACAACTAAATTGAATTTATTCTGAGAAAATAGTAGGAATAGCGGAGGTCGCTATTGCGGTATAATTGTTCATAGGCCGTAACTTGGCACGTTGCTATGCAACCCCTGTTCGTGATGTCACCGCTGACGTCACTCGCCACTTGGGCTTCGCTGTCAAGGTCACGCCTATATTCGTATTTGTTCTTATGATGTTCTGCTTTAGTATTAGATGTATTGTATGTTGGCAGTTTAATACATCATATGTTAAGCCCACTCCTGCCTCTTCGTTATTTGTTCGCGCCGCCCAGAATTATACTACATAACAAGAATAAATGATGGTTCATTTGGTATGCAAGGTATTTCCAACCCCTAGAAATATAGGGAATTATGCTTAACATTCCTAAATTCATTTACATTTTAGGAGCATACTTGTTTTAGTTCCCCTGCATGGGGCTAAAAAGAATTTACATTTTAGGTTGATTTGTTACATTTTACGTTGGTTCATATTTACATTTTAGGGTTTTAGTATTTGATCAACAAAAAGACATAACACACAGCTAGAAGTAAATACCAACCTCGCCAATCATGCTGCCTGCCCAGAACCCCCTGCGCAACTCTTTATTCCTCCACTAACGGAGCTACACCTTTCTGTCTATCTGCGTGTATTATGCTGAATACACCACATTCTATTTACCTTTCACTAGATTCAAACAGTAAAAATAATCAAGTATCAAATT
Source organism: Lepidonotus clava (assembly GCA_936440205.1). Taxonomy (NCBI): domain Eukaryota; kingdom Metazoa; phylum Annelida; class Polychaeta; order Phyllodocida; family Polynoidae; genus Lepidonotus; species Lepidonotus clava. The sequence goes on along the minus strand of OW387135.1, from coordinate 49,189,242 downwards.
GACAGTTTTATGGGAGTGCGTGACACTCTCTCTGACCTTGTAGTTGTCACAGTAGCAGTCTTTGTGGGAGTAGACTTATGTGTCCTTAGATCAAATTTGCATCAAATTTTGCCTTGGAGACCTTGACCTTAGGTATCTTGTTAGGAGTCTCTACTGAAGTAGGCTCAATGTCCATGTTCTGTACTATAAAATTTCCATCACTGGGAGGTGTATTTACAAATGGCTCAATAACAGGAGGACCCACTGGAGGTTCCGTGGGAGCACACATGGCTGTTACCTGGTCATCTTTTTCCAGTGTCTCTGTAGCTTTGGCTACCATGTTGTCAGGTATAATATGATCAATATGTACCAAACATTCTTTACCATTTACAGTTCTAACTACATTGGACCTCAGTCCCTCAATGTGTGTAGTAACCACCTTTCTTTTCCCCCTCTTAAAGTAAGGATCCTCACCTTTTTAAAAAGATGAAATTTACAATCTTTCGGGTGGGCCCCATCTTTAGACTTTTTACTTGCCTCTTGGCATTCACGGCACAAACTGACAGTTTTGTTTCTTGACGCCAAGTGCTGTGGGTGGGTAAAATTCACGAAACTAGCAAAGTTTCTGTCAGTCACACTGCGCTCATATGTAGTGTGGTGTGCGTCAATTTCTGTCTGTTAATTGTGTTGATGTTTTATCAATAGTACTCGCATTCAGGGCGTCAATGCACATCAATCCCTGTGTGTTAATTGTATTGATGTGCAGCTCACACCATTGCAACACAAATGGTCTGGACACTGCTGATTACATAACAGGACCCCCCTCCCGCCCACCCCCACCCAACCACGCCCGCTGAGCACATCCTAGGGGCCGAGTCCCCCACGCAGTTACATAACAAGGCCTCAGTCGGTTGTACACCTGCGGGCGTCAGGCTGTAACTATATTTAGCCTTGGCCTGTATTACACCTCCAAAACCCCAACCCCGGCCTCCCCTACCCACCCCTGGCCTCCATGTGCATGGTTGTGGAGTGCTGACGGGAATAGAAGGAGTAAGGGTCCGGGAAAGTGTCAGGGAGGTGTCCCTAAGGACCCTGTGTGTGGTTGTGGCATTCTGATGGGAATACAGATTCCTGATGACTTGTGGAAGAAAAGAACCTTTTAATAGGGTTTTCATGCTGATTTGAGCACTTTGAAAAAAATCCAAATTTGAAACATCTATGACTCCCAGTATGAGTCAACGATGGGTTAAACATGACTCAGAGCCCAGAGTGTGAGAGGGTCCATTCTATAAATGTCAGGAAATTGTGTGACTAATAAAACATGCTCTAGAAATTTTTATCTTTTTTTTTATACTGAAAGACTCAACCTATGGATTTTGCTAAAAACCTTCCATAAATGATAATTAGGCCCATCTAATGCCAAAAATGTCCCCTCATTGATGGAAATCATTTTACATATTTCCCAACCTTCACTTCATGCCCCCTGCCTCTCCTCTATAAATAGCCGCCCCTAGCTCCTCGATATCCTTAGGTAGCAAAGAGCAGATGTTTTGTGGTAGGAGAGAATAGTTTGAGATAGTTTTTATGCTGATTTGAGCACTTTGGAAAAATTACAAATTTGAAATATTTATGACTCCCAGTATGAGTCAAGTGTGGGTCAAAACTGACTCTGATGTTGTAGCCCCAATGAGAGGGTCTATTCTATACATGTCAGGAAATTGTTTGACTAATAAAACATACTCTAGAATTTTAATAAGAGTTTTACCTTTTTTCTATACTGAAAGACTCAACCAATGGATTTTGCTAAAACCTTCCGTAAATAATAATTAGGCCATCTAATGCCAAAATGTCCCCCCATTGATTGAAATCATTTTACATATTTCTCGGCCTTTACTCCATGCCCCTGGCCTCCACTCTATGAATAGCCGCCCCTAGCCCCCCTGATATTCTCAGATTGCAAAGAGCTGATGACCAAAATCATTTAAGAGTGTTTATAGGAAGATTTGAGCACTTGAAAAATTTCGAAATTTGAAACATTTATCCCAGTATGAGTCAACTATGAGTCCAAACCAACTCTGATATTGTAGCCCCAAGAGTCCATCCTCTACATGTCAGGAAATTCTGTGACAGTTACAACATTATCTAGAAAATTACAAAGAATTTTACTGGGTTTTTTTCACACAGAAAAAACTCAACCAGAAGATTTTGCTAAAACCTTCCATAAATAATAATTAGGCCTATCTAATGCCAAAAATGTCCCCTCATTGGTTGAAATAATTAGTTTTTACATACAGTAAAACCTCGGTAATTCAAAGCTCTGATAATTCAAATTCCCTCTTAATTCAAACTAGACAACCAGTCCCAGTCCCTTTCTATTCAATCTAATATGAATAAGCCTTGATAATTCGAAATGACATTTAAGAAACCCCTCTAATTCAAATTAATTATTTCCCTCAACTAATAAATTTCTATATTTTGTGCTGATTTCTCTGATTACTGTAAGCCAGAAAATGTTGAATAACATCTGTCAGCATTATTTTATTCAGAATTACATTTGACTATATGCGATATTGATCAATTACAATTTATTCACATCTCTGTGTTTCCTCCAAACCACTGGACATCTGAACATGCCGGCAATTTACCAGCAGTGTCCCACATTTTACCCTTTAACGTCCTTTGTCCTTATGAAACAACATTTTTGTCATTATTGTTTTGAAGAATTCTTATATTTCTCAATTATGTCTGCCGTAATCTGTTTTGATGTTGGACAATTTGTCAGCTGTTTCGGAGAATTAATGAGGTTTTACTGTAATTATTTCCTAGCCTCCCCTTCACACCCCTGGACTCCCCTCTATAAATGGCCATGGAGAGCTACCCAAGACATATATCCACTCACCTGAAGGGTGGAAAGTAAAACCTGGAAGCATTAGGCAGCAAGGGTCCCAGTACCTATACTTGGCACCTGAGCTGGGCCCCTAATAATTCAATGCCGAGGAATTCAACAATATTTTTTGGCATTAGATAGGCCTAATTATCATTCAGGGAAGGTTTTACCAAAACTGTTTGTTCAGTTTTTCAGTGTAAGAATTAAGGTAAAAACCTTTGTAAATTTCTAGAAAATGTTTTATTAGTCACAAATTCCTGACTAGTTTACAATGGTCATTCTCACTCCGGGCTACAATCTCAAAGTCAGTTTTCACCCATAGTTGACCCATTATGGGAGCCATATTTGATTCAAATTTAGAAATTGTTCAAATTGCTCAAATCAGCATGTAAACCCTTCTAAAGGATTATTTTCTTCCACAAGTCATCCTTGCATCCTAAGATTATCAAGGAGCTAGGGCCCGGAAATGAATAAAGTGACTTCAGCCTGGCGCCTGAGGCCTTGGTCCCTGAAGTGGCCCTGATAATTTGATGCCCATGAATTCAACAATGTTTTTGGCATTGAATAGGTATAAATATCATGTATGCAAGTTTTTAGCAAAATCCATTGATTTTTCAGTGTAAGAATTAAGGTAAAAATCTTTGTAAATTTCTAGAAATGTTTTATAAGTCACACAGTTTCCTCACTAATTTACAATGGTCATTCTCACTCGGGGCTACAATCTCAAAGTCAGTTTTTCTAGTTCACTATTTATGGGAGCCATAAATATTTCAAATTTGAAGATTTGTCAAATTGCTCAAATCAACCTGAAAACCTTGCAAAATGATTCGTTTCTTCCACAAGTCATCTAGTCCTTGCATCCTAAGATTATCAAGGGGCTAGGGCTGCGAAATGAGTAAAGTGACTTCAGCCTGGCCTCTGAGGCCCTGGAGGCCGAGGGGAGTCCGAGAAAGGACCACAAGTAGTTTGGGGTTTACCCCAGGGCCTTACAGCTGGAGAACCCTGCTACTACTGACTGCAGCTCTAGTAGCTGGCCGTGACCCATGTGTTATGTAACCTGCGCGACGTTCAGGCCGGCCCGGATGTACAACCGGCAGCGGCCAATAGTTATGCAACTGGTTGTGTGTGGGAATGATCAGTAAGGGGCCAGCCTACTGTTATGTAACCTGGCCACTAAACTTTTCCCTCCTTAAGTTGATCCAATGACCTAGATAAAATAGTTGTTTTTTTAAAAAATTGTTATCATTATTTATTAAACCGCATTCATATATGGGCATGGACTGGAGGCCGGGAAATGAGTAAAATGACCTCCATCAAATAGGGGAAGCTGAGGGGAATGAACTGGAGGCCGGGAAATGAGTAAAATAATTTCACCAGAAGGCCTAGGCTACCCTTGACACCTCAGGGGCTAAGGACAGCTCCACATATCGGGCCTTCTACTGATGACAGCTTTACTACAGGCCTGGGCTAATTATAGATATCATCAGCCGCCTGTTCAGTGGGTAGGGTGGGCGGGGGTGGGCAGGGGGGGTGTCTTATGTAACCAGCAATCCTTCCCACTGCCGGCCTACTGCACCTAAACAGAGCACAGCTAAACTTTGCCTAAACTTTGCCTGCTGCATGGCGTCAATAGTAATCATATCATTTAGGCACCAGTCACACTGTGCAGTGGGCCATGGCATAGCTAAACTTTGCCTGGTATTGTGCATCAATAGTATTGACCCCTTCATGCAAAAAGGGGACTGAATTGTACCTGTTCAGAGCAACTGGCGTCAGAGACAAAAGTCTGATTCCGTCCAGTGGTTCTTCTACACTGCTTTGTAGAGATGGTTTTACAAAACTGAGTGTTGAGGCTCGAGAAACAATTCGGCAGGTGTTTTGCCTGTCGTGCTGTGATGTATATTGCAATACCTAAACAACAAGTCAGAGACTTTATTAACAATGCTACCCAACATACTAGACTTCAGATACATTACCTTAAAAGTCTGAACATGTTTTTCTGCTAAACTATTGCTAGCTGGATGATAGGGCAAACACAGTTTATGTCTGATACCATTTTTAGACAGAAAATGTTTGAATTTTTCTTAGATAAACTGAGGACCATTATCATTAACAAGCTTTTCTGGAAATCCATATCTACTAAAAATAGTGTTCAGCACTCTGATTGTGGCTTCTGCCATAGTAGAATCCATAGGTACAACTTCTAACCATTTAGAGTAGCTGTCTACCAACAGGAAGAATTGTTGACCTCTAATGTCCAAAAGATAGACGTGAACTTTTTGCCATGGTCTAGTGGCCCAGGGCCATAATAATAAAGGAATAGTTTTAGGAACCTGAAAAGTTGTGATTCATGCATTACAACCTTTTACATAATCCTCAATGTCTGAATCCAAATATGGCCACCATATAAAAGATCTAGCCAATGCCTTCATTCTACATATACCAGGGTGGCTAATATGTAACTCATCAAGAATTTCTTTTCTGAATTTTTCAGGAATAATAACTCTTCTACCCCATGACAGGCAACCAGATTCTATGGACAACTCTTCACATCTACTCCAATAAGGTTGAACAGACTCATCTTTACACTCCATGGACCAATCATTGAGTGTATACTCGTAAACCTAACTGAGAACTGGGTCCTTCTAAACACATTTTGCTATCTGTTTTGCAGTAACAGGCAATGTTTACATGTGTATGTAATATATGATTTCGTTCATATCTACACAAGTCCTCTGTTCTACCGGTATTCTTCTCAGCGAATCAGCATTCACCTTTTCACCTGATGATCTATACCAAATATTGTACTGATATCCGGTTAATTTTTTTAATTTTTTTGATTTCTTTTATTTAGACAGACAAAAAATAAGTTTACATGAAACTTGTCTCACTTTTCTGTCTGAGATTAAAATCTGAATCCATATAAATACACTTATCACAGTTTTACTTGTATATAAAAGGTTGTACAAATTCAAATCCACTGTTCTGATTGTAAGGAATATCAGTGCTCATCTAGTTATTCTGGCTGCTGCTAAGGAAGGAATACCTTCTTAGGCCGAAATATTCTGGTTAATGGCTGATGATCTGTTATTAGCATAAAGGGTTTACCATAAAGATACAAGTGAAACTTCTTTATCCCCAAAATAATGGCTAAACCTTCCTTTTCATTTTGAGCATAATTCTTTTCAGCCAAACACAAAGTCATAGAGGCATAAGCAATGGGTCTCTCTGAGCCGCCCTCCTTCCTGTGACTCAAAACAGCACCATAAGGGCTAGCATCGACACTTAGTATAACCTCTTTCTTTGGATCAAAATGAACAAGGACTTGTTTCCCCATTAATTCTTCCTTATAGTGGGGTCTGTTTACAACATTTTCGTTACGCAGTGAATAAAAGCACCAAATTTTGCATGAGGCATAACTATTGAATCTAGAAGGGGAGCCACCTTAGAATACCAAAATGAAACTTTGACAAATTTTCAATTTTTTAGTCTAAACTTAAGGTATTCGACCAAAAGTATTGGCCATCTTGTGTAGATTCCCAAGGTAAATAATAGAGTTCCCTGACCTCTAATCTCCCAATTTTGACACTAACAATGTGTTTCTAGGCAATTCAGAAGCTGAGATATCATGTTATTTCACTGAAAGTCTGTCATTTTGGATTTTCGGCCCCCATAATGGTTGTGTAGATATTTCAAGGTGGCTCCTCTTTTAAATTCAATGAAGGTGTCCTAGGGGATCATCATACCAAATGAAATTAAAGAAATCTTTTGGCAAAAGAGTAAAGTCTATGTCCTTTCTTTTTAATTATTTTGGAATCCAATGGTCATTGTCAAAGGTATCATGCTAATAAATTTAGCCATTTTGAATTTTGTGGTATTGTATTGGATGAATATTATATCAATTGAGCCTTCTAGGTTATAAACAATTGATATTGGAACCATTTCCACTTGTCTAGATACTTTAGAAGCTGAAAATCATTTTATTTCTCAATAGTGGATCTTGGATTTTGGATTTCAGCATTGACTTCAAATGTAAATAATTGAGTTCCCTGACCCATAATCTCCCAATTTTCATTCCAACCATGTCTCTTTAGTCATTTTAGAAGCTGAGATATAAGATTGTTTATAGTAAAAGTCAGCCATATTGGTTTTTTGGCCCCCACATCTGTCCTATTGATATTCCAAGGTAGCTCCCCTTCCACATTTGGAAGTTATGCCTCAGAGGTGTCTCATACCAAATTGCGTAACAATTTCACTAATAAATGACCTTAACAGACCCCACTATTAGCCATACAAAAGGCCTGTTTGCAATCTTCTGACATTTCAAAATAGATGTCTTTCAACAACTCAGACATTGTTTTAATTTTTGTAGCTAGAACTGGTATAAATTTACCGTAAAAAATTACCATTCCTAAGAACGACTTAACTTCTGTAACATTTGTAGGTGTGGACCAGAACTGGAACCTTATCACCAGTTTAAATTCTTACTTTTACATTAGATCTGCACAACTTGTAACAAGACAACTTATCATGATAGACTTTTTCTCCAATGGTAGAAAGGGAGGCATCAGTGTCCTACTCCATACTAATAGGCTTGCTACCTATACAAACTATAACTGTGCATGGTTTTACCTTTTTTCTAACAGTAGTTGTGTAAATTTCAAACACTGGATCCTCACACACTTTGGAAATTGCCTTACCACCTTTCACTACCTTTTCTGGTGCTACCTCTACACCAATTTGGCCTAGTCATTCACTGTCACTTGAATGACCAGAGTCCAACGTAACCTGGTTGAGTCTGAAGGCCTCATCAGATAAGCCCTCACTGTGGTCTGTCGCTGTCTTGCATTGTCGTTGGACGCGCCGTCATTGACATACTTTGTCGACCTTGACTTGCCATTTGGAGCTCTTTGTGGCCTGTTGTAATGCGCTGACGTACCACCTTGACCTTGTCCTTAGCAGTGCACACCCATTGTAGATGTCCCTTTACACTGCACTTATGGCACCTCTCATTCCACATCACACAGTCACTGCTGAGGTGTCCCTGCCAACCATAGCAGGTACAGGATTTGTGGCTCTCTTACTCATTGTGACGACCCTCCAGGTGTTAACTCGGAGTCATCTTTTGCGGCTGCCCCCATGTAGAGGTCGTTGGCCTTCACGGCCAACTCATCAGCCATACACTTGTCTCTCACAGCCTGAAACTTCAGGTCCCCTATTGCCAATAAATGGCACTGAGTCTTCTTCATTTTGCTGTGAAGGCCTAACACTAACCTTTCTCTCGGGGCCTCTGGCAGAAATGCCCGGAATTTACATGTTCTAGATAACTTCTGGAGTCTAACCACAAACTCTGACACAGACTCACTCTCCTCTTGATTATCTGTTCAAAACTTATGACGGTCACCAATCACTACTAGTTCTGGGTTATAATGATTGTTCATAAGATTCTTTAGTTGAACATAGGTCTTGGCATTTGGCTCATCTGGCCCACACAAAGTTTTCCCTAACTTGAAGGCATCAGGGCCCATAACAGCAAGAAACAGATCCATAAGTTTGTCTGCTGCCATTGAATTTGCAGACATTAAACTGCCCATACGATCAATATAATCATCAAAGCTCTCAGTTGTTTCATCAAAAACACCTACATTGCCAAACACAGCCATGTTGACAGTGACACTCACACTATGATGTCTGATACTTGAACTGGAGAAGCTTCTCTGGCCTGATTTGAATCACAAAACAATCTAGAATGTCTCTCCTCCCTTGTGGATTCTTTATACGGTCGCCAATTTAGTATTTGATCAATATAAAGACATAACACACAGCTAGAAGTAAATACCAACTTCGTTGATCACGCTGGCCGCCCAAAACCCCCTGTGTGACATTTTATTCCTCCACTACTGGAGCTACATCTTTTGTCTATACGCATGTCTTATGCAGAATACACCACGTTGATTCTAATTACATTTTACGTTGATTTATGTTTTATGTCAGATTTACATTTTACGGTCTGACAAAGTGACAAAATAATTCAAACCTCAGAAATCTTTACCATTGAGTCCAATACTCCCAACAATTTTACAAAAGGCTTAGGACATTATCGGAACATTATCGTGAATATTTTGACGCCCCTTCAAGGCTTAGGTCGATCTAACATTGTACAAACTAAAAACATGTACATGTATAAACCACTTTGTGAACAAAATGCATCTGTAATCTCTCACACGGCTAAAACAACAATCATGAGAAAAGGTAAAAAAGCAAAATAGGTGAATGACAGAATTATACCATGTGACTTGTCGTTATGGTCGCCCTTTCACACTTTTTCTCTTAGAGAGAAAAAATACAGATCAGCGGTGAACAACTGTGATGTAAAAAGGCCGAAAACAGTCTAAAATTACCCAGCAATCGAGCCCAGCTGGTCGACAACAGCTGCTAGGATGGCTTGGTAGGCCTCTTCATTTTCGGGCACAGCCAGTGTTCCCCCGTCCGCGGTGCAAGTTGACAGAGCAGAGGTGTATGATTTTTCAACTTCGTAAACCTTATAGAAGTCTGAAATATGAAATAATTTACCTTAATAACAGCGTTATTCTAATATTATAACTGCAACCTTGATGTAAACATAAACTGAAATTAAGAAAATCTTTTTTTAAATGTTTCCATCTTTTTCTTCATGAAAATGTTTGTTACTGCGATGCTTATGTTGTGTGGTAAATTTGTCTGGGGAACTTTATGTCACGTCCATTCCATTTATAATATTTACTATAATGATTAATTTGAATAGCTCCTGAATAACATGTATTATGCTTGATAAACTACAGCGGTTGCAAAATAGAGTTTTGAAAATCTGCTACACAAGTTTACGTTATCAACCTTTAGATATTTTACACAGTTTTTCAAATGTTGCAATGTTACACAAACGTCAAACAGCACTTGTTTAAATTTCATGTATAAAAGATCCAATGGTGTTGACTTGATAGACAGAAGACCTATAAACACCAGAGCACATGATGCTATTTTATTTAAAGTGGAGGTTCCTTAATTAGAAAAATTTAGACAAAATGTATTATACCATGGAGCTGTCTTGTGGAACTCTTTACCTGCTGAAGTAAGAAATATAGACTCCTATCTTACCTTCAAAAATCTTCAGAAAAAGATAATGTTTACTTAATTGAACTGATGACTGTGATAGATGTATTGTAGCGTGCCCAGGGGGCACTGCTATAAAATGGGAAATCGCTCCCAGGTTCGACCATTAGGGTTGGTGATAGGTGAAGGATACTAGACAACAAACAGATTAAAGATAGGAAAATATTTATTAAAGTACTCTCAAAAGTTGCAAGTCTCTTTCAAAATAGATACTCACAAGCTTAAAGCTTTACAAATACAAATACAGGCATCCTGTACACAAGATCATCTAAGTAAATTCTAAGACAGGGGTGAAATTAGAATAAATCTAAAAGTCAATTAAAGCCTGAGATAAAGTGAACTAACAGTTAAAATCAAAAGTTCTGACCCCATGTCTAGTAAATGGCCTAAAAGGTAAACAGGGGATAAACTGCCAGATAAACTTCCTAAATGAAATGTCCTGTCTAGAAACCTCTGGCCTGGAATTCACCACAACTTGGAAAATAAAGGTCACAGGCCAAAGATGACAGGCTTAGACAGCTATATGAAATCTAAAACTGTAGTCACTCTTAGAATACAAGGCAGGGATAAACTAAATGGCATAAAACTCCTAAACTCTGTTTAAAGTCAGTTCTCCACAACAGGCTGGGCTACCCTGAGGTCAAAACCCAGCTAAAACTGTACAGAGAACTGACAAAACAGAGTAGAGAAAAGGCCGCTAACTATAGAGAACAATAGGAAAACTGAGGAGAGCCCTCACCACAAGTGATCTCTATGACTGCCCAACTCAAAGTGATGAAATCTGATGAAGTCAGATAAAACAAGATGGAGTCTCCCTCCAAAATGGCCACCAGCCAATAAAAAGGCTCCTAACAGTAGGAAAAGGCAGGAAACACAGAGCTTGGCTCACATTGGCTGAGCTGCTGGCCCCCTAAGATATGATAAAAACTAAATGGCCTCTAAGGGCCCAAGCTGGCCCAAAGCTGACTAAGGCCAAATACTAGTTTAAAGTGTAAAACAAAAATAAAGAACAGATAATCCTGAAAGGTGAGACAGATATATTATACAATCAGTGTACAACAAGTAAAAAGCCTTAGATCACCTCCCCTGAGTCAGGGCAGGCCTGGAGAAGAGGTGCAGGGGGCTCCCGATCGTCGGAAAAGTTGCCGACTCGGCGCGCTACAGTATTCCCTTTATCGCTGACTTATTTGTTTGTTATCAATATTTCTGTTGTACACAGATTTTATATAAATATGATCCTTATATTGTTGTCAATAGAATGAACAGATGTATAACCTTATGACGTCCATGTACTATTGTCATGATTGTTGTTTAACACCAAATTCTGTGATTAGATTTGATATGTTATTTATACTATAATATGATTTCATGACTATGTATCTACACTGTATCTATAATGAAAACCAGTACCCACTGATGTAGGCTCAGTATGAATAAATACATTTAAAAAAAAACATGTATGTGGGCCTTAGGTTGAGAAGATTACCATTAAGACACCGACCGACACAACCCGGAGCGGGCAATTCCAACAAGGAGATTAAAAATGAAAAATAAGCGAGATACAAAAGAGCCTGCCATTTCTCAATGCATATCAATTTTGCAACAATATGAACATGAGAAACGGGTATCTGTTTGTAATCTCTGTGATACTTTCGGCAAATTTACATGCATCTCGATAAGTGCCATTTTAGGTTTGTGTGACTCATAATTAGTGGTTGCATCTGTTACAAAGAGAGAATAGAGAGGGCCCAGTGAATGTAAAATATAATGATAGGGGCATGATCTGTACTACCTCAGTATTTGCCATACCAATCTTTGTTGATTTATCTACCATATTTTTTATTTCATTCTGAACTTTTCTAAATTAATCTGAGCCTCTTTGTGTGTATCTGGTGCAACTTGCACAGTGCATTTATCTGTTTGTAACGTCAGATGTAGAAAATAAGTCAAATCAAAATAAGGTAGAATACCAGAATATTATATTCCAAAGTATTCCAAACAAGTCTATCAGTATTTGTGTTCGCATGATTTAATGTGTTTCAACAAAAGTGTACACTATGAAATGTTTTTTGAGGGACAAAGCACTTGCGATGCCTTCTCTTCTAAAAAGAAAAGCAAATCTCATCAAAAGGAGTTATCCAAGTTATGGGAACGTAATACTCTTTTAAGTTAGCATACGATATAGGCCCTAATATGCAGTATGGAAATTTAGCAAAAACTATTAATTCACCATTCCCTAAGGCCAAATCACAGGGGTGTCAAAGCATAGCAACCATTGGATATAAAAAGAAATGAGATGTTTTTAGATAGAGTATTTCCATTGGCTTCACATTGACTATATTTAGGAAGCAAAACGCTCTCATCAGAAACAAGCAGCGGCAAACTATTCTGAGAGGAGGTGAGAATTCGCACCCCAACGTTACAGATCTGACAAGTTTTTAGTGCACCAATATTTTGTTATTATAAAATAGTATTCATAAAGGCAGAGATGAACCGAATCGGTAACGAAAACGTATCCTGTCATTTTTACCTTTATGATATGTAGTAGTTGAATCAACATGATGTAAGGCAGCCAGGAAAACCAACACTGCCAGGGGATGGAGCTTAGAGGTCATGGCGACCTTAAGCTTGTGCGACTCTAGGGCGACTTGCATGGCCCCAGATCCTGAAAAAAAAACTAAGCATTATTATGTTTGTTAACGATGTATTTGGATCAAAGCATTTCACTGTCAATATCTTACTGGGAATCTATACGATGGGTCCTAGTGCTGATTGTCAGATATAAGTAATGGCCCTGTGGGATCCTCTTCTATTTTTAAAAGTCCTGTTCCTTGTTGCTAAAGACTATCTGTCCATTTAAAGGGTTTGCCCTGTTGTCATGTCGAATTATTTATAATGGATAACCTAGTGTTATAAAACAGTTACATATCCATGACACATTAAATACAATTGCACTATTCAATGATAGTTTACAAATCAAAGTCCTCAATTATCACTAAATTGTGATTAGAATTTGTTTTGTGATACAGAAAAGGCCAAATGTGACAAAGTGTCTGAACAATAGTTATCCTTATTCCACAGTTTGTAATGGGGAGGAAACTAAATATATATCCCTCTCTCCTGATAGATCTTTAGGATTCATACCTAAAAGGCTAACTCGTCCCTATTCCACACTTTGTAATGGGGAGGTAACTAAATATATGTCACATTGTCTTAAGTTCAACATGTGACATTTCGACCCCACTATCAAGGGCCCCATCCAATCATTAATCAAACAAGGGCCAATGGTCGACCATTCCAAAGTTAGCCCTGCATGGGCCAGGCGGGTACATCCCGCCATTTTATCATGCCGAGACGGGAATATGCAGCTCCCCTGATAAGATTCATCTGATGATCCCTGTAAATCTTAACATATATAACCAACAAAAAAGATAAAAGCACCAAAATTGGTATGAGGCACTTCTAAGGCATAACTATAAAATATGGAAGAGGAGCCGACTTGAATTATCAAAATAAGATATTGGTAACTATGCTATGCTTTTAGTATTTGAAATAAAATGTGTTGGTTATTTTGGATTTAGGTCTCTATACACTTCAGAAGTTGAGATACAAGATTATTTCACAGAAAGTCTGCCATTTTGGATTTTTGATTACTATCAGGGTCTTGTTGAGATTTCAAAAAGGCTCTCCTTTTGAATTCAATGAAGGGGTCCCAGGGGATCATCTACCAAATGAAATGAAGATATCTTGTAAAGTTTATATTCTTTTCTTTTTAATTATTTTGGAATCCAGCTGTCATTAATATTATCAAAAGCATTATGCTAATGAATTTGACCACCTTTGAAAGTTGAGGTATTATATTGGATGAATATCGTGGATATCTCTTTAGCCCTCTAGGTTATAGACAGCTGATATTGTAACCATTTCCATAGCAGCTGAAAATCAGAGTGATTTCAAAATTGGGCAGCCATTTTATAATTTGGATTTCCACATTGACTTCAATTTCAAATAATTAAATTCCCCGACCCATAATCTCCCAATTTTGACAACAATGTCTCTTTTGTCATTTTAGAACCTTAGATAAAAGATAAATATTTCCATCCTATTGATATTTCAAGGTGGTTCCCCTTCCAGGTTTGTTAGTTCTGCCTCACACCAATTTGGTGCTTTTATCGGCTGTTTAATTATTCTTTAACAGACCCTGATGCTCTGAAGTATAGTCTTATGTATGTATGTCTTTTCAAAACCCTTTTAATTTTGAATGAATCAGTGTTCATATTCTGGAAATACAAAAAAATCAAATTATCCTAAACATCTTATGTCTTGTGTAAGTTGTGTAATTTGGACTACACTATAACTTATATCAAAAAAAGCATAATCACATATTTCAATCCTCTCTTTTTCTCCCTTTTTTCTCATCTATAGCAAGACTGATCACAATTGGAGAAACCTATTCCTCAGTCTCCCTTGGGATCCAGTGTTACAAGCTGGTCTCGTACACTGTTGATTAGTAGTAATAGGGATGATAATGAATGACACACACTACATTTGATAATGCAGCATCAAATCAAATAACAATATTAATGAACAATAGACAGATACCAACTTGATATAAAGGGAATACTTGTGTGATGAATGCCTATTCATCCGATATGTAAAGAGACCATAGTGAGAAAAGTAAGGTAATATGACAAAAGTATATATGTTGATAAAGGAACGAAAGTGTAAAGGAACGAAAAGTGTAAAAGCCCGAAAAAGAGGCCCGAAAATGTAAAAAGGAACGAAAGTGTAAAGGAACGAAAGTGTAAAGGACCGAAACCCGAAAGGTCCCGAGAAATGTAAACCGGAAGTGATATGTAAACCGGAAGCGATAATGTAAACCGGAAGTGACGTCAATTGTAACCACGTGACCAAAAGCAGCCAATCAGGGCTAACCTCTAGAGTATATAAAGGGGCGGTGAGGCCCGAATAAACGAGTTCTTTCACAGTTCTCCTTGTGTCCACACGTGTCTTCTTCCCTTAAACAACCGCTGAGATGAGCCGATACGAGTTAATTAACTACAAGTTCGAGTAAAATAGTAGAAGTTCGAGGTAATTGGGCGAAACTTAGGACGGGGGCCCGAAGGCCCGAGGAACTGAAGTGAGGCCCGGAGGACCGAAGTAGGGCACGAAGGCCCGAAACTGGCCCGGATGGAGTCCCGGAAACGCAGGCCCGGAATGGCACGAAGGCCCGAAACCCGGCACGGAGACCCGGAATCCAGGGGAACGACGGCGCGACTGGCTCTGCCCCACGCTACCAAACAATAGGCGACCGTCGGCCCGACAACCCCGTGGACCGGAACCCGGGGTGGACCGCCCTATCGAAGTGAATAGCGGCATTGGAGATAGAGAGACGATCCACGACTCCCCCCTACCCCTGCCATATTTTCCCTTCCCCGCAGTCCTCCGTACGACACCAAGCACCGATTCCCGACCGACTCACTCAAACCCCCTCGTGCGCGAGGCACGACTCTAAAAACATCACATCTCGGTTTCTTGCCCGGATTCTCCGTCCGTCCGAGACCCGAAACAATTCCCACGTCCCTCTCCTGTAGGACTCGGAAACCCTGACCTACCAGGGAACGTCACACTGGTGGCAGCGGTGGTGCTGAATTAGCACATACAGACTTGTGGATACTGAGTGTTTCGTTGAGATTGGGCGCTCATGGCGACAGCTGCGGTCTTCGATCAGATGGATTCTGACATCGCCTTCAAGGAAGGTGGGGAGGAGAAGGGAGGTACGAAACCCGAAGTCAAAGGGGAGGACACGACCATCATGGATAGGTGATTCAACTTTATGGGAACGTCCACCCCGACGGATGAGCAGAATGCGTGGACCCAACAACAGCAGACCGGCCAGGCAGGAGGGAGTCTAAAAAAGTTTAGTTTGAGACCGGAAAAATATGATGGAAAGCCGGACTTTGAGGGATGGATCAACCAATTTGAGGAGTATGCAGACTTGGGACGTTGGACGACCGAAGAAAAGGCGACGATGCTCTTTCTTTCGCTGACGGGAATGGCACGGATGTACTTTGTCGGACTCTGCAGGAATTGGCGGGATTGAAGCGTGTGAAGAACCAAACAGCGAAGGAGTTGGCCGATAACGCCCGGCGATTGGCGTCGAGGGCCTACTTCTCCAATGACTATGCCAGTCAGGAAAAAGCAGCATTACTGGCGTTACAGGCTGCAGTATGGGAAGACCTTCAACTAAAGTGCGCAGAAAAAGGGTGTAAGACGCTAGAAGAGGCGGTAGAGGTGGTAGAGATACAGGAACGATACTCGCGCCGCCTTTTACGGGCAGTGAAGCCCGAGGAGGACGCCAACGCCCAAATCACGGCCTTAAACGGGAAGCTTGAGGAAATGATGAAGGAATTGGCAGAAGAACGAGAAGCCAGGAGGCAGTCAGCAGCCCGGAGAGAGGCGTATAAAAAGAGAAAAGAGGATATGGAATGTCACCAATGTCACCAGAAAGGCCATTTCGCGAGGGATTGCTCTCAGCATCAGGGAAACGGACAGTCGCCGTCGCAGTAAGCGCGGGGCCCCCTTCGGGCGCGGCGAGAGAAGTAGTAGGCATGGGTGAGTGTGGACTTTACGTGGCCGGAACGGTGGGAGAGAGTGTCGTCCGTTTTCTAGTTGATACCGGATCCATGATCAGTTTACTATCGGACCGTCTCTGGAGAGAGTGGGGACGGAAATGGGAAGACCTGGACGGATATGAAGGACGCCTCTGCTCAGTGGATGGTAGTCCATTGCGATGTTACGGATGCACGAATCTGTCGGTAAAATTGGGAACACGCGTGCTACAGTGGACGTTTATGGTAGCAGACATCGGCAGAGACGAAGGAATCCTCGGAAACGATTTCGCGGTGAAATACCGGCTAACAGTTAAGCCCCACGCGAGTGCTGTCTTCCTGCCCGCCGAAGGAGGGGGAGAGGGGGAACGAATCCCGAGAGTGGAACGGATGGGATTCGGGCAGTCACCGTCGGAGGACAGATCGTGAGAATCGAGGAAACGACGGAGATACCCCCACTCCAGGTAACCCGAGTAGCAATAGTAGCGAGAGCAAACATGGGACAAAGTGGACAGCTGGCTGTCATTACCGGCAATGGATTACCGATGGGACTGGAAGTGATCCCAGGAGCAGTAACGCTGGGAGAGGAGAATAAAGTTTGGGTGGCCAACCGAGGGACCGAGAGCACGAAGCTAGAGACCGGCAGTGTCCTCGGAGAAGCCACCTTCGTACAGGAAGTACGAGGTACGAGAGAAGACGTAAAAGAAGCACCCGGAGCGCTCACCGAGATGATAGAGGAGGCTAAGAAAGACCTGACCACAGAAGAAAGCGGAGAACTGGAGAAAGCCATCATGGCCCGGGAACAGATGTTTGCGACCTCGAAACACGAGTTAGGACGAACGAATTTAGTACAACATCGGATCAGTACGGGGGATCAGATGCCCATCAAGCAAAGGGTCAGACGGTATCCAGCCACCAGGAGAGAGGAAGAGCGAGCACTGGTGGAGGATATGTTGAATCTGGGAATCATCCAGGAAAGTGGAAGCGCATGGAGTAGCCCGACCGTCTTGGTGAAAAAGAAGGACGGAGGAACGAGATTCTGCATTGATTATCGGAAATTGAATCAGGCTACGGAAGTGGATGCCTATCCGCTTCCCCGGATAGAAGACAGCCTCAACACCTTGGGCGGGAGCCTATTCTTCTGTAGTCTGGACCTCGCAAGTGGATATTGGCAGGTAGAAATGGCACCCGAGGACCGAGAAAAGACGGCCTTCGTGACTCAAGGAGGGTTATATGAGTTCAAAGTGATGCCATTCGGGCTAGTGAACGCCCCAGCTACCTTCAAGAGACTGATGGAGAGAATCCTCAGGGGAATTGTGTGGGAGGAGTGTCTGGTATACCTGGATGACATATTGGTATTCGGACCAACGTTTGAAGTGACTCTGGAAAGATTGGTACGGGTTCTGGACCGACTGAACGCTGCAGGACTGAAGCTGAAGGCACGAAAATGCAGGTTGTTCCAGAAGAAGATTCCGTTCTTAGGGCACGTCGTCTCGTTAAACGGGATCGAGCCCGACCCCGAAAAGCGTCGGCAAGTAACCGAGTGGCCGGTCCCTCGAGACCTCCACGAGGTACGAGCCTTTGTGGGATTATGTTCGTACTATAGGAGACACATAAACGGTTTCACGGAATTGGCTGCCCCTTTGTATGAATTAGCAACGAAAGAGGAGCCTTTCGTGTGGAGTACGAGACGACAAGAGGCATTTGATGCCATGAAGAGGGTGTTGACTGAAGCCCCGGTATTGGGATTCCCGGAGGAGGAAGGACAGTGGTGGCTTGACACAGATGCCAGTGACGTGGGGACGGGAGCCGTGCTATCGCAGGAGCAGAAAGGGGTGGAACGGGTGATAGCTTACACGAGCAAGACCCTGGAGTCGAATGAACGAAAGTATTGCACCACGCGGAAAGAACTGTTAGTGGTGGTGCGGGCTTTGAAACATTTTCGGTGCTACATCTACGGTCAACGCGTCATTGTCCGAACGGATAATAGCGCAGTTAGTTGGCTACAAAGGAGTAAGGAACCGATGGGGCAGGCCGCCCGGTGGATTGAAATTATCGACTCGCATGACGTGTCGTTCCAACACCGACCGGACAGGAAACATGGGAACGCCGACGCGTTGTCCCGGTACCCATGTAAGCAGTGTGGGGAAGAACACGAGGGTACCGAGAGAGTGAGAGTAGTGACACGGGCCCGGGGGTATGAGCCCGGATGGTCCCCGCAGGAGATGAAAGCAGCACAGAGGAGGGATCGAGATATGGGACCGATTATCGCACGGATGGAAGAGGATGCGAACCGGCCAGGTTGGGAGGTCGTATCTCCGGAATCCCGAGAAACGAAGATCCTTTGGAGGCAATGGGAAAGACTGAGCCTACTGGATGGCGTGCTGCATCGGAAGTATTGGGAATTGGAAGGACATGGTTGGAGGAACCAACTGGTCGTCCCGAGAGAGGAACGAGCCGAATTGGTAAGAGAATACCATGGAGGAGCGGCAGGAGCGCACCTAGGAGTCGCCAGAACGACGGCCCTGTTGGAATAAGGGTTTTACTGGCCGGGACTCCGAGAGGACGTGCGGAAGGAATGTCGGGAATGTGACTGTGCGTTGCTCAAGAGGGGACGAGGACGTCGGGAGCCGTTGCATCAGTACATAGTAGGAGAGCCGATGGAACGATTGGCCATGGATGTTTCGGGCCCGTACCCAGTCACGAAACGAGGAAACAAGTACTGCCTGATGGTGGGGTGCTATTTCACCAAGTGGCTGGAGTGTTTCCCGATCCCGGATCAGAAGACAGTCACGGTGGCAGACAAGCTAGTCGAAGAAGTGGTAGCTTGGTACGGCGAGTTTCGGGAACTACACTCGGATCAGGGCACAAATTTCGAGTCCGAGGTGGTGGCCCAGGTCTGCGCGATGTTTGGAATTCACAAGACGCGGACAACGCCGTACCATCCCCGGAGTGACGGATACATAGAACGAAGTTTTCGTACTTTGGGATGCTGTTTGAAAGCCAGCTGCCGGGCGACGGGCCAGGAATGGGACGAGATGGTTCCGCTCGTGATGATGAGCTATAGGGCAACGCCGCAGGCCAGCACGGGAGTGACACCGAATATGATGATGCTGGGACGACAGACCATGATGCCGCGGCAAGCGATATATGGGAGACCTCTAGGACCGGAGGAGGAACATCGACGGGTGGGCGACTATGTGGAAAGCCTGGAGAAAGGGCTAGTCGCGGCCTATCGGGAGGCCCGGGCAGGGCTGAAACAAGCCGCCATTCATCAGAAACACGAGTACGATGGAAAGGTGACTCGGCGGGAATACCACGCCGGAGAACTGGTCTGGGTGCACGACACGGTAGTGGATAGGGACAAAGGAACGAAGTTGCGATTTCCATGGATAGGTCCCGCACTGATCGTCAAGGTGCTTGACCGAGGATGGGTGGTAGTACAGAAGAAACGAGGAAAACCGGGGGGGTGGCTCATGTGGACCGCCTGGAACCCTATCGAGGACACGCTGCGCCAGCTTGGATGGTAGCCGACCAGCGAGGATACAAGGCTGCACAATAAGATGCTTGGGGTGGGGCGTGCTGGACACGTGATGGAAGCGGGGTACCCCCTTTTTGTGATAAATCGTTCCCCTGTCTCGATTCCGCAGGTGGGAGAGGACCGAGGGAACGACCAAAATAGGCACTACACAAAAAGGCTTTGGCCAAAAAGGACTGATCAACCTGGGGCCATTGAGTCGGGGAGGTGCGTTGACCACTACAGTAGGCGTGTAGGTCGTTAAGGCTGAAGAAAATTGCTACCTAGCTGTAGATTGGTTTTCTTGCGGATGTAATTTAGGTGGGAAATCCAGGGTTGGAACGAAAAACGGCGTTCTGGAGCCACGGCGGCCCGAATGCCCAAGTAGTCCCACGTAGCCGGTTTCCGGTCGGTCCGAAGAAACCACAGCGTGGAAAAAGATGGTTGGACTGCAACGAAAGACAGACCCGGCGGCAAGCTGACGAAGACTTTTGAAGTAATGCCGACTTGGTTATACCGCGTCCCGAAGGCCGGAGGAGAGTAGATGCGGCACTCTCGGGGCACCGGAGGAACGAACGGACGGTTGTAAGAGGCGAGGCCTGAAACTGGACGGGCTCTAAAGAAGGTCGTAAAAACGAAGACATCAAAGGGAGGACGGGGCGGCGGCGAGAGGATAACAGCGACGAGCCCCTGTGTTCTCCGGGAAGTGTGCGGAAGCACTGAGAGAGCCGAGTGATAAGGCGAGGAGAGGTGGAAGAGATGAAAGGACCGAGGACGTCCAGTGGGGCAATAAAAGGCCTAAGAAGAAAAGCGCAGACGAAAACAGCGGCGAGGGCCGCGAGGTGAACGACAGGCGGGGCGGTAGCCGGCGGCGGGCCCCGAGGACCGGAAATAGTAGGGGGCGCCACCGCCGAAGTGGTTGGTGAGCTTGACGCTAGGGGTCGCTAGCGCAGGCCACGCCCACTTCCGCCTGCGGCGGCTATATAAGGCAGAGCGCTCGCCGGAGCAGGTCACTCTGGTCAGCCGATCACAGTTCATCACATCGCACAGCAGACGAGCAGACCAAGCCACAGAAGTGAGCAGAGAAGCGAGACGAGCAGCATCACCACGAGACGAAAACGAAGAAGGCTGACGGGACGAGTTTCGAGTTTGGAACGAAGCCCGAAGGCCCGGAAAACAGACAAGATGAGCGGACGGTGCTGGGAAGGAAACTGCTGCGGGAAGGAATTCAAACACCTGACAAAGCACATCCGGGGCCAGCACGAAGGAGTACGAAAACAGTATTACATGTGCCCGGTGTGTTCGACGAACCGAGCATATTCGACACACCAGGACTGGAGAAAGCACATGTGGGAATCACACGAAGGGAATCTGCTGAGAGGGATGCCGAAGCAGGACCCTCTTCTGAGACTGGAGTATGCTGCGGCGTTCGCCTTGGACCCGAAGGGACGACCACCTTACACCACATTCGCTCCTGGTGACGAGACGGCGGCCCGGGTAGCTGACATGGAACGGGACTTCAGCGTACGCCATCCGCAGGGATTCATCCCTCCCGAGAAAGCGGTGGACAAAACAGCACCGGATAGGCCACGACGAAGGGTTCGTATACCGTGTCACCCGAGGGCCTCGGGAGGGTCCGATGAAAGCGACGCCGAGCAAGCAGAGCAGGAGGCCGCCGGGGCCGGCGGGGGATCCCAAGGAGCCAAGGCAGCGGGAAAGGGACCCTTGGCTGGAGTCGCGGAACGGTCGACGCCCACGCGACGTTCCCCTCGGAGGGCCGTGAAAGGAGGACGGAAGGAAACAACCGAGTCGCCGCGAAGTGCTAGTCGGGCTGTAATCAACCCGAAACCACTCCTTACGGAAGAACAAGTGACCGGCCTCGTACAAAGTCAAGTAAAGAGATTGAACGCCCAGGGGGAACCTCGGGAACCGAGAGGACGGGGACTCCCGGGCAGAGAACGGGGAGGAAAACTCACACCAGCCCCGAAGCCGGGTGGCTCTGGAATACCACCGGGGGCCGAGGTGGTGGAGTTAGTAAGCTCGTCAGATGATCAACGTCCAAAAATCAAAGGAGAGGAGGATGAGCCTCCGGCTTTTAAGCGACCCCCGACACAGGGATCCACGGCGGAGGAGCCCTCTCGGAAGAGGAAATTAAAAAAGTTAAAGAAAATCCCGAAGGAGCTCGAAGAAGGAACCAGCTCGGATCAATCGGAGTCGGGACGAAGCACATCGGTGCGCAGTGATCGGTCCCTAGTCATTGCCGAGTCAAGCAGTGCGGGAGAACTGGGGCCGTCGCAGCCTGAGACCTCGGAGAGATCGAAGCACGCCACGGGACTGGAACCTTGTGGCGATGCACAGTTTACTATGATGTCGGTCCATAAAAAGTCGGTCGTATACGAGTCACGACATCCGAGGTACCCCGGGTACCTGAAAGGGACGATGAATCGGGAAGGAGCGTTTAGGGGTTATCGACAAGCCAGGACGGACCGAGAATTAGAGGACAGCGTTCGAAACGCAAAGGAGGGCCGGCTGGCAGAGAGAGAGGCGTTATACCTGGGAAGGTTTATTTTTGAGATGGCGGAAAGACAGGGACTGAAACCGTTGGGCCAAATCGACAGAGTGAAGTACATTCGACACGCAGTCAAGCCCGAGGAAACGGCGTCAACGGCCTCGACACAGCCGTTGTTCTCCACCCTAACCCCGACGAGGGCGGAGTCACCCCTGGAGAAGATGGTGTGCAGTCAGCCGGTGGTTCCGCCCCCGGGGTTGAAACGGATGAGGGATGTCCGAGTAGCACCGGATACGCCGGAGGCACGAATGGCTGTGGAGAACTTGGCCCGAATCAGTCTGGGGAGTTCGTTCTTCGGGTCACAGGAATCAGGAACGACCCCAGGACCGCCATCACCGGAGAGGGTGAGATCGCCACCAGGACCGGACACTCCACTACGAGAAGAAGACAAGGACGGACGGGCACTACAACCAAGAGTCATGGTACATAGGTTAAAAATGACAGCTGCTCAATCCATGGATACGGAGATGGACGATTCAGAGGAAATGGAGTTGGGGCAGGCCGAGACGGAAAAGTACGGACAGGACAAACAAGAGCTGGACGAGTCGGGGGCGGTTTCGGACTCGGTGTTCGGGTCCATGGTATCGGCGGGACACCAGTGGCGGGACCGTCCGGAGAAATGCCGCGACTCCGGTTGTTGAGGTTGTTGTCCGGTAACAGCGTGGGCTGTGCGAGACTGGGAGGCGGAGGAGGCGATAACGGTACGACTAGAATGGCCTCCCAGGCAGGTGCAGGGAATGATGGCCAAGGCAAGAGCGATGGCCTCGGCATCATTGGCATTCTTAATGGTGCTGGAAACGGGCAGCGAGCCGCAGTCGTTCGACGAGGCCATGGCACAATGCCCAACGGCAGCACTGGGACCGTTTACCCGGGACTTACCAGGAGTCGACAGGTTGGTCAATGAACATAATCAGACCGTCCAGTTAGCTCAGACTTTAGTATTGTACAAAAACGAGGAACAACTCGACGATTTATTGGAAACGACGAGGGCGGCGGAGCAGCAGAGAGGAATAGTGGACCAACTTCTCAAGCTCCCGGCCAGGGAGGAGATGCTGCCTTTGCCAGCCCGACGTCAGGAGGAAGGCTGAAAAGCTGCGAGGAATAGGAATAGGTGTATGCTGCTCGGAGTCCTGCACGGATAGTAGCGTGACGGAACCAGCGCGGAGAATGGTGCGCCACGAGTTCGGGTGAGGAGGGATTACGGGGCGTTGGCTCCTCACCCATAATGTCAAACCCCCAGGGAGAGAACCGGGCCGAGGTGGAGGTACCTGAGCCGCACAGGGATCCGAAGCCCGGATAAAAACTTTCCTGGAGACCGCTGGACGAGCCCGAACTTTGCTTTAAAAACATCGGGAACGGACTGGCGGGCTCGTATGTTCTCATCGAAGTATTCTTACCAAAACGAACCCGGGAGTTTCTTCATGAGAATCTTTTTCTTGCGGAGTTGAACGAAACCGCATGTGTTAGGAGGTGTTGACCGTAATCGACATGCTGGAGAGGTCCATGGGTGGAACGAACTTACCAGGCCTTCGGGGCAGTACGGAACGGGAGGAGGCGCTCGGCGATAGGAGCGGAACTTTTCCATTTTGTTGTCCCAGCATTCATCGAGAGCTGGTTTTGTTGTTTAGGACCAAGCAGGTTGGATGGGACCGTCCGGTCGCGGAAATTGGAAAAGTGACGGGCCGGGCGGCCCAGAAAACGAGAAAGGATAGTAATAGGACGCCGGGGCGAGAGTCACTCGGCCGAGGGGTGGACGGACACCAAGCACCCGTCCGGGTGACCAAGAGGAGCGAGAATGAACGAGGAGGTGGGATTGGAGAAAGGAACTCAGAACGAATGGATAGTGTTGTGAAATTCTTGAGTCAACGGTCGTGCCGGGATAAATAGGGTACCGGTGCACCGGAGACTCGCTGCTGGAGGAAAGGCTGGCACGGGCCAGGACTAGAGCTCTTCTCCCGTGCTGCCTTGAGGGATCCTGAGGCGAGAGGAACGACCTCTGTCCTCTAGCAGCACCTAAAAACAAAACGAACTTTCTGTGGCTCGTCTGGACTTCCTTGCTTCGCACTTGCGGGACGGGCTCCGGCCATCTTGATCTTGGATGGATCGCTCAGAGCGCTGGACTGGATGGGCCCAGATTCATCGTTACCACCACTTTCTGTGTTTCCTTGTCTTCAGCCTCTTACCGCACATGGAGTGAAACTTCTCAACCTGAATGCTAGTTTTGGCGTGTCGGACCCGATGCGACGAGTTGTGTGATGACTGCGGAGAGCTGTGGACGTCTCCCGAGGGACCGGGGTGCGAGCAGGGACAGTTGTTAGAAGGCCCTCGCTCGTGCCCCATTAATAATAAAGCAACAGAACGAAGAACGATCAATATCTTACCTACAGAAAAACCATAACTGTTTCCATGTCGTACTCCCTGATGTCTTCTGCCCGAAGAACGGAACAAAATATTCTTTGAATCATCTCAGGAGATGGCCGTTGTAACTGAGTCTTGAGATGCCGTTGCAGGCGAACGATGCGGTCTGCAAAGAACGATGGAAGCGATCCTTCCTCCCTGCCTTGGAGTTTTATGTCAGAGAGTTCTTCTTTAGATCCAGTCACCTGAATCTGGCTAAGATAGGATCCGTTCCTGGTCTCAAAGGTGGACGTTGGATGCAGGTCCATGTTTCACTTCTCCATCTTCTCTACAACTTCTCCATACTCAACTTACCTACCACGAACCGTCGTACTCAGGAGCAGCCCAGGGACGACTCGGAACTGATTGTCCTGGCGCGTGACAAGGCGTTCGAAGGGTTTCATGTATATGGGCATGGCACGGATGACGACTGTGGCCTTACCCCAGAATCAAACCAGACTGAATTTTGAAATTATCTTTGCTGCGGATTTTGTTGGTACAACTGTCTCAAGAAAGTCGTCAATGAACTGGTCCCTCGGGAAGAAAGAAAGAAAAAAAAAAGAAAAAAAAAGAAAAAAAAAAATATTAGTAAGCGGCACGGGGCCCGAGAGCCCGGAAACGAACGAAGGCCCGAGTGCCCGAAGTAGGAATACTCTTCTTGAATCATCTCATCTGTGGAACGAAGGAGCCTCCCTCCCGCCCCCAAGAAAGGTTATCTTCCTACCGTTGGACACGGGGGGGGAGGGATGAGAGGCGTCGGCTCCTGTCATCAAAGAAAAATTGTCTTCTCATCTCTAAGGGACCTGTCCTCCGTTCCGGATATTTTTGTGCCACCTGGGCCCGGAATGACGGCGGGATGCCCTGTCAACTACATTGAACTTCTTAAACTTCTTCCTTTGCCTCTGAAGTCTTTGAGTGTGTCGGCGTGGTCAAAAGCCAATCGTCTCCTACACTGGTGCTGGGTTAACCACGAGGCCACATGCCACAAGGACATTCTGACATGGCCGGCGACTGCAAAGTCAAACTTTGTTCCTGCACGGAAAACGGACACCTCATCGACAAATAATGATTCCAGTTTTTGTACACTCATCTCAATCCCGACTCCATTCAGTGTTTCATTGTTAATGGTAGCCGGAACTTCACGATTCCATCTTCTGAAACTTCCTCTTGAAGCTTTGACGGCTGAAAGTGCGTATGTATCCCCTTGGATCAATTCTTTCTACACATCTATTGCTGCTTCTTCTTTGGACTGGTGGGTACCTCACCCTCTGGCTCGAACATTTCGTCCTTGCCAAACATGAGAAGTCACTGGGAGGCTCCGAAAGCTGAGGTGCAGCAGAGGACGCGAAGTCTAAAGAACATTCTTTTCTACAAAAACCTCAGTCTTTCTACAAACAAAACAAACCTCATCCTCAAAATACCATCATCTAGGAATGAAGAGAAAGTTGGTAGTCGGGAGGACGAAGGGTCACGACCGACCCTTGCCTCCGGGCAGGAGAATCACAACCGATTCTCTGCCCGAAAATAAAAAAGGAACGTCTGGACGACGAAAAACGGATGAAGGTCGAGAGGACTAAGGGTCACGACCGACCCTTACCTCTGGGTAGGAGGATCACGACCGATTCTCTGCCCGAATTAGGGAGAACGTCTGGACGACGGAAAAAGGAGAAACGGGGGCGTTACGGGTCACGACCGACCCATGGCCCCGGGCGGGAGGACCACGACCGGTTCCCCTGCCCTAAACGATGGTAAGACGAGGAGAGACGAGTGGGGCTAAGTACCTAGAGCCCAGAGGAGAGGAGCGGGGGCGAAGGGGTCACAACCGATCCCCGGTCCCGGGTGAGAGAGCCACGACCGGCCCGCTCATCCAAAAAAGGGAAAATGGTGAAATAAGTGTCACGACGGACCCAGGATAAGAACTATGACGGAGAAATATGTATGTAAAAGAGACTAAAACGAATGAGTAAGAGAAAACGAACTACAATATGAACTTTGACACAAAACGAAGAACGAAGAACGAAGAACGAAGAATGAAGAAGATAAAATTTAGCCGGATAGGCCCCGGGGGCCCTCCGAAGTAGACAGGAGAGGACAGAGGGTGACACCTCCTCCTCTACCTATAAGGAGCGTAGGATTGATAGTTGAAAGTATTTCCTGTTGTTGTCGTATAGACTGGTATGAACTTGCTTTAAAAATTTTGTAAGACGTGTTTTCCCACCTTTCAAGAAGGTGCGGGAGGGTGTGATGAATGCCTATTCATCCGATATGTAAAGAGACCATAGTGAGAAAAGTAGGGTAATATGACAAAAGTATATATGTTGATAAAGGAACGAAAGTGTAAAGGAACGAAAAGTGTAAAAGCCCGAAAAAGAGGCCCGAAAATGTAAAAAGGAACGAAAGTGTAAAGGAACGTAAGTGTAAAGGACCGAAACCCGACAGGTCCCGAGAAATGTAAGCCGGAAGTGATATGTAAACCGGAAGCGATAATGTAAACCGGAAGTGACGTCAATTGTAACCACGTGACCAAAAGCAGCCAATCAGGGCTAACCTCTAGAGTATATAAAGGGGCGGTGAGGCCCGAATAAACGAGTTCTTTCACAGTTCTCCTTGTGTCCACACGTGTCTTCTTCCCTTAAACAACCGCTGAGATGAGCCGATACGAGTTAATTAACTACAAGTTCGAGTAAAATAGTAGAAGTTCGAGGTAATTAGGCGAAACTTAGGACGGGGGCCCGAAGGCCCGAGGAACGGAAGTGAGGCCCGGAGGACCGAAGTAGGGCACGAAGGCCCGAAACTGGCCCGGATGGAGTCCCGGAAACGCAGGCCCGGAATGGCACGAAGGCCCGAAACCCGGCACGGAGACCCGGAATCCAGGGGAACGACAGCGCGACTGGCTCGGCCCCACGCTACCAAACAATAGGCGACCGTCGGCCCGACAACCCCGTGGACCGGAACCCGGGGTGGACCGCCCTATCGAAGTGAATAGCGGCATTGGAGATAGAGAGACGATCCACGACTCCCCCCTACCCCTGCCATATTTTCCCTTCCCCGCAGTCCTCCGTACGACACCAAGCACCGATTCCCGACCGACTCACTCAAACCCCCTCGTGCGCGAGGCACGACTCTAAAAACATTCTCCGTCCGTCCGAGACCCGAAACAATTCCCACGTCCCTCTGCTGTAGGACTCGGAAACCCCGACATACCAGGGAACGTCACACTTGCATTCTAGAATTATTTTTCTCTCATTTTTCTGTTAACCAAAATGACATAGTGCTCTGATTGAAGGAGGATAACTTTTTTTTTTATAATATTATAGGGTTGTTGCTGCTGCATTTTGCGTCAAGTGTATGTCGCTCACAGCAAACCTAATATACCTGTTTGTGTGACTAGAACCCATGCCTGTAACTGGGGGGGAACCCCCCCCCACACACACACACACACACACACACACAAAGGAAATTTTTCCAAAGTTCCACCTTTCCTTGCAGAGTCTAAAGTAAAAAAAACAACTAAAAATAGTAGGAAAATATTCAAAAGTTCCACTTTTTACTGCTTGTCACCCCCTTTTCAAGTTCAAATTATTGAAAATATAGGCAGAAGTTCGCCCCCCCCCCCCACCCCCAAAGCAGAACCTGGGTAGGGGCCTGGAACCTATGTAACTATACATATCTTGGCACCCTAATAACACATCCACAATGCCGTGGTACATGGGAACACCCGTTCCCCCTTTCACAAATCTATCCAAGCAGAAGTTCTTCATCTCCACACTTGGTTCAACGTACCCTTCAGTAATTATGTATGTATGCTTGCCAGGTCAACAGAAGAAATGTCAGGGTTTGGATGGGTTGATTACACTGGTATGAGGGGCCTTCCATAAAGTATGTACGCACCAAGGGGGGATAGGGGGGGTCTAAAAATTTTGAAAAATTGCGTACATACCTGTACAAATCCAATGCGTATTTTAGCCAAAGGGGGGGGGGGGGGGTGGGGGGATCTAATTTTTTTTAAATTTTGCGTGCGTACTAAATGGAAGGCCCCTGAACGTTTGGATGGTTTTGTTGCAGTGGAATATTATGAGTAAAGTTAGCTATGCATGCTGGGAAAAGGATGAACACCTTGCTGGTATTAACCCTTCAACCTGACCAGGTCATACTTGTCCATTGTTTTAGGTTATTTCCTCATCATACACTATATGTACAGGGACGGATTAAGCCCCCCCCCCCTAATTTTGGCCAAATTTAGTTTTTTTTAAAGTAAAATTCTCGGACCTGCAGAAATTTTCACAATAGGGCGCACCCCCCCCCCCCCCCCTTTTGGAAAATGTCTGGATCCGTCCCTGATGTTCCATTCATGTAGCCTGGATTATTATAGAATCATGTTCCTTAGGGGGCCTTCCATGAAGTATGTACGCACCAAGGGGGGGTGGGGGGGGCCTAGAAAATTTGTGTGCATACCTGTACAAATCCAATGCGTATTTTAGCCAAAGGGGAGGTGGGGGGATCTAATTTTTTTGAAATTTTGCGTACGTACTATATGGAGGGCCCCCAGCGATTATACCAGTCTTTATTTGACTACTCTATGATATTTAGTTTATTAAACTTTTTCCCTTTTTATCTTCTTTGTAAATCAAATTAAGTGACAATTACAATGGTAGTGGGGAAAACTGTTATTATTGTTATCATTAGTTTCCTTTATTGACGAGAAACTGACATTTAAATGCTACATTGTTGATATGTACTTGTTTTAATTCAAATTGAATCCGTCCAACATAATACAACAGAAAAGTCTGGTGGTGTTTGGAAGAACGGTAATACCGTATAGTTTTACTGAAAAACTGTAGGCCTAAATTGATAAGTCTTTTAAAAAGACATTGTTCTTGATTAAATGTTCAAAAACTGAAATCATGTGAAAAACATAATTGTTTATGCTTATAAGATGTTGAACACCTAGCTTTTGTGAAGTTTTGCGAAAATCGATTTACCATCAATGTCAATCTCAGAATTTTATATCTTTCACCCAACCTTTTCCAAAGACATTTTCAGAATAAGTGAGACTAGTAGTAATATATACAGAATGTCATGACGAAGTAGGAGAGTTTTTGTAACTGATCTAATGAACATTCTCTTTCTCTCGTTCATAAATGATGGGATAAACAATTCGAAACATTTATGGCACGTATTTGTGGTCTGATCTGTTATTTTACTTGATTGAAACGGAAATATTAATTGGGCAGGTGACGGTTGGAAAAGATATCTAGGAGGAAACACTATGCAATATTACAGTGACGTTGCATCCAGGAGGGGGGTGGTATTATGTGTGTATACATGTGATATTCTCATGTGTGTAAATGCCTGGAAACCAGCGGTATGCTGCGCTATGACTGTGACATGAGTTGGTTGGGTAAATTAGGCCTATTGTATATCGCAACATGTGACGACCTCGTTTCACAAGCTGTACACCGCTGCAATATGATGGAAATGTCTCAGTGAAAATGGTGCCAGGTGTAACAGCCCCTATGGGCCTTTGGTATCCCTGTCCTTGGCACAGGATGGTGGGAAGGTGGTGGCCTGGTCAAGATTGAGCCACAGCTACCCTCGAGCGTGACAACCCGACCGCACGAACCCATACCGGGGGTTTACACCAGTAGAGACGACCTCCCGTACACACTTACACGGTTTCCCTTCTATGGGCATATGACGTCATTTTCGCGAGTAAATTCATTCTCTCAAGAGCGTCCTGCAAGACATTAGTGCAGTTGGTGTAGTCATCAGAGTGGCCCCTGTGTGCTCGCAAGTGGCGGAACCGTGTAAGTGTGTATCGTGATATTACTAAGGGCGCATTTCACACTAGGGGAATTGTAAATGCGTTTCTCACATCTCACAAAATTTAAGATAAGATGTTCTTAATAATCAATGATCTTAACTCTAATAATGTATAGATAACAATAAGAACATAAGAACATAAAGTCTGAAACTCAACCATGAAAAAGTCAAAATGTCTTAACTAAAAGTACGATCTTAAAATTATGACCAGTGTGAAACTCCCCCAAGCAGTATTTTAGGTTATTTCTATTATTAAGTATAGAGGTTGGTTTGTCACAGTATAGGAGGTTTTACACTATGCGATATGAGCTGTGATAAGACAATGTCGCAGTGAAGTTCTTGGTTACATATGGTATATATGACTTGTTCAAACAATTACATGATCCCTGTGTGTGAATATTCTGTGATAGGCTATCCTCATATCACACCGATATCGCAGCTCAAGTCGTGAAGGTGTAAAACGGCCTTATATAACACAATTTGGCCCTTTACAAATGCAAACGCATTTGGGGCCTTCCATTTAGTATGTACGCAAATATTCCAAAATTCTAGACCCCCCCCCCCTTGGCCTATAGTATACGCATTGGAAATGCACAGAAACGTACGCAAATTTTCACAAATCTCAGACCCCCCCCCCCCCCCCCCACCCACCCACCCTTGCTGCATACGTACTATATGGAAGGCCCCTTTGGGTGTATCCCATAAATGTAAAATCCTCTGTATACCACCATGCACCCTCTCCCTATGGGTGGATCCAGTTTAATGGCGAATACCTCAATTCAGTGTTGGGCCTTCTATTAAGCAGGTACGCACATTGTCCATTAGCGAGTTTCAGATCCCACAATGCCTCTCAATACGTCAACGTATCCCAAATTTACCCGATCATGTCAAAGGCTAAAAGAACACAATTTTGTAATCATAACTACATGGTAATATAAGATAAAGGCACACTAATACACTCACAACGAAATATTCTTGAAATACATTATAAACACTGAGATAAAAGATACGTTACTATTGTGTAACGTCATGCCGAGGAGGATCTGAAACTCCCTACCCCCTTACCCCCCTTGAACATAAGTACGCATTGGGTTTGTACAAGATCTGTGCACATTTTCACCAATTCTGAACCCCGCTCCCCGTATATACATCATGGAAGGCTCCTTTATAAGTCTGAATCTATTGCAAAGTAGGTTTTATATATGATAAAACCTACAATTTAGCTTATTCTAGGACTTGCAACGATTATGATTCCTATAAGTTACCAACTAAGAATGAATGGATAAAATGCGATAGAATGACATCATAAGATCGCAAATATATGAAAACGAGACTTCCTATCGCATATTTATCTTGCAACTGAAAGAAACTATTCCTAAGTGAACGTTGCCTCACATTTTACCAATACGAACTCCTAAATGTGTGTGAAAAGTTAACAACTGCTCTAGGCACCTGTAACTTTGTTCCATATCGGATGTCTTAATGTTTATCTTTTTTTCCTGAGTTTTGGTCGAAAGAATACTTGTCCCATAGCAAGGGAAGCACTGAACAGCCAAGGATTAAAAGAATTCCCAAAATTAATTTCCTTTCATGAATAGTTCTGTAATACTTCGACATTCTTGTTCTTTCTCTTTTGAACACCTAAGGGAAATTAAAGAGACAGAAATGAGCAATTTTAATTTTGTACTCCCCTCCACCCCCTTTTTTTCCTTTCAAAATTCTGTATCCACCCCTGCTACACATATGTTCTCGTAGATTTGTACTATAATTTAGATATCTGAAAAGGATAAATCAAATGTATATTATCTTACCGTATGACTCTCTGTGTCGGCGCACACCTTGTGACTGGTGGCTTGAAGTTGTGCGCGCCGGGATATGTAGACTGTTCTTTTGCAACTGTCGTACTGTGACTGAAGTTCTATGGTGGCCCAGAAGTACAATTATTGGGTAGCATCTGTCCAGTACCAGGTCACTCTGAAGGCCCTATCCTATTGACCCAAAAGCCGCTAATACTTACTATAAATACTTACTATAAATACTCCCCCCCCCCAGTAATGCTCCCTTTATTGATAAGACGAAAACCTATACTATATATGGCTAGTGTACTTTTAGCAAACTGTTCACTGTATATCTGTCTTTTGCTGAAGAGATCATCCAGCCAAGCATACAACATTTCAAAGTTGCAGCAACATTCCATTTCATTCTGTTTTGGTTCTTGTGACATTAATATTTTGAGGGCTCTCAATAATTATGCTAAAATGTACTGCTGTGATGTTCACTGTGACATTATTTTAACGTTCTGGTTTCGTTCTTCAAATAAAACTGTAGATCGTCATAATGTTCTCTGTTGCTTTTATCTTAACAACACAAAAATATAACGTTATGATATAGTTCTTTTTGGTGAGCTCTCAACCTTACCATTGGGTAAGCTATAATGGTATATGCCAATTTAATTAGAAACTGACTGACCCAAAATTATGATTGCAAAATGGTATATACAGGTCAATAGGCCTACCATCTTGTTTTGGTTCAGAAGGAGAGGAATTTAGGCCAGCAGGACTTATACCCCTTTCATACATAAGCTGCCAATGCACATCAAACCGCTTCAATGCACTTCCCAGGTTTTGTCCGAAAGGAACAGCATTTTAGAATATGCATCAATGTGCTTCAAAGCCGAATTCTAGAATTCGCATGTGGACCAGTACTGTAGAATACAGTTTGCTACCCTTCCCTTCCCAACGTCTGTCTGAAACGTACTGAAGCGAATCGAAGTGTATTCTTAGAATACGAATCCACGATGTTCTTGTATGAATCCATGATGTTATTGTACAGATCGATGATGTTATTGTATGGATGCTGCTGTTAGGAACCGGCAGGAGGTTGATGTGTAAAAGGGCCGAATTCTACACTGCACTTCGTGTCGTAGCAGTTCGCTTCGCTTTGCTATACTTTGCTTTGCTTCCCATGGCTCGTCTGAAAGGGGTATTATAGTTTCGGTCGGGAGGGGAGTACTTACATCATCAGTATCATGTTATGGGGCCAGAAGGGGATGCTACATTATATTTGTACTTTTGGGCCATCGTAGGCATCAACAAAGGAGTTGGCAGCCCCCAAGTTTCTTAGATCTGTAGAAACCTTCTGAGAACTGCACCTCAGTTAGATACGTCATTATGATAAATCAAGCCATTGGATGCTCAAGGGAAACATGCCCTGATTGACCAAAAGAGCACCTAAGAGAAAAGGTATGTGTAAATTACAAATCATGTTAAAAACTTTCAAAATAATTATGATACCAAAAGATCACTATGATAATTAATAATTATACTAAAAACATTTTAGATGATGTGAATTTTTATTACAGAATGTGATGCATTTTGCTTTTTAAATTTTCTCAAAACTTTCCAAAATTCAAAGATTACCACTATAAGTCACTAAAAGACTAAACATAGACATAGGTCATCATACACGAGTCTTAATAAAAGTCTCTGATGAAATAATTAGCATCTTCCTTCCTGATTATTTTTATTTAAAAAAGTAACATTACCAGGCAAGTGTTTGATAATAATCTATGATAGTTTCTGAAAATATTTTTGTCTCATTCCCTTGAGATGAGGATTTTCCTCGTCTTATAGTTATGATGGTTTGGCTTTCCTTAACCCCTTCCACCCCATAAGGCCATATTTGGCCACCATATGAGTGTTACCCATAAAATGGCACCTCTTTTATGGTTTTATTCTGATTATAAAATGAGTATTTCACCTACACTCATGAGGTCAATATCAAAATATTCCCAAAGGTCTAAGGAACCTTACACTTTTTGTATTATTATTCTATGATGCTTAGATATTTTAGAATAGGTGTTCCAGTAAAGGCCGTTATGGTCAATATAGGGCAAATCTGCCTATTCTGGGAAATCAGCCTTTTGAAAGTATTAATTAAGGAATTATTGGTGAAAAAACATTTTTTCATGTAATTTTATGGAAAAGTTTGACTTAGATAGAAATTTCCTGAGAATTCAATGATTTTCATAAAAATATCAAATCTTTTGCAAAATGATGCATTATGGGAAATTTGCATTGGAATGCTTTTTCCACAGAAATCCTTCATATAATAAGGTTGTTAGGTTGCCATGGTTGCAGAAAAAGAACATTCTGAGTCAATGGAATAATTTTCATGGGAAAACGTGGGAAATATCTTTTTCTGCCTTATATTTCAAACAGTTAGATAAAAGACCAAGTCAATCAAAAGTTATTGTATTTTAAACATTTTTCTGAATAAGAAATGCTTTTTATTCTAAATGTACAAGGTCAAGTTAAAGTTACCATAACATGGAAACAAAGATGACTATCAGAACTGGGGGGTTTCTATTGTACATGAAGTAGGGAAGTTCAAACGACCATATCTAAGCTTCTAAAAGGAATATTTTCAAACGGTTTGCAGCTTTAGAAAACATTTCTTCTGTAGTCCACACATATTTTTATCCACTATTCTCAGGAATAGAGGGTTGAAGGGGTTAAGATGGTTTCAAGGTCGCTTAAGATCGTTTGGGGTCATTTACGATGGTTTTGGGGTCACTTACAATAACATCATTCTTGACAGATTTATGTTTTTTAAACCATTGAGATATTGTAAGGAAGTCTTCAAACTAAAGCTTGATAAGGAAAAAGGTAGGTGTTCTTTAATGTGCAGGTAGGTGTTCTTTAATGTGAAGGTTTCCATTAGCAGGGCCCTACACACAACACCTGGTGACACCAGTGGTCCGTCGCATAATCAGACGCTCACAACAGCAAGACCACAGCAAAGACTAAGATATCGGTCTCACAACAGCGATGTCCTTAAGGTTTTCAAAATGCCAACTCTCTCAACAGCGATGGTTTGGACCACATTTTGACCACATTTAATTGACTGTGCCGCGTTGCATAATGGGTCTTGCAGTTGCGAGGATTGGCACATTTTAAAAGACCTGTCCTTGTTCAAATTCGAGTGATTTTGATGATCCGGGGGGACATTTTGGGGTGTGAATTTTAATATTTTCTTTTCAGCAAAGGATGCAGTTACCCTATATATAAGAGGTAAGTGGCGGAAATGTATTTATATGTCAATTAAATGTGTTCAAAATGTGTGCAAAACAGCGAGAGAAAAACTAAACCATTTTTAATCTCCCGCTGTTGCGAGTGTTTGGTTGTGTGACACGGCACTGGTACATTTCCCCCATTTACCTTCTATATATTTTATAAGCTAAAGGACACAGCTATTATTTGCTGAAAACAGAATATTAAAATAATGGTCCCAAAATGTCCACCTCACACATTCAAAAAACTGGGGTGCCAACCTTTGCTGTTATCACCAAAGTTGGATTCCATCGCTGTTCAACAGGAATGGGTCTCACTGTAAGTGCCAACCCTGGCAACAGGAGTCGCATTATGTGATGCAGAACAGGCCTTTGATGTCCCTGTTGTGGGCACAGGGGGGAGAGTGGAGAAGTGTAGCAGCCTATCCCAGCCAAACCCGGGTTCGGTGCTGCTAGCATGCGAGGTGGTCACGCTAGCTCTTAACCACCCCACTTCCCTTACATATATAGTATATATATATATATATATATATATATATATATATATACACATAATATATGGTATAGTCATATATATGTGGTAGCTTGGCTGTGCATATCGACGTTGTGCAGATGACGTCACATTGTCCAAAATGTGTTAGCTGCCATATTGGTGATCAATTTATTGTCAGCATTACTATCAATTCTTGAACATTAAGAACCAATATTTTTGCCATATTTGATTCAAACAAGGTTATTCAACAATCCCCACCCCTTGGAATTTTGAATTTTGAATTAATTCCAAAGCCACATGGTCATGATCACCACATGGTGATCACCAAAATGTGATCACGTGATCTCATCTACACAAGGTTCATATTGACAAGAAGTGATAATAGAATTTGAAAGTATGTGGTCATGTAAATTCAAAATTGGTCACATTAAAGCCCAGTTTAAGGTGCCATGTTTTTATCCTTTGAAACCATATTGTCATTACATCTCCACGTGAATAAAAGAGTTGAGGCATGGTTAGGGAATATAATTTTATGTAGATATAGTATGTAATTAAATAATGATAATTAATTTTTGTATTATATAAATTTTAAGAAACTGCCCTAGCGGTAAGATAAGATTCTATAATGCAATATAAAGTTGTAAGTTAAAATGTAAGGGGAGTGTTGGTAGTAGGTGTATGGGGTCATGTGTGTGTATTCCCAGGGGGCTGCAATGACTACTCCTAGCCGCACACGGCGAGCATGAGGAACCCATTACAGCTCCGCGCAGATAAAAGAGTTGAGGCATGGTTGGGGAACCGCCAAGCCAGCCATAAATATGGAAATGGCGGAGGGGGGGGGGGGGGGGTTGGGTGGTGAAAATGATGATGATAAAATGAGAGATAGGTTAAATAGTGATTAGGTTATAATATTCATTTGTGTCAAGAGAGTGTGTGAGCGCCCTAGTGATGGCTCCAGTAGGGGTGTCTATATAGGTGAGGTACACATTTGACCGCCAGCCCCCTAGTCTCTGAATTTGTGTGTCTGAGCATCCCTGTATGTTTGCTTGTGCACAGCAGTCTTTCTGATGCTGTGCAGAGACTAGGTCATTTGGTCGGCCCCGACCTGCTTGAGGGCAGTCGACCAGACTTTCTTGATCATCGAGATGGGGAGTGGGTGACGCGACCCCATCCTGAATGATGCCATGAACGCCATGTACGTCCCGACCGTGGCGTTGTGGTTGGCTCAAGTACCTGGGGCCCTCGCTGAGTCCTGCCTCTCTGCGACGTGCCGGAGGAGCGATGCTAACACCTGATCTAGAACAGAAGGGATTGTCAACGTTATATGCAAAGAACATACATGGAGGGACAAGCTGTGAGGCATAGTTATTTACGAAAGTGTCAGCTAGCCTTCGATACTTTCCGCCCTTATGTTCTCTACTTAAGGCATCTGCAACATTGTTATCAGGTCTGGGGATGTGGTCGTATGATATACGGACATCCATGACTGCCCCAATCATCCAGACGGCCCTAGCACAACTTTGGAGTGCCTTGTTACGGACCCTCTATCTTCCTCAGTGCTAAATGTATGTAGGGCTACCACTACATTAAGGGCTTCTATTTCAGTTATATTGGCCGCTGGGTCGGACTCAGTCATAACCTGTTGGTCGTATGCTCTATGGCCATCCGTTGCTCCTATGCCACTAAGGCATGCATTGACTAGGATTACTTTAAGCCCCATACCCACTAGGCGATTTTACCGGCGACTGGCGATGGGCAACAGCAGAATCACTGGTAAAATCTTCACCAATTCAGATTACAGGTTAGTAGTAGTAGTAGTAGATCTTTTATTGACAGTCTGGAAGTCAGATTTGACTTATATGTCATTTTACATACTCCTGGTTGAGTGCAAGGTTACAGAGGGTAGTATGGATTTAGATCTCCAACAGGCAATATTTCAAACATATTTACATTGAGTACATAAACATTAACAATAACATAGTTACTGCAGCTGCATAGAAAATAACACAGCTTATCTCTAACATTTATACAAAAATATAGTGACTTTACATGCTTATTGTAAATACAGATGGCTAACTAGCGCCATTTTAATCAGGATATCCTATTTGTGACTAGGATTAGTGCACCATATGACAGCTAGACTACAAGTTAAAGTAGTCCATTTGGTTAGTAAGAGTTGAGCACCATCTATGTTAACATAAATCTTGATATATAGGAACAGAGGCAAGGCATGTTTTAGACAGACATTAAGACGACTCTAGTGAAAAACTACATAGGGTTTGCTCTTAGGCTATGCCTTTTTAGTGCCCTATTAGTAAGCCTAGAGAGGGCCTGTACAACTTTTATATTCTCACACTTCAAAATAAAAATTAATTTACTCTGCTAGTTCAGGTGTTAGAAATTTGGAAATATGGAGCTTATAAGTTTGAAGAGATGTAACCTGTCTTCTGTGTGTGCATTACAGGACATCAGAAGATGTTTTTCATCGCCAATATTACCTGTGTTAAAAGCAAGCATAGCCTTTCTTCAATGAGGATATTTCTGTGCCTGCCAGTTTCTATTTCGATTAGATGTGAGCTAAGTCGGAATCTAGATAGTGATTTTCGTAGTTTTGGTATATGTAGAGTTCTTAGATAGCTCTCTTCAGAGAGGCCTGTTTTAAAGAGATTATAGGTTCTGAGTTTGTTATGTGGATTTTGTGAGCTGATAGTTTCTGAGATTTGGGTGGTGTGCTGATTTATCAGGTGCTGTTTTGCTATTTCAATAAAGTTATCAATGTTTTCTATATCCTGGCTTTCCCAAATGTTTTGCAAATTTACGGAGGTTAAGATATTCGCTATTTTAGAGCACCAGTTTTTCTTACCATTAATGTGGAGGTCCAGAAGGGTTAGATAACTTGTTTTAAGGAAATTGTTATTAGGGAGTTTGATGATTCTTGCCCAGTATTTAAGGGTAAGGTATTGCTGGCAGACAATCAGTAACAATCTTCCTGTTTCGGCATAAACACCTGTTAGTGTGTAATATTGAAATGTTGTTATGTCGGTGGTATTAGATGTCGAGCCCACATATCCGACCAGGAAGCCATATTTTATTAAATTGATGATCTCTGCTGCCCCCAGCATGGGGGCAATCAGGGACTGCCATGCCTCGATATTAAGGGTAGTTCGGAGGGGAATGCGTGCGCTCATGGCATTTGGAAGACCTGACACACGAACTACATCATAAATCTGTTGAGCCACTGCCTGCGGGCGCATGTCAGCACCCTGCTTGAGTGGTAGGTTTCCCTCACATGCATGGCATATTCAATCAAAATCAGGGCTAACCGTTGTTTGGCGGACGGCGTCACCATTGTTTCCACGCTGTGTGGCCTCATGGACCTTCGCAGGGGGGCCTGTGCGACATGCTGCCTTCGTTGGGTGGCTATCCTCATGGGATGGTTTGACACCGAGCGTGTTGAGTTGCTGTCGTGCGGCACTCCGGATGTGGTGGGTGTCCGCGGGCTGCGGGACCCCAGGCATGGGCCTCTCGGCAAAGCCAGGGTGAGCTTGTTTATCAACAAATGCACGTGATGGGTTGGAGGAGTCATCTGTAGGAGACGTGCACGGGAAATCCTCTCCAGGCACGCCGCCTATCCGTTTTTTTGATATTACTGTGTTACCTGCTGGGTCCTCCATTGTGGGGCCTCAGACTGTCCATGGTGTTGCAGGCCTGCATGTAGCAGACATGGGCATCCTCATGGTGGGTGCGATTACAGCACCCGGCCCTAGTATTGAACTGTCAGCATATAACCTCCTTCCTGGTGGTGTTCTGTTGCAGCTCCTGAGTGGGCTGACCATGGTTTCCCTTTCCGCCCCCTGTCATTGCAATCCTGATCCTATGTATGGTTTGCTCACCCCTCTCCACCGCGTCCCATATGTACTGGGACAACCTCCTGACCCTGTCCCATTGCCTCTCTATGATGTCATGAGTGACATCCTGTAGGTGGGCCAGTATGTGGTCTTGATCTACATCATCACACGCTCAGGGGTCCCTCAGTAACTTTATTGTAGCATTTACCTACTGTCCTGGCGCATCTGATGTCAAGCGTTTGCTTCATTGTGTGACAACCCTACCTAATGACGTACATATAAGGCTTATCAATGGCCTGTTCATTCAGTAGATCACTGTGTATCATGTTTTAACCTCTGCAGCCGGGATGTCGAACCGCTCCTTTCGTAAAATGTTGTCCACATACGTAGCGTTGGCCCTCCTTAGGTCCCTCGTAGGCACTAAGGCATGCGCCCCCGGGAGTCACCTGTGCTGAGTGTGTTGAGGCGTGCTAATGTTGGGCATGCTGGTATCTGCCCTATGGTAGATGAGGGATGCACTAATGAGCATATCCATTTTCTCGTTTATGCCCTTCACCTGGGTCTTCACCTCGACCATGTCCATCTCGAGTTGGGCCCAGTTGGCTGTCTCCTTCCCTGCCGCTGGTGGTGGAGCCGGTAAGCGAGCCCCCTTCAGACTCTCCCTTGTATCGTGGCTGAAATGTAATCTCATCCTCCTCCCCTACAAACTATTCTCTGATATTCCTTTGCGCAAGTTCCTTCACCTTCCAGCCCCATGTCTTCGGCATTGCGTGGCCATTGTCAGTATTATTATGTCTTTTCGTCCGGAAAAGGATGACTTGCCCGTCAATCAGCACAGTTACCTGCGTATAGCGAATCCCCATGTTATGTATAGTTGCACTGCTATCACTGGGGTACAGGCAAGCGGTGTGGATGTTTAAGGACTTTAGGTTTAGATAGGGTAGGTTGTGGGTGTAGGTAATGGAGGTAGGTAGATGAAGAAGGAGGAAAAAGGGTGGATTGTGAGTAGAAGGGTTGTAGTTTGTAAAGGGCCATACCCACTTAGCGACTTAAGCGTCGGGCGACGGGTGAAAGGGCCGTCGTCGTCGCCCGGCGACTGTCATATCAAGCAAGTTTGATATATTCCCGGCGATTTTCCCGGCGATTTTCCCGGCGATCCTGTTGTCCGTCGCCAGTCGCCCAGAAAACACACCATACCCACAGGGAATCGCTGGGCGACTCTGCTCGCCGGGCGACGGGCCACCACCGATTATGTAATTACCCCTCGTCGCCGGTCGCTGGTCGCCGGCAAAATCGTCTAGTGGGTATGGGGCTTAAGTTAAAATGTAGGGGGAGTGTTGGTAGTAGGTGTATGGGGTCATGTGTGTGTATCCCCAGGGGGCTGCAATGACCCCTCCTAGCGCGCACACGGTGAACATGAGGAACCAATTTATTGTCCTTTTGTGGAAACCAATATATGTCACCCCATGAGAAATAACCTCTAACTACAAGAGAAAACTAAACAAAGCACTAGATATATATGACTAATGATTTGAAGCAATTTCTAGGCATTACATTTGATATATAAAAAAGTCCTGGACAACCACAATATGGGTTCGGGCAACCA
Organism: Lepidonotus clava; assembly: GCA_936440205.1. Classification (NCBI taxonomy): domain Eukaryota; kingdom Metazoa; phylum Annelida; class Polychaeta; order Phyllodocida; family Polynoidae; genus Lepidonotus; species Lepidonotus clava. The sequence goes on along the minus strand of OW387135.1, from coordinate 49,147,292 downwards.
AGTGAATTCAGCTAGTTGCCCAGTGGGCAACCACCTTTTGAAACAATTTGTCAAGCCCTGATATATATAGGCCTATGGGTCAGGACCCCTGAATTCGACAATAACGACAGAACCTTTAGAAATATAATAGCATGCGACAAGGTCATTTCTGAATTTGACATGCCACATTTAGATTCCCCAATCCGACCTTCTAGATCCCCAATAATTTCATCTAACTGGTTTGGGAAATAAGTTCGATGCGATTAATAAAAAGTCATTTTCATTCAACATTAGGCATCTGCTGATAGCCACCATCACTTGAGGAATGCCCACAAACTGATGGTGTAGTAATGAACGCTTGTGGTTGTTATATTGTTATTTGATAATTGGGGAACTGTTCTTATTATATTTGGTCAAACTGTCTTAATTAACTTCCTCTATGAATGCTAGTCAAGTAGTAGGTAAATTCACAAGATGGGCCTTCATATCCATGACGCGAACAACGCTTGGCTGAAAGTCAGGTTTATTCGTGGATATCTTGAATGCGTACTATTTGCCAGTGTAGTCGTAGCCTATAAGTCCTAGGTTCACAATTCGTGTTACTCAAGAGCAGGTTTCCTCCTTAGAGTCCGCCTGGTCTCGCTCGCTAATGCAACACAGTAGTTCTCTTATTAGTCACCAGATGTCCTTCTATGTATAGCTATTCAAACCCCCGAATCCTCAAGACTCGTATTGTCCAAATGGTATCTAATAGTGTTCTCCGCTTTGACCATAGGTTCCCACCTTTATATATCAGTCTGGTTATTGATTTTGTAGCATTGTTACTCGCTACGAGATGTACCCTGTCTGCCACAGCCGAACAGGTATATTTACATGTACCAGCAGTCCACGCTTTACACTACATAATGTAGTGGCTCATATAATTTTGAATACTTTATGATATTTCCCTTACAGTCTGGTGACCATTTCTTTATTTTATTCATATACTACTCATTTTATTCATATATTACTAACTACCTTTGTGCAGTAGGATGTTCAAGTATTTATTAATGTGAATGGTTATACAATAATTAAACAGTTGAAAATGAACTTACCAAAGATGGAAACATACTGACCATGGACTATGAACTAGTGTCTCATTGCAAGGTTGTGATTATGTGTATGCTTCTGATGATTTATCTCTACTCAGAACATTTCAATACCAGTACTGATATTTTCGCACTCTACTAAATGTGATACATATCAAAGGGAGGTTGTCAACAATGAAAGCATTGTAATAACCATGTACCTTTAGAGTATTAATGGATAGAAATTTATTATGTATACGTTGTATACATAGGAGGAAACCGTACAATTGTAATTTAGTGCTTACTAGTTGTAAACATTTCTTCTTGACTTTCAGGTTAAAGGGTGAAAGTTGCAAGTTTCGAACCTTGTAAAATCCTAAAAGAGTAATTCTACACAAACTGAGTAATTTGATACAAAATTGGGATATTGTAACCTGACAAGTAACTTATGGAACACTAAATCCTATACCCATTTAAAAGGGTAAAATAAAAGAACCTACTAAGCAAAGAAGAAATGGAATTAAGGAATATTGGGAAGCTTACTGACAAGGTAGAAATAGTGACATTTCCTAATCAGTTAAGATTTTGTCTGCGAGATTCACTATTTTTTTACCTTATCTAGTGGCATATTTGCTTTCTAAATCATTTACTTTATCACTGGGAGTCCCTGAGATGAAGGAACAAACCAAAGCCATAGGAGGCCTTAGAAAACATGAACTTACGAAATGAAATAAATAACCAAGAGTGTTGTGAAATGTAAAACTAACTTAAAATTGGTAAAAGGTATGGAGGAACCAATTTAGAAATAATGTATTGAAAGAAGAACAAAAAACAAAGAACAAAGAAATCGAGAATAAAGTTAGCCAGACATGCCCGGGGGTCCTCCGAAGTAGACAGGAGAGGACAGAGGGTAAAACTTCCTCCTCTAGCTTTAAGGAGTGTAGGGCCAAGTAAGACTTTAATTGTCGAAGACTGTTTCTGAAGTGTTGTCTGTTGTATTCCTTTTCAGAATGTTAGTGATTGTATTAGACTCATCAACTTCACTTTTAAAATTGGATAATTTGTGGTTTCACGCCTTTCAAGAAGGTACAGGAGGATGTGATGCATTGTCCATTCATCTGTCTTTGAGTTACAAACTAGAAGTGTAACCAATGTCAAAACAAAAGTAAAGATGTAAGGTACAAATCAGGTACGAAAGTATATCAGGTCGTGCACAAAAGCACGAAAGCACGAAATTGTATTGTTACTGGATATGACGTCAGAATAGTCACATGACCGAAGTGACCAATCAGAAACAAGTAATAGAGTATAAAAGGGGGCGTGAGGGCAGTCCCTTCTTGGTACTCCTTGTGTTCACATGTGTCTTCTTTAAGTAACCTAGCCCTTGAATGGGCCTAAGTCGAAGATATGCTTAAGTAGAAGTTAATTAATCAGTTGAATTCAAGTAAATGACCTAAGTTAGCAAGCTATCAGTTAAAAGTTGGGTAGCGGTTCAGAAGACCAAAGATGGCAAGGAAGCCCGAAGCAGCCCGAGGACCGACCCAAGACTGAAAGACCGGACGGTGCGAAAGCCTGAAATAGTGAGCAGCCAGCCCGTAACTGCTGGGATGAAGGTGCAACCCGCTTGGCCCCACGCTACCAACCACAAGGCAAGCAACTACCTGACTCCCAAGGAAGACAGGACCAGGTAAACACACAGACCCCACCCTACTTCTCCACCTCCACCAAATGTCAGGAACACTTCAGGTCCAACAACTCGTCACATTCCCCTGCCATCCAAGAATACCGATTGCCCGACTCTCCCGCTCGGCCCTCCTCATGCGTGAGGCACGACTCTTAATCTCTGTTTCCTGCTAAAACTCTTTGTTCGGCTCGAGGGCGAAACAACCTCCACGTCCCTTCGTCGTAGAAATTGGAAACCCTGACCTACTGAGGAATGTCACAATAGATATCTTAGTTTGAGTTTTCCATTTATTCAAAATAGTAATAGGATAACGGAAAACAAATGTTAGTTGGGTCTGTTAACAAAATCTTCGTTACAGAGTGGATAAAAGCACCAAATTTTGTATAAGGCACCTCTGAGGCATAACTATCAAATGTGGAAGGGGAGCCACCTTGAAAAAATGCACTGAAAATATTATTCTCAATCTTCTTATTTGTAAGCTCAACTAAACCTTTATATTGGTGCTTATTGCGAGAAATAGACTTTCTCGTAAATATTATTTATAACAACAGTGTGCTAGTTCAAGTTGTAGGGGCAAGGGCAAATATAGTAATATATAAGTCCAGTAGTGAGAGGCACACACACACTCTTTATTCCAATTAATAAATCCAACAATCATAGTACAAGTCCAAGTCAGAGGTGAATCACTCATAGTACAAGTCCAATAGTTAAGGGTTAATTGCTTGAAAGTTACACAGCTATCCAACTAGTCACCAAAACCATCTAAATGATAAGTGATCAGCCTTATATATGAATTGCCTGTGTCTGCTGCCCTTGAGAAGGTCACCTGAGTAATATAAAGTAATTGAAGGTAAAGGTTGTGTATGTGCTATTAACCTTCACAGTAGCATTTGGGTAAGGTGAAGGTCGCTGTTGGTAGTATATGGGGAAAGATGAGGGTCACTGCTGCTGGTGGTATATGGGGAAGGTGAAGGTCCCTGCCAGTAGTATATGGGGAAGGTAAAGGTTGTGTGATGTATTGGCAGGTGCACCCCTTTAGAGGTGATCCTGGCGAATGTGCCAGCTACAGGGTGACAGTGTAACCTTGGTTTAGGCAAAGTTGGCTTGTGTGGCATAATTGGTTTGACCTACCTTCAGATTCAAGGTCAGTGTTTGTAAATGGCCTTATTTGATTATTTGTAGCTCTGAGTTTGGAATAACTCTTGCCTTACATGTCTTACTTGTGGGTGTCTAGACAGGGTCTAGTACAACAGGTTGATAATGTAACAAACTGTAATGTAAAGTAGGTGTATACCTATATGTTCATAACGATTAGCAATTCTGTATACAATTACTTGCTCAAGGCAATTTAAATTAGTACCTTGAAATATCAACCTAAAATTTTGCAAACTTCTTATGTTTTTATTATTTGAAATTTGAGGTATTTGGATAAATTTGTTGGCTGTCTTATATTAGGGCACGTGTGTAGATTACACCGGCAAATAATTGGATCCATTAATCTCCCAATTTGGCACTAACAATGTGTTTCCGGGCATTTCGAAGTGAGATTTCAAGGGGGGGGGGGAGGGTTGGGGTGGCCAACGTCGTTGAGGCATTGGTACCACTCGTTGGCATTGGCACTTGATTGGTTTGAGTCCCATGGAGTGCAGCATGGAAAAAGGACTTTTGGTTGACCCCTGCACGGAATTGTGCCCAAATGGTCCACAGGACCCAAATAGTCCACAGGACTGCAGTGGAAGAGCATTTAATAAAGTGAATTCAGCCTGTATAAAAATACAATGAGAAAAAAAAGATTATTTCACTGAAAGTCTGGCATTTTGGAATTTTGTGCCACCGTCGGGTTTATATTAATATTTTAAGTTTCAATTGTGGCTGGAAAGTTGAGAGACACCTTAACTTGTCGTGATGAGTTGTGGTTTCTTAAACTTAAACTCCCTTATAATAAAGCAATTCTCTTCCTTATCAGTACTGCAATAGGCTCTTAATTGTTAAGCATGTAATGCCTACAACTTATTGTAGCATCAAAGTGTACAATCTCTATTGCATTAAATACATTGATATAACGCAAAGATGTGTCCGTGAATGTTTATTTTATTTTATCATAAGTGAATTCTTCCATTTAACACTGCTTACAGTTATTAAGATTGTCTGATAAGGAACTTTTAACTGAAAGATGAAAATAAATCATAAGAGTTAGGTACCTCTTACGGGTATACACTTTTACAAACTTTAATTTCAACACCTGACTTTGAAAAAGCTTAAAGGTTTCAAGATTCTAAATCATTAGGTAGATACATTTTGATATTCTTATTTAATGGTTCTTTTATTGTTTGACTCATCATTGGAATATTTTTGTTACATCTTGTTTCAAATTTTTATTTTGCTTAATTTGCATTCTACAAGAAATTATTTATAGTTTTCAATGAGCATAGTTAGGTTATGTACGCATGTTTTCCAAAAAATCTACTTCACAATATCCAAATTGCAATTCGAACCAACATGCAAGTTTCCATTATTATTTAGAGGAAACAGAATAATCTAATTTCTTTTCCCGATTTCTGTCAGTTGAAGTTCAATATATACAGATTAAAGAAAGAATATAGTTTGACACACTGATTCCTTCACAAAATACTCATTGACATCATTACCTATTCTTATTTAGCTTTAGTGTGGTTAAGAGTGGAAATTCTTTTGTGAACTAACTTATCTTAACCTAATCCAGATACAGTGACCAAAATAATTCCAGGAATACAGTTGTGTATAGTAATCGTGGATGTGTGGATTCATGAGAAAACGGTTCACATTTTGCATGTTTTGGGTCACCCCACCAACAGTGTCTGATTGCTACAATTCGCTGTTGTCGGACTGGAGCACTTAAGCCTCTCTGTAGTACAGTTTGGTATGGATGGTTTTTTTCATTTTTGTATGAAAGGTAGGCCTATTCTGCAGGTGATTGCCATTTGTTTGTGATTGTATATGATTTTGTATGGTTTTGTAAAGAATTAACTTCACGAATATATTTGTGGACATTTCCTGGGCAGCTTTTTTGAACAATGACCCTTATTCCTCCTCCACAAATATTCATGTAATTATTTTGGATGTCATTTCACACAATGGCACGCACACCTTAGAAATAAAACGGCCATTGAAAGACTAAATTGTGGCTAAAAGACTTTGCTGTCTTCTCAGTCCTTTGTGGCAGTGAAAAAGGAAATCCCATTGATGGGGTTGTGAACATGGCTTCACATGAGAAATAACTGGTTCGAGGTGATCATGTTCTTCAAACTGTAACCTGTATATTTCTCGACAAAGTTATCTTGATTTATTGTTTAATGTTGCTATTTTATAGGTATATACGCACATTGTTAACAATTTTATCTAAGGTGAGAAGAAAGTGTTAAGCCATATTGAAAAAGTATTAAGTCTATTCATAAAGTCTTATAATATTTTGAAATGATACACGTCGTGAATAATTATTATGATTTTTGATAATTTGATTTACGAAAACCAAAAGCAAATTGTTGCTGACATTTTCCAAGCTCAAATAACTATGTAAATACATTACATGAGCTTAGCTTAAGCATGTTATGGTGAAATGTAATCCATGAAAACTGGTATAAAATCATTTAAAACCAGTTTCTATTGCTCAATTGAATTGACATGGTTTAAGCTGGTTTTCATGGAAAATACTTTACCACTGAGCATTGCAAGACTCTTTGAACGTATAACTATATAGTTATCTCATTTTCTAAAGTTTTGTCCATCATATTGGTTTTTGGTCCCTTAACCCTTTAGACCCCACAGATTGCAAATATGAATTGCTGTATTTCCCCAGGATTTCCATGGATTTCCCCTGAGAATTCCTTATATTTACATTGATTAAGGGATTTCCAGGGCTCACCTACCAATACCAACTTCTATTTTAGGCATCTAGTTTTAAGCAACAAATAGGGATTTAGACAAGCTTTTAAACAATAATAATTATTATATTTGCCGTTTTTTTATGTTGAAGGGTTATCAAAGTGTCCTAACTGGAAAAATATGGAAAAATTACGGGAAAATGATCATTTTTCCGGGCGGCTACGGCCGGAGTGGGGAATACACCCTCGGGCGGCTACGGCCGGATTGGGGGCTAAAGGGTTAATTCAAGCTTGCAAACTCATTTTCTGTCAAAACAGTCTAGATAGTTAGGAAATAAACTATGTCAATAAAATACGGCCACATGCAATTGTTCTTCATCTTCACGGGTTTCATCTGGCCGAAATGTTGGTTTTCTCGTGCCGCCTATCCCCTTATCTTACGGAAGCCAGGTGGCATCGAGCCGACTTGTCTGCAAAATCAATAGAAAAGATAGAGGTATATATTAAACAACGTTTCTCTAATTATAACATCCTTCTCTTCTGAGCAGAGAATTATAAAAGACCTATTTGTATTGGATATGAAGGGTTAAATACTCCCCATACTCTAAACCCACAGTACCCACGCATGCTTTTCCCATAGTAAACATACATTCTACACAATGCCTGACCATGATTGGTGTAGACCTTTTAAACTGACAGGGCAACATAGCCTTTCATTTTTTTTATGAAAAAAGAAAGAGACCTAGAACAAAAGAAATGAGACAAAGTGTCCTCCACAGTAAGGTACTCATACTGCCTGTACATTTTCAGATCTACTACAATTACAGAGAACATGGGCAATATATTTTAAAATCAACATGGGTGCTCCTACCAGTGTTGGAATAAGGAGGGGGGCGCGTGGGCGTCCCCCTCCTCCACTTTTTTACTTTTTCTTTTTCTCCCAAATTATTCTTTTAACATAAAATTCTGAGGGAAAAAAATGAGTGCCCCCCACGCACCCCCACTCTATTAGTGCACACCCACCTTTTAAAAAAGGTGTATCCACTACTGCCTTCTATAAAGAAATAAGGGGCTTTTTACACCTATGCCATATATTGAACTGATTTGACCATAAGTGTGTCACAGAGGTGTAAAAAAACCTCCCAATACACTGTTGCTTTCTCTTACCCACTTCTGGGGAAGAACTGGGCAGGCATGCGGGGTGGGGTGCGGGTGTAGACGTAGGGCTGGGAGTAGCCCCCCACCCCACCTTGGCCCATTGCCGCCAGACGGCGTTGGTAGACGGCACACAGACAGCAGGAGTGGATGAGAACGATGACGAACAGGAGGCAGGTCAGCACCAGGAGGACCAGGTTGTAGGTGTTGGGCCGCTGGTCTACGGGAGGCCTTCCGAACTTGTCCTCCAGACGGTCACACCGGGGACCGCCATAGCCCGGCTCACAACTGAAATAACCAATTGGCATCAACCTAAGATATTTAAAAAAAGAGGGGAGTGGAGGGATTTACATGTAGGCTAAGTACTAAAATGGCACATACTTGTATGCACACACATGACATTTTCCCCTCTTCTTGTACTAGTTTAGGGGTCACTCAAAGGGTGGGGGGGGGGGGGAGGTCAGGTCCCCTATACCTACCCCGCCCACCCTTTGGGATCTGTCCCAGTTAATTATTATAATCACATAAATGGGAGGTGGGGGGGTTGACCCCTCATAATCTTACTTTCAGAACGTTTGAGAATAATAAACAATGTTGAAATTGCTACCCTTCAATACACTTGTCAGTAATTTGATAAACATTCAGACCTGCATTTTGGCTGACCATTCACGACTTCACACTCAGTACCCATCAAGCAATACCCAATGTCATCCAAAGCTGAGCATGGGTCATTGAACTCTGAAAAATGAAATAAATTACAGAATTGGTGAGCTTTGGCATCACATTATTTGAATCCTTCTAGTGACAACAAAACGCAAAATCAAGTTGGTTGTGCCAATGTTTTCTTGTTGCTAATTAACACCACATTTTCATAAATTCCATCCGTTTAGATTGATGTGGCCTTAAGTAACTTTAAGTTGTCTTAAACTGTGTGAATCTTCCTTGACCCTTCACTTTTTCAATTGAATAAGAAGGTTAATGAAAAGGTTAGATTGAAATATAATCAGGGTCCAAAACGATATATAATTATATCTCCAGGAAGATCGGGCATCATCGTGTTTCCCGACAGAATCCTCAAGGAGCTATTCATATTTTGAACTTTGAATATTTTGAATATTGAATTTTGAATATTTTGATACAGTGCAAATCAAGAGTGGTGACTACAAACTAGGAAAATCAAATGTTCCTACCTAGATTACCAGACATATTGGGTGCAGTCCATGGTACAGTGTTCCCAAGAACCTTCAGACGCACTCCATTACTGAGGGGCACATACGGGTCCTCACCATTGAACGTTTCAATGGCTCTCACGAGTGCCTCCCGCAAGGCCTCTTCAGTTGGTTTAGTCAGGGTTACAACTGTTACCTCTGCAATGATGCTGCCAGGTCTGGAAAATGTTTTTGATTTTCAGGTGTTAATCCATGCTATATTTTTGTGTATGCTTACATTAGCTGTAGTTTTTCAACAATTGGTGTGTGGATTGGGGATGACAGATGCCAAATTTAAGAAAAGGATATGTGGCCTGTCACTATATTTCAAATTCCCATTTCTCTTTTAAAAACCTTCCATGTTGCATGCCAAATTGAAGAAAAACCCTTGTAATGTAGTTTGTTATTCTCTTTAAGAACATTAGCCATGTCACCCTCTCGATTTTAGAGGTTTACAATTATAACAATGGTCATACATTTTTCTTGTTGGAAATGCACTGAAAATATTATTCTCAATCTTCTTATTTGTAAGCTCAACTGAACCTTTATATTGGTGCTTATTGCGAGAATGAAATAGACTTTCTCGTAAATATTATTTATAACAACAGTGCGCTAGTTCAAGTTGTAGGGGCAATGGCAAATATAGTAATATATAAGTCCAGTAGTGAGAGGCACACACACACTCTTTATTCCAATTAATAAATCCAACAATCATAGTACAAGTCCAAGTCAGAGGTGAATCACTCATAGTACAAGTCCAATAGTTAAGGGTTAATTGCTTGAAAGTTACACAGCTATCCAACTATAGCTAGTCACCAAAACCATCTAAATGATAAATGATCAGCCTTATATATGAATTGCCTGTGTCTGCTGCCCTTGAGAAGGTCACCTGAGTAATATAAAGTAATTGAAGGTAAAGGTTGTGTATGTGCTATTAACCTTCACAGTAGCATTTGGGTAAGGTGAAGGTCGCTGTTGGTAGTATATGGGGAAAGATGAGGGTCACTGCTGCTGGTGGTATATGGGGAAGGCGAAGGTCCCTGCCAGTAGTATATGGGGAAGGTAAAGGTTGTGTGGTGTATTGGCAGGTGCACCCCTTTAGAGGTGATCCTGGCGAATGTGCCAGCTACAGGGTGACAGTATAACCTTGGTTTAGGCAAAGTTGGCTTGTGTGGCATAATTGGTTTGACCTACCTTCAGATTCAAGGTCAGTGTTTGTAAATGGCCTTATTTAATTATTTGTAGCTCTGAGTTTGGAATAACTCTTGCCTTACATGTCTTACTTGTGGGTGTCTAGACAGGGTCTAGTACAACAGGTTGATAATGTTGTGAGGAAGTCTTGAGTCAGGGGTTTTAGAATGTTCCCAAACACCGGCTCCTCACATGAAATAAACTTTGGTCTAATAAAGAAGGGGAGAAGTCCTAACCAGAACTAAGAATGGTAAACCTAGGGGTAAATGGTTATATTAAACAACGTGTTGGGGAGACAAATTGGAATGAGGGTAAAGCTAAAACTCGCTGGATAAATTGGCAGTGAATTTAATGAGGTACGTCCTTTATTGATATTGAACCAGTGGCACAAAGTAATAAATAATTTCCAGAGAACCTTTCGTACAAACCTTTCAATAATTCTAAACTAGAAGTCCTAAACTGTCCTAAATGTTCCTTTGCCTAATTGAGTCCTGTGATATGAATGATTCTAATTTCTAACACAATGCCTGTAGAGGGGTTTCCAAGTCCTAGAATTGAGTCCAAAGTGTTCCTAGAATGTTTCCAAGTCCAACTCCTGGTTTTAGTCCAAGTCACACACAACAGATAGAATGTATTGGTTGGTCCTATAAGCCAAGCTTGCCGCTCAGCTCCGAGAGGTCCGCCGCTCACTGCCCCGCGCCAACGACTGGCGACTTGGGCGCAGCTGACGCATATATGAGTGGGCCGATTGCGGGAGGACGCGCTGGCTGACGGATATGCGCGTCCGTCGAATGTCCGGCGAGTCCGGTGCGTGTGGGGTGGGGCTCACCTCAGGCGACCTCCGAGCGCCCGTGACCCGAGCAGGGGCGGGCGTCATGACCATAAAACACACTTAACGGGATTGCCTTAAGGGCGGTCTGACGTTTTTATGTGGCGTCCTGGGCAAACTGTCCGTCAATGTAATTACTTTGTTTTGTTCGACGGTTTCTAATAATGAGACGCGTTAAGAAAGAGTGTTCTGTACAATATGTAGAGAAAATATCGATAGACATTTATAAAATACAATGTTGTGTTTCGCAACACTCGCCGGGGTTTTCTTTGACAAGTTCTTCTTACAATTTCTGTTTCAGTGTCTTTTCCTTTGCTAGTTCTAAACTTCAGTTTCATGTGTATTACTTTTTCCAAAAGAGTTACGTTGTACGTGTGTGTGTAATTTTTGCCCGGGGAAATCCACCTATTGATCCCCTTAAAGATTAATTACAATATAAAGCTGGGCATTCTACAGTGAAGAAAAACGAGACAGAGTATAACGTCTTTTAGCGACTTGATCTACAAAATCAGATAAAGTATAGTCAGGTCCGTGATGTTCCTTACAGTCTCTGAGGGCCAGTTCCAGCACCTCATCGCGTCGTGTCCGTTCCTCGATAGATTGTTCTTTCAGCATTTTGAGCACCCGACCCTCAATAGGAGGATCCTTTGCTTTAGAGGGCGCTATGTTGTCTCGCAGGGAACAGCTCCTTATCTTCCAAGGGGAGCGTAGACTGTCACCCATCCGCAACCACACAGACTCTATGGCCGGACGCCCAAATCCATAGGACTGGGCCTGGACGTAGAATAGCCAAGCCGGTGGGATCGTCCTGTGTCTCCGACGGGTAACCACCGGCAGGGCAACGGGACGACGGGAGAACCTGACCTTGGGTCTCGGTGCAGGCCTCTCTCGTGCAAGTTGGTGCCGTAAAGGTGTTGCCCGGCAGCCAGGGTTTCCACGTGGCCGGATTGGAGGAGCATCCTCCAGAGACAGTGAGTCCATTGTGGTGCAGAGAGGGCAGTCTAGGGACATGTTGACTGTTGCAGGACCCGATCCGCACTGATCGATGTGTGCACAAAGATGCTAGATTATATACACTAGGATACAAGCCCAGGGGCAAGGTGAAGGTCACCCGATGAATAGATAGTCAGGAGATAGTTTGGATACTGTCACTCCTAATCAGGTGTAAGCGCCCGTGGGTGTATTTGCGCCCTATGCAATAAGAATTGTTGTATTGTTGTAAAGATTGCAGAGCAGGGCAAGCACTTAAATATGCCGATAGTGTGGCATGTGTCCATGTGGCGCACCAACCTGGCGCCGTACCTGTAGCGGCGATGACACACTGTACAGGCAAACCTGTGGTTCATCCTCCAGGTTTCCGCCGGCGACAGCGTATCCCCTGGGGGATCCGCGCGTAGGAAGCCCGGTGGCGGTGGAGTCGCCGACGGCTGCAGTTCCATGGCCCCCCTTCCTCGTCCCGCACGGGACATGGTTGTCGTTGGGGGCATGGGCCGCGGTGGCCGGAAGGATGTCCAAGTTGCCGTTTGAGCGATCATCGCGCCCGGGCCGTACGTTGGTAGAATGTTCTGCGGTGGGGTCGATGTGAGGGGTGTGGGCTCCCTCCTCTGATGATTTGTTGTTAACGTTGCCCACTGGTTCTGTCCCGCTGAATTAACATTTTGGAAAACGGGCCTGGTAAATGCGGACAGAACAGAGTTTGTTGGCATCATACCGTAGGCATTGCCTGCACTCGGGCAGGGTACGGGTGGGCAGGGGGTGCCGTGGCCAATCCCTGTCCCTCTGTTGGTGGAATAGTCTGTCCCACAAGGCGGAGTGGGGCGCCAAGTAGGGCATTGATCTTCAGCAGGTGTAGAATTCGAAGAAGGTGTTGCCGAGTTAAGGGATGAATGTTCATTGAGGGGTAGAGAAGTCATGGTAGCTCTATGACGAAGTGTGGTATTCAACCGGGATCGGGATCAGGAGGTAAGGGCAAATGGGAAATGTTATCTTGGGATGAGTGTATGATGGGATGAGGTTGTGTGTTAGAAGTGTTGTAGCCACTATCTATATTAGGACCCTGATTGTTGATTGGTAGCAACTCCAGCCTACCATGTGAAGCGGGCTGAGTCGGTCTGATGAATGACCACCCCAAGTCAAAGGGTGGGTTCATATACTTTCGAATGGGGGCTGGGAAGTTATGGGCCATGCGAATGACCCTGACCTTGATTCTTTCAGTAGTGGAGGTCATTTCCCTAGCCAAAGCTAAAGGTATGACGACCTTTGCTGGCAATCGAATCTTAATAATTTCTGTGCCACCCGGTGTAATAACCAAGATTTGTATACCCCAGTTAATTTTTAGTATGGCTCTTGTTAGTTTAGTTTTCAGTTCACAAGATGAAATGATCGGTCCTGTATGTGTAAATGTACAATCTCCAGTAAAATCAATTCTTGTCAGGAAAACAGAGTAGTGGTCATTTGGCATAACTACTTGTAGGTACAATCCGTCCTTAAGTTCTTCTCTGTAAATTTTGCAAATTTGAATAATGATTAAAGTTGCAAAAGTAATAGCCATTATAGCTAACATTAGCATCAGAATCAAACCAGAGATAGAAATGTTGTTATCTGCTTCAAGAACTAATGGATTGGGAATTTCCGCTGCTGAGGCAGGTTGCGGATTGGGTAATGCCAGAGTAATCAATGCTGATTTGTATTTACGCCAGATGACGCATAGGATGAACAGAAATGCAAGCATAGCCAAAAATTAAATACACACTGTCCAAGTTTGTTTTCCCCACTGAGCCACGTCACTAAGCCACTGGCTCGTGACAGGACTCTTGGGTTTAAAAGCATCTTCCTGAATTTTTCCTGCCAAAGATTTCAGGTCAATCAAAGGCTGATTATTTGCCGAATTTTGTAAAATTTGATTTCTTTTCGTGTCTGGAATTGGATTTGGAACTCGCCATGATTCCATACCTATTGCTGCTTTAAGTTTACTTGAAAGATTAAACGCCATTAAGAAAGCATCATTAACGGGAAATCTGACAGTTATGTCTGTCGTTGTCCGTGCACATCCCTTCAGTTGATATGGGAGCCACAGATCTGATGATTGAAGCGAGCACTGACAACCTAATCTTACTACTGCAAAGTGATGTATGTAAAGTGTTTCCGGTTTTCTATTTTTACATATTATGTCTGCCTTTTTGCTGTTACTAACAAGTAAGAGATCTGTCTCGTCAAGATAGACTGCAAATTCCTGAAAAATTGGGTTTGCTACATAAGTAGAGACACAAAGTTTCCTTATGTCTTCTCTATCATTTCTAATCAGTGCAGCTATGCATGTCGCACTCGTTATTGGTTTCCTAAAAGGGATATGAGGGCAGATGAGAATTTCGTCACCTGTACAATCGTGATATGAGTAAGATCCCAAAGGGACATAGTATCTATTGTTTAAAGAAAGTGCAATTTCTGATGGTAAGTTATTCATAATTGTCGCATCTGTGAAAGAAGAATTGTGCATATGCACTGGAACATGAAAATTTCTGGTTCTGTATACTTGAAATTTATGAACATCACTTGTGACAGGAACCTTAACATAAACAATCAGTTGATTATCCGCAATCATGAAATGCGGTTTGCTATTATCATAATAGAAACTTGGAGATTGGAAAGCGATTTTGAATCTTGGAAAGTCTTTTCTTAGTGTATCAGCTAATTCAGCCAAAGAATTTTTTATATCTTGAGGGGGTATTATTGCTTGTGTAAGTTGACCGCGCAGAAGGTTTTGTATGCCATCCGCGAAGTCAGACGTTTTCCGCAACATGTTTTGCATGTATGCCATAAGGGAAAGATGATTTGTGAGAATGGTTGTTGTTAAAATTTGCAATAATTTTTGTCGTTCCATATCATTAGCCATGTCATTCAGAGCAGAACGCAAATTAAATGTGTTTTGTTGTATGCGTTTTATATCTGTCTGTAATTTGGTAAGAGATGAATCCACATGATCAAAATTAACTGCAGTTATGTTAGCCAATTTTGCAAGATTTTCAGCATTGAGATTTACTCCTTGCTGTGCCGTTAAGACAAGCAATTTATTTGCGTCTACGTCCGAGGCTTTTGCTGTCCCAAATAAGTGATATGAGATCTCACCCACAAAGTCAAGAAGACCTCGTCTTTGCCTTGCCGGATCCAAGACATAGGCACTACCTGGTATTGACTCGAGTATTTCTTTAATTTGCGATTTTTGGAGTTTGTAAAGCTCGGCAATGATGCCATGCAATACATCAATTATTTCTTTAGTATGAGCACAAATGTCATGATGCGCCCTTTGTGCGTGTCTCGTGGTGAAATGACGCGTGCTATCACAAAAAGCCATCGGGTTGTTTAGGGAGAGTGACTCATTCAGCCATGGGACGTGAACCCTAAACCCGCTATAAACGTGGTCTGAATCAGCGGTACTTATGAGCCTACCTGGCAGGAACACCACGCCGTATTGTTCTCTCATAATAGGCCTTGCATGTAGCACACCCTGTCCATGTGAAGCCGCTTGGCCAGCGACACACAGAACAAGGAGGGGCACCAAGCCAGGTGGCCAACCCGAAGCGTAGGGAAAATTTACAGACATGTTTATGTCTTCTGTGTTGTGTTTACTATTTTATGACGAGAAGATGGAAAAGCAGTCACAATAGATGGGAACGTGAAAAAGAGAAATAAAAATTTGTCTGTTGGGGAATATCTGGGTTTTGTATGTACCTAATGTATGTCGGTTTGTATTTGTGTACTGTGTGGCAGAGAGTGAAGATGGCTAGTGAAGGTATAACTTGTACAACTATATGAATTGGAGGAGTTACCCACGTACTAGTGGTAAATGGCGATTTTGCCGATGGAAGCGTGATACTTCATAATGTTACGTCTCAAGCTGGACCGTTACCTCTATCGGGAATGCCTATCTGTACTCACAGTTTTGGTTTTCGTGTGATAACTGACAGGAATAGTAATGGGGAAGATGGAAGAAGCACAAATGATGATGATTCTGATAGTGACAGACCAGATGATGAGAGTGGGGACGGTCGTGGTGGTCGGGGGGCGGTGGGGGGTGGCTCAGGGGTGGATGGCCAATTTGACCAGGGGGCCGTCAACACGGAGGGCCGGTCCGCATCAAGCCGGCCTGCGTCTCCAGGTGTGTCGGGGCGTTCTCCGGCCGATGTCCGTGGGGCCAGGTCTGCTGGGCCACCGTCCTGTGTAAAGATGACTGTTCCAATGACAAGCAGGGAATGCTCGTATTATCCCCGATAAGTCCCGCGACCAGCCAGCCGCTGTCCACCAGCAACTCCACTGGTCATAATGATGAAGAGATTCCCACACTCGCTTTACCTGAAGATGGTCAGGAAACACACCATTACGCAGAAGACTGTCAGGAATCACCAAGTCTGGCTGTCAGCATGGAGCACAGAGACGTCCCCGGTCCCTCCGGAGACACCAACAACTTTACCGGTGGCAATTTTAGAGATCCATCCAGCGTCGATTGTCAGGGACCCAACACACCCTTAATGGATGAGCTAGGTGATGAAACTGCAACTCCATAGCACGTAGTCGAGACGATGGACATTGCGGTGTCAAGGTACGCTGACCCTTTGTTGGGCAGCCATCCCCAACATCCTATACTGTTCAAGGCGTTAACTGATCCGTCGTAACCTGATCCAGTGTCACTGAGTCTCGCCACTAACCATGATGACGTATGGCGTAACCTATGTAGTGAGATGGACATAAGTCCTCCTCCCGAGTAGAAGGAAGTCCAGGACAACTCACTCAGTCAACATTGTAAGTATCTCCTGCCAAGAGGTGTCAGCAAATGTAAGGGATTCACAATATGGGGAGAGTTAGTGTTTGATCCGCCTCTAGTAGGGTTGTGAAATGTTTATGTGGGACTGTCGGAAGGCATCAACAGTCTTTTATGTTAAAGTAGTCGGAAGACATCAACTACTAATTGTGTAGGGCTATCGGAAGGCATCAATAGTCCTTTATGCTACAATAGTTGGAAAGCATCAACTATGAATTGTTCCGGTTTTTGTATTGTAAATATAACTCCTCAGGGTCAATTGATGGGTGGAAGTCAGATGCAGGAACCCAACTCTTCCTTTTGACACCAACCCATTTGGTGAGGTATCTCACCTATCCAGATGGTAAAGTCCTTTTTCCTGAGATGAGCCTAATACTGTAGTAATCTCCAGTCTCAGCATCAGGTGTAGTTGTAGAAGGAGATGTGGGCACGTCGGCAGCAGGCTGCAATCTGCTACCGTCAGTTGATCCACACCTCTTCTTATGTGTAATGTTAATGTCCGGTGTAGCATCTTGGGATCCGACTTTCCCGCATGAATAATTAGAGGAATGCACAGGATCCGACTTCCCGTGGCTTAAGTCACTGGTCGGGTCGGATTTACCAACCTGTACCGCTTGCACCTTAGCGGCTCCCTGATCCGTAGTGGCACGGTCAGCAGGGAAATTTGCCACCTCTTTGGTGGGCTTTACCACTGGTATATGTGCCTTAGAAGAGGGCTTTGATGAGTTAGGCGATGGTGCGGGTCCCTCTGGGGTGACCCTAGGAATATCAAACTGTACCGTTTTGCTTTTGTTAATCCGTCGCGACGCATTCCCCGTGTGACTACGTCCACGAGGACCCTGAACCAAAGCGTCGACTCTTTGGTCAGGTTGAGTATGTGAGGGTAATGCTTCCTCTAGACCTGCAG
Organism: Lepidonotus clava; assembly: GCA_936440205.1. NCBI lineage: Eukaryota > Metazoa > Annelida > Polychaeta > Phyllodocida > Polynoidae > Lepidonotus > Lepidonotus clava. The sequence continues at coordinate 49,129,597 of OW387135.1, read as the reverse complement.
GCGCCTTTACTTCAGTAGTAGTTTTAATCGTAGCTTCGTTAGGGACAGAGTTTTCGTGTTCATGGTCAGCATCAGATTGGCTAAGATCCTGTACAGGAGCATTGACCGGACTCCAAGAATCATAAGCTCTTTTAAGTTTAGAAACATTAACTAAATGAGGAATTTCTTTTTGGTTATGTATAGAAAGTAATCTTGCTAAATGATCACCTTTTGTTTCAATTACTCTAAATGGACCTTTATATTTAGCAGAAAATTTTGATCGTCGGTTATCAGCGCATGTAGGATCATAAATATGCACCAAATCGCCTACCTGTAGGTCCAATGGTTTAGCCTTTTTGTCCAATCGTTCACGCATGTCTTTATTATATCGTTCGGTGACATGCTTTGCTGATTTGGTAAACATGTTAACTAATTTCATTGCTAAAGCATATTTTTCATTGTCTGTTTCAGGTGTTGCAACATCGATGGGTATATCAGAAAGTCCCATAGAAACAGGTTCCCGGCCAAAAAGTAATTGATAGGGAGAAAAACCTGTACGTGCAGAATTAGTTGAATGCACTGCCCACAAGGCAATTGGCAACAGCTGTGGCCAGTCTTTGTGGTCCTGAGTGACATAACATGCGATCACATCTTCCAGGGTACGATGCAACCTTTCCACCCTGGCATTGCCCGTAGGCATTCTACCAGAAGTGAAAGTATGATGACAGTTTAATCTCTGAGTGACAGCTTTTAAGAATTTTGATAAGAACGATTGTCCTCTATCCGAATGTATTCTGGAAACCCTTCCATACCTGGCAACTATACCAGTTAGGAAGGCAAATGCCGCTGTTGACCCGGTAGAGTCCTTAGTTGCAAATGCTTCTGGCCATCCTGTAGCCAGGTCGATGAACGTCATAATATAGCGCGAGCCATCCTTAGCAGGTGTTAAAGGTCCTACAAAGTCGCAGCAAACAATTTCCCAAGGATGAGTAGGCTCATCCCACGACTTTGCTAATGCTTTAGGATGGGGCACACGTTTCCGTAATGCACAACTATCACAAGACCTCACATAGTTAACAATGTCACGATGCATGTTTCTCCAGTAATATCTGTCTGTCACTTTAGCAGCTAGAGCGTTTTGTCCGACATGACCTCCTGAGAGAATGTCGTCATGTAAGCGTGATAACACACGATACACTAGTGTAACTGGTATTAGAATTTGTGGTTTTGGGCAATAAATATCACCAGATGTCTTCTTTGACTTAATGTTTTTAAAATGACAAATAATTCCTGGTTTCATAATGTCAAGAAAATTAGCCTGAGCGACCACAGACCGAGCTTGGTCTGGGTCTTCCGGTACAATTTGATTTTTCAGGTATTGGTACAAAGTAACACACTCAGCGTCTTTCTTTTGATGTTTGCGGATACTTTCCAATGAGAGTGGGTCATTGGTATCGTCCTCAAGTGCCCGTGGCATTAGTTCGCCACCTACAGAAGGGAGAAACTCCTCTGCATTTGGTTCACCTGTTTGTGTGCGTGATAAGTAATCCGCCAGAAAGTGTGTCTTACCTGCTTCGTAAATAATGTCAACGTCAAAAGCTGATAGATAAAGGCCCCATCTCCTGATTCTCGGAGTCGGGCTCTTATTAGCATTTTTCAAAAGTGTCAAAAGTGGTTTGTGGTCCGTCACAATAATTGTTTTATAACCTTGTACTATGTCTTCAAAACTGTGTAGTGCTTGTATCACTGCTAAAGCTTCCTTCTCAGAGACAGTATAATTACGTTCGCGATCATTTAACACTGAACCCCAGAATGATATAGGGCGATAGAGTTCATCAATTTTGTGGCACAAAGCTGCACCACCAGCTACATCAGAAGAGTCTGTCAACAAGTAAAAGTCTATGCCAAAATTTGGATGAATCAAAATTTGATCTGTTGTAAAAGATCTTTTCAATGTCAAAAATGCATTGTCAGCTTCTTTAGTCCACTGGAACTTTCTTCCTTTTTTAGTTAACTCGTACAATGGTTTTGCAATGTCAGAGAACTTACTGATAAAAGCCCTGTAATAGTTACAGAGTCCAAGAAAGGCTTGAGTTGTTTTCACATTATGTGGTTTCCCAAAATGGTGAATTTTAGTAATAATATGAGGTTGCGTTTTAAGTCCTTCTGCATTAATTGTATGGCCCAGGAAATCGATCTCATCCCTGCACCAATCACACTTTTCAGGTTTAAGTTTCAAGTTTGCTTTAATAAGAGCTTGTAGCACTAGTTGCAAGCTAGCCAAATATTCTTCAAATGTGGAATCGTAGACAATAATGTCATCAAGGTATGCCAGACAAACTCTCGGCACAAGCCCTCTAAGAGCAAGTGCTAAGATGCGGGTGAACTGCCAAGGCGCTCCGACGAGGCCAAAGGGTATTCTCGCATAATGGAATAGACCCATTGGTGACTCAAAAGCTGTGTAATGTCTCGATTTTTCATCAATACTGCATTGGTGATACCCACTTAGGAGATCCAAAGCTGACCAAATTGTTGGTTTTTTATATGCCATATATAGAAATAAAGAACGAGCTGTAGGCATTGGGAATTTATCCTTATAAGTTATAGCATTCAGTAGCCTAAAGTCAGTGCATAAATGCGGTTTTCCATTCTTCTTTTGAACAACAACTAGCGGGCTTCTCCATGCAGATGAAGAAGGTTCTATAATACCAAGGTCTAAAAGTTGTTTGATTTGTTCGTCTATTATGTCCATCTTTTGTGGTGAATACCTGTAAGGTCTAGAAGCTACAGGACCTTTGGTTTCGTCTACTTTAATACTCATTGGAGCAATGTCACATTTTCCCATTTCTTCCATAGAAAAAGCCAAAGCTGCTCTATTTTTCAATAACAGTTCACGAAGTTGTTCCTTTTGAACCTCAGTCAAGGAAGATTTTGATAGATCGATTGAATCAATGAGCTCTCTATCCTTGACTTTAGTGTCATAATTTTGATTAGCAGAACGTGTTGTTTCCGGGCAAATTTTGTTTTCAAGTAATGTCAATATTGGTTGAGGAGTATCGGTTTGTTTGAAAACTGCAGACACTTCAGAATTTTGAATAGGGGGTATATAGTAATCGTCAGTAGCAAATGCTAACACAGTTGATTTAGAAAGTTTTACAGGCGAATTTGTAGGGTTCATGACTTTCAGCCATGCCAAACCTTTTCCAGCAAATGTGCAGCATTCCGCCAAGACTGGTGCTGTCACAGCCGGTTCCAGGATCCATGGCTGGCCGTCCGTCACGTCCTTTACATTCACGGGGATTATAACCTCACTCATAGGCATAATTTCCTCTGATCCCATGGGTGTAACAGTGTTATTCCTAAAGAATGTTATTGTATTATCTTGGAAGTTAATATGAGCTTGAGTTGCCGCTAGAAAGTCACGGCCAATAACTATATCATAGATAAGGTCTGAGAGAACTTGAAAGTTAAAATCAACTTCAACGTTAGCGAGTGTAAATCTAATTCGTACGTCTGCAATAACTTTAATTTCAGAAGAGTCTCCTAATGTTATAGAACTTGCGGTTGGGAATGATGTATGTAATATATTATCTTTAGGAATTCGTTCGAAAACATCCTGTCTTATAAAACAGTGACTAGCTCCACTATCGATAATTGAATTAATTTGGACATTATAGAATAAGAGATCAATTGCTATTGGATCAACTTTAGAGTGTGACTCTTTAAGATTTGCTTTTATCGTGCACAGTGAAACGCAAATCTCACCATGCAGGCTATCTAGTTTTTTGGAGGATATTGGTTTCTATTTGGGAAATATTTTTGTTGAGCTTGACCAAAAGATGGTGGTCTATTAGTACGCAAAATATCCTGTAAGAATCTGCACGAATTTGTATCATGGCCAAACCGTTGGTGGGCTACACACCACGGTGTTCCGTCCTCGGCTCTGGTCTGTCGTGCGTGGGTCCAGGCGTTCGGCCCCGGAAAGCGCGTTTCCCGGCCAGGTGTTGTATGCACTGCCTGACCACGACCAAAGCCAGAGCGGTTGTTATAATTAGGGCTGTTGTTGAAAGGCCTACCGTTTCCTCTCGGAGGCGTCCATTGTTGGCGTGAATTCTGAGTTGCAATCGCAGCCAGAATTGTATCAGTCATTTTTCTTAGTTCACGAACGTTGTCAGGAGTGCTGTCCCCTCCGGCCGCTGCCGGGGGTTTCAACATGCTTTCAGGCTCAGATGGTTGCAGAGCGGCCAGGGCCCTTTGGGGCCTGTCCACTGATTCCATCCTCGATGCAATGCTAACTGCCTGCTCGAAGTTTGCAGGATTTTGAATTGCCACCTCTCTTGACATAGGAGCCTTTAGACCCCTAATATAGGCGGCGAGGAGGACACCTGCGTCCACCCCAGATCGAGCCTGCGCCTGTCGCAAAATTCCAGCAAACTGCCTGACAGTCTGATCCTTACCTTGTTTGTAATTAAATAGATCTTGGTGTTTTTGCCAGGGTGCCCTGACATCTCCATATATATCTGTAAGACGAGTTTTTAATTTAGCGTAAGTGTCTACGTCAGTGGGATCTAATGAAGAAACCCAGTCACGAGCTTAGGCCTTAAGTTGGTGTTTGGCCATAGTAAGCTTATTCGCGGCGGACCATTCACAAAGAACTGCCAACGAATCAATTTCGTCAAAATAAGCATTAATAAATTCATCACTTTCTCCAGAAAAAGTGGGTAGTTTTAGAGCGGGTTGTTTTGCTGCCATGTTGAAATTTGGTTGATTAATTGGTATTTGTGGGAGGACAGGTATATCCTGGGGAATCTGCCCAGCTGGTACGAGCTGGACAGGTAGAGGATTGACCCGTCGTTGTGGTGAGGACGGAGGAGATTCGACTCCTTGTCCTTGAGCGGTGGGATCCTGTTCGGTTAGATTGTTCAGATTGTCTGCAGGTGTTTCCACAGACTTTGCAGCTATAGACGATCCACTTTCGTCTCTAAGAAATGCAGGATCAGCTCCCTGACCCTGTTGTCCCTGAAGCCGTATAGATAAAGGTGATGATGGAGGATCCCCGGACTGCTGAATTAAGGTCCCAGCGTTGCCCTTTGCTGAGGGCTCCCCTTCAGAGTGTGGGAAGAGGATGCGCGAAACAGTTAATAAATCAGAGGCTAACCGAGAATCATCTGTCGGAAAGAGATCCGCGGCCCCTTGCTGACCTGAAGTCCCGGCTTTTCCGGGCCGTGGAGGAAGCCTCCCAGCACCAGAACTTGCAGCGTGGAAAATAGGGCGTAATGTCCTACCTTCCGGTGATAGAAACTGTCTCACTTCTGGGACCGAGACACTAGCGCGACAAGCAGAGGGCGAGTCAAAACAAACAGTTCGGCTGTCCCGATGCTAAGCAGGGGGACTTGCTGAGCGAAAACCAGGCAAGGTATGTTCTACCTCAGGAGGCCAACCAGTCCTCTCAGCTACTTCTTCAGCTGTGAAGACTTTTCCATGAATAGAGAAAGTTCTTAAACGTTCAGATTCCAATTGTATCCCCGGGATTGGTCCCTGTGATCTTGTATGAGTCCTTAATATAGAAGGGGGGACCGTCCCAGACGGGTTATCAACTGGTTCTTCTTCCGAAATAAACTGTGTGTGTGTGGAGGGACTGTGATAGATGTCTTCCTCAGAATCTGACTGACTGGACATAGTCTCTCATAATAGTCATTTTGAAGGGTCAGTACTTATATACATAAAGTCACAGAGAAATTTGTATAAACAAGTCTACAATGTTCACTTACTGGATGGGTCAACAGAAAGCAACGCCGTTCACCAATAACTTCTCACAGTTCCAGGTAGGAAAGATAAATCGGCGTCCCAATAAACCTATCACTAACTCTAAAACACAGATCAGTAAATTGGTCTCATAGCACAATGCTTCTGCATGGCCTAATTCAATATCTCAAAGCATTATCCAAATCCAAGGGCAAATAGCTAAGAATCAACTCTTTTGGACCTATCGAGCAAAAACTCACTATACCTCCTCAGAATATTATGACTAGCTAAGGGAATAAGGAAAAGTCGGCCACTTTTCACCAATCAGTGTGAACAGTTCTATGCGCTATCTAGAAAACCAGATTCTCGATGGTGCGCGATATGGGGTTTGGGGGTTATTTGGTCAGGGTCCGGGGCTGCCGGGCGTCTGCGGGCCGTTTGTTGGCGGGCGGAAAGGACAGGTCGGCAAAGAATTTTAGGGTAGTACGTCTAGGCAACTGTTAGTCTTTCAATTTAGAAAAATGGACAAGCTGTTACCAATAAGTAAAAATGGTGTGTCAGCAGTGATGCTATATGAGGCTGCTTAGGTATAACAACCCCTATAGAAATTTCAATAATGATAAATTCTTTGCAATAAATATAGGAATATTTCAAATTATTTGCTTAACCAGGTATACCTTATGGTGCTTCTCAGATGGTACGACCAGAATTGCTTAGCCTTTGGACCTTCGGAAAAATTTCCTAGTTAGGTACAACACGACTGAGTCGACCGCCCAAGCGCTCCACAGGCAGAATGGAAAAGCAAACAGTATTGTTTTCTGTATTGAAACCAGAAATACAGAGAAAATATATTTCTCATAATTTTGTAAGGCAATGTTCCGGCCGTCCTCCGGCACGAATCCAACTATACTTAGAGCGGTCCCTGAGCGACACCGCAAGGCCACCAGAACATATGCCTAATTAAAAATGCACACCTTTCGATAAATTGTATTTCTATAAAGAAATTTACTGTATATATCCCACCAGAATGTCAAGGAGTTCGACACAAGTGTCCCTCTGCCGTGATACCTGGTGGTATTTTAGGTACCTTATCGAAATCCGTACCCTTTGTAGTTTTTTATAAGCACAATATGTTCTTACCTGCAAAATTGTCCTGAAAAGCAAGTTTACACACTGCTTACTATAAAAGGGGGTTGTGAGAGGCTGTGTCGGGGTGTCGCGCTGAATAGGCAATCACATTACAGCTGCCCCTCTCATTAGGAATGCGGGCCTTTTGTGGAGAATGGGTCCGCGGGTTAGGGGAGATAATATATGCGTGCGGCCAATCTCGCGACAACCTTGGTAATAAATTCTCTTAAGTGACCAGAAACCCTAAAGTTATAATAAAAAGCCAGATAAGTGCCACTAGGTCAAATAATATCTTTTAAGTCCCATCACCAGATGTGAGGAAGTCTTGAGTCAGGGGTTTTAGAATGTTCCCAAACACCGGCTCCTCACATGAAATAAACTTTGGTCTAATAAAGAAGGGGAGAAGTCCTAACCAGAACTAAGAATGGTAAACCTAGGGGTAAATGGTTATATTAAACAACGTGTTGGGGAGACGAATTGGAATGAGGGTAAAGCTAAAACTCGCTGGATAAATTGGCAGTGAATTTAATGAGGTACGTCCTTTATTGATATTGAACCAGTGGCACAAAGTAATAAATAATTTCCAGAGAACCTTTCGTACAAACCTTTCAATAATTCTAAACTAGAAGTCCTAAACTGTCCTAAATGTTCCTTTGCCTAATTGAGTCCTGTGATATGAATGATTCTAATTTCTAACACAATGCCTGTAGAGGGGTTTCCAAGTCCTAGAATTGAGTCCAAAATGTTCCTAGAATGTTTCCAAGTCCAACTCCTGGTTTTAGTCCAAGTCACACACAACAGATAGAATGTATTGGTTGGTCCTATAAGCCCAGCTTGCCGCTCAGCTCCGAGAGGTCCGCCGCTCACTGCCCCGCGCCAACGACTGGCGACTTGGGCGCAGCCGACGCATATATGAGTGGGCCGATTGCGGGAGGACGCGCTGGCTGACGGATATGCGCGTCCGTCGAATGTCCGGCGAGTCCGGTGCGTGTGGGGTGGGGCTCACCTCAGGCGACCTCCGAGCGCCCGTGACCCGAGCAGGGGCGGGCGTCATGACCATAAAACACACTTAACGGGATTGCCTTAAGGGCGGTCTGACGTTTTTATGTGGCGTCCTGGGCAAACTGTCCGTCAATGTAATTACTTTGTTTTGTTCGACGGTTTCTAATAATGAGACGCGTTAAGAAAGAGTGTTCTGTACAATATGTAGAGAAAATATCGATAGACATTTATAAAATACAATGTTGTGTTTCGCAACAATGTAACAAACTGTAATGTAAAGTAGGTGTATACCTATATGTTCATAACGATTAGCAATTCTGTATACAATTACTTTCTCAAGGCAATTTAAATTAGTACCAAAAGTAATTTCTTTATTCAAAGTAAGGACTTAAGTTGGTGAGTGATTATTTTGACAAAAGCCTCAAGGGGGGTATTCATTGAGTGATTGAAACAAATTCTGGTCATCTCGACCAGTTCTGGTTGCTTGATTCTGGTTGAAAATGACAAGAATAGGTCAAAAACAATCAGAATTTGTGTTTCCCTTGAATGATTTTGCCAGTTCTAGTCATTTTCATCCAGAATCAAATGACCAGAACTGGTCAAGACGACCAGAATTTAGATTTGTTGCTCAATGGGTATCGTGGGGTTACACATCAGATAAAAACATCCAATTTGGTATGAGACACCTCTGAGGCTTAACTATCAATTCTGGAAGGAGAGCCACATTGAAATATTGATAGGACAGATGTGGGGGCCAAAAAACCAATATGGCCGACTTTTGCTATAAACAATCTAAATTATATCTCAGCTTCTAAAATGACTAAAGAGACACAAAATTGGGAGATTATGGGTCAGGGAATTCAATTATTTACATTAGAAGTCAACATGGAGATCCAAAATCCAAGATGGCTGACCAATATTGAGGAGTAACATGATTTTCAGCTGCTAAATAACTAGACAAGTGGAAATGGTTCCAATATCAGTTATTTATAACCTAGAGGGCTCAATAGACATAATATTCATCGAATACAAAACCACAGATTTCAAAATGGCTGAATTTATTAGCATGATACCTTTGACAATGACCGCTGGATCCCAAAATAATTCAAAAGAAAGGATATAGACTTTACTCTTTCACCACAAGATTTCTTGATTTCATTTGTATGATAATCCCCTGGGACCCCTTCATTGAATTTAAAAGGGGAGCCACCTTGAAATATCAACATAACCCCAACAGGGGCCAAACATTCAAAATAGCAGACTTTCAATGAAATAATCTTATATCTCAGCTTCTAAAATGCCTAGAAACACATTGTTAGTGTCAAAATTGGGAGATAAAGGGACAGGGAAAACAATTAGTTGCCATTGGAATCCACACAAAAGACCTAATCTAAGATAGCCAAAACATATTAAAATTGCCAAAATTTCATTTTGATATTTCAAGATGGCTCCCCTTCCAGATTTGATAGTTATGCCTCAAAGGTGCCTTATGCCAAATTTGGTGCTATTATCCGCTCTGTAATGAAAATGTTGTTAACGCAAAAGTTGATGCAAATAAGATTCTAGTCAAATTAGAGATCGCTACTAACCAATATCTAAAGGTGGGTTCCCATTAAGCTATGCGATACAAAATACAATGTCACGTCAGTAGCAACTGATATCTGATATTGTTAGATATTTCCCATGTGGTTGACCCTTTTTTAAAACCATTTTCTGATCGTTTTCGAGCCTCTAGTGTCTTAAATGACCACAATTTTAGTTTGATCGCCCATTGATTCCTCCTCCTCTTTTAAACATAGTATTATCTGTGTGTGGAAGTTAATGAGTATTAAAATAATCACCGAAAGATGACAGCAACTGATAATCCCCCAAGATCCTGAATCACAAGCAGGAGAAGTGTCTGAAAGTAAATATAACAAGTATTTACCATTTAGGTTCTGTTTGCAATAACTTTCAAAACTAAGACTTTGCAAAAATCATGTTTTCATTAATCATGCAATGATAGTCTGATTCTTATATATATCTTCCTACATGAGGATTTCATAAGGTATGATTAATGTCAGCCTTGCAGATTGCCACTGTACGGCATCACTACATCGTTAAGTTGCGGTATTCTCTATGTATGGGTGATTAGATTGGCTATCCTATAGAATATTTCAATGTCATTTTATCTTCAAAGTTTTATTCAATATCTTCACGTATACACATGATCCTCCAGATGCTTGTGGTTTAATAATAAGCAAGATGGTGATTTCAATTATATAATAGATGTTCTAAAGAATGCTGAAAGAGTTCCTGATTTAACACAAAATGATGTATCTCGGCCTACAATTCTCTGAAACATGGTAGACCTTATTTGGAGTATCCAAACTCATGCAAAATTAACCACTAATAGAGTTATTTTGTGTGCTATAAGAGACTACTATATCATCTCTTTTTATAATGTTGCATTGTATGAAAGCAACTAATCGACCGACTGAAGTTATGTAGTCTATAGGTAAGAACCCATTGAGCAACTAAACTAAATTCTGGTAGTTTCTGTCAGTTCTGGCCACTCAGTTCTGGCCGTTTTCAACCAGAACTGGTCAGAAACGACCAAAAAAGGTGTTCCCATGATTTACCAGTAATTGGCAGTGAAAACACCATTTCTGGTTGTTTCTAGCCATTTTTGGTCGTTTTGACCAGAATCAAATGACCAGGAATGAACAAAACGATCTAAATTTCAGTTTAATCACTCGGTGGGTTCCAGCCTTAAATAATTTTTAAAGCTCTTGAAAATTTGAAAAGTTTTTAGGAATGTGTTTTCATATTAATCCCGAATCATAATATCATGTTGAATTCTTGATTCATGCATTAACAATGTGAGTCCAATGTGAAGAAATAGTTCAATACTAACGAAATACCTATAAAGCTTGCAGTTTCTGCAACATTGTCAAAACATAAACAAGTTAACGTTCTAAAGATTGCTAAAGTAGTTCCTGATAACACATTATAATAATCTATAATCATAATATTATACTGAGTTCTTGATACTTGCCTCTGAAACCATCATTAACATTATTAATAATGTAAGTCACATGTGAAGAGATATGTTCATACTAATGAAATACCAATAAAGATTGCAATTTCTGTTGACCAGTATTTCAATGAATTCTAATTCGGAATACAGTAATATTTTGCCTTAATCATAAAAACATAAGGGTGATAAACATTAAATCCTTGCTTGGAGCATGCTAAATCAAAAGTGGATTAAAGAGTAAGAAAACCATAGGTTTGGTGAATCACGCGCTGACCCCATTAACCTATCCTTAAACGAAAATGAACGTGTAGTGATACACTTATTTACCTCTATAGCGGATGCAATCAATTTGTGATTGTCTGAGGTTGGATCATTCAAATCATCTTCGAAATTGCCATCCAATGTAATAGTGAAGGTAACTTGACTTCTCCCAGCAGGAACTATGAATGGAGAAACAGATTATAATATCACAGTTACAGTTTTATGGGGCACTCCTGAAATAGTACATTTTTACTCCTATCCACTGTTGCATAATCAAACCATCATAACAACAATAAATCAAAACAATTGTAAGGAGGGGGGCCTCCATTGGCACCAGCTTATCGCTCAAAAATTGTAATATTTCGAAAAACAAAAAGGGTGGGCATGCCTTGATCTGCCCCTGACAGCGAAGACTTTATAACCACGGGAGATTGATACAGGTATATATGCTGCATGACCTTAATAGAAAATTGTTGGTAGCATGGGAAATAAACGTTAGTCTGCACTACATCCTAAAAGTTGACATAGTAAGCATCCTCTCCGAACATTGGGAAAGGGTGGCTGAACCAATTGTCAAAATTCCCATTTCTTTGCTGGTCTTTTCAGGAGGACACATACATGACATGTATACCCTGTGGGTGCCAGCTCAGACTTGAATGGCAACAAGGCTCATATTATGGATGAATCTATCAGTTTTTGGTGATTTATTACTGTAACTGACTCGTGTACTTCTAGCACAAAATTGTATTAATTATTTTTAAGGAACGAGAGACGTTGGTCATTGAGAGAGAAACACAGCCATAGGTACTTAGTTTGTTGTCATTTTACTCCATGATCATATATATAGCAACTACTTGCATTGTTTCTTATTCTAGAGTAAGGTGCATTATCATCATTTTGTATTGAAGTACTATAGCTACCATCACATGATTTATCATTGAGGCTGTATCCAGGGTAGCAGTCACAACTGTAACTTCCTGGTGTATTGACACATAACTGTTCACAGTCCCCATTTCTCACTGCACATTCATCAATGTCTGAAAAGAAAAAGAAATATTGGAGCATTCCTCATTTGCAAAATATTTCGTGGCAATTCTTCCACAGTTACGTTCATACGTTTTTTTTTTAAATAAAGAGTATTATAATCAAAATATGATTCATAAACATTTGTCCATGTTTCTACGCCTCTGTATTTTATACATTGTGACATTTATATGCTGTTGTGATGAATGTCTATTCATCAGATAGGTAAAGACCGAAATAAGAAAAGTAAGGTAATACGACAAAGTAAAGTATGTTTTGTAAAAGGCCCGAAAAAAGGCCCGAAAATGTAAAAGCCCGAAAAGCCCGAAAAGGCCCGAAAATGTAAAAGCCCGAAACCGGAAAGTCCCGAGAAATATGTAAACCGGAAGTGATAAAGTAAACCGGAAGTGACATCATTTGTAACCACGTGATCAAAGACAGCCAATCAGGGCTGACCACTAGACTATAAAAGGGGCGGTGAGGCCCGAGAATAAATGAGTTCCTTTACAGTTCTCCTTGTGTCTTCTTCCTTTGGTAACCGATAAGATGAGCCGATACGAGCTAGTTAACTAGAAGTTTAAGTAAAATAGTAGAAGTTCGAGGAAATTAGGCGAAAACTTAGGACGGGGGCCCGAAGGCCCGAAGGACCGAAACAGGGCATGAAGGCCCGAAACTGGCCCGGATGGAGTCCCGGAAACGCAGGCCCGGAATGGCACGAGGGCCCGAAATGAGGGACGGAAACCCAGGATCCGGGGGAACGACGGCGCGACCGGCTCGGCCCCACGCTACCAAACAATAGGCAACCGTCATCCCGACATCCCGACATCCCGACATCCCCGCGGACCGAGACCGAGGGTGGACCGTCCGCAGGAGAGAGCACCGGCAATAGAGAGATAGAAACGACTTCCCCCTGCCCCTACCACTTTTCCTTCCCCGCAGTCCTCCGCCCGTCGACTAATACCGATTTCCCGATCGACCCGCTCAAACCCCCCTCATTCGCGAGGCACGACTCTAAATATCACATCTCGGTTTCTTGCCCGGATTCCCCGTCTGTCTGAGATCCAAAACAATCCCCACATCCCTCTGTTGTAGAAATCGGAAACCCTGAACTACCGAGGAACGTCACACTGTCATGACTACGTATAAATTTTATAATCACCCTATTCCGAAAGTAGCATTGCATATCTTTGGGGGGAAAACTTACCAATGCAGATTCTTTCCTCTTCGAGGCGGTAACCACCAAAACAGCCACATGTGAAACTAGTGATGCGTAAAAAGCAGAAAAAGGAAGAGGGTTATCACTTGAGTGTATAGAGTGGCATTTCAGTTTTTTCACACCTAATAATTATATGTTGTTGGTTTTTTTTACTATCATGTTACTATATTGAATAAATTAAAAACGAAATACATATCACTTGATCCGACCTTTTCTGCAAGCTGATCACTACTTATATTTAATCTGAATATTTCTTTTTCATCTTCCCATACTTAACCCACACTTTATGAATAAAAAAGCATATTCTTTCAAGAAACGGAATTACCAGAATAGCAAAAACTTTTCCAGCCATATAAGCACCCTCCCCCAAAAGCATAAAAGCACCCTCTCCCATTTTGTCTACTAAATCAGTCCAAATTAGGCTGCAGGTGCTTAAAATACTGAAAATCAGCTATCTGTGGCATGGCCACTCTATCATGAGTAGACATGAGATTTGCTTAGTTACACTAATACTTAGCCCCAGAAGGTGTGTTGTAAGTGTCACAAAAACAGGAAACGCTTTCTCAAAAAGCACATGGAATAACCCTAGGAACTAGGCCTTTGACTTTTATGACAGAATTAAAGGTAGGATTTATAGCATAATTGTCATAAACTTGTACACCTTACATTTTAGGACGAGCTCATCTTTGCACTTCATATTAGTGACTATATAATAAGATATTGTAATTCAGAAACACTTTTTATACTAGAGTCAAAATATATTATTTCAACTGCAAGAATTCAGATTTAATGTAATTGTGTCATTGCAAAACCAACCCATGGCAATGTCTTAAAGGTACTTGATGCTGTTCAGGGCGCCACCTGGGTCATAGATTAAGAACTACAAAAAAATTTTTTTGTTAAAGCTGTTTTAAACATAATTATTGCATGTCTAATAATGCTAGGAGAAGTAAGGTTAAGGTGATTTTGCTCAATTAAAATAACAGGGTATCAAATTACCATACTATAAAAACCCAAAATATGGTAATAAGAAAGTATGCAAAACACCCCCAAGTAACTTTAAAGGTACTTAGGGGTGTTTGGCATAAATTCTTATTACCAATGCAATCTGCTGCAAATTTGCAAGAACTTTAGCTTTCGTTTGTGAAAAATAATACTAATGGAATTCTCATGAAACTTCTGAAATATGTAGCATTTACCTAGGAGTAAACATCTAAACCAAAAAATTTAATATTAACCGTTTGTAAGAAATATTATACTGAAAAACATTGACAAAATGAGGTATTTTGGGTATTTATAGTATCGTAATTTGATATCCTGCTATTTTAATTGAGCAAAATCACCTTAACTCTACTTCTCCTAGTAATATTAGACATGTAAGATGTTTAAAACAGCTTTAAAAAAATAAATTTTTTTGTAGTTCTCAATCTATATAATTATGACCCAGGTGGCACCCTGAACAGCATTAAGTACCTTTAAAAAGAAACATATATTTGACTGATTAAAATAGTAGGTCGCTTAATCATTAGTGTCTCAGTATATGTGAACCCATACATCATAAAATAACTGACGTCGATACACATTACCCTTAACCCTTTGCACCCCACAGATTACACCCATGAAATGCCTGATTTCCCCAGGATTTCCATGTATTTAGTTCAAAATATTACTGACCCATACCAATTAAAGTTATAGAATTATGGGCTGTAGCATTGGTTAGGAAATTCCATCAGCTTTTAAACGATATATTGGCAGACTCTGTATGCTAAATACATGTCACAATGTTCTTCTTGGCAAATTATTGAAAAATTATGGGAAAATGGCAATTTTACTGGGTGGCTACAGCCGGATTGGGGACTACACCCTTGGGCGGCCACGGCCAGATTGGGGTCTAAAGGGATAAAGGGGGTTTGTTACATGAACATCACTGGAAAATAACGAAGATTCTTCCTGCCACTTACCCGTTACCTTCCACCTCTTCACAAGTATGATCACAAGGACGACTTTCACAGAACTGTATCTCTGCAAAATATGAGATTGAATAGCATACTATATATTCATTAAAGCATACTTCTTGTTTCTGGCAAATACATGATATTATGGTTGTATTTATTTTAGATGTTGATGTATTCATGTTTGTGGCTTGTTAATCAACCTACCCGAGCAAGTGAGTTTATCTTCGTCAAAGCCATAGCCTTCCTCACACATACAGGTCTCTTTGACATAATTATCTCCATTCGCACCTGTCAGTAACAGAACCAAGTTGGTTAAGGTGTCAATGATACTGATCAACATAACCATCTCAACATCAATCCGACAGCAGTTGCCAGTACGTATACTCCCAAATCCAGTGGTTCCCATATTTCATTCTCCTCCCAGTTCTCATATTTATTGTTCCCTGGGTAGGTTTCTGCACGTAACCTCTGGTGTCGGTGGATTGCTAGGGTTTCCAGGTTATTGAGTAAACCTCCGGCAGTTATTTGACAAATTTAATAGTGACACATCTATGATTTCATCCACCCATTTTTAAAAAATTTTAGTCTAAGGTTAGCACACCCTAGTATCGAACTATCAACTTTCGAATTTAGAATCACAAAGGCTAACTAATACCCTGTTGGAGCAGCTGTCAAGGCAAGGCCTATCTCCTTATAGCAGACAGATAGGAACGGTCACAGTTGGTGCAAAAATGTTTCAATATCTCAAAAGAATTTACACAAAGGGCCTTAGCTTAAAAGAATTTAATACAACCTATATACACATGGGCAATGTGTAGCCTTAACCAGCCTTTGAAGTAGTATAAGATTAATCAGGCTTGGAAGCTGATGGCTTGGAAGTACACATGGGACGTTGTGTAGCCTTATAATTAACCAGCCTTGGAAGTAGTATAAGATTAATCAGTCTTGGAAGCTGATGGCTTGGAAGTTATACCAACCCCTCCACGGGAGTTAACCTCCACTTGCTATATTTTCTACTACTTTGTTAAGTGTCGATGAGTAAAAAAAGCGACCAATATATCGTTTAAAAGGTTGTTCAATTGCTAAACCAATGCGTATTTCAATAACTTCAACTGATAGGGGTCGGTTCTCTTCAATGCATTTAGGGAATGTCGGAAGGAAATCTGAGGGAAATCTTCAAATTCATTAGTGCAATCTGAGGAGCCTATAGAACATCAACTAACATATCTATCTAGGAAGTACACAGTTATGCTGGATTTTTTCCTTGATAGTATTGCAAATATTGACTAATACGTGAACTCTATGTGATTTGAGTAAAGATGACTGTATGAGTAGCACGTGATAATAATTTTATGAGATTTTAAAAGTGATCCGACAGTTAAAAATAAGTACTTGGTTTAGTGTGATCATGTGCTTTTACTATGCCGCTTAATTAGTACCTAACTATTTTATTAATAATTATTTGAGTGTTTAGAGTGGCAATTCCAGAAATTATAAGAAAAGAGAGATCAGGAAGATAGTAATTTAGAGTTTGTTTATTTCATCCCAGCTGCAGGGACACCAAAAATAAGGGAAATAATCTATTTAAGTATTAAAGTATGGAAATTCCACTCTATACACCCATCCTTTGAGTATAATTTTAGAGCATTAAGATATTCTCACAGATGCAGTCGATGCCCTCTGCCTGCAGCTGCAGTGCATCTACAAGGCAGTGAGTTGACAAGGTGATGCTTGTACTGGTTGTGCCTCTGATGACGTACCCCGGATGTCTACAGGTATACACCAGGGTGTTGTTATCAGGAACACTGATATCTGCTCCTCTCACCTTTGGTGCATTGAACAAGGCAAAATCCTCTGCAAAAGAAGAATGGAGAAAGGAATGTATATAAATAATACCAACATCTATTACTGTCATTATTGATCTAGTCAGACTTGAGGACAATCACGCCATTTTCCAGATATCCACAAATTGAAGTTCTTTGAACTTTTTCAACTCATTAACAAAATGTATATTTTGAAAATTAAACAGAAAATTAGCCAAAAGATATACTTTAGGGGCAATGGCGCCATTATAGATCTAAAGTTGAGATTTTGATAAAACTCAGGGAAATACCAGATAAATATGTTTAGAATCCACAAATGGAAAAAAAAATAGGGGGTCACCATGCTAACTTTTTATCTACAGGTGGAATAATATGTGCATAATTCCTAGAAAACTAAGGTTTTGTAGAGCTATATTCATATATTCATATGTACAATTTTCATGAAAACTTTCACACTCATCCTTGAATAAACAATCTAACCACTCAAATCTAAAGCTAAGACACACGTTCAGAGATTGTATGCATGGCCTGGAAAAAAAATGTTTTTTTGACTGCATTTTGATCTATTTTCCTTACAAAACAATTTCGTAAAAAAATCAGATTTCTGACAAGAAAGTCCGTACCCAAAAAATCAGAGTTAGAAAATCTATAAAAATGATACATAATGTACATTTGACTGTTAACTTTCATTTTCAACAAAGAAAACATGGGGTCACTGCATGAATCTACCAGCAAGTCTGGAATTAACCCATCAGGTCTATTTGATCTATTGGTCCCTGAACCTATCAAAATACAAAATATCCTGAAGTATTATATTATGATATTGTTCCCCACATCATAAATATTGTGTTACTGCTTACTGTGTGAAGATTGGATAAATATTAACAAAGTTATACCCATTAATGCACTGCCCCCTCCCCCACTGCAGCCAGCCACTGATGGTCATGCTCCACTGCATACCCATACATGCAGGCTGCGCAGCCAAGATGCGCATGAACAAATAGCGTAATTGTCTTTAAGAGATAAAAATGCTGGAATATGACTGATTAGGAGGAAATTTTACAAGTGCTGAAAAACTATTTTGGCACTAAAATTTACTTTTTCACATATCTGGTTTTTAATATAGGCTGTAAAAAGGTACATTATGCATCCAAATTATAACAAGGGTGTTCTGAATAAGATAGGACAGTCAGAATACTTTCAAAGTAAACATTTCAGTGGGTTCATTATTAAATGTTTCATCAATAATTGCTATAGAGGGCTTAGTACACATTTCATTAGTCTTCCCACTTGAGTTTGTATATCTCGGTGGTGCCTCTGGTGTGAGTGATAGCTTTGTCTTCAGTAACTAGGAGCAACCCCTCCATTGCTGTTTTACAGCTCCACACACACACACTGACCTACAGGGTTGATATATTTGTACCTGTTTTGACAATTGATTAATAAAAAAATAAATATATTAAGCGGCGGTCTACTCTGACGCCGGCATCAGGCAAACTTATTGTTTTGTGTTATCTTTATTTCTATGTAATTGACTGGGACACTCTATAATATATGAAAAAACTAATAAATATCCAATTTAAGCCGATATTTTACTTTAAAATGGATATTCAGCTCCACTGGCCAAATGAACAGGGTGACCCCCTAATTTCTTGACTGGATATGATAGAATACACCTCGTGCATGTGATATAAACAATTTTGAATTTTAGAATTTTTTTTGTGTGGAACTTTACTTTAAATTTTTTGTATCTTTTATTTAGTTTATTTTGCATACTTTAAAAAAAGTACATATTATTCCATAAAATTTGAGAAAAGTCTTTTATATTCATTTAAGAAAACATGAACACATCTATTAAAATCATTAGGCTTGTCCTCATATTATTTTTTGCAAAATAATTAGTGAATAAAATCAAATTTTAAAATCCTGAATAATCAACATATATCTAGACTACCGTAGCTGAAAAGTTTGCATGGTGACATGTGATTATTTTTGCATTTTTGGCACCTATATAAGTCTAACTTTGACTATGTAGAGTTTTAAAGAAATCAGAATACTACATCTATAATGGCGCAATTGTCCTTAGGACCACATACCTCTGAATCTGATAAACTTAAATAAAAACTGCTTTTTATGAATTCCTCATGGTGAATGCTGGTTGCTGTTATATCGTTATTTAATAATTGGGGAACTGTTCTTAATATGTGACATCCTCTGCGAAAAGCAGTCTTATGGCCTGGAATATTGAATAATGAAGATGTCTTGGGGAATCTAATACTGAAAGAATTACGTAAATATCTTAATTAGCAAAAAAGTTATATTATCTTGAAGACAAGAAGGTCAGGTATGCTAAATACGGTAATATTGACTAGTCCTTGGTATTTATAAAGTTATAATGTAGATAATCTGGGCCAAAAATTGAAAATTCCAAGTACATTTTCACAAAATATACTGTCATTTCCTTTCTATTTAAGATATTCAGGATCTGTTTTCTGCAAATTGTAGCCAAGCAGTCCCTTGATTAAGAATTTCAGTCTTTGGAAACATAACTTTGTTCCATGGTTACCATGGAAAGCATCATTTGCATAATGGTAGCTTCGGCAGGTTTGGCCTTCTAGCAACATTCCAGTTACCATGGCAACGGAATGTGAAAATTTTTTCGCCATTAATGAAAACTATGGAAAATTTGACTTATAGCATAATATTTGCTTATTTTTCTTATTTTCATGATTTATAAGCTAAATAAAGGCTCTAGAGCAATGAATGTCTATTCCCATAAGGCTTGAAATCCCAGAAACTGTCACATATGTTAAGTCGAATCGTCCTAGCTACTTTATCTTTAATCGCTAATCAAGAGGTAGATGGTTTCACAAGATGGTCGTTCATATCCATGATGCGAACAACGCTTGGCTGAAAGTCAGGTTTATTGGTGTATGTCTCAATTGCGTATAATTGCCAGTATAGTGGTAGCCTATAAATCCTAGGTTCACAGTTTTATTGCCTGAGAGCAAGTTTCCTCTTTGGAGTCACCCTGGTCTCGCGCGTTAATGCAACACAGTAGTTCTCTTCCTAGTCACCAGATGTCCTTCTATGTATGGCTATTCAAACCCCCGAATCCTTAAGACTCGGATTGTCCAAACGGTATCTAATATTGTTCTCCACTTAACCATGGGTTCCCACCTTTATATATCAGTCTGATTATTTATTTTACCCCGAGCATTGGTACTCGTTAGGAGATGTACCCTGTCTGCTACAGCAGAACAGGTATATTTACACCTACCAGCAGTCCACGCTATATTTACACTATGTAATGTAGTGGCTCATATAATTTCAAATACTTTATGGTAATTCCCTTACAGTCTGGTGACCGTTTCTTTACATTATTCATATACAATTGATTATATGCGCAATGTGTTTTACTAACTACCTTTGCGCGATGGGAAATCTGATATTCTTGATCAATGACAAATTGAATTGCATTTTTTTAATATACTACTTTTAATATGTTTTCCGTTTGAGGCACAGAGGGTTTTCATTATGTTGATTGTCTATGAAAAACTTGTTTCCTTTATGTTCTGTTTGGGTGTGTTGCTCATATTGTAATTAACGCCCAGTATTCATAAGAGTTCATAAATTACATCTCACTCCTTGTTCACAACTTACCGGCCCTTTGACCTAAAAGTACCATGCTAAGACCTACCCTGAACACACTACCACCTACAGCTAAAGGGTCCTACCAGCCACAGCTACTCCTAGTGGAACACACTGGTAACTAACAGGCCAACATGCCTGCATACACCTACATAACAAAACCAATAAAACCAAGCAGTTTTTGGCCAACAATACTTCTGATGAGAATCTATATTCGAAACCACAATTTACCACGTATCCAAAACAAAAAATAATATGGTTTCCTAAAAACCCACTGCTCTGAGAGTTCACCCACAGTGAAACAACCCTGCATGGCAACCACCAGCAGTGACCAATCAGAACAGCCCCACCTTGGATACAGTAAACACCAAAGGTCACATGGTACACAACCAAGGCAAAGGAGGGGAAATCAACCTTCTGCCAGGTAAATTGTGGTTGAGTAGCCAACAACGCCACGTCTCACCGAAAATATTACGTTGATTGTCTAACACTTCATTTTCAGGAGGAATAATCAAAAAGATATCATACGCATGGAGAGTAAAGGCCTACCGATTCTCTTTTTATATATCTCATACACTGACTGTTCAGCACTGTCACATATTACATGGTCTATTGAACTATCCGTGCTTTTCACAACAGAGGCGGTACGTCTGTGTTGCGAACCTCATGGTCTAATCAGAGGCAGATCCAGAAATTGAAAGAGGAATTCGGGGGGGGGGTCACAAACATGGATGTACAGGGGAGGGGGGCCACAAACATGATTTGATAGGGGAGGGGGGCCCAAGGCCAATCCACCCCCCTATATCCAACCCTTGTCTTTATATATTAATACAATAGCATATAGCCTACATGTACTTTGTTATCCATCCAAGTTGGAGATGAATTTGACTTTACCTTTAATGGCCTCGCACACAATATTTCTATCGAAGTCGGCTGCAACTTCCAGCCCCCAACTTCCACCAGATTCCGAGTAAAAGGTAAAATCCTCGCCACTGCGTACATTTCCCTGTACGCTGTAGTCTACAAGCATCCAAGTCTGGTAACGCTCACGACTGTTCTCCCTTGTTGCTGTAACACTTCTTTTACGCCTAGTGACTTGAGAAGCTGCAAAACAGATTCGTTGCATTCATTAGGAATCTGTTACTAGTTCAACGTTTTCTGAATATTTCTTTTCTTTATATTGGAAAAATATGAATAAAAGGTGAAGGTAGTATTGTTATCAACTTAAAAATACATTGAAATAATGAAAATGAATACCTATACTCATACATAACGATGGCCTAATAAAGATGGTGATCTATGAATCGACGAAAATGGACAGTGGACTGATTTCAAAATCAGTTTAAACTATTTTCTATTTCAAAAATCTGGTCAAAATCTGTCCCCTATGGATCATGATTGCCCCATAAATCATGCCAGCCGATTATTTTCAAACTGATCACAGACCAACAAGTGAAATGAAAGATTGTTCTAACCGATCTGAAACTGACAATAGACCGACTAAATCATTAATCATGTTTCACATTTTTGGACTGATTCTGGACTCATTTTATTATGGCTGTGTATTTGCTAGGTTATTTCATATATTTTAGGATCCATTGCATTGTATAATTCACTATCATGTAATACAATAAATGTGCTTTAATATGATATAATTTTTGGTGTTTTTTTATGGGTATTTCTTGTTTGCATTTATTTCTATATGTACATAGCAAATAACTTTCTGGTTGTTCTGAACATAAATAAATATGAAATGAAAAAATAATTGTAAAATCTTCATAAATAAATCAACCAATTTTTTTCCATTGTTTTTCTATCAATTTGAGTCTAGAATTCATGAAAAAATTGGTTTTCAACATCATTGTGGATCATAGGTAGGGGACTGATTCTGGACCGATTCTAGGACCAACAGGTTTAATTGCCAAACCAATTGTGGACAGAAGTATTTTTGTCGGTCCTTGAAACAGTTTCCTTCTACTTTTTTTATTGTTTGAAAAGTGTTGTCTCATGGATTACCAGCTTAATATGTCAAAAATTATCAAACCTGTTTTTTTTGGCTTATATATCCTTATATTTCATAGGGATTACATAAAACACCAGTATTACACAAATTGAACACATAGCAAACTGGTTAATACATGGGTCCTGTTTGCTGAGATGGTATTTTGTAACACATACTCAGCTTCAGCCATCGATTCCAGGTCAGCACCATTCCATTAGGCCATCGGAAAATGCTGTTCAGTGGATCTTTAGCCAATCCAAATATATATGAATCACCTTCAATAAGAATTCTGTATACAAAATAAAAGAGAAGTTACTAATAGCGTTGTATATATTTGTCATGAAATATGATTTGTCGACAAAGAAGCATAAATATGTACTGCATGATAATGTAAAAATGTTAAAATCATAAGTATGACAACAGGTTTGTATGAAGTATGTATGAAGTCTGTTTTGACATGAAATATGACACATATTTTGTGGAAGAAGGTAACTGACATGAAAACAATGTGTTTAATGACCATTGAGAACTAATCTTTATAACATGAGGCATAAATATTTACTGCAGGATAATGTTAAGATTTTAAAATCATGAGTATGACAACAGGTTTGTATGAAGTATGTACGAAGTTTGTTATGACATGAAATATGACACATATTTTGTGGAAGAAGGTAACTGACATGAAAACAATGCGCTTAATGACCATTGAGAACTATTACTAGGGGCGGATCCAGGAATTTCTAGATGTGGGGCCCCAAAAACATGAATGTACGGGGAGGGGCCCCCCTGCCCACAAACATGATTAAACAGGGGAGGGGAGGGGGGGGGGGCCTGTCTGCCCCCGCCCCCCTTTGTATCCACCCCTGTAATTTGATACATAATATTATATCAGTTACATCATACACATGGCATATGATACCTTCAGACTAAATGTACTTAGGCATAGTAGATGGCCATAACAACAGATCTACATCTTGTTGTGTATATGACTGGTTTTATTAGTACACAATAAGTCTAGGTACCAGCAGAGGTTTGCCGATAGTGGCGCCATTTGTGCCAAAAGTTGGATTTCATTGAAAAATAAATCAAGATTTTTATAACATGAGGCCCTTTGCAAGTCTAATGCCCTGGATGATTATGAGTGCATAAAAAGAAACTACCACAGTGTCAGGACATACATGCTGAGTAACCCAAATATTGATAGAAAGGTTCTTCTCAAAGTTTGTATGTTTGAGAACATATATAATATGCACAAGTGAGAAAGAGAAAGTCTATCATGGACAACTAAACAATTATTCATCAAAAGAAACTTTCTTGTGCTAAGATCAATAGTGATTTACTTCTGGCTTCTAACATGCAAAGAAACCTTTATCTTTATTCAATAAAGTGATTAGCAGAATCTCATACTTGTGACCTACTTAAATGACCTAGATAGGCTATGGGTCACTCACATGCAATAGAAAGGTTAAAGAATTAGTTTTTAGTCTTTTGTATGGTTTTCACAGCATTTTTATGGTAAGTTGTACATCAAAAAGACATTTTTGATGATTCAACTTATATTTCTTAAAACGTGAATAACTTCAGTTGCCCAAAGTTTTCAGGTTGGCACCCAGCAGATTTGAATTCAGGAGATTCAGGAGATACAGAATCAGTAATAAAAAACATTGCATAGATGTCAAGTCAAGGTATACCTCTCTGGCCAATAAGATCTGACTAAGATGTTACTAGTAATAACCCTAATGTCTGGAAGGCGTTCCTATAGGTAGCCTCACAATCAGGTATAATCCTACTATAATTTGGTCACCTGAATGCCACCAATATTAAGTTCTTCCCACTAAGCTCCAGATATACTTGCATATATGTTTTAAGTTGTTCTGTCTCTCCCCTTGTCTTTCCCCAGTGGTTCCTTTACATATGCCATCCCCATTATACCAGCCTATCATTCTTTCCCTTAGCTAAGCATATCTAGAGGAGGTACTACCATCACACCCAGGCTTAGAAAGCAGATGTTACCACCTCACTTGCTCCCATCTGCCACTCATTTATCTACTTTCAAATTATTGATGGCTTACACTGTGGTTACCTATTCGATTGATTACTATCTTTTTGACATGGCTTGGTAATTATCCTTTGTTTCTGTTTCCCCTGGTTCTAAAACCCTATCTACTTTATTTCCTTTCTAACTGTCCACTATCCTTATTTACTATACAATTGTTGACTTTTGCTGCTCAATGGTGAGTCTATCCAACAAGTTTGTGCCTCCATAAAGAGGACTTTGCTTAAAGACCTCAAAGCGTCTGTTTCTTATATCAAATTTAAATTTTTAGTTGCTCCTCAGATGAATTTTGGGCCTGCTCCACTTGAGCTTATGACTCATAGTGTTTTGCCTCTTTATTACTCTAGTCATCAAACACAATTAGGAATTGGGGCAATCCCGAAAGAGATCTGGAAAACAGCACTCAGAGGAAGGGTGACGCAGAGAGATGTCTATCAGCCCTTGGGAACCAGCACAGAAATAGAAGACCCATTGGGAATGGTTGGCTTGCTTGATGGGAAAGGGTCCCAACATGAGCACCTGTCATCCAAGGGCTACCCTCCCCTGACAGCTAAAGACAAACAGTTTTTTGGACAGAATCAAGGAATTAATTATCCCCAAGATCACCTCGGTGGAATTTAAACCTTTACCAGACTGAGATCTATATATACTTTCATGCAGTGCGCATTGTCTTCCCCCAGATCAAAAATCAAAAGTAAGTAGTCATGCCTGTGGTCAAGTAGACCAGTTCATACGTGAATGTACAAACACAAATGATGACAGCACAAAGTCATTAATTGCATCACCAGCAAGTTCCAAGCCTACAGAAAACTAGAGAGGGCTCTCTCAGACCAGCAGGAGGGAGCCCTGAAAATAGAAGGTGAATAAGGTACGCTTAGTACATTGGATCCAAGGTTCTTTAGATAACCACACTGTGACTCCATATAAAGGTAAGTTGCTGGAGAAAGTCAATACAGTGGTTGGTGGACACAGGAGCCTGTACATCATTATTTTCTGTTGAGGAAAACTGGACCTCTGGATCCAACAAATGCCTGTATGACAACAGCAGATGGAAGATAGATTGTGATCCATGGGTCTACCGAGATGTTGAATTAGGTGGGTGTAAGATACCTCTTCAGGACACTGTTGTGGATATGCAACCTGAAGGCATTTTGGCCATGGATGCTATGTGCTGCTGGAAGGCAAGCGTAATTACTGCATGGCGAGAGATTGGTATGGAGGATGGACATAGTAATAGAAATTAGGCCCATGGCGTATTTGCGGGTAAAGTTTCGTGCTCCACAAGAGAAGTGCACATCTGGTTACACTGAGAGGGTAGATGAAGATGAGAGCGACTCTGCAGGAGTTATTCTAGAGGAAGCTGGATCAGGACCAGCAGGGGATGACCAACTTGGGGTAGGGACTGATCATGGAATCACAAACATATCAGAGGCTGTTAGAAGAGAAGTTACCAGTGTAACAGATGCTCTGAGAGATATAAGTGAGACTGCCTGAGGTGGAGAAACCAACATAAGCCTGAAAAGTGGAAGTTGGGGAGTATGCAACCATGAGAACTCTGGTAAGTCGAGGGAGGAAATGACTCTTCTTATCAAAAGTGTTGATCAAGACTATTTGGGAATAACAGATGACAATATAGGAGAGCCATGTGGATTGCCCCATAGTTACTAAAGCAGAACCCCATCAGCAGCCAGGGAACCTGGAAGCACCAGAACTAGAGCTCAACCAGGCCTGTATACGGGGAAATTATTTAAAAAAAGTTCCACCTTTCCTTTAAAATTTCATTGTAAAAGCCCTAAAAAATTGTAAGAAAATTATGAAAATGTTCTCTTGGGACCCTTGCCATCCCCCTTTTTAGGTTGCAATTATTGAAATTGTATCCAAAAGTTCCACTAAAGGAACCTCGCCACTTTCTTTTGGTTTATGCAATGCCCCATCTAAGTTCAAGCATTTGATGGGCGTTGTCCTTAGAGGGTTGGTGGGCCTTCAGTGCCTAGTCTCGCTGGGCTAAAGGTAAAACGTAACAAGTGTCAGCTGTTTCAGATTGAATTGGAGTACCTGGGACATATAGTCTCACCAGCAGGAGTAGCAAACAACCAAAAAAAAGTTGCAACTGTCTAGGAATGGCCCCACCCAAGGTGTACCAAGGAGATCCACAGTTACCTTGGGTTTTGTTCTTACTACAGGAATTTTATTCAAGGGTTTACACAGGTTGCTTCACCATTGACACAACTACTTGCAAAAAGGAGTTGATTTTGAATGTTCTTATGAATGTGAGGATGCATTCAACCTGCTGAAGAACTTGCTCTCAGCACCCATCCTTGGATAACCAAAACCAGATGGTGAGCTGGTGGTTGAGACAGATGCTTCAGATGTGGGACCAGGAGCTCTCCTATCTCAGGTCCAGGATGGCCAAGAAAGGGTACTTTGCTATTTTAGCTGAACACTCACACTAGGAAAGATCATCATGCATTTCACTGGTTGGTCACCTTCAAGGAACCAGAAGGGCAAGTGGCTTGGTGACTGGAAGAGGTAGCAGCTTGTTATTTTTTTGCGGTTGTGATGAGAGGACCACTCACTTTGCCCTCTAATCTAACTAGCAGCTTACAACCTGGAGGTTGAGCACAGTCCTGGTTGTTGCTTTGGAAATACAGATGGGCTAGCTGGTCAGGAATGTAAGCAGTGTGGTAGGCAGGAAGATCATTTGCCAGAGGTTGAGGATCAAGCTTGTGTGGTACAACTGTCTGAAGGAAGGCCAAACTGAGGACCCTACTACCCATGGTGAAATTATTGCTATTCAACAGAAAAGAGCTTTGGTTGCAAATGAGGCTCATCTCAGGAAAGAAATAGAATGGCCACAAGATACATGCAGTTGTTTGGGGCCATTTGTGACCCCTTTTGGCAAATCTTCATCAGAAAATACTATTTCTTAGTTTTTATAAAAAGGTTTTTTAAATAAGGTATTGACTTTATTGAAGACATTGATAATCTGAACATGAGATGCATGTGACTGGCAAAATTACATTTCTAGTTTGACCTACCAATTATCTTAACAGGCCCTAAACTCTCAATGAAAACTGTCTGTGTCATTGTTAAGAGTTGTCTGTTATACTTCAAGACATTGTCCTTAATTATGGGGTAGTTTTGAGAGAGAATGTCTTAAGACAATAATGTATATGATATTAGAGTAAGTTTACCTTCCCAAGAGTCATAAGAGCCTGAGACATGATTGATGACCATTAGCAACATGCTGGATCAGCTGACGCCATTAAGTAGGTCAGTGGACAACCCCAATGAATCATCCTATTTCCCAATATGAAACTTACTTTAAAACTAGACAAAAACTTGGGAGTCAGTTAGAATACATTCTAGAGCATAATTGGGAGTAGTTTCAGCAACATTGAATAGGATTTAGGTAATCTTTGAACATGTTTTCGAGAAGTGGTAAGCAACCACATGCATCTCACATGCATCCCATTCCTCTTGTAGAAGCTGGTCCATGGGATCAGGGATGACTGGTGGCTCATCCTCATCATCCCCCAGTTTCCCTAGATCCTCCTGAACATCTTCTTCTTCCTCCAGTGCCTAGTCTTTCTCCTCCTCCCCCTCAATGAAGTGATAGTATTCATCCACCAAAGTCCGCCAATTGTCCAGCTTGTCCACACCGCGTAAGTTTGCCCAATTTATCGTATTCAGAGCTTCTGCATCAGCCTCTTTGTGATCCATGTCCTTCCAGAAGGTGAATCCAGCATTGATCAGAGGTTAAGATAGGTAAAGTCATTGAAGAGACGATGTTGTCTGTCCATCTCTCTTACCATGCATCAATTCCATCAACATCCAAAACCGGAAGAGACACATTGGCCCTCAGCCAATCAGCCAATCAGCCAATCAGCCAATCAGCCAATCAGCCAATTAGCGCGCTGCATTCTGACAATTGTCTATAGGACAATGATCAGGAAAACGTGTTCTGATTGATCCAGGGGGCAGCAGATTCAAAATCTAAGGCTGTCATTGGCCAGTTCAGTTGGCGCCCTTTCAGCAGGTACCTGAAATATGGGGTTGCGATGGGATGCAGACCAGCAGGTGAGCTGTGAAGTTAGGGGAAAATGGCCTGAGGCGTTTCGTGACTTTGGGGCTAGATCAGAGGCACTTAGAGGATAATTTGGGGTCCAATTTTTGTTATAGAAACTTCAAATATAGGAGATTTGAATAAAACAAAACCCATTTTCGATAAAAAA
The DNA here is from genome assembly GCA_936440205.1 of Lepidonotus clava. Classification (NCBI taxonomy): domain Eukaryota; kingdom Metazoa; phylum Annelida; class Polychaeta; order Phyllodocida; family Polynoidae; genus Lepidonotus; species Lepidonotus clava. Next base: position 49,100,502 of record OW387135.1, on the reverse strand, counting down.
AAAATAATTAAAAAAAAAGTAGATTTCCCACTTCCAATGCCCATATCTCAGTTTTACTTTCTGCAACATCAAACTCGTTTGACAAAAACAGGTAGCATTTAGGAATTAAGAAGACAAACAGCTGAGAAATTCTTCTGCCCTGTGATGGGTAAGGATGTGAGTCTTTTGTGTGCTGCATGTCAAAAATGCCAACAAAGTAAGCCTCCATCTCAAAAGAAATGAGAAGTGTGATGCCAGATGCCCCATGGGCTAGAGTAGTCATGAATAAGTTGGGGTCACTCCCACAGATAGCCCAATGGAACTGATATGTGTAAGTAGTAGCAGACTATTTCACCAAGTGGGTGGAAGCCTTTCCCATGGAGAATGAACAAGCAGCCACAGTAGCTGAAATCCTAGATCATGAGAGTTTGTCAGTATCAAAACTCTCACTCTGACCAGGGTCAGAACTTCGAGGCAGAAGTTGTTAAACACCTATGTTGGTTGATTGGAATTCAAAAGACACACACTTCTCATTTTCACTTAACTTTTTACTTAAATTCTCATCTGTTAACTATAATACATTTTTCCAAAATCCCTCCAAGAGAAAGACCACAACGACACAACGACGCCTCTCAGGGTGAGCCTTCCCATAGTTTTCTTAGGGACCCAATGAAATCAGCCTGAAATCGGCAGCCCACTTTCAGTAGGTGGAATACGGCCTTTAGAGCTTGTAGTTATAGGGAGAAACACCACAATGCTTCCCTAAAACAAGTTAAGTTCATTTTTCTTCAAAGAAAAAATAAATAGATAAATACAACTTTTCCAAAGTCCCTCAGAGAGAAATGTCCGACGGTGCCTCTCGGGTGAGCCTTCACATAGTGCTGTTAGGGACCCGAGGTAATGGCTACTTTAGGGCTTTGCTACACTTTAGCCTATAGCTTAGCAGGGAGAAATGCCACAACGCCTCCCTAAACATTATTTTGATGTACTTGAGGGCAAGTAAGAACTTAGTAGGGGGTAATGTAAGAACTGTAAATAGAAATGGTTGTTTAATCTCCCCTACCAAATTTTCAGGCATTTGGGTGTATTTCTATGCGTACTCATGCATGGATTTCATGTGTGGAATATCTAGAGAGCAGGTTGCATGCTCATTTTCACGTCGTCCAGATTCAGCTAATCATCACCGACTTTTCTTTGGAGGCATATAAAAGGCAGGGGTTGTTGAATGAAACAAGTAGGCACCATAAAGAACGGGTGCCATCGACTGGTCAACCTACACAACACCCAGGGATAAGGGTTGGGTGGCAGTACCAGTCAAAGTGTATACAAGAATTACAAGAATACTTTTGGGACTAGAATATTGATTTGATTATAATGTTTAGTGGAATATTTGTTGTAAATATTGGTTAGAAATCGGAGAAACTGTGCCCCCAAACCCCCCTTTTTCTTTTTTTCTTTTGTTCCCAATTTTCTTATAAATTGCCCCATAGACAATGACCGACCTGAGACAAACAAGAGGTGATTATCTTCAACTGACACATTGACTACTGAGGTGATGCCTAAAGAACCTCCCCCAGTCCCATGTGGAGTATAGGGGAGTCTCATTTTTCCCTCTTTCACAACCAAGGGGCACACATCCAAGTGCTTTAGTGGTGCTCGCACCACAAAACCTAAAGAAAGTATTTTGGTGCTCTATGGGCCACTGCACCTAGACTCTTAAATTTGACACAGCAACATGCCCATTTCTTAAACAGTGCGACATGAGGCTTAATGACATGAGTGAAAAAATAAAGGACATGATGAAGTTTGTTTCCTAAATTCGACATGTGACAAGCCAGCATCTTAGAAGGAACATGCAATATGCAGCATGGGGGAGGTAAGTGACAGGTGACATGGCTTTTTCTTATATTCGAGATGCGATATTGGGGACCCTTCATCAAGGGCCCCTATAAAGGAATGCCTTGGTAAAAGAGTTGGATAAAATGTATGGTTCATATCTTCTCATAGATTCCATCATCCAGAATTAAGTCATCCAGGTCTCCAGAGCTGTGGGTCTGGTAGCTCAAACCAACCAATGATGTGAACCAGGAACTGGCTTGCTACTATACTCTATATGTCTTGTCTGTTTGTGCTTTATTTGATTTCCAGAAGTGGCACTAAACACAATAACGGATAAAACGATGACAAAAAAGGCAAAAGAAGTGGGAAAATGTATTTTTTTTGTCATTCATCACAATATGATGTCGCCTCATATGCTTTATATGTGTTATTTTGGGAGTAAGCGAACAACTGATTTTTTGTCTAAAACAAAAGAAAAAGAATGAAAGAAATTAATGCTTTTATACAATCCACATATATCTACCCTACCATAAATCTGGAGTGTGAGAAAGAATATATGTTATGTTTTGAGAATATTTCGGTTCAAATTAGATTTTAAAAACTATCAGATAATTAAACTGCACCAATTCTAAGTATTGTGATAGCCTACACCTTAGTTATAAGTCATTCTCCGGAAAATTGAGGAATTTTCCGGTGAAAGTAGCTCAAAAATGAACTCCATAAATTCGTTTCTTTGACAATGATATGAAAAACCTGTACCCCTGGAGAGAGGATCAATATCCAAAAGGGGCATCTGTATAATCATTATTGTAGTTTATATTTTGCTTTGAAAATAATGCCTTACATGTCCTATGTAACCTACAGAACCAATCTTTTTTGTCCAATATGAAATAAAGAACACACATGTTTGAGTATGTCTGCCATGAAAGTTCACAAATAGTTTAAAATGTTTGGAAAAAATCTTAAATAAAACCCTGGTATATATGTCCTCCAACCAATGCAATGAATTTCCAGAAACCTTGGTCCTTGGGGTTACAAACTATGTCACATACAGGACCAAGCTCTGTCTGCTGAAAATATGGCTAGATTCCTGCACTGTTTGGCTATAATATTCATGATGCAGAGTACTGTACAGCCTTGATCTAAAGGAGTAAAAAAAATGTTTTTCAATGTCTTTTTCTACAGAAACAACAGATTAACATAAACCTTGGTTCTATATGTTACAGAGCTTGGTTCTGTATCTTACACAACTATTTCAAGATTTGTATATCTTTTGATGTGTCTGCTATAACTAAAAGATATACAAACCTTGAAATAGCTGTGTAAGATTTCGTTTCAATATTCCATGAAATGGAAAATTGAATTTTTTTACCAGAAGTTCATTATTTTTAGAGCTTCTCTGGTACTAAACTAAAATAACTTGATAGGCCTACTTACCCTTTGTTAATGAATGTTGTATACTCATCCTCACTGAATACAGACAAAAGGTTGCCTCCATTCTTACTGCATTTCAGTCTTGGGTCATCTGGGTACAAGGCATCGTAAAGTTCAGCTGCTCTTTTCTTCCTTAATGCTTTCACTTCATTTTCAATAAGTCCATTTGCTATGTGGGGTGAAAACCCCCAGAAACAGTAGTCATCCAAGTCTCGCTCTTATGAAAAGGGAAGAAAATAGGGCCCTGGTATTACATGTCCACAAAATAATTGAATGTTGCTCCAAATTTGTTTGGGAAGCTTTCAGATACTCTCTTTACCATCAGTCTAGTATCTGGAAATTAAGGATAGGTATCAGGACAGCATAGGGCATCTACGTATCAAAAATTCTTTAAATCAACAACAACTTCCCCATTGGAAACCTTATAGTCTGGGGTCCGAGCCATGAAAATTATGATTCCGTGTACCATGAAAGGTTTATACCCGAAACTATTTTGGGGTGCTAGAGGGGTCCTTTGGGCATAAGAATATGACTGTTGTCACTCCGTAGAGGTGTGTATGAGAGTGACAGCAGCCATTTTGTTTGACAACCCCCTTCAAAATATAACCCAATATAATACAGTCTCTTTCTTTAATAACAGACTCAATAAGTTAGCTATCCATTTCATATTAAAGAAATCAATAGTGCATTAGTAGGAGAAGATAAAACATGAATGACTTTGACTTTATCCAAGGTCATGAAAATTAAGGTCAAACTTTGAAAAACGTCACAAAATGAGTGTTTTACTCCTTCCAAACTATCTTAGCCTATGAAATATATATTAATAACATCTAAAACTACTCTGGAGTGCTAGAGGGGACCCTTAGGCATAAGAATATGCTTGTTGTCACTGTGTGAAGGTGCATGCCAATGTGACAGCAGCCATTTTGTTAGGTTACCTTCTTGAAAAATGACCCAGCAAGTGACGGTCTCTTTCTATAATAGTCTACCTAATTCTTAAGCAATCTATTTCATTCTAGACAGATCGATAGTGCATTAGTAGAAGATAAAACATGAATGACTTTGACTTTATCCAAGGTCAAGGTCATCAAAATTAAGGTCAAACTTTGAAAAACGTCAAAAAATGAGTGTTTTACTCCTTCCAAACTATCTTAGTCTATGTAATATATATCAATAACATCTAAAACTACTCTGGAGTGCTAGAGGGGGCCCTTGGGCATAAGAATATGCTTGTTGTCACTGCGTGAAGGTGCATGCCAATGTGACAGCAGCCATTTTGTTAGGTTACCTTCTTGAAAAATGACCCAGCAAGTGACAGTCTCTTTTTATAATAGTCTACCTAATTCTTAAGCAATCTATTTCATTTTAGACAGATCAATAGTGCATTAGTAGGAGAAGATAAAATAAGGATGTCTTTGACTTTATCCAAGGTCAAGGTCATCAAAATTAAGGTCAAACTTTGAAAAACGTTAAAAAATGGGTGTTTTACTCCTTCAATTCTATTTTAGCCTAAGAAATATGTTTAAATAACATCTAAAAACACTCTGGAGTGTTAGAGGGGACCCTTGGGCATAGGACTATATCTGTTGTCACTGTGCGAAGGTGTGTGCCAATGTGACAGCAGCGATTTTGTTTGGTTACCTCATTAAAAAATGACCCAGTAAGTGATGATCTCTTTCTCTAAAAATCTACCTAATTCTTAAGCCATCTATTTCATATTGGACAGATAAGTAGTGCATTAATAGGGGTAGATAAAACATGATTGACATTGACCTTATCTAAGGTCACAGTTACCAATATTAAGGTCAAACTTTGAAAAACATCAAAGAATGAGTGTTTACTTTTTACAAACTATCTTAGTCTATAAAATATGTATAAAAACATATAAAACAATTCTGGGGTGCCAAAGAGGTCCTTTGGGCATAGGACTATATCTGTTGTCACTGTGTGAAGGTCTGTGCTAACGTGACAGCAGCCATTTTGTTTTGGTTACATCCTGGAAAAATGACACAGCAAATTATGGTCTCTTTCCCTAATAACCTACCCATTTCTTCCATTTTACATTAGACAAATCAATATTGCATTAGTTGGGGAAGGTAAAGCATGAATTACATTGACCTTATCCCAGGCCAAAGACACCAATAATAAGGGGACATAAAGCAACCAATAACCAACCAACCAACCAACTAATGAAAAGGTCAAACTTTCAGAAACATTAAAAAAATGAGTGTTTGTTTCCCTTCCACTTTTTTCACTTTGTGATGGTGTGTGTAAGTGTGACAGCATTGATTTTGTTTGAACACCCCCTTTGAAATATGACACAATATGATACGGTCTGTTTCTGTAATAACCTGCTCAATATCTTAGCCATTCATTTCTTACCAGTTAAATGATTAGTGTAATGGTGAAAGATAAAACATGAGTGACTTTGACTCTATCCAAAGCCAAAATCATCAAATTAAGGTTAGACTTATATAATATTAGATTATATAAATGTGATTGTTTTGTTTTTTTACAAACTCTCCTAGTCTATGGAACACACACAAATAATACCTAAGACTACTGTGGGGTGCTAGAGGAGTCCTTTGGGCATTGCCTGTAAAGATTTCTGTAAGTGTGACAGCAGCCAATTTGTAAAAAAATCTGAAATGTAATAGCCCATATCCAATATTCTGGCCTTTGTGGGATAGGGCCTTACAAACTGGTGGTTTGAGATTTAAGGTCAGTTTATGACTTGGTGTCTTAACATGCCTCTGTAATTACCTCCAATCCTTTTAAATGTCCCTTCCTTCTGTTGGGAGTAACTCCTCCGATATCTTAGTTGTTGAACTTTTATCAACTTATAGCTTTCTCCCATGATAGAAAGGTAATCCTCAGAATACTGAAATGGCTCTTTTGGAATAGGTTTTACTTCATTGATACTGAACATAATTAAGTATTTCTGCACTGGTAAGAAAAACTGTAATTTCATCTAACCTATTCATGAACAATTGATTTCTAAAAAAAAAAAAAATATCCAGATGACCGTGTTACATGAATGAAGAACCTCATCAATCTTTTGCCATATTTGTTCAATATCTCTAGACATTTCATATATTGTTTCTGGTCACACCTAAAAATAAAGTTACTTACAGAAAGTGGCAAAGAGTCCAAAATTCTGCTACCAGGATAAATGAATTTGGAGAATATATATTTTTGCAAAACCACACATAACCTCTAGTAGGTAACATTTTGATATAACAGAATTGAAAGTGGGTGAAAGATTGGATATGACATGGAAAATTAGAATAATGTAGCCTCATATTAAATCCCTCTTTATTGACATCTGTTTTATATATAGCTGTGTTTGGAATTAAAAATTAATTGTATGCACCATCCAAGCACTCATTTCACCAAGCAAGCAAGAAATTGCAGACCTCAGAATTAGGAACACCATGAATTTTGAAACTGGTAACTAATGAATGTAACTCACATACTTAGTATTTCTTTATTGATTCTTAACTTGTATGTCTAAACATAAAAGGGAACTATTTCTGGTAATATAAACAAGAGGGATGAAGGAAGACAGAGGAATGTTGTTGCCTTCTGCTGTTTTTGCCTATGCTAAATCTATGAAGATTTTTGACTAGTTCTTGTGTCTAGCTGTTTAGTCAGTAGAAATTGTGCTGTCATACTTGCACATCTTTACAGAATTACAACAGAATTTACCTATTCCCCAATGCCTGCTTAAGCAACATATAATGGATTTCAATATTATGTCATTGTGCCATTAATTCCAATGACTTTAACTTAGCTAAGGTCACAATAACCCTTATTGAATGGTTTTTTTAACCAATACACTTTTGATATATCTAATATAAATAAGATGTCTTGATAAAGGCATGAGCCAATGAGAGATTATTTCTAATGGGGCTTTATGTATTTATGTATGAAGGAGAAGTGAAAAAGATGACTTCTGTCACAATTAGATAAACACTCAGAGTAACAACAGGCATTTACCAATACTCAGGGGTTTCCTATAGCACCCATAATAGTTCTAGATTTTATTTCTACTTATCTTACAGATTAGATAATTAAGAAGAAAAAATACTCTGAATTGGATGGGTTTTTTTTCAGAATTTGACCTTACCTTTGATGACCTTGACCTTGGATGAGGTTAATCATGTTGTATGCATGCCTACCATTAGACTTGTGAATTCTCTAATATGAAATTATTGATTTAAAAATTGAGTAAGCTTTTTCTTGGTCAGATTTTCAAAATGAAAGCCAAACAAAAACGCTGATGTCATGCATAAGCATGGATTAGCAAACTGACAACAGACATTTACCAATGCCCAAGGGACCCCTTAAGTACCCAAGGTGGTTTCAGATATTATTCATACATATTTCATAGACTAGGATAGTTTAAAAGGAATAAAACACTCATTTTTTGACGTTTTTCAAAGTTTGACCTTAATATTGATGACTGTGACTTTGTATGAAGTGAATGTCATTCATGTTTTATCTTCTCCTACAAATGCACTATTGATTTGTCTAATATGAAATAGATTGCTTAACCCTTTCAAGACGCCACACAATTTTGATGTAGTGCCAAATGGACACCATTTACTCAATGAATATCCCCAAAAGACGCCACTGATACCACAAATTTTTACATTAGACCACTCACAAGCTAAAACATGAATAGAAATAATCATTTCCAAATGTCAATAGTTAGAGGGAGCATAATTCTAATCATTTCAGCAGTTTGAAATAGAAAAAAAAAGTTTTTGAGATATTTTTAGCATCAAATTGACAATTCTGAAATATTTGCCATGTATCTCTCAGGCATCTGGCGTCTAGGCCTGGTGATGCCTGAGAGAAACAGGAGACTAGGCCTGGTGATGCCTGAGGGATACAGGCGTCTTGAAAGGGTTAATAATTTGATAGGTTATTAGAGAAAGAGACCATCACTTGCTGGGTCATTTTTCAAGGAGGTAACCAAACAAAATGGCTGCTGTCACATTGGCACACACCTTCACACAGTGACAACAAGCATATTCTTATGCCCAAGGGTCTCCTCTAGCACTCCAGAATGTTTTTAGATGTTATTTATATAAATTTCATAGGCTAAGATAGTTTGGAAGGAGTAAAACACTCATTTTTTGATGTTTTTCAAAGTTTGACCTTAATTTTGATGACCTTGACCTTGGATAAAGTCAAAGTCATTCATGTTTTATCTTCTCCTACTAATGCACTATTGATTTCTTTAATATGAAATGGATAGCTAACTTATTGAGTCTGTTATTAAAGAAAGAGACTGTATTATATTGGGTTATATTTTGAAGGGGGTTGTCAAACAAAATGGCTGCCGTCACTCTCATACACACCTCTACAGAGTGACAACAGGCATATTCTTATGCCTAAAGGACCCTCCTAGCACCCCAAAATAGTTTCGGGTATAAACCTTTCATGGCATACCAAATCCTTAGATAAGCTACTTTTTGGCGTTCGGACCCCAGACTATTATATAAAATTGGCCATCAAACATGTATTGACACATTCAGAACGTGTTAATACCATTTAACCTTCAAGTAATATTAGTTTCTTTTTAAAACCTCAGTTTATGAATAATAACACACTCAAGTGACGTCTTTTTCCTGTGTTTACAATTTGGGGAAAGTATGAAATTTATAAAGTATGCAGTCCTTTGTATCTTTAAAAATGTCAATAACTGAGTCTATCTGAAACTCTTATATCCTCATATCTCTAGTTATTGAAACATTCAGATTGATATGATCTGCCCTATTGTGTATTTGGTAAAATGTTTCTAAATCGAACGATCAATCAATCTCTGGTATCTAAATGACTCATACATTCTGTCAGGAGTACTGTTTTAGTTTCTTATTAAAATAATCAAAATCCTCAATTATTATTAGAAAATTGTTTATAATGACCCGCTTGACCACATGCTACCAATATCTAAAAGGCGAGCTACAACCTGCCTCCTTGGACGGGATGGCAAGACTATACACTGCTTTAATGCCCGAAACACACCGTACCCCGAAACCCCTCCTGTTTCGACCCTTGAGAACTGCACCCCAACCGTCCTGTTAGTTCACCCTCATGCACAAGGCACAACTCTTACTCTTACACCTTGGTCTCCTATTTGAACTCTATGTTTGACTCGGGAACAAAACAACCCAAACGTCTCTTCCTCGTAGAGTTCGGAAACCCCGACTCACCGAAGAATATCACAATGTCATTTATAGTAATACAAAAATAGAACTCAATAACTGGAAATGAAATCTCACCATAATCCCCATGACATCCGTCTAATGTGTTATCACAGCTCGGCTCTAAATACAAATGTGAAAGGAATTATATTACTGAGCATTATTTTTACATAATTATGTTTGTATTAATTCAATCATGTGAAGAAATTGTGTGCTTTAAAACTTGATCCTGCTAATCATGTCATTCTACAGAACATAATTACAGAGATATTGCCCCAAATATGAAAATTAGTCTAACAATTGCCTAGAACTCAAATTTTCTGTAGATTCTCCTCGCAGAAAACTTTTTTTTATGAAATTCTGATGAAAACATTCCCTATGTTGGCACTGTGCCAATTTGCCAAACTTGTCTTTTTTGGGTAATGTTGCACCATATTCTATTTATGGGTTTCCATGGTAACCAACATAATTATTATGGTGAAATATCTATTCTATTTAATTCAAAGAGAACATAATAGATTTATCTTGTTCTCACAAAAAACAGTTTGCAATTATAATGAATGGAACCAAAGTTATTACCTTTTGAAAATTACATAATTTTCCACTCATTAACATTTTCCATGATTTTGATTGGTTATGGCAAATTCTAACTTGTGTATCTCACTACAAGTGTGTTCAATTGGAATTCTATCATGTTCTAATGAACTGATACTGGAATATTCAAATGTTCATAATCTCTGGTTCTAATTGGAATTTTTGAAAAGTGCTTTCACTTTCTGGAAGCTAAAGACTTCCTCTTTAAAGGCCATTCCTATGAGAATTTACTATAGTGTCACTTTAGTGGCTTCCTGTGGTGAAAGGGTTAACAAAATAATTATGATATAGATGGATTTATATTGTAGATGCAATTATTCCACATATCAAACTACTTTTGTTAACTGCAGTCTTAAAAAGATTAAGAGGTGTTTCACCAAAAGTAAAAATCCATTGCAATTGGAGATGTCTGAATCAAGTTTAAATGGGTACACTAGACCAAGATGAACATAATATATCTGAAAAAAAGCAGTTTTACCATGCTTATTTCTGAGTAAATGCCAGAGGAAGAAAGTGGCCTTAACTATAGAAGTCTATGGGAATTAAACATCTCTTTGAGACTCAATATCCATTAGAGCCCAACCAAAACTGGTCAGAATGTGCTTTAGGACTTCCCAAAATTTAGAGACCAAAAAAAGTATAGGTTACCTGAAATTCTATAACTCAAGCCTCTTGAATTGTTATGACTGGCTAATTTCAGCACAATCAAGTATAAATAATTTCTTTCTGGCCTTGTTAATTGTTCATCCAGAGGAGTGATGTTTCATATTCTGAGTGATCTCAGGCCCCTGCCAATGCATGATAGTCAATTTTGGAATTTTAAGAAATTTTATTTTTCTCACCAGGTGACGCTAGCAAGCAAAGTAATTATACCTTTGAATTTGTTGTGTCATTGCTATATCTGTTTGTTTTAATGCTGACATAAGTTATAATCTAACCAATGCTCTTGACTAAAAAATAATTTTGAAAATCTAAGGAATCAAAATTTTCACACCAGGGGCCACTTGTGCAGACACCTCTTCATCCCTTAAAAGTAGGCAAAACAATGCAGAACTTTGACAAGTAGTAAAGATATGTGACCCGATCCGACAAAATGAGATGCAAGTCGCACGTGGTCAAACTGAGATACGGGCTTCTGAATTCAGAATCGGCCCGACCATCAAAAATGACATTTTTGCATTTTCTTAATCTTTTTATACCAGGACTATTATTTCCCAAAATATTTTAATGAAATTAAAATTCTAAGTGTATTAGAATGGCCCCAAAGTCGTTCTTCTGCTTCAGTGAGTTAGAACAAAAGGCTCCTAAGACGCTGAGTTTTATCAACATTGCTGACTTGCGAGCCGTTTTTATGTTTTACGTATGGTCCTTCCTCCTCAGATGGCCGTTTTTAGTAGTCGAGAACTTTTGGTACAGCCAAAAAGTGCAGGAGGTCCTCTAGTCAATCGCATCGTCGGATTTTGGACAGGAATGGACCAATCAGAAGGCGGATCACGAAAGCCATCGCCGTAAACAATTGTCGTCAAGGAGGTCACGTGCTGCGATCCGAGTGCTCTGATTGGCTAAGACGCCCGCGGTGTGCCGGAAGCGGGACTGTTTATGAAATTAAGATGTCCGACCGACAGAAGTAGGTGTACATTCAATGAGGCCGGACGTGTTAATGACAGTTTAATTGTTTGAACTGCAAGTGCAGTTTGGGTCCCAAGATTGTTAGGATTTGATGGCTACCCCCAAGTAGTGTGAGGAGGTCGTGGCAGCAGCGCTTAACACAATTGTTTAGACTAATCTTCATGATGGCGCCAACGACGATCAATGGCGAGAACTCGTGGAGGATTACTTCGTCTTTGCCAAGGATGATGGTGACTTATCGGAGGGGAAGGAGGATGCCACTCTGTCTAAAAAGGAGATAGAGGCTTTGGAGGGGCCTCAGCATCCACAGGAGGCCGAGGATGAGCCGCTGATTATCCCTGATCTGATAGAACAACTGCTCCAGGAGGAGACTGATCAAAATTGCGTGAGTTGTGTTGTTTTAAAATTCCTATAAATGTGACCAGCCAAGGGGAAAGGGTACTCTGTGCGGGATTGACATTAAATTGATGTTGTAGAGCATGTTATTAGCTTTCAAATGATATCAAGCTTGTCCAAATCTGATCATTATTAAGTAAGTTATGGGCCCTTAAACCTTTTTTATCAAGATCCCGGAAAATCTGGAGAAAATTTAATTTTCTTGTTTTTATTGAGATTTTGCATAAATTATCATTAATTATCATAATTGTAAGTAAATATTCAAAAACACAATTTTTTTTATTATTTTTTAACCAGAAATGATAAATGTATTCTGTTTTCAATGTAGAAACCAGAAAATAATAAATTTTCATAGAAAAATTTATGAAAATCTCATGAATTTTAATTTCCATGGCAACCAAATAGAATGAATTAAGTGAATTAACCATATTAAAACGTTCCATTGACATTCCAAATATGGAAAGATTCCTTCATGATGGAATGTTTTATGAATGGGAAATGAGTTCTGCACAAAAAGTTGGTTTAAGACAAAATAATCACTATTTTACATAAACCTACTCATATCTCCTTAAATATAAGGTTTAGGATGGCAAATATAGAAACCTCGGAGTACCCTTTCCCCTCGGCTGGTCACAAATACCGAACCGTTAGACCTGTCCTGCCATCAAAAGTTGCCCAAACATGTTTTTCTAAGATATGCCATAATTATTTTCATGTTTCTAACTGTCTTTATGTTCAAAATTGACAATTACTGAAAGTACGACGGCGCGACCTATTTAATGGAATCTCACATGTAAACGACGGACGGCGTCGACCGTTATGCTCTCTCAGGCTTAATTAAAAGTTCTGCGCGGCCATCTAATGAACCTAATTCAATCTATAGTGGTGTCCCCACATATCTTTGACATTAATGTCTACTTTCATCATGTTTAGGTGCTTGTGTAAGTACCACAAGTCTGTCCAGTTCACGACAATGGCAGGAGGTCGCCCAGCTGATTTCAGATGCGGCCAATGTCCATGCTATTAATTGTCTTAAACACAGATAGTTAGTCATCTATGATACCTGTATGACCACCTAGAGGCTGTAACTTTACCTCTGTGACATCGACATGAGATTTTAGGCCAAGTAACGTCAGTGACCTCGGGAATAGACCCGAGCATACAGTTCTTAATCTTTTTTTCCCAAAAGTACATAACTTAAGTTCTGTGTTGGATTTCCATTTCAGGGGAGAATGTTCCTGTTGGGCGTTACAAGTGCCTGTACTGACACCTTCGCATGGCTGTCAACCTGGAAGAAGGGGCCAAAGGGCAAGGGTGAGAGGCAGCACCAACGGAGCCACTACACTGTCGGGGGCAAGAAGGTCTGCCGGGTCACTCTGCTCTTTCTCTACAGGTAATTATTCTTCTCTGCAGCAAAGGTTCTCTGTCTAAGTAGTTCCCAAACCTGTGTTCTGTGGAGTACGAGAAGGGTCCTCTCTCCTCGAACGGCAACTGTGTAGTTGGGAGCTCCCCACTGTTCAACACTGCACTCTGCCTAGCGGTGCACCTGATTGGTTGGTCGTGGTCATGTGTCATGAATAATCATGTCAGTTCTCATCCACTTGTGGGGTTGGTAAGGGGTATTTGGATCCGTGTTGGTGGGGTTGAAGAGGGGGAATGTAGGTGGCAGGGGCCACGCTGAGCATTCCGTTTGTGTAGTAGCGGCAGCAGGGGCCACGTCATAAATGGGAAACTGAAGTTCCTGAAATTCTCCAATCTCGGCGCACCCTATCCCATCATGGTGAGACTGATATATGACAACAAAATTCGAGTAGATGTCCGTCCTACACGGTCCGGACATTTGCTAAAGATATTGTGTATACGTTGAAGCTAGCCTCATAGTGTCCTACATGGTCCACTACAAGGGAGTCTCAAAGGGGGGCGACTAGCTGATATCTTATCCTGAAATAGACCAGCAGAAATAAATTTGCAACCCCAAGCATGTCTTACACAGTCCAGGCTTAGATTGGAGGTGGGGTCATCAGGTGGTGTGCACGGTTTCGGTAAACACCTCTTCAGGCCGTATGTAAGGTTGAGTTACACAGTGTCCACGCAGGATCTTTGATTGGAAGTGTGGTGTACACGCAATCCTCAGGCATATGGGAGAACATAATGAGCTGAATGACCAATGGTCCAGATGTAGAAGTATGGGTTAAAAATAACTAGGCAGTGTGACGTTCCATCCTTTGTTAGCTTGTTGTTGACAAAAGATCACAGGTGGGGTGACTGGGTGAGTCGCAGAAACACCCTGTGTTCTGCTGTAACTTATAAACATGTTCACATGCAACCAAACCTACTATGTCCAAGCTTATTCCATTCCCAGTTATAAGTTTTGTGTTCTTGTTTTTCAGCTGCAGTATCAACAAGATGACTGCCATCAGCCAGTGGTACCAGGAGAAGATGTCCGGCAGACCCAATGCCAACACCCATTCCCTCGACCTCAAAGACCAAGTGGTCGACTTTATCAATTCCTACGCCGAAACCTATGGAAATGCGATGACATCCTCCTCCTCCCCTCCAGCACAAGAAAGGTATATGTGCATAAACAATATCTAAATGCAATCGGGGATGCCCACCGTCAGGTTGTCTTGACCACCTACCGTAACCTCTGGCACCAGTTGCTACCCCTTCTTGTGTGTTCTCGCGCCATGACTGACCGGTGCTCAGAGTGTCAGAGGAACAACCATAACATCTCCTTTTCCTCTAACCTCCCCAAAGTAGTTAAGCAGGCAAAGTTTAAGAAGCAGCAGAAGCACCTGGATGTGGTGGCTAAGGAGCGGGAGTTCTACCAGGAACTGACTACCGCTGCCAAGCAGGTGTATGTCGAGGCAGGTAGGCCGGCGTTCAGGCCACACTCTCCCTGTTCCTCAGACATCTGGGTGCATGTATCTTTTGACTACGCACAGCAGGTCCACCTCCCCTCCTCAGAAGGTCGGTCAGAGGGTGGGGACATCTACATCCCAACCTATAACTAGCCAGCCTTCCTGACGCCGTTCATCCGGCCAATAAAAGGGATCAAGCAGTATCACCACTTTATCTTTTCATCAAACAGCCCTGGGAAGGTAACCGTCCGACAGTATGTTGACTCTGAGCCGGATGAAATGGACTCACTGTGGACCCCGGAGCCGTCCAAAAGGTCCCACCACCAGTCACACCTTCCCCGGGGCTTCCCCTTTGTCGGCAGTGGTACCTCATCAAAAACATCAGAGACTTTGGCACAGAGGAGCCCAAAGATGTTATGTGCCCCAAGCCCACAGAACCTGAGCCTACAGCAGAGGCACTGAGGCGGCGGGACCCATCGCCAGATGTAGGTGCACAGCCCTCAGGAGCAGGTGGAGGTGGAGATGCAGGGGAGGAGGAGAAAGAGGAGGAGGCGCCACAACAGGGATGTGGTAGAAGAAGGGGGGCAAGGTCGGAGGCTAGGCCGAGGCCGAGGTCGAGGTCGGGGTGAGGTCAAGGTCAAGGTCGGGGTCTAGGTCGGGATCGAGGGCAAACCCTGGACTCGGGCTCATAGGACACAGACTCAGACACAGCAGCCCAAATGCAACATGAAATGGACACAGACTCAGACACTTCCCCAGAGGTCACTGCGCCACCCAAATGTAAATGCAGCAAAAGTCGGGGGTGGGGCCGTGGTCGGTCCACATCCTCTAGCAACTAGAATCATAGACTAGAATGTACCTGTATATAGTTCTAATCTTCTATTTGATAGGTACTTTTGTGCCATTGGGGTTGTTTTAGACTCCCAGTTTAATCACAAAGACGTTTTATGATGTTTCAACTTTTATGGAACTTACTTGGAACTGTGACACTTATCATTAATGGTAAAACAGGTTGAAATACACTTGGACATTCCCATAAACTCTTTGCGACTTCAATTCAGCCTTCTAGAACAGGTATTGTGACTGAGCTCGCTATCTAGCTTAAGTTTTTCATTTTCAGATGCAGATTTACTGGAATTGTACTCTATCCTTACAAAGCCGGCATGATTAAAATTTCCATTTCTAAAGCATGATTTCAGAGTATTTTGTAGTTCAACTAGTCTAGAATGTATATTCCAAGTATTAAGTTGCTGGGTTTCAAGGAATTCCGACCAGACGTAATGAAAACCGCACATAAAAACTTTAACCGCGTTTTTCTCTGATGCCTACCTCATATAGGGAAAAATCTAACTTCGCCCCTAATCAACGTACAAACACAATGTTGGTATCAAAGTGAAGCTCTTTTTGAGCTGAACAACATATCTAATAAACTCAAAATCGTATCTCGTCGACATCAAACTCATTATGTCAGATCGGGTCACATATAGCAATGTTTTCACAAACACCGTGTGGGTAAATGACTGATTCTGTGTTCTTCTAATTGTCTACCCTGTATATGAATTGGAAGGTACAAAGAGAAGCAAAGTAAACCAAATATCAGATTGCAACATTATTAAACTTAAACTTTTAAATAATCTCTTTTTGGTTCGGCTCTATTTCTCTTCATATATTTTGTGTTTGGTTTCAGTGTAATGATAAGGAAGTTTTATCAGGAAGGGACTTGAGATACTCACCTGAGAAGTTTTGGCAAACAAAGTATTCTGTGCCTGTACAATCTTCGGAATCATAATAGCCAAAATCGCCTTTACCCTCATCCGTAAGAGTATTACTGTTTTCAATTTCCAGACATAAATCTTCATCGTCAGGCGCATGGATTGGGTAGTGCTTGAGGGCAAACCTATCGTGCTTTACATTATCTGGATCAATCCGTTCTGCGAAGTTGACTGATGAAGTGTCATCTTTTGCCCAGTCAAAGTAAGTAATTTGACGATTATTTGGTGTCATGTAGTACAGGCTGCCTTTATTTCGTCTTCCAGCAATCCAGATGTCACTTGAATTCAAGAGAGTTATTATTAAAATCTGGGGCAAATGAAAGAAATATCACTTTGTATTATGGTGATGTGCGTATATAATATGGCAGGATTTCAGTTGAAGAAATCAACTTTTATCATTCATATTGAATTTACTGAACAAATTCAGCCTTGAGGCCATACCCACTTTTTTATCATTTTATCATTGACCAGCGTCAACTGACAATTGATCGTTGATGGAACCCGTGGTAAAATCTTTTGATATTTTATGGCCGATTCCATGGGTGACTCTTGGCACTGTGTAGAATCACCCAGTGGATATGCTAATCACCGGTGTATCAACCCATTCATGAGTTGTCATTTTTTGGAAAATGATGATCGCCGATTTCAATTGACAGTCAAATCGCCTAGTGGGCATGGTGCTTTAGTTATCAATAATAAAACGAGAAAATTATTCATAGCAATACTTTTTATACATTTTAATCTAAAAATTATCAATGGTGTGCAATAACATAACCCAAAAAACAGTCCCCAAAGTAAAGGCACCTTTACAAAGCAGTATGTTCTCTTTGTTTCATTTTCATCCATTTCAGTTACCAATGCATAATGGTATGAATAACAGTAATATCCAAAAACAGAGGTAACCCCCCCCCCCCTTACTGTCCCGTAAACCTTGTCCCTTCTCATTATGATCACCCCCCACCCTTTGACCTTTTTTGTCCTAGAAGGAACTAAAACAGATCAGTCTGGAGCAACTGTGATGTAAATGGGCACTGAGTTTGAAATTACTCATCAAGATCCTCAATGGGACCCAGTTCGTCGATGATGGCGGCAAGGATGGCATTGTAGGCCTCTTCATTTTCGGGTACAGCAAGCGTTCCACCTGCAGCAACGCAAGTTGACTGAGCAGAGGTGTATGTTTGTTTGACATCATAAACCTTATAGAAGTCTGAAATATGAAAAGTCATGTGGTGTCAAAACAGGAAAACTATTGGTTTAACCATTAAAAAAAGAATTGACAAATATTTAGAGAGAGCGTTTTCATTGGCTGCACATTGACTATACCTAAGTGAGGGGATGTTATCCATGGTTTCAGTTGGGAGTTTTTAGCTCATCAGAAACAAGCTGGATCAACTGCATAGAATTCTGAGGGGAGGGGAGAATTTCCACCTTAAGTTTACCGATCCGACAATGCCCTAGATACGCATGGTTTCCGTAAGCTGTATACAATAGAATAATTCTGGAAGACACGAAATTATCAATTCCAAAAATTACATTAGAAATACTAATTGCATCATTTACGCTGGGAGTATACCCAACAAACTGGTCACATGGATTTGTATATATTACACCAAAACAGGGAAATGTATCTGGTCCAATGTATTGGGGATCAATAACACAGATGAATCCAACTCTAGTAAATTGTTTGATTCATGCGAGAATATTGACTTATCTCTCTTGAACTATAGAGGTTTAATATCCATTAAAAGTTAGCGTGCTATTTAGATGTCGCATTGTTTGTTCCCATAGATATTAACTAGCTCCATCAGCAGTCTGTCTCCGGCCAGATTGTGAGTCCAATCTGCAAGGTAGTTCTGCATTATGAAGGACATAAAACTTTTGTGAAAGGAACAAGTTTATTAATATCCAATGTGTGAATACCAGTGGCAAGATCTCCCATTGACAAAGAACAATCCAAAGGGTAACATCCACTCAACCACACCCAGCCAACGCTCCTGCCCGACTACCAGTCTGTCAGTTTAAATTCCAGTTCCAAAACCTAGCTTCTAGTACTGATCTTTTCAGGATGTTTAACCAATGACAGCTGACTGTTGCGCCTGCTGCACTTTTCATGTTTGCCTATGCTTACTTAACACTGCCCTTACACACTCTGCCCTATAGCACTGAGAGATACACTCTTAGCCCTGAGTCTTGGTTCCACATGGGAATGGCTTAGCTAAAGTCTAGACTGACCATCCACATCAGTACACTCTTACTGGATTATTTCTGAGAGGCAGTTTGGTTTTATGCCTGGAAGATCAACCCAATTAGCAATGTTGAACTTTGTAAAATACATCTATAGTTCTATAATCATTAAGGTTTTTTTTTGTTCATACATTTTATTCAGTGAATATGTTTCTTATGTAACAAGATTTAAATATCTAGGTGCAACTTTGGACAGTCAGACGACACTACATCCCCTGATCCGGAATATTGAAAAGAAAAGTCTATGATATTATCATTTAGAAATTTGAGAATTTGACAGATGATGCAGCTTCATCAATATAAAAAGCAGAAAATATTGCCAATTTTCGAATATGTAGGATTTATGTTAGTCTCCTGCACAAAGGGAGAAAGCAGGAAAGTACAAACACTCCAAAATGATGCATTGCAAATTTGTCAAATACATCTGTTTGGTGGGCCATATTGTACTAACGTGGGTGACAGTCCATAGTTGGCTTAGCCATCTTATGCAATATCAGGGCTAACAGTGTGGCTCTTCATAGATTGTGCTTGAAGAGTGTTGATGATGTCAAGGGACCAATGTAAAGCAGGACTCAAGCCCGTATCCGGGTGGGGGGGGGGGGGGGGGTATGCATCACCCCCCTTTGGCTAGGTTAGGTCCACTTTTTGGAAAGGTTTTCATTGTCTGTTTAACTTTCAACTTAATTTGCTTGTCTGAATGAGGGACGGATCCAGGAATTTCAAAAAGGGGGAGGGCCCTAATGTAGGATTTGAGGTGCCCCATGCTACTGCTAGGATTTTACCTTAGAAAAATCTAAATTAGGCAAAAAATAGGGGGGGGGGCATGCCTCAGTCACCCCCCATAAATCCGTCCCCGTGAATAATATAACTTCAACTGGGGGTGAAATCTGCATCCCTTGATCTAGGACAAATCTGCACACCTATTGTGACATATTCATTTTGATAGAAAAGACATTATCCTCTTCCTACACTTTAAATCCCTTTATTGAAAAAAAGTCTACTTTTTGGGTATGGTCACCCACCCACAGAAATTCTTGGATACAGGCCTAGGAACCCAAAGTGAGCAGTCAGGCAGAGTGCTTTACACAAGTAGTTGAGCAACACCTCAGAAGGCTGCACAGACTGAGATTTAAAGAGAGGGGCCAGTGAAATTACAAAATTGTTAAATTCTCATATCATGCTTAAGTATAGTGCCTAAGTACAAATATGTGACATTTTTATAACTCTGAAGGGATCCCTTATAATAGAAAATTGTATCCCTATATCAGACCATACGTTGAAGCCCCTGCACACCTGTACAAGGACGTCTGTATGTGACGTCATACAAAAAATCCGTTATTTTTAAATTTCAAAAATACAAATTCTATAATAAAATATTTTTTTGATTTTTTCTTTTATAAATAATTTGATTTGGTAATTTTAAAGACTTTAGGCTCATAAGGAACACTTAGATACGTTTAATAATGTTGTTTTTTTCAGTTTTATAATTTTTCAACTGTTCTGCTTGTGACGTCACATACAGATAAATGGTCTGTGCAGGCAGTGTCAGATGCAGGCAGGGAAGCTCATGTTGATGTAACGCACAGAGTGTGGCCGCTGCACAGAGCCCGGCTTTGTGCAGACCCAAGTACGGCAGGCTGGCCTGGCGCACTTGGCTGCACAGAGTGCGTCAGGGAGCTTTCACACCTATTTGCGCGAAGTACGGCAAGAGTAGGGGAGGGGGGGGAGAGTGGTGGTTTGGGTCAGGGTAGCGTTGGGGTGGGGTGGTGGCTTGAGCAAATTTCGTTTTCTTTTTTTTTTAGGTTTATTGCCAACATCACATAAATACACGGTCTTCCTGAAGGACAGCTGATCAATGAATAAATGAGATGAAAATGGTTATACATAGAATCCAGTTGCCGGTATTTCTACAACATCAGTTCCACACTATATTATTGTCTATAGCCTCCTGCTCTTCACAATAGTATATCGGCAATTTTACTCACACCACTTTTAAATTTAACTTTGGTGGTCGACTTCTGGATATCCTTGGGTAATAGCATTAATAAAGCATTATAGGTTGCTACCAGGCCCATAGCCAGCTTTTTTGAGAAGGGGGTTCGTTTTTTGACCAACAGTATTTTTGTCAGGGGAGGGGGTGGACCTCGTTTTCTGAGTTTGGCCTAATATATATATATATATCTTTATTTGTAGCTAGTATATAAGTAATATTTTAAAAGAAAGTTTGTCCAAAGGGGTTCATACGAACCCCCCTGGCTATGGGCCTGGCTACAGTCTATACACACGAGGTAGAAAACGATCTCGTGCATATATAAGACCCTACTATAAGCACGAGGTTCTTCTCAGCCCTCGTGCTTACACTTTTGACAGACTCAGCCCTCGTGCATACACTTAGATGGGCATTGGGTTTGGGTGGGGGTGGGACGCCAGGAGGGGGAACATGCTGTGGGAGGAAGGGGAGGGGCAGCTGAACAGGGTGAGGGGCGCCGGGAGGAAGGGAGGGGTGTCCAGGAGGGACGCCTTGATGAACAGGGCAGGCGGGAGGGTGGAGGAACACTGGGAGGAGGGAGAGAGGGGGGTGCGGTAGGTTAAAGGAGTGTTGGGAGGGTGAAAGGGATGCATACCTTGTGCACCTAAGTCTCCAGGGCAGGCAGCCCTGACCTTGCTGCTCCTATTCCAGGAGAGGGCCGGGAGGTGGGGCAGGAGAGGGCCGGGAGGTGGGGCAGGAGAGGGCCGGGAGTGGAGGCAGGAGAGGGCCGGGAGTCGGGGCAGGGGAGTGCCGGGAGGTGGGGTAGGAGAGGCCTTACTTTGTGCAGTCGCACTGCCGTGACTAGGGCCGTACTTTGTGCGCCCATGTACGGCCTGGGCCGTCGCGCAACACCTGCCGCACTTGGGTCTGCACAGAGTATGGCTTGGTGCAGAGCCGCACTTCGCGCGGTACATTGATACAAAGAAATGTGTATAAAATAAAAACTATTAGAGATAAAAGTACAAAATTTGGTATGGTTATTCCCTGGATGGTAGGGATCACGGCAGTATAGTAATTCATAGTCACTGGCCCCTCCCTTTAAACCATGGAGTATTTGTGGACCGACTGGTAGGAAAGCTAGGACCATTGGCTGTGGGGGTCAAGTGGACCAAGCCTCTTGGACTGATGATTGTCAACAGGAGCTCAGTGACATATATCATGTATCACTTTATGTTGTTATTTATTTATAACTACTATTGACATGAATTGATTGCTGGATTGGAACGAAAACCAATTTTATCGAAACCTACCAGGATAAATAAAATGAAATAATAAATAAGTAAAACAAATGTGTTTGGACTCAATAGATAATATCCTTTCAAATTATCGTCTCTCACCTCTTGATGGAGAACTATGTCTCAAGATGACCTGAAGCTACAATGGAGGGAAGACTGCCATTGGGACTAGCTAATATATTGACATAACTAACAGAAACATAATGCTTGAATATACCTCTATAAATAACAGTAAAGTAAAACCCAATAGTTCAATGTCACAATCAATGAATTACATGATACCTGTAAAATACTAGTTTATAGGAGAGGAGGTGTATGCAATTCACCCTACCACGGATAGTATTTTAAGCACCTGCAGGCTAATTTTGACCAGTTTTGTTAACATACAACCTATAGAAAATTAATGAATAATTGTGATATTTCCACTTATAATGAATGAATTTTCAAACGACTTTGAGAAAATGTATTCTATATGTATACAAATTTAAAAAATGATGATCATTAGGTTTTCTTGATGTTAAACTAGAAATTGTAAGATGATTAATGAAAATTCCTATGCTAAAGCCTTGTGGTTTGTCGACATATTACCCAGCATGCACCCTGATCAAAGCTAACCTGCAGGTAAAACTCAAGGAATTGGCTATCTGTGGTAGGTCGAATTATTAAAGAGAGAAGCCAGTGACATTCCAATTCTTCATATTTTACACATTATACCTTAGATTTAATTCTAATATAGAAGTATGTAAGGTTTCTCTACCAGTGATTAAATCCTTCATGTGATTAATTTGATTTGATTTAAGAAACGTCTAATTCCTGTGATTGTAGACAAAGTGTTTGCTTATAATGTTCGTGTACCTTTTCCTTGAACCTGTACAGTCTGCCACTTTGTTTACCTTTTGGGGCTTTTGGTAACTAGGACATTTTACTTCATATAGGTTAAATATATGAAAAACTCTAAAAAGCTGGTTCATTTTTAATCCACCAGAGTGATGCCACTTCAACCCCTCCCACTGATAAGGCCATAATTAGCCTCACCATGAGTGCATCCCAATGAAACAAGGCCTTTTCTATGGTTATTAATTTTGTTGGCTGAAAAAGGATTATTTAACTTACAATTTTTAGAGAGATACCATAGTATTTCTGAGGTCCTATGGATTTCTCTCATGTTAGTTTCATCATGCTATATGTCAATTACTTCCTTTATAAACCCCTGTTCAATAAAGGTCATTATGACCAGGTTTGGCAGGTTTGGCAGGTTTGGCCGGTTTAGCCATATCTGGAAATCAGTCAGATATTTCTTTTATTTATCGAATAATTGTAAAAAAAAAAAAAAGTAGATTTGTATGCTGCTTTATTGAAAAACCTTTCCTTAAATCACTTTTCTTGGAGATTTTAATGGTTTTCTGAAAACTATATCCAAACTTAAGAATTATTGCATAATGGGAAATTTGCAATGGAACATTTTTTCAAGGAAATTCTGAGCATTTGGAAGGTTGCCAGGTTACCCTGGTTAAAGAAACTAGAAATTATATATCAGTATTAATATAATTCTGTAGAAGATGCCTTTGTCTTTTAAATACCCCAAGAACTTAATAAAAGAAGTTAATGTATCAAGAGTTTTTGCATTCTCAACATTTGTAGCAATTCAAGAACTTCATTTCTTGTTTGAATATGGTACTATTCAGGTTGAAAAATTATGGAAATATTTAGGATGTGTAGGATTCACATGTACCGGTTTCTAGCATGCATGAGGTTGGAAACTTAACTTAATAATATCTAAGCTTCTTACAGGAATATCTCAAAATGGTTTTCAAGATTTGAAAGATTAGGCCTTTTTCTGCAAAAAGCTATTTCATCAAAATTAATATCTTCAGGAAAGAAGGGTTGAAGGGGTTAATGAAAAGGATGTATACTATGTCTAGAAGAACAGGGAAACCAAAAAATTGATCTTGAAAACAAAGAAACAAAATCAAAATAGTAACCCTATGAACAAATGACATCGGAGGAAGATGAATAGGTGTAAATAGTTTTTTTTTATCATGAAATACTATTCATAGAGACAGCGATAAGCCAAATCATTAACAAAAATGTATCCTGTCATTTTTACCTTTATGATATGTAGTAGCCGGCTCAGCATGATGTATTACAGCCAGGAAAACCAACACTACCAGGAGCTGGAGCTTAGAGGTCATTTTGATGTTGGGCGACTCTAGGGAACCTTGCATGGCCCCAGATCCTGAAAATAATTAAGCATAATTACGTTTGTAAATGATATACTTGGCAGCACCAAAGGATTTACATTTGTAGCCACAATATTGTGATAAGCATGGTTCTCAAATTCTTTAGTATATCTTAGCACAGTGCCTAGCATGACACTGTAGATTGTTGGTTTGTATTAACCAACAGATTAAGACTTTAGGCCATATTACATGTGCATCTGGTCTATGTTCGTATCAGGTCCTGGTGCCCAATGCATCTGATTCGCGTTATTTTACAGACATGTTTGTAAATCCTGACATTAACTAGGTGCCCAACATGAGCCAACGCAACCTCCAACATGACTCTAAACCCCTAGTGTATTATGCTTCATGTCGGGCCGCCTTGTTACCCAACGTGACCAGGTGGTAGTGTAATATGGCTTTAAGGACAATCTCGCCATTATAGAATTAGCATTGAGATTTGTTTAAAATTTTACACAGTAAAAGTTACACCAATATAGGTATCAAAAATAATGACATGTCATCGTGGAAATCCACCAGCAGTTTATTTATATGATAATTATTCAAAAAATGATTCAGAAAATGGATTTTGAAATATTATTCTATTTGCTTATTATTTTGCTAGAATTGATATGACAATCAGTCTAATGTTTTTATTAAATGTGTCCATGTGTACTCAAGTGAAAAAGAAAGACTTTTGTAAAATTTGATGGTGTAATATAAAATATATAAAACAGTGTTTTAACTGGAAAATATGCAAAATAAACTATTTCAAAAATAGAGAAATTCTAAAACAAAGTGTCATACAAAAAAATTGAACATTGAAAAATGCTCTAAAATCTTTTATCACATGCCTGTGAATGTAGGCTATTATATTCAATAAAAAGATGGGGGGTCACCATGCTAATTTGGTCAGCATAGGTGAATATTCATTTTAAAAGCCAAAAATAGCTATAAAAAAATGTGTATTTATTTGTTTTCCCATAAATTCACTAAAATACTTAATCTAAAATTATTTTCGATAATCTATATTATTCCTGAGATCCTAACAAATACATTTAGATATATTAATTACTTTTATACAACCTCTACCAAAAGAGAAACAGGAGAAAATGTAGTTTTTATTGCTAAAATCGTTTTTCAGCATTAGCAGAATTTCTACAAAATGAGTCCTATTTGACTATTTATATCTCTGAAATTACATCCTTTGGCAAAATTTCTTTTTGGATTTTAAGTCAGACATGTATTCATGAGTATTTATGCAAAATATTAAAAAGATTGAAGAACTTTCATTTTTGGGGTTTTTGGAAAATGGAGCGATTGTCCTTAATATGGACTTATGGTAATACAGCCTTTTAGGGATATCATAATGAAAATATTGATATGGAGAAGGCAAGGTCCTCATGCTCCGTCTCCTCCACCCCATCACTATATTCGCAGACTCATCTTTCATAGGTTTTGCTGCCTGGGCCAGTCGGGACTGGCCTTTTTGGTACCTGAGACAACTCTGTACCCTTGGACCCAGCTTTTGATGAAGTCCCCAGGAATATCAACGTTCTGGAACTGTGGTCAGTGGTGGCAGCCATACAACGCTGGATTGTTCATTATCGTGACTTCCGCATTCACATAGTAACAGACAACATGCAGGTGCTGGCTATGTTGAACACAGGCTGCAGCTGCAATACCATCTGCATGAGCTGGCTCAGGGAACTCTACTGGCTCTGCTTTCTCAACAACTCTGATATCCATGCATCCTACATCCTGTCAGACAACAATATTTTGGCTTACCAAATGTTTCAGCTACCTATAAAGGGGTCCCCACCACCTGCACTGCCTCCCTGGCTTCTGCTAACATGTGATGTTATTGGCTTCCAGGCTCGATGTCCGCCATTCAAGATCTTCAATGGCAAAAAAATATATTTTCAAATTACAAAAATTAAATACAAATAACTATCCCTTACGGTTGCCAAAATACCTCAGATTGGTTGAATGAGGGGTTGTTTTTTCCAAAATTTCCTAAAAGAGTTATCCCCACGTACTCCATAATTCCCTGGGAAAATTGATTTTCAAATTAAAATATTAGTAAAAGAAATTACTATCCCTAAAGGTTACCAAAGTATCTCAGAATACATCAGATTGCATGACTGAGTGGTTTTCTTTTTAAAAAATTTCCTGGGGGAGGCCCCCCAATGGGAAGGTTGACCCCTCCCATACCTCCCCCTGGAAAAATAGATTTTCAAATTACAAAAATTAAATACAAATAACTGTCCCTTAAGATTACCAAAATACCTCAGATTACATGAATGAGAGGTTATTTTTTTCCAAAATTGTCTGAAAGAATTATCCCAATGTACTGGGTGAGGCCCCCCATACCCCCCCCCCCCCCCCCCGATGGGAGTCTAAATCTAAATCCCCCCCCCCCCCCCCGGCCCCCGTAACATCCTGGATCCGCCCCTGTTACTTAGTCAGTTTAGCAGCTTATAAGTCTGGTGGTGTTTGGAAGTACAGTAATTGGTATAGCTTAACCAAAGAACTGTATGTTGATAAAGAAATTTGTTAAAATATTGTTCTTGATGAAATGTTCAAAAACCAAAATCATGTGAAAAACTAAATTGTCTATGCATATTTTATGATACTGGACATTTAGCTTTGGCAAAGTGTTGCGAAGATCGGTTTGTGGTCATCAGAGGTTTTGCAGGAGTGGGCGATAATTGGGTCATTGGCCAAACAACCCCAAATTCTTAAAACTAACCTACCTCTGGGCCCTCTGAACTGTATCACCCATATCTTAAGATCAATCCAAGCCTGTATCTGTGCTTAGTTTCAAGTGTCAGCACTGTATATTCCTGTAATCAGGTGTTCAGTCTGTCAGACTTCCAGAAGACCCATACGGTATACCCCACGTCATCCCCCACCCCCCTTTATCAGAAATTAATGTACCCAGCATATGGAGCTTTCGTTGTACTATATCTCGTCAGTGAAATTACACATTCTGAATAAGCTTGGTTCTGTACGTTACATATTTGCTTAAGTTAAAAATTTAAAGGGCCTGTCATTTTTTTGGGGGGTAAGAGGATTAGTTTACTCTGTATCAAAATGATCAAATATAAGTTGGTGTTAAAAGAGAAAATGTAGGACAATGGTGAAACTACTGAAAATTTACCATGGCATTTTTATGTACTTTTCTACATTTTTATTATATTTCTAATATTTTCCCCAGCTATATATGTGAGACCATACATTTTCTGAATTACCAATGTCATGTCTATGCTATGTACAGGTCATTTACACATTGAACATACCGGTAGTTGAATATTGTGTCATACAGAGAGATTTTACTTTAATATATGCTTTTTTCGTCAATTGAGGAGATTTCTGGAGAATGGCTCCTGAAATGAATCCTAATATTGTAAAACAAACAGATAGGTAGGCTTCCAACAATGATCTATCAATACTAAAGGGGAACATTTAAAATAAATAGTTTTCGCTGTCTGATGGGGAGGATCTTCTGCTTTAGGGAACAAGAAATGTGTAGGGTCCGCTGGAAAAAAGCGATCCGCTATGTTCATTGACGTTATTACGACGTCTGTTGACATTATTACGACCTCCGTTGACGTTATTACGACGTCCGTCGAGGTTATTATGACGTTTGTCGACTGTGAACCAATCATATTTCAGAGAACTGCAGGATTTGGAGAATTGTTCGCTGATAGCTGTAATAACTTTTAACCAATGAGAGTTCAGATAACAAGTGGATTTCGGAAAGTTGTTCTCTGCTGATAGCTGAAACCTAAACTGCAACAGAAGGCAGCCTTTGCCAAAACGAGGCTCTTACTCCTGTGAGACCTAAATATTGGCAACAAACTAATAATAGCTAAACTTACAATCATTTAGAAAAATTATTCAAAGATACAAATATATTCTTAAGGTATAATACATTTTAAATATTATATATTTATGTAGTACTAATGCATTCTCTTAATCCTTAATGCATAGCCTAATATTCAGTGATGTGAGGCCTGGAGATTACCCTTCCCCATCAATTTTGGACAGGGGGTAAAGCAATCACGTTGCCACTCTACGTGGCATGGATCGCTTTTTTTTAAAAAAAAGAGGGTCCTAGGGACGAAGTGACAAGTGATATCTTCTTGGGAAACAAATAATGCGACTCTATCGCATGATGAAATCTACTTTCATATAAATGGTTATGGGATAAACTGTTCAGAATCTTTATCGCACATATTCATAATATGATTTGTCATTTTACTTGATTGAAACAGAAATCCTAATACTCAGGTGTTGGTAGCAGAAGATGAGAGGGAACACTGTGCCACAAGGCATGTCGCATCCCAGAGGGGGACGGTTATATGTACTATAATTATGTGCATGAGATGTCATCATATGTATCTCATGACATTGTATGTAAATTCCCGGAAGCCTGTAATATGCTGCGATATGACTGAGACTAGAGTTGACAGGGAGAATTAATTGTGCATCGCAACATGCGACAATCTCGCATCATAATTGATATAATGGAAATGTCTCAGTGAACAGGGACGTATTTAGGGGGGGGGGGGTGTCCCCCTATTTTTGGTCAAATTTCGATTTTTTTAATGTGAAACTAGTGCCCCCAGAGGGGACGCCAGGACCCTTTTTAATATGTGCCCCCCCCCCCCTCCCCTCTCCAAAGCTTCTGGATCCGTCGCTGGTGAAAATGTTGCCATGCGGAAAGGCCCCTACAGGACTACCGAGACCCTTTCCGCACCATCTGCCTACCGTGAAACTATAATTTCGTGGCAATCAGAAGCTATTTGTAGTGCGGGAAAGTGGTGTTGTCGCCAAGGTAGAGCTACGGCCATCCCAAGCGAGACGACCGTACCGCATTCCTCGTAAATGTGCCAAGCATCACAAGGATCACAATAATATTAATTTTATCAGTATATAAGCTAATTCATGTTCTTATACATTTTCACAAATGATTTCTATTCTACATTGCCTAAACTATTAACATAAACAATTTGAAAGACATGTCTTATGGGTGAATTTCGAGAAAATTGTATGCAATATAGATATTTTCAATGTGCTAAGAATTAGTAAGACCTACAAACTTTAATTACAAACCACTTACAGACGTCATGTTAACATGATTACACTGACAGTTACTTCGGAATGGAAATGATACCTTGTAATGCGGCTCTACCTCTATCGCAATGATTTATTAAACAAATTACAATTTTGCAACTTTTTCTTAGTCCCTTTCGGTGGGGACATATATTATTGACAAATAATACTGACAAAGAATATCGATTATGAAAAGAATTCTGGGGAAATTTCAAATGTACACATGAGTATGGATTCATTTATTTCAGCATAATATTTGCTATTTTCAAGGAAAGTCCACAAATCTATAACATCACACGGGGAGTAATTGGGAGAACCCGTCTGACCGGGTAAAACTGTAAAACTTGTAAGGTGGGATATGCACTTAACACAAATTGTATATTTGGCTCCTAACAGTTCATAACTAACTGTAAAACATATCCACCTACAATATTTCACTGATTAGTGAATCCTAAGTTAAGTTAAAAGAAAATTCCAATACTTGTCACATCAAGAGAAGCACTGAACAGCCAATGATTCAGGTACTTCCGAAAGTTAATCTCCTTTCATAAATCATTGAGGGGGTATTTCACACAGGTCGTAACTCTAAGATTGTATATTTTTAGTTAAGATATTTTGACATTTTCATAATTGTGTATCATACTTATGATCTTGTATTCCTATTGTTAACTATATAATTATTATATTGTGTAGAGTTCAGCTTATTGACTTTTAAAAACGTCTTATCTCAATTTTTTTAGATCTGTGAAACGTATTTACGATTCTCCTAGTGTGAAACGCGTGGGCGTTCCAATGTAATCCTGGGATTCACTTTTAGATCCCAATATATGTTTGTTCCAAGGTGGCCCCCTTAGTATTAAAATATCGAAAGATGGGCTAGATGGGCTAATGCACAAACGTAGAGATTAAAACATCTGCTTTGTGCATGCTTATTGAATTAGTGTAAGGGGTCACCAGATGAATACAAATGATAAGAATTCCTCTAATCGCTGGTAAGTGTTAATATACCTGACGACAATGGTCACCGGGACACACTTCTTCGCAAGCACCGATGCCTTGGATAAAATTGATATCAGACTGCTTTATAAGCAAGAGTGCAGGGTAATCGGGGGGGGGGAAGAGACCAGTAGCGTTTGGATCATACAGATCGGGAGATCCGAAGGGGTTTAGATAACCATACAACCAAAGGGACATCTGGTGACTTATACGGTACTACCGCACGACGGTCGGAGGCGAGAATAGGCGGACTCAACGGAGGAAGCTTACGCCACCCCAAACTGGAACTGTAATACCTTGGACTAATTGCCATCACGAGCAGCTGTACGCATCACTATGTCCACCAATAAACTTACCGTACTGCCAAGCGTTGTTCATGTTATGGATTGAGCGCCCATATCGTGGACTCACTCACCACTCGACTAGCATCCCATTAGAGACAATATTAGTAACAATAATCATCTCGGACAATGCACTATAATTATAATCAACCCTAAACTCAACAATAGCGTTCACTAAGATAGGAGCAAAAATTAAACTAGATTAAGAGGACTTCTTATCTTAGTGAATGGGTTCCTAATCTTAGTACAAAGGAAGGATGAAATCGGAACCAAAATGTCTCAGGATCATTTTGTGACAAAATTTAAGATATGATGATTATCCTAAGATTACATGGAAACACCCGCCGTGCCCTTATATTCCCTAATACCTCAACATTTTCTCTCTTTTGAATACCTACGTGAAGTTCAAGAGACAAAATTGAACAAGTTCTAAATTTATATGCAAGGAACCATTTAAACTTGACAAAGGGAAAAAAAAGTTTACATGCGCGTAAATACGCAAAATCTTTGTACTTAGTCCATATGCAGACTCCCCCCTCCCCCATTTTCTTTCAAAATTTTGTAGCCACCTCTGCTAAAAATTAGTCTCGTGCACCTGTACTAACCATTCAAAATTAATGATGAAAACTCTATAGAATAATTTAGAAATCTGAAAAAGATAACTTAAATGTATATTGATCTTACTGTATGACTCTCTGTGTCGGTGCCCACCTTGTGACTGGTGGCCTGGAGATGTGCACGCATGGTTATGTAGACTATGTAGTTCTATGGTGGCCCAGAAGTACAATAATATGGTCGCATCTGTCCAGTACCAGGTCACTCGGGAGGCCCTATCCTATTGACCCAAAAGCCGCATCCTCATTTAGGCGACAGAGATTTTAGTCACCGGGGGACTAGTATTAACCCTTTCATGGACGGATCTAGGGGGAGGTGTGGGGGCACGCCTCTCCCTTTTCTGTAAAGCTTCAGCTTTTTTAGTATAATACCACGTTAAGTGTGGACTTTAAGTGTTAAAAAGGTCAAGAAATAGAATTCAAGTTATTGAACCAATGGTTGTATTTCCAAATATACAAGTAAGGACTAAACGTATTCTAAAAAAAACGTAAAGTTTAAATTTTGTTAACAGAAATAAAGTGAATCAATAATATTCAATTGCATACAAATAATAAGCTTTCTAAGCAAATGTAAAGATGTGTATTGCACCTTATAGAATACGAAATTATCTTTCAGATGATATCTAGAATGTTGAAATCTGATATTAAGTTACAGAGATACTGAATTATACTAGTCTAGCCATAAATTTTAAGGGCACAAACATTATCAATTTTGAGCTTGAACTGTAAATATTAAACCTTTGCTTATGGTGAATATTGACAAATTTTGGACTGTCTCCAAGATAAGTTAATAAGTTTAATATTTATCCTAAGATGAAGGTAATTTTGCAATATTTTTGATAAAAGCTTCCCTTGGCAACTGCACAAATGTTCTAGGTCCTTTTATTTTGATATTATATGGCATTATAGTAATCAAATCTAGGATAAAAAGGGTTAGAATGAAAGTCTTGTAGATACCATAAAAGTTTTGTAGATACCATCTTGTAGATACTTTTTACTATATATTTTGCCTCTAGGACCCTTAATAATGTATCCATTGGCTTGAAAATTGGTATACTGTCTACTTTGCTCGAGGTTAATGCTTTGTAATTAGAAAATGTTAATATCTATCTTTATGTTGGGAGATATGCCTGGTCTTGTAGATACCCTCTTAAATAATCTCTCAAAAACAACGCATTTTCCACCCCTGGATTTCCATTATAATATAACACTTTGGATATTTTGAAGTTTTTAGTTGGAAGGTCCTGGTTAATTCTAATTATTGACACTAAAAAATCCTTTATCTTAATTTTCTTTTTAATAAGAATGTCTTATTCAATGAAAAAGTCTTGTAGATACCTTTTCCTGTGGACACTTTTTAGCTATTTAAATCAGAATGAAGAATTATAGATATAAATTTGCAAAAATTATCATCTAATAATGAATAATACATAGATTGTAACAAAAGTCATTTCTTTTGTTCATATGGTATTTCAAAGCATATTTTGATTAGAATGAAATTTTAACTCTCCCTGTGGACATAGTATTTATTGGGTATATGCCTTTTTTACCTCTAAATATCTGATAATTAATTATTTTCTACAAAAATAAATTTTATATGCAAGTATTGACATTTATATGAATAAATAAGCAAATCAAACAACAGTATCAAATTATGTAAATGGAAAATGTTACAGCACTTTATATCCTGAAGACATCAAACTCCACACTTAACGTGGTTTCACCCGTTAACGTAAAATTCAGCCAAAAACACGTTAATGAAAAAATATTCAATACCATGACTCCCCTTTTCAAAATCCTTAAGGATATTCTCCTTACCATAAATACTTCCTTCACTAATGCTCCCATTATTGACAAGACAACTTAGCACTATATGGTTTTGTCTGCTTTTAGCAAACTGTTCTCTTTTCCCTAAAGACACCATCCAGCCAAGTGTCATGATATCATATTTTGTGCAGTGATACCTGGAAGTTGTACTCTCCTATGCTGGAGTAGGGAATAAACAGATTGACATGATGGCTTCTACTACCTAGTCAGAGTTCATGTTTCTCATCCCAAGATCCCAAGATTTCATGTCTAAATGATCGCATATGACACCAAGCGCACAACATTCTTATGAAGTTGCAGCAACATTCCATTCTATTTTGTTTTGGTTCTTGTGACATTAAAATTGTTAGGGATCTCAATAGTTCTGTTAAAATGTACTGCTATTTAGTTCACTGTGGCATTATTTCAATGTCCTGGTTTCATTCTTCAAATAAAACTGTATGTTGTCATTATGTTCTGTGTTGCTTTTATCTTAACAACACAAAAATATAACATTATAACTTAGTAGTTAAATAGTTATTATTTGGTGAGCTCTCAACATCACCACTGGGTAAGCTAATGCTACTTTTAATGAGTAACCAACTGACCAAAAAGTATGACTGCAAAATGATATATACTGGGCTACAATCTTGTTTTGGTTCAGGAGGAGAGGAATGTAAGCCAGTAGCGCTTAATTTGGGTCAGGAGGGGAGTACTATAACGTCATCAGTATCATGGGCTTTTGATTCAGGAGGGGCACTGGTTATGGGGTAATAAGGGGATACTACATTATATTTGTACTTCTGGGCCATCATAGGCATCAACAAAGGAGTTGGCATTATTTTAGTGAACTATTGTGGGGTTAATGTGCTAGCTCACAATGTGTAGTTAAAGATGTTTAGTTCTTAATAAATAAGTAAGGTTTTGATCTTGCCTTCATCTCAATACTTTGTTCATTCAGTCTCATAGTTCAATAGAACAAATAGTGGTGAGCACAAATTCAGGATTTTCTTAATAAGGAAAAAGGTAGGTGTTCTTTAATATGAAGGTTTCCATCAGCAGGGGCCTACACACAACAGCTGGTGGCACCAGTGGTCCATCACCGATCAGACACTCGCAACAGGAACAGCGACGTCCTTAAGGTTCTCAAAATGCCAACCCTTGCAACAGCGATGGTTTTGACCACATTTGACCACATTTAATTGACTGATAAATACATTTCCACCAATTAACTTCTATATATTTTATAAGCTTAAGGACACAGGTGTCATTTGCTGAAAACAGAATATTGAAATAATTGTTCCAAAATGTCCCCCTCACACATTTAAAAAAAACTGGGGTGCCAACCTTCGCTGTTATCACCAAAGTTGGATTCCATGGCTGTTCAACAGGGATGGGTCTCACTGTGGGAACCAACCCTGGTAACAGGAGACTCATTAAATTATGAAACAGAGCACAGCCCTTTGATGTCCCTGTTGTGGGCACCATCCCAGCCAAATCCAGATTCGGTGCTGCTAGCATGCGTGGCGGTCACGCTAGGTACTTAACCACCCCCTTCCCTTACATATATAGTGTATGTATACATATATATGTATACGTAATATATGGTATAGTCAAATATATGTGGTAGCTTGGCTGCGTGTATATTGACAAGAAGTGAAAATAGAACTTGAAAGTATGTGGTCATGTTGAAATAAATTCAAAATTGGTCACATTAAAGCCCAGTTTAAGGTGCCATGTTATTATCCTTTGAAACCATAATATTGTCATTACATCTCTGCGCAGATAAAAGAGTTGATGTATGGTTGGGGAATACATTTTTTATTTATAATAAGAAATTTTATGTCAATATAGTGTGTAATTAAATAATGATAATTAATTTTGGTATTGTATAAATCTTAAGAAACCACCCTAGCGGTAAGATAAGATTCTATGTAATATAAAATAAAATATGATATGATATAAAGGTGTGGGTGAGTGGGTTTAAGGATTTAAGGGTTGGGGAGTGAAAATGATGATAAAATAAGAGATAGGTTAAATAGTGATTAATTAGTTAATTAGTGATTAGGTTATAATTTGTGCGCAGTGTGTGAGCGCCCTAGCAACGGCTCCAGTTGGGGTGTCTTTTTAGGTGCAGTATACATTTGACCGCCAGCCCCCTAGTCTCTAAATTTGCGTGTCTGAGCATCCCTGTATGTTTGCTTGTGCACAGCAGTCTTTCTGATGCTGTGCAGAGACTGGGTCATTTGGTCGGCCCCGACCTGCTTGAGGGCAGCTGACCAGACCTTCTTGATCATCGAGATGGGGAGCGGGCGACGCGACCCCAGGAACATAAGTAGCGGGTCGTATGCGTCACGCATAGGTGCCTGCAAGACAGAGAGAGCCTGGTCTTTTCCACCCTGGGAACAGTGACTACCTGTAAGTTGTTTGCCCACTTTATGAGCAAAGTACGTCCCCCGGGGGTCTTGGTGAGGTTGGCCTGCATTGGATGTTTTGTTGGGTCAAAAGTCATGAGGGTATACAGGGCTAACTCAGACTGGCAGAGGGCTCCATAGTATATTATAGGATTGCAGCCCTCACAGCATGGCTCACCTGGGTCTGTGGAATTGCCAGGACCGCTCTTGTGAATATGTAGACTGGGATTGAGGGTTTTATTCTGGGAACTCCATAAACACGCAGACCATGTGGATCGGTGGAGTGAGTGGGTAATCCTGAATGACACCATGAACGCCAAAGATGTCCCGACTGTGGCATTGTGGTTGGCTCGAGTACCCGGGGCCCTTGCTGACTCCTGCCTCTCTGGGATGTGCCGGAGGAGCAATGCTAACACCAGATCTAGAGCAGAGGGAATTGTCAATGTTATATGCGAAGAACATGCATGGAGGGACAAGCTGCAAGGCATAGTTATTTACGAAAGTGTCAGCTAGCCTACGATACTTGCCACCCTTATGTCCTCTACTTAAGGCATCTGCAACATTGTTATCAGCCCCAGGGATGTGATTGTATGATATATGGACATCCATGACCGCCTCGACCATCCAGACGGCCCTAGCACAACTTTGGAGTACCATGTTACGGGCCCTCTCCATGTTAAGGACCGAAACAGCTGCCTCATTGTAGCATCTTACCCCTAAGCTTCTGTGGGACCCTCTGTCTTCCTCGGTGATAAATGTATGTAGGGCTACCACTATATTAAGGGCTTCTATTTCTGTTATATTGGCCGCTGGGTTAACTCAGTCACAACCTGTTGGCCATATGCTCTATGGCTGCCGTTGCTTCTATGCCACTAAGGCATGCATCAACTAGGATTACCTTAATGGGTGCTATCAGTGGTATGACGGAGACGCCATTCCATGCCTGGCAAAACTTCATGAACCACTCCAGGTCTGCCCTTACCTCAGGAGTTATATGTTTTCTGTCATCCTTGGCTTGATGCATAGCATCTAGCAGACGGTATATAAATGAGCAGGCTGATCTAACACATTTTGATATGAAAAGAAGTTGGCCAAGGAGTGACTGCATGGTGCGTTTGTTTATAAAAAAAAATGTGTTGTATATGTCACTGACCTTCTCAATGACCTCTACCACCTTCTCTCTGGTAACCGAGATGGTCATGTCGTTGGCATTGATGTATACCCCCGACCACTTGATGGCCTTGGCGGGGGTATGAGCCTTTTCAACCGCCTTGGAGAGACCCAGCGCAGAGAGTAAGTCGCGGGCTTGATCATCGTCGGTCTGGGCCTAGACCCTGTTGGGTGAGATGAGAACGAGGTCATCAAGATACGTGTCGCATTTGAAACCCTTATTCCTAAGATATGCTGTGATACAATCTGCTACTGATTACATGTGTCGGGAACTTACCCTACCTGAAAGGCATGGATAAGTCACAATAAAAATTTCAGTCCCACACGAAACAGAGGAGGGGCTAATCAAGGGGGTCAGACATAAAATTCTTATATGCCCTGGAGACATCAATAGTACTCATATAAGCCCAAGGGCCAGGTCCGCTGCAAGCGTATCCAAGGTAGGGAGGCTATGGTCGGTTTCCACCCCGTAGACCCCGTTTTTGACCACGTATGCATTAATGGATCGATTGTGTGGGAAGGTCATGTCCATTATGACATGGCGTTTCTCACTAGCACTCTTCAGCCTGGACATGAGTGGCGAGATGTGCGCCATGGGGAGAAGTCGGGGGGGGGGGGGGGGGGGGGGGGGGGTCTGAGAAAGGGCCAATGACTCCATTTGGTTTGGTTTGCCGACTGGCAAGCCATACTTTATGAAATCGATGATCTCTGCTGCCCCCGGCATGGGGGCAATCAGGGACTGCCATGCCTCAATATTAAGGGGGATTGGGAGGGGAATGCATGCGCTCATCGCATTTGGAAGACCTGACTCGCAAACTAAGTCATAAATCTGTTTAGCCACTGCCTGCGGGCGCGTGTCAGCACCCTGCTTGAATGGTAGGTTTCCCTCACATGCCCAGAGTATCCAATCAAAATCAGGGCTCACTGGCTCTCCGGATGAGGTGGGTGTCCGCATGGCATGTGTGCTGTGTGACCCCAGGCTTGGGCCTCTCCGCGAAGCCAGGGTGAGCTTGTTTATCAACAAATGGACGTGGTGGGTCGGGGGAGTCGTCTATAGGAGGCGTGCACGAAATCCTCTCCGGGCATGCCGCCTATCCGTATTTTGGATACTGCTGTGGTACCCGCTGGGTCCTCCATTGTGGGGCATCCGACTGTCCATGGTGTTGCAGGCCTGTATGTAGTGGACATGGGCATCCTCATGGCACCCAGCCCTAGTGTTGAACTGCCGGCATATAAACTCCTTCCTGGTGGTGTTCTGTCGCAGCTCATGAGTGGGCTGACTATGGTTTCCCTTTCTGCCCCCTGTCATTGCAATCCTGATCCTATGATTTTGTATGGTTTGCTGACCGTTCCACTGTGTCCCATATGAACTGGGACCACCTCCTTACCCCCTCCCGTTGCCTCTCTATCATCACACGCTCAGGGGTCCCTCAGTAACTTTATTGTTACATTTACGTACTCCATTGGGTGTATCTGATGTCAAGCTTTTGCTTCATTGTGTGACAACCCTACCGAATGACGTACATATAAGGCTTATGAATGGCCTGTTTGTTCAGTAGATCACAGTGTAACATGTTCTTACCCTCTGCAGCCGGGATGGTGAACTGCTCCTTTCGTAAAATGTTATCCA
Organism: Lepidonotus clava; assembly: GCA_936440205.1. NCBI lineage: Eukaryota > Metazoa > Annelida > Polychaeta > Phyllodocida > Polynoidae > Lepidonotus > Lepidonotus clava. The sequence continues at coordinate 49,061,964 of OW387135.1, read as the reverse complement.
CATAATTATGTAGTGTTGGCCTTCCTTAGGTCCCTTGGTGGCAGCAAGGTGTGCGCCCCCAGGAGTCACCTGTGCTGAGTGGGTTGAGGCTTGTGTCTGCATTTACAATGCACTATTGTTGGGCATGCTGGTATCTGCCCTATGGTTGATGAGGGATGCACTCATGAGCTGGGTCTTCACCTTGACCATGTCCCCCTTGAGTTGGGCGACCCTTTGCTCAGACGCAGAGGCGGTCGAAGTATTGGAGACCAGTTGGCTGTCTCTCTCCCTCCAGCTGGTGGTGGAGTTGGTAAGTGAGCCCCCCTCAGACTCTCCCTCGTATCATGGCTGAAATGTAATCTCATCCTCCTCCCCTACAAACGATTCCCTGATATTCCTTTGCGCGAGTTCCTTCGCCTTCCTGGCCCGGGCCTTCAGCATGGCATGGCCGTCGTCAGTATTATTACGTCTCTTTCCTCTGGAAAACAATGACTTGCCCGTCCATTGGCACAGCTACCTAGATATAGCGAATCCCCGTGTTGTGTACAGTTGCACTTCTATCGCTGAGGTACTTCAACAGGCCAGGGGTGTGGATGTTTAAGGATTTTTGGTAGAGATAGGGTAGGTTGTGGGTGTAGGTAATGGAGGTAGGTAGATGAAGAAGGAGGAAATAGGGTGGATTGTGGGTAGAAGGGTTGTAGTTGGTAAGTTAAAATGTAAGGGGAGTGTTGGTAGTAGGTATATGGGGTTGTGTGTGTATATCCCCGGGGGGTTGCAATGACCCCTCCTAGCGTGGGCACGGCGAGCATGAGGAACCCATTTATTGTCTTTTTGTGGAAACCAATATATGTCACCCCATGAGTAATAACCTCTAACTACAAGATAAAACTAAACAAAGCACTAGATATATATGACTAATGATTTGAAGCAAATTATAGGCATTACATTTGATATATAAAAGATTCCTGGGTGACCACAATATGGGTTCGGGCAACCAAGTAAATTCAGCTAGTTGCCCAGTGGGCAACCACCTTTTGAAACGATTTGTTGAGCCCTGATATATATAGGCCTATGAGTTGGGACATCTGAATTCGACAATACTAAACTACCAATGCTTGACAGGGCTAATTCTTAAATTTCGGAGGAGACATGGCATTAAAGGAAACCTTGCACATGAAAATGTTAAAAAAAGTCATTTTTATTAAACATCGGGCATCTGCCGATAGCCAATATCACATGAGGGACACCCCACAACCTGATGGTGTAGTAGGATGTTCAAGTATTAATTCTATTAATGTGAAGGGTTATACAATAATTAAACAATTGAAAATGAACTCACCAAAGACGGAAACAGACCATCCATGGACTATGAACTAGCATCTCATTGCAAGGTTGTGATTATGTGCATGCTTCTGATGCTTTAATTCTAGTCAGAACATTTCAATTCCGGTACTGATATTTTTGCACTCTACTAAATGTGCTACATATCAACAGGTTGGGGCTACGACAGAAAAAACGGGATATCCCGTTTTTTCAGGATGGAACCCTCTAATTCATTTCCAAACATTCCATTATCATTTTTTCAATATTATGATATGACCTTATATAACAAACAATTATTTGGTCAAATTAAAATTGATTCCCATTGTTACAATAGCTGTTTAAATAGTTTTTAAAAGTCTGCCTGAAAAAACGGGACATCCTGTAAAAAACGGATCACAAAAATGTCCTGTTTATTCAGGACGGGCCGTTTTCTTGGGATGATTTTTGTCACTTTTAAAAAATAAAAATCAATATTAAAAAAATGCAACGATAGAATGTGAAAATGCAACGATCATTTTGATGCAAAAGATGTTTACTTTCATTACAAATAATTTTTGAATTTAGCAAACTCCTCATTTTCTGAGCATTTTTAGTTATGTAAAAATATCGATTGTGTAATTATTAGTCATGTAATTTTCAAAATCAAAAGCGTTATTAAATTCATGTTAAATGCAGAATTTCATAATTTTTGTAGCTGGCATATGTAGAAGTATTTTATCTTGTTTGTCTTGCATTTTATTGATGTATAATTTCATCTAACATAATTAGATAATACATTTTTTCATAATTGCCTGTTTTTCCAGGACGTCCCGTTTTTCAGTAGTGTCCCCAGCCTGATCAAACATATCTCATTACCATGTGCCTTTCGGGTACTAATGGATAGAAATCTATATACATTGTACACATAGGAAGAAACTCTACAATAGTAATTTAGTGTACATTAGTTGTAAACAATTCTTCTTTACTTTCAGGTTAAAGGGTGAAAATGGAAATGTTCGAACCTGGTAAAATCCTTAAAGAGTAACTCTACACAAAATGAGTAATTTGTTACAAAATTAGGATATTGTAACCTGACAAGTTACTTATGGAACACTAAATCCTTTACCCATATAAAGGGTAAAAAAAAGAACCTACTAGGCTAGGAAGAAATGCTATGGAACATAGAGAAGCTTTCCGACAAGGTAGAAAGTTTGTGAATTAGATGTACATTCGCACATCTGTGCAAGCTTATGCTATAGGTAGATAGTTCAGAAACACAAAATAGGAAAAGTGAGGGGAACATAAGGAGAGAGAAACCTCTGCATATAATATACCGTTCTTTTATTTTTGCATAATAAGAACTTTGCTTGATTCTTTTCCCATATTCTGGAGTCGCCCTGGCCACTCGCCAACCTTGCATTTGTGAGTCAAACCCCTGTGTGGCAATGACAAATAGCCCCTAGATTCACCACAGTGGGAATATCTTACATTCTGGATGGACGTGTGTAGACCATACGATTAATTGACCAATAATGTCATGATCATGCACAAAGGTAGTTAACAAAACACCTTGTGCATGTAATTAGTAGTGTATGAATAAAATGAAGGAACAGTCACCAGATTGTAGATTACATATTATAAAGGGTATTCGAAATTATACAAATTACTGCGTTATGTAATGTAAACATAGCAGGCAACATCTCCTAGTAAGCAGCACTACTCTGGAGAAAATCAATAACTAAACTAATATATAAAGGTAGTGATCTGCGGTTAACGGCAGATAGCAAGTTGATATACATTTGGAACAATACGAGTCTTAGGGTTTCGGGGGTTTGGATAGCCATATATGTGACATCTGGTGACTAGTAACGGAACTGTACTATTGCATGACCGCACGAAGGCGGCGGACTTTACGGAGGAAGCTTGTCTTCAGGCAGTGATGTTTGTGAACATAGGATTAAGATAGGTTGTGACCACACTGGCAATTATAACGCAATCAACATATCCACTATTAAGCTTGACTCTCAACCAAGCCTTGCCTGCGTTATGGATATGAGCGCCCATCTCATGGATCTGTCTGCCATTTGACTAGCAAGGATACAGGAATATTAACTAAGACTGTTCGGATGATAAAGTAATAGCAGTTCCCCATAAATAATTAAATACCCATAACAACAACTAGCGTTCAATCAATGTTTATAGTTACATTCATAGCATTTACAACCATTTATCTCAGCCATGTCTTAAACCCATTGGAACACTTATCCTAAAGGTATTCTTGTTATATACTGTTGTTCCTGAGATCTTTAGCCTTACAACATTGTTAATACTAACTATATCATGTACAATTAATATTAGTAAAAAAAAAGAAAACAGTAGGGTAGGTAGGTCGATCTATAAAAAAAAAAGTAATCTTTGCTTATTCTTTTTTGAACTTGGCAAGTAGATCTGGGTGTGTTGAAAATAATAAAGAAAAAACTCTAAACGTCCTTTAGTACAATTTATAACTTCTAAGATACATGCCCTGACCAAATTGGATTTAGGGGGGAAATGAAAAGAAAATCCTAAAAAAAAAAATGTTAGGGTAGGGTGAACATTTAGTGTAGGTCGGAGTTTGTTTTACCTCAAAAGGATACAAGAAAAACATTTTTCAGTGATATCGATTCTAAAAATGCTTTTAGAATTGGTCATATTTATTGTTTTGGTCATAACAAACTTTAGGCATTCTTTTGTATTACGATTGTGATATTCCAAACTATTCTTGAACAATTCAATTTTCAGCAAAAGTGAAGGACTTTTTTTTAGGGTATCTGGAAAATGGGGCAATTTTCTTCAAATTATAAATGTTACACGTGTCTTAATCTATAACAGTATAGATAATGTATAAATAAGTGGATAATCCAATGTCAGTGTGGCTAATTCATCCAGCACAAAATTCGCCAATAGTGGCTAGAACATTTTAAATCCTAGCGCAACCTCAGCATATTGGGATACTCTGCAGAATTTAAGATGCCAGAACCGTCTCAGGGCGTCTTGGGTTAAGACCTTATTTGAGGAACAACCCCAGCTTTTTGGTTACTGGATTCTGCATTTGTGGATTTGTTAGAAGAGTGTGGGTGCATCCTTAACTAAGTCTTATGGATGAACGAACACACCTTTGCCAAAAGTATTCTTTATGCTTTGTTTAAATTGATTTGATTTCTTCGGAAAGGGAAGCCGTTACAAAGGTCTCCCTCAGTTGAGTAAGAAAAAGTGCTAATGATTGAGACAGACTCATAGAGTTTAACTGATAATTTATTTCTGATGAGAACAATGTATAGTAAACCACCATAGATAACAGGAAAGTACAAAAGATGGGATATTCCATATTCTCTCATCAATATTTCCTGTGTTTTTCCAAATCTGCAGTACAATTATATCCGATGAATTTGACTGCCTTGAATTGGATCATCCAGCTTGTTTATCTTTTTATCTTTTATGTTTTTATACACATCATCAAGGCATTTATCAAAGCTAAATGTGCTTTCAAGTTAAATGCCAAGATGATTAAAACTTTCAATTGTATGAATGACAGTGTCTGCAATAGGTACATAATCACAATTCTCATTAGAATCATCAACCTTATCCTGGGTACGACCAAACCACATTAACTTAGTTTTATTCTGATTAATAGTAAGTCTATTCAGTGTGTTTATTCCAGATTGTAATAATAGTGGTGATTTCAGATTTCGAGGGCCCATTACAATAGAGAACTATTTCATCAGCATACATAGTTATTGAAATATCCTTATCCAATATTTCTTTATGAATATCATTAACATATATTAGAAAAGGCAGAGGACCTGAAGAAGATCCTTGAGGAACACTTAGAGAAATATTACTGAGGCTGGAGACAAAAGTACTTATTTTTGTTTGCTGCATCCCGTCTGATAAATAACTTTATAGTGTCGAAAGCCTTCTGATAGTCTACATGATTATATACATCCAGTTAGCAGATTCATTTTCATTTTGGTATAAATCTCAGGCATAACTCAAAAATTACAGTCAACGTGCTATAATTACTCCTAAAACCATTTTTCTTTTTTTTTAATAACATTCTTTATTCTGGCAAAAGCATTAGTACAATGTACTAGTTTTCATTACTAGCCAGTATATATAATGAGGGATTCACAGAAACGGTAACATTAATTTTGTTGTTTATGAACATCATATGCAGTTTGCTGTAGTATAAGATTAATATTGAAAAGAAATATATTTGCAGACAAATATATCAATTTATCATGTGTTTAGTAATTTAGTAATATATTATTTATAAATAGATAGTTACACTAACTGTTTCCAGGTCATAAAGTCAAAATAAGTTAATAATACTGTGATGAATGGTCCATTCATCTTTAAAGGTACGATCTATTGACTTAGTGAATTTGGTATGGTGAATTTGTAATGTGAAATATTCAAATAACATAGTGAAGACGGCTTGTGTAAGGGAACGAAAACAGGTACAAAATGAACCGAAACTTGTATTCGGGTGGGAGAGACCGAAAACTGAGGTAACCATATGTGACATCAGAATGGTCACGTGGTCGAGATTGACCAATCAGAATCAAGTTGTAGCCTATAAAAGAGGGCATGAAGGCCCGAAATAAACAGTCCCTTCTTGGTACTCACTGTGTTCACATGTCTCTTCTTTAAGATGCCCGGCCAAAGATATGTAATAGTAGCAGTGAACAATCGAGTAGAACTTAGCTAAAGAACCAGAATTAGAGATAAATTGGACAGTAACTGGAAAGGCCCAAAGGTGGTAAGAAAGCCCGAAACATCCCGAGAAGCAACCCAAGACCGAAAGACCGGCCAAGTACCAAAGCCAGAAATAGTAATAGACCGACCGACACAACACTTTAATGTCCAAAGCAAGCCCTCCCCCAAAACCCCTCCTGACCCGACCATTGAGAACTCCACCCCAACCGTCCAGTCCGTTCACCTTTGTGCAACTCTTCATCCAGCTCGAGACTGAGGCAACCCGAAAGTCTCTTCACCAAAGAACGTCACACTAGTGGCAGCGGAGGTGCTGGTTTTGCACACATGGACTTGTGTACATTGCGGGAGACCACGGGAGTTCGATACCTATGGCGACGGCAGCGGTTTTTGACCAGATGGACACAACATCGCCTTCAAGGAAGGGGGGGAGGGGAAAGTGGACATTAAAGCGGAAGATACGACCATCATGGATTGGAGGTTCAACTCCATGGGAACGTCTACCCCAACAGAGGAGCACAACCACAGCATCGAGTTGAGACGGTCAGAGTGGGCCTGAAAAGTTTAACTTAAGGCCCAAGAAGTATGATGGGAAAGCAGATTTTGAGGGCTGGATTAACCAATTCAATATGCCGACCTGGGACATTGGACGAATGGCTGAGAAGGCATTGATGCTCTTTTTATCTCTGACCGGAATAGCACTAATGTACTTTGTCGGAATCCTGGGCAGTATGCAGCGCGATTGGAGGCCCTGCGTCAATATTTCGGGCAATAGAAGGACACCTACAATGCCCTGCAGGAGCTGGCCGGTCTGAAAAGAACAAAGAACCAAAGGGCAAAGGAACTGGCCTACAACACCCGACGACTGATCTCGAGGGCCTACTTCTCCAACGACTACGTTAGCCAGGAAAAAGCGGCACTGCACGCCTTCCAGGCTGCGGTGGGAGAAGAACTGCAATTAAAGCGCGCGGATAATGTCCGACTTTATTGCTGTTACAAACATCTCAGCTACGCTAATACCCACAAACAGGGTGAATATGACTTTTACACTGGGCTTCTTTTCCAAGATGGTGCTTACGCACATTTTTACTGATTTAAACTACACTGTTGAATAGATCCTAAATAGGATCATTAAAAGGTGTTTTGAAGTGGACTACTACATGGCGGTTCTTGCCATGTCCTTCAAAGGTAGTAAACAACTCCTACTTATAGTTTTTACCCTACAGTTATAGTACCTGTCAATTCCTTATTAAGTCTAGATGTAACCTTATAGATGTCTCCTTAAGAAAGAGAAGGAACCGGCGGTCAGATGCTTATTTAACAATAGCATGCCTGAAACTTCACTCCATTTCTCTTTTTTTCACATTTTATGTTGACTGCAACAAGATCAAATCACAAACAATCTGGTGTCCCTCTTGAATACAGTACTTATTAGCTTATATATGTAACTATTAGTTCATTACTAGTCATATAAGTCAGTGATGGGAGGTGCTGCCACCTGGTTATTGCTATATTTGTCAATTCATCAAACATAACCTTTTATGAATTACTGAAACGGTTATAAATTTTCCTCATTGGCATTCTGACAAAACGGTATCCTAGTAACAAGACGCAACCAGGTAATATAGTTATTTTATAATGCTATAATTAGTCTGATTTATTTGTATATTGCTTTACATGCACTGTATGAAAATAGACCTTTAAGACCTTTAAATTTCTGTAAATGGCCATGGGGCCCTTGAGGCTTGCTAAAGGAAATAGAAAAGTCACCTTTACAAAACCTTTCCAAACTTTTTCAGGTGATCTTTAAAATTCATCAAAGACCTTGCGATGGCATTGGAAAGGTGGCACATCCTATGCCTTTAATGAACTCAATGGACCCATTTACAAAATTAAAGGGTTTAAAAGTCTAATTTGGCAGAGTGATGCATTTTTTCCCTTCTCTTCACAAAAAACCATCTCATAATTGCCATTATTCTAGCCTTCCCCAAATATCTGTTCCTCCCTATATTTCTATATCACATAACACATAACTAACACCACTATCAAGTAACAAGAACACGAGCATTACCATTACCAGAATAGAAATGTTACAAATATTTACTTCTCTAACCATCATATTAGTGGAATTATTATTATATTTCATGTCTAAAACATGATCAATAATTTTGTCGGACCATCATCGGTTGGAAATCGGTTGGAATAATTCACTATCACATATGTCTGTTGGAAATTGGTTGAAAAAAATCAGTTGACATGATCCAAATCATGATTATGATGTAGAGTGGACCGATTTTCAACCAACTTTCAACCGACCTGCAACCGACCTGCAACCGACCTGCAACCGACCTGCAACCGACCTGCAACCGACCTGCAACCGACCTTCAAATGACCTTCAAACGACTTTCAAATGACTTTCAAACGACTTTCAAACGACTTTCAAACGACTTTCAAACGACTTCCAAACGACTTCCAAATGACTTTCAAACAACTTTCAAACAACTTTCAAACAACTTTCAAACAACTTTCAAATGATTTTAGAGATATTTTGTAAATCGGCTCACTATTGGTTCAATTTTATTGCAATGTGGATCAACGCCTTTAGTTGTTTACTACGTATTGCCTACAACTTATTGTAGTATCAAAGAGAATTGTAAGTCTCTATTGCATTAAATAAATTGATAAAACGGAAAGATGCATTTGTGAATGTTAATTTTATTTTACCATAAGTGAATTAATCCATTTAACACTGCTTACAGTTATTACTTAAAATTGTCTGATAATGAACTTACAACCGAACGATGAAAATAAATCATAAGAGTTAGGTACCTCTTACGAGTGTACACATTACTTACAAACTTTAATTTTAACTCCTGACTTTGAAAAACCTTAACGGTTTTAAGATTCTAAACTGTTAGGTAGATAAATTTTGATATTCTTCTTTAATTAAGGTAATTGTTCATTTATTTTTCAACCAATCATTGGAATGCTTTTATTACATCTTGTTTCAAATTCACCCTACTATGATGTGTAGGTGACTATGCTAAAGGTAAGTAAATGTCATAGAATAAGACTATTGTGATTATTAATTATGTGAAATTAGTAACAATTATGAAAAACACTTGTAGTGTAGTGAAATGTTTCGAATTTCAATCTACTTAACCAACATTTTGAAAGCTACAAAAATTGGAAAAGCGTCGTTATCAAATTTGTGTTATAGAAACAGTGGGTGAAACTGTATACAATAGTTTAATTTTACATGATTATTAATTTGATATGTCAATCTTTATTTTGCTTAATTTGCATTCTACAAAAAATTTGTTTATAGTTTCGATGAGCATAGTTAGGCTATGTAAGTATGTTTTCCACAAAATCTACTTAACAATATCCAAATTACCATTTGAAAGCAACATACAAGTTTCCATTATCATTTAAAGGGTATAGAATAATCTAATTTCTTTTAGTGATTTCTGTCAATTGAAGTATAATATTGATTAAAGAATATAGTATGACACACTGATCCCTTCACAAAATATTCATTGACATCATTACCTATTCTTATTTAGCTTTAGCGTGGTTAAGAGTGGAAATTCTTTCTTGAATCTACTAATCCTAACCTAATCCAGATATGGTGACCAAAGTAATTCCATGAATGCAGTTGTGTATAGTAATCTAGATTTTTCAATGTCTTGGGTCACACTTCCAACAGTGTCTGATGCTACGATTCACTGCATGTAGTCAGACTGGAGCAGTTAAGCCTCTCTGTAGTTTGGTAATGTTTTTTTTTCCTTTTTGTATAAAAGGTGTTCTGCAGGTGATTGCCAATTGTTTGTGATTGCATATTATTTTGTATGGTTTTGTAAAGAACTAACTTCACAAATAATATTATATTTGTGGACATTTCCTGGGCAGCTTTTTTGATTGATGACCCTTATTCCACCTCCACGAAAATTCATGGAATTATTTTGGACACAATTTCACACAATGGCATGGACACTTTAGAAATAAAATGGCCATTAAGATACTAACTTGTGGTTACATAAAAGACGTTGCTGTCTGCTCAGTCCTTTGTGGCAGTGAAAAAGGAAATCCCATTTATGGGGTTGTGAGACATGACTTCATATGAGAAATAGCTGATTAAATGTGTTCATGCTCTTCAAACTCTAACCTGTGTTTTTCTCGACAAAGTTATCTTGGTTTATCTTTTAATGTTCCAGTGTTCTAGGTATATACTTGGAAATGTTTGTTACAGTACTTAATAGTTACCACACATTATTAAGAGTTTTGTCAAAGGCGAGAAGAAAGTTACACCATTTTGAAAATGTATTCAGCCTATACACAAAGTCTAATTTTGGAATGATATACGTCAATAATAATTATTGTGATTATTGTGATTCTGGTTAACAGAAACCAAAAGCAATTTGTTGCCAATGTTTTCCAAGTTCAAATAACTATGTAAAAACATTACATGAGCTTAGCTTTAGCATATTATGGCGAAATGTAATCCATGAAAATTGGTATAAAATCATTGAAACCCGTTTCTATTGCTCAATTCTCCCTACCATGGATAGCATATTTCCTGTGGTCTACCTGCAGGTTAGCCTAGATCAAGGTGCATCCTGGGTAATATGTTAACAAACTTCAATGCTTAAGTATAGACATTTACATTAATCATGGCATTATTTGTGGTCAAACATGATAGAAATCAATATCAATCATTTTCTTATTTTGTATCCATTTACATTTATTATTTTTGAAGTTCATTTGAAAATTCATTCATGAGAGATTAATCTAGAGCAAATAAATGTATATTTTCTATACATTTCCTTGTGTTTTTGTCAACAAATTCAGTCAAAATTAACCTGCATGTACCAAAAATACTGAAAATCAGCTATCTGTGGTAGGGAAAATTGAATTAACATGGTTTAAGCTGGTTTTCATAGAAAATACTTTACAATTGAGCATTGAAAGACTCTTGGAACATATTACTATAGTTTTGTCACTTATGTTGGTTTTTGGTCCCTTAATTTAAGCTTGCAAACTCATTTTATGTCAAAACAGTCTAGATAATACGGAAATAAACTTTGTTGATAAAATACAGCCACGTGCAATTGTCCTTCATCATCAAGGGGTTTCATCTGGTCCAAATGTCAGTTTTCTCATGTCGCCTATCGCCTTATCTTACGGAAGCCAGGTGGCATCCAACCTATTTGTCTGCAAAATCAATAGAAAAGAAACAGGCATATATTAAACAACATTACTCTAACTATAACAGCATTCTCTTCTGAGCAGTGAATTAAAAAAGACCTCTTTATACTAGATATGAAGGGTTAAGTACTCCCCATACTCTAAACCCACAGTACCTATGCGGGCTTTTCCCATAGGTTAACATACATTTTACACAATGCCTGTATATTATGGGTGTAGACCTTTAAAACTGACAGGGCAACATAGCCTTTCCTTTTTTTATAAAAAAAAAGACACCTAAAACAAAAGAAATGAGCCATAGTGTTCTCCACAGTAAGGTTCTTATACAGCCTGTACATTTTCAGTTCTACTATGACTACAGAGGACATGGGCATATATCTTAAAATCAATGGGTGCTCCTACCAGAGGTGGATTAAGGAGCAGGGTGTGGGGGGCGCCCCCCGCCAATTTTTGCTTTTTCTTTTCTTCCCAAATTATTCTTTTAACGTACAATACTAAAGGGAAAAAAGGAGTGCACCCCCCACTAACCCCCTTTCTATTACCGCACACCCACCTTTTCAAATGCTATATTCGCTACTGCCTACTACACAGAGATAAGGGGCTTTTTACACCTATGCCATATGTTGAACTGATGCCATAAGTAAGTCACGTAGGTGTAAAAAAAAAACTCCCAATACACAGTTAGTTCCTCTTACCCGCTTCTGTGGAAGAACTGGCCGGGCATGCGGGGCGGTACAGGGCCGTAGACGTTAGGCTGGGAGTAGCCCCCCAACCCACCTCGGCCCATTGCTGCCAGACGGCGTTGGTAGACGGCGCACAGGCAGCAGGAATGGATGAGGAGGATGATGAACATGAAGCAGGTCAGCACCAGGAGCACCAGGTTGTAGGTGTTGGGCCGCTGGTCTACGGGAGGCCTGCCGAACTCGTCCTCCAGACGGTCACACCGGGGACCGCCATAGCCCGGTTCACAACTGAAATAAACCAATTTGCATCAACCTATGACATTTAAAAAAGAGGGGGGTGGAAGGATTTGCATGTAGGCTAAGTACTAAAATGGCACACATTTGTATGCACACACATGGCATTTTCCCCTCTTCTTGTACTAGTTTAGGGGTCGATCAAAGGGTTGGGGGGAGGCCAGGCCCCCTGGACCTACCGAACCCACCCTCTGGGGTCCAGCCATGTTAATTATTATACACACATAAATGGGAGGGGGGTTGGACCCCTCATAATCTTACTTTCAGAAAGTTTAAGAATAATAAACGATGTTGAAATTGACACCCTTCAATACACATTTCAATAATTTGATAAACATTTCAGACCTGCATTTTGGCTGACCATTCACGACTTCACACTCAGTACCCATCAAACAATACCCGATATCATCCAAAGCTGAGCATGGGTCATTGAACTCTGGAAAATTAAATAAATTACAGTATTAGTGAGCTTTGGCATCATTAGAATCCTTCTGGTGACAAGTCGGTTGTGCCAATGTTGAACCTGTCGCTAATTGAGACCACATTTTCATCAAGTCCATCTATTTAGATTGATGTGGCCTTAGGTAATTTTAAGGAGTCTTAAACTGTGTGAATCTTTCTTGACCCTTCACTTTTGTAATTGAATAAGAAGGTTAACGAAAAGGTTAGATTGAAATATAAGTAAGCATCCCTTGAAATAACGAAACCTTGTACTGATGTGGGTGTCAGTCCTGATGCACAGTAGTTCTCTTAGATAGTTGTTTGTTAGAAACTAGACCCATAAGAAGATAGACTCTCTGACTTATGCACAGCTGTGATGCGATTGGAGAGGAGATAGATGATGTCATGAGTGAGGCAGAAAAATGTGTATGTTGGTACCGGTACTTGTCAGAGTGAAATAAGTGACCTCTGCAGGCACCTCCGAAAAGTGTGGGCTTGGAGAACTGGGATAACACTTGGGCGCATGAGCAAAGAGATAGGAGACTTGAGATAGGAGAACTGGTTTGTGAGGAGTAGAACAGACAATCTCTAAGACTGGCATTGGTCAAAGGAAGCTCAGTGGCACATATTATTGCATTTGGACTAAATAAACATTGACCTTTCACACGAGTGTTCTCTGTCATCCCTGAATTGGGAACTAGGTTCTAGGACGATTACTGATCATGAGAAGATGGAAGACTGCGATTGGCAACAGCTTCATTGGAAATTCTCACATGGAGGCTTAGCGGAATGTAGATTAATTTTCATGCGTAAAGTAACCCCATAGTTCAACGTCTCTGGGTGAATATCATGGGGGTCTAAAACGATGTAATTATAATTATCTCCAGGAAGATTGGGCATCAGGATGTTTCCCAACAGAATCCTCGAGGAGCTATTCACATTTTGGAATAGTACAGTGCAAATCAGGAGTGGCAACGACAAACTAAGAAAATCAAATGTTCCTACCTAGATTACCAGCCATATTGGGTGCGGTCCATGGCACAGTGTTCCCAAGAACCTTCAGACGTACCCCATTACTGAGGGGCACGTACAGGTTTTCACCATTAAAAGTTTCAATGGCTCTCACGAGTCCCTCCTTCAAGGCCTCTCCGGTTGGTTCAGTCAGAGTTACAACTGTTACCTCTGCAATGATGCTGCCAGGTCTGGAAGATGTATTTGATTTTCAGCCATTAATCCATTAGCTGTAGTTTTTCAACGATTGGGGTGTGGATGTGGGGGGGGGGTTCCTGATATTGAATGCCGAATTTAAGAAATGGATATGTGGCCTGTCACTATATTTCAAATTCCCATTTCTCTTTTAAAAACCTTCCATGTTGCATGTCGAATTGAAGAAAAACCCATATCATGTAGTTTATTTTCCTCTTAAAAAACATTGGCCATGTCACCCTCTCAATTATAGGGGTCTACACCCGTAACAATGGTCATTCATTTTTCTTGTTGGAAATGCACTGAAAATATTTCATCTTATTCTCAATCTTCTTATTTGTAAGATCAACTGAACCTTTATATTAGTGCTCATTGCAAGAATGAAATATCAGTCATAATTACAGGTTGATAATGGAAGAAACTGTAATGTAAAGTAGGTGAATACCTATATATGTTTGTAACGATTAGCAATTCTGTTTACAATTACATAAACTTGCTCAAGGCAATTTAAATTAGTACCACAAGTAATTTCTTTATTCAAAGTGAGGACATATGTTGGTGAGTGATTATTTTGACAAGAGCCTCAAGGAGGGTATCCATTGAGCGATTGAAATAAATTCTGGTCGTCTGGACCAGTTCTGGTTGCTTGATTCTGGTCCAGAACAGGTCAATAACATAATCAGAATTTGTCTTTCCATCAAGAATCAAACAACCAGAACTGGTCAAGATGACCAGAATTTAGTTTGGTCACTCAATTTCTTTATTTTTTCTTATTTCAGAGCTACATCTTACAAGTAAGTTTTTCATGTAGTTGATTTTAACAAAAAAATTGGACAACAAAAGACAGAGTAAATACAAAATCACAAAATTCTCCATAATATTTACACACACAAAAACAAACACATTACACAATTTCCCTTCGTCTTATACCATATCAACTTAATTTCAATATCTAATTTAAATATTAACTGTTAACTAATACTACACAGCAGTGCAGTGGTGCGGCAAAAAGCTTTGCATGCCCACTAAATATTATACAACATTATTTTCAATCCACAAACGAGGAATTTTTATCATCAGCATGCTGTATTTCAGCATAGATCTAACCTATTCCATAATGCAATACCTCTATACCAAGGACTTGCACTAACCTTTGCAAGTCTGGTAAATTTCTCTTTGAATTTCACTTAGTTTTTACATCGCAATTTTAGGTCGTTGTATGCCTAAATGACATTCAAGTCCACTATATATACACATCATATTAAGTACCCCCCTTCAAAATGAGAGCCCACTGAGCGATGCAAATAAGATTCTGGTCAAATTAGAGATTGCTACTAACCAATATCTAAAGGTGGGTTCCCATTAAGCTATGCGATCTAAATTAGAGACAAAATACAATGTCACGTCAGTAGCAACCGATATCTGATATTGTTAGATATTTCCCATACAATTGACCCTTCCTTTTAAAACCATTTTTCTGATCGTTTTCGAGCCTCTAGTCTCTTAAATGACCATAATTTTAGCTTGATCGCCCAATGATTCCTCCTCCTCCTCCTCCTCCTCCTCCTTTAAACATGATATTATCTGTGTGTGGAAGTTAAGGAGTATTAAAACAATCACCGAAAAATGAAAGCAACTGATAATCCCCCAAGATTCTGAATCACAGCCAGGAGAAGTGTCTGAAAGTAAACATAACAAGTATTTACCATTTAGGTTCTGTTTGCAATAACTTCCAAAACTAAGACTTTGCAAAAATCATATTTTCATTAATCATGCAATGATTCTACATTTACTGTAACATGATAGTCTGATACTTATATCTACCTTGCTACATGAGGATTTCATTAGGTATAATTAATGTCAGTCTTGCAGATTGCCCACTGTACGGCATGACTATATCCAGTGTATCCCAAAAAGTTTCTGAAACAGCGGACAAATTGTCCGACATTAAAAGGGATAATATCGGACATTTCCATGCCATACTGGACATGTATTTAACACATTAATGTATAGAAGGATTCAGCAAAACAAAAATAAGAAAAAGGTCATTTTAAAAAGGTCAAATGATGACAATTTCATCGGACATAATGTCCAACCTTCAAGGGTAAAACGTCAGACATGTCCGGATGTCCGGTGGTATTTGGGATACACTGCTATATCCTTAAATTGAAGTATTCTCTGTGTATAGGTGATTACATTGGCTATCCTATAGAATATTTCGATGTCATTTTATTTTCAAAGTTTTATTCAATATCTTCATGTATACATGTGTATAGTATAATAATAAGCAAGGTGGTGATTTTAATTATATAATAGATGTTCTAGAGAATGCTGAAAGAGTTCCTGATTTAACACAAAATGATGTATCTCGACCTATATTTCTCTGAAACATGGTAGACCATTTGGAGTATCCAATAGAGTTATTTTGTGTGCTATAACAGACTGCTACATCATCTTTTTTCATTAGGTTGCATTGCATGAAAGCAACTAATTGACTGAAGTTATGTAGTGTATAGGTGGGAACCCATTGAGTGACTAAATTAGATTCTGGTTGTTTCTGTCAGTTCTGGCTGATCAGTTTGGCCGTTTTCAACCAGAACTGGTCGGAAACCACCAAAAAAGGTTCCCACCGAATGATTTACCAGAAGTCGTTCAGTGGGAACACCATTCCTGTTCGTATTCTGACGAGAAACGAAAGTGAAGAAATATGAACATACTAATGAAATACCAATAAAGATTGCAACTTCTGTTGACCAGTATTTCAATGAATTCTAATTCCAAATACAGTAATATTTCGCCTTAATCATAAAAATATAATGGTGATAAAACATTAAATCATTGCATGGAGCATGCTAAATCAAAAGTGGGTTAAAGAGCAAGAAAACTATAGGTTTGATAAATTGCGTGCTGACCCCACTAACCTATCCTTAACCCTTTCAAGACTCCACAAAATTTTCAAATAGTACAAATAGACACCAAATAATTGAGGGAATGTGCCCAAAGGACGCCACTGATATCATAAAGTTTTAAATTAGACCAATGAGAAGCTAAAACATGAATATAAATAATCATTTCCCAAATGGCAATTGTTAGATAAATTACATGGTCCATTTCAGTCTTTTTAAATAGAAAAAAAAAGTTTTTGATATACATAAAGCATCAAATTGAAAATTCTGACATCTGTGGTATGGATCTCTGAGGCATATGGCATCTAGGCCTGGTGATGCCTGAGAGATACAGGTGTCAATAGGTGGTGATGCCTGAGAGATACTGGTGTCCTTAAAGAGTTAAACAAAAATGAATGAACTATATGTATAGTAATACACTTATTTACCTCTATAGCAGATGCAACCAATTTGTGATTGTCTGAGGTTGGATCATTCAAATCATCTTCGAAATTGCCATCTAATGTAATAGTGAAGGTAACTTGACTTCTCCCATCAGGAACTATGTATGGAGAAACAGGTAAGATGGTATCACAGTTACAGTGTTATAGGGCACTCCTGAAATAGTGCCTTTTTACTCATGTGCACTGTTGCATAATCGAACCATTGCAACATCAATAAATCAGAACAATTGTAAGGAGGGGGTTGCCTCCATTGGCACCAGTTTATCATTCAAAAAATGTAATATTTAGAAAAACAAAAGGGGGGCACGCCTTGATCCGCCCCTGACAGCGAAGACTTCATAACCACGGGAGGTTGATACAGGTATTTGCTGCAGGACCTTAATAGTAAATAAACATTTAATTCACATGAGTCTGCGAATATCCTATAAGTTGATATAGTAAGCATCCTCTCCGAACATTGGGAAAGGGAGGTTGAACCAATTATATCAAATTCCCATTTTTTGCAGGTTTAATCAGGAGGACACTGTTTACATTTTAGTAACTGGCACTCAACCGCCTTCAAGAGTCACTTGCAAGACATGTATACCCTGTGGATGCCAGCTCAGACTCAAATGGCAACAAGGCTCGTATTACGGATGAATCTATTAGTTATTGGTGATTTATTACTGTACCTGACTCGTGTACTTCTAGCACAAGATTGTATTAATTATTTTTAAGGAACGAGAGACGTTTGACAAGGAGAGAAATACACAACCATAGGTACTTAGTTTTTTTATCATTTTACTCCCTAATTATAATCATATATCTCAACTACTTGTTTCTTATTCTAGAGTAAGGTGCATCGTCATCATTTTGTATTGAAGTACTATATCTACCTTCACATGATTTATCATTGAGGCTGTATCCAGGGTAGCAGTCGCAACGGTAACTTCCTGGTGTATTGACACATAACTGTTCACAGTCCCCATTTCTCACTGCACATTCATCAATTTCTGAAAAGAAAAGAAATATTGGACCATTTCTCATATGCAAAATATTTCGTGGCAATTCTTCTACAGTCACGTTCATACGTTTTTGAAAAAGAAAGAGTATTATAATCAAAATATGATTCATAAACATTTGTCCATGTTTCTATGCCTCTGTATTTTATACATTGTGACATTTACATGCTGTTATGACTATGTATAAAACTGAATGATCTCCCTATTCCGAAAGTAGCATTGCCTATCTTTGGGGGAAAAAACTTACCAATGCAGATTCTTTCCTCTTCGAGTCGGTATCCACCAAAACAGCCACATGTGAACCTAGTGATACATAGAAAGCAGAAAAAGGAAGAGGATTATCACGGTAAGTGTAGTGGCATTTCTGTTTTTTCAGGCCTAATAATTATACGTTGGTTTTTTTTGCTATCATGTTACTGAATTGAATAAACCAAAAATGTTTAATTCACACGAGTCTGCACTATATCCTGTATTAAGCATCTTCTCCAAACATTGGGAAAGGGTGATCCAACCTTTTCTACAAGTTGATCATTACTTATCTTTAATCTGAATATTTCTTTTTCATCTTCCCATACTTTACCCGCACTTTATGAATAAAAAAGCAGATTCTTTCAAGAAACGGAAATACCAGAATAGCAAAAACTAATTTTCCAGTCATAAAAGCTCCTGACAGTATAAAAGCACCATCTTCCATTTTGTCAACAATATCAGTCCAAATTAGGCTGCAGGTGCTTAAAATACTGAAAATCAGCTATCTGTGGTACAGCCACTCTATCATGAATCGACTTGAGATTTGCTTAGTTACACTAAGACTTAGCTCCAGAAGGTGTATTGTAAGTGTCACAAAAACAGGAAAAGCTTTCTCAGAAAGCACATGGAATAACTTTAGGACCTAGGCCCTTGACTTTTATGACAGAACTTAAGGTAGGATTTGTAGTATAATTGTCATAAACGTATCCCATACACCTTACATTTTAGGAAGAGCTCATTTTTCCACTTCATATTAGTAACCATATTATAGGATATTGTAATTCAGAAACGCTTTTTATACTAGTCGAAATATATTATTCAAACTACAAGAATTCAGATTTAATGTAATAGTTTCATTGCATAACCAACCCATCACAATGTCTTAAAAAGAAACATATATTTAACTGATTAAAATAGTAAGTTACTTTTTTTCTTCTTTTTTTTTTAACAACTTTATTTACCCTGTGGTGAGTAGGATAAATCCTGTCTTCCCTCACCTCCAGCTATAATTTAAACTATTACAATTTCAAATTACATTTCCATTGTCTTTAGATGTTAAAAAAAACAAAAAAACAATCAAACAAAAAACACATGAAATAGTGAAGTACAAATCACGTGATGAGATGAGATGAGATGAGGTGATTTATATAGACCAAAACCTATTATGTTGGTGCTCACAAAAATATACCAGCAGTAATTCTAGCTATTTCTGACTGCACATATTGTTCATATAGAAATCTCTTCAAGTGGGTTTTAAATATATCATAAGATTCTATTATTCTTAAATGTGGTGGTAGTTCATTCCAGAATTTTCTTGCCTGGAACACAGGGGATTTAATTATATATTCTTGTCTCGTGAAGGGAATATCAACTACAGGTGCCACTGCCTGTCAAGTCATCCTTCCACTATCTTTTAATTGGATATCATTGTTTGACACAAGTCTGTAGATAGTATTTATTAGAAAATATTTTTGTCTATATTGTAGGGGTAATAAATTTGCTTGTGTATATAAGTCTAGATTATGAATATCAGTAGGTAACGTAATTCTAAATGAGGTTCTTAAGGCCAAATTCAGCAGAATATCCAGTTTATGGGTATCTTGCTGTGGACATGCAGTAAAATAGATATTATATATTAATCATTAGTGTCTCCCCAGCAAACAGGACACGTGTATTTACCAGTTTTCCACGTGTTGATTTCATGATATACTGGTGTTATGGTTATCTCTGTATAGTGTCAGTATCTTACTAGGTTTTACCCTGAGTTTTCACATAGTAAAACACCATCATGTATTTAATGAAAACTAAATTATTTGTATAACTGACATGATCATATCCATCATGGAAACTATAATTTAATATTTTCTCATGTTTCTTTATGATTTTACATTTTAGTGTCATTTTAGTTACATTCTGGTGTAGTGACAATCATAGAGTAAAACATATGTATTACACTAGTTTTAACACGTGTTATTTTCATGTAATACTGGTGTAATGTACAACTGGGAGTTATACATGGGAAAACTGTATTTTTATGACACCAGTTTTCAACACATGTAATTTCTGAGTATAACTTGTATTTTACATGAGTTTAACATGGGATTTCTCTGAGATTTCATTGAATAATCACATAGATAACCTATAGAAGTTGATAACCTAACACTAGAATTTCACTGTGTAAACTCTTGTAAAACTAGATCAATAGGCAAAAAACACGAGTTTCACACCTCAAAACTCGTGTCAGAAACTCGTGTTAAAAACACATTGGAAACACCAGAAATGTGGTCCACAGAATCACGAGTACAACACAAGTTTGAGACACATGTATGGGCTCCTATATCCCGTGATACCTACGTCCACATCACGGGTCCTTGTTACCTGGGTCAGTATACGTGATCCCATACGTCACAAAAATACTGACGTCGTTACATATTACCCCCAAATGGGTATTGTTACATGACCATGACTGAAAAATAACAAAGATTCTTCCTGCCACTTACCCGTTACCTTCCACCTCTTCACAAATATGATCACAGGGACGGCTTTCACAGAATTGTATCTCTGAAAAATATGAGTTTGAAAAGCATACTATACATTCATTAAAATGATTGCAAGGGATTCTCTTGGCCATTTTTTGTTTTCTAAATTATTTTATTTATACAGACAAAAAATAAGTTTACAAGAACTTGTCTCACTTTTCTCCCTGTGAGATTTGAAATTGATAACCACAAATAATACAATTAACACAGGTTACGTGTATCTAATGAATAATACAATATATCACATTATTTTTTATCGCACAAACAGAATAGCATTTCAAAATATGAAATGCTATTCCGTTTGAGCAATATGTTGATAATATTATTATCACCTTGTATAAAATAGAATATTGCACATTTATCAAAATTCAACATTCATGTATTGATAGTCAAACAAAACAGAATTTTCTGTTTCCAATTTAATCTTTATATAAAAAAAAGATACTGCTTGTTGCTCGCAAATACATGATATGGTTGTACTTATTTTAGATATTTATGATTTCCGGCTTGTTAATCAACCTACCCGAGCAAGTGAGTTTATCTTTGTCAAAGCTGTGGCCTTCCTCACATGTACAGGTCTCTGTGACATAGTTATCTCCATTCACACCTGCCAGTAACAGAACGAATTTGGTTAAGGTGTCAATGATACTGATCAACATGATAGTAATACATCTATGATTTCATCCACATAGACACATTATGATTTCATCCACCCATTTTTTAAAAATTTGAGTCTAAAGCCCTAATTACACTATGTGTCGGGCACATGGATTCGTTGGGTTGCATTGCCCAATGCGTTTGATACGCCTAAGGGGTGTATTAAGGCTATATTAGTGTATGCATTGGGCTGCGTCAGGAGCGAACGTGACCATACATAAAGCACGTTATACTACACATTTTGGCACGCATTGGCATGTGTTGGACTGCATTGGCATACATTGGGGCCATGCTGGCATGCACTTTTTTACAAACATGTTGGTAAAAAAATGCGAGTCAGATAAATTGGGCAACGAGACCAAACACGAATGTGACCCAACGCATGTGGAATATGGCCTTAAGTTTAGCACACCCTCAAATCGCACTGTCAACTTTTGAATTTAGTCACAATGGCTAACTATTACCCTATTGGAGCAGCTGTCAAGGCATGGCCTATCTCCTTATAACAGACAGTAATAGATACAGCAAGTCCGTGTTTGTGTGTGTGCATCTATGTGCCCAAGACCTCACATCTGTGAGTCTAGCATCTTGACCATTATATAGGCTATAGAGGCGGTTGGTCAGGATCACATTCTCTTCTGCTTTTTACCAACTAAAGTTTTTACATATACATATATATATTTAAATACGCAAATACATATCTGTCAACAAACAAAGGTCCATATAACCTCAAAGTAGGCATCTTGGGATTATGGGTTGTAGCGTTGGCTCAACCAGCCTGGGACTTGGCACTAAGATTAACCAACCTTGGAGGCTGATGCCTTGGAAGTTATAACCTCGCCTCCGTGGCGATTTTACCTTCACTTACCACGTTCTTTAAAACTTTGTTGAGTATTGATGAGTAAAATAGCTACCAATATATTGTTTAAAAGATGATTCAATTGCTTAATCAATATACATTTCTATAACTTCAAATGATAAGGGTTGATCAGCTCTCAGACTTCCTCTACAAGGCATTTAGGTAATGTCGGAAGGAAATCCAGGGGAAATACAAAAAAATCATTAATGCAATATGGGGAGCCTATAGAGGGCTGTGAACATCATTTCCTATATCTATCTTACAAGTAGATGTTATTCAGGAAACGAAAGATATTCTTGCAAGTATTGACTCATAAGCGACCTCTGTGTGATTCACATGTAGCTGACTGTACAAGCAGCAATTAATTAAAGTTTTATGAGATTTTAAATGTGATCTGACAGTTAGAAATAAGTACATAATCTATTAAGGTATGAAAATATGGAAATGCCACTCTATACACCCATCCTTTGAGAGCAATTTTAGAGCATTAAGATATTCTCACAGACGCAGTCGATGCCCTCTGCCTGCAGCTGCAGTGCGTCTACCAGGCAGTGAATTGACAAGGTGAAGCTTGTGTTGGTAGTGCCTCTGATGACGTACCCCGGATGTCTACAGGTATACACCAGGGTGTTGTTATCAGGAACACTGATATCTGCTCCTCTTACCTTTGGTGCATTGAACAAGGCAAAATCCTCTGCAAAAAATAATGGAGAAAGGAATGCATTAAGGTAATACCAGCGGTTATTACTGTCATAATTGATCTAGTCAGACTTGAGACCGCATAATTTTAAATCTGATAAACTACAATTAAGGCTGCATTTTATGAATTCCTCACAGGAAATCCACTTTTGTGGATCAATGGCAAATTGAATTGCATTTCTTTGATATATTCATTTTCTTAAGTTGCCTATAGTCTTCTATGTTTTCTGTTTGAGGCACCAAGGGTTTCATTACATTGTGTCTGCATTGTGTATAATAAAACGACCACTGGAAGGACAACTGACTTCTCTAAAGAACAAAAGGTATTAAATGAAAGTGTCATCTACGTGAATCGAGCAATTATCTCAATGAACAACAACAGTGAAGTAGTTGGCCCATGGCTTGCGAATTCTATACATAACAGATCAAACAAGAGACTGACTCACAAATACTGGCTACTAAAAGATGGACTACATCCAACCCGTGAGTTAATGCTGGAGTGGACAAAAGGGATTTTTGATGCTATCACAAAGAACTGCTTACTTAAATTTTGAATGAGCATTTGCTTGATTATGACCTAATTGTTCTCATGATAATTTCTCATTACTAATAGGTAGGTGGCAGCCTTGCATAAGACGCCACTCCTTCACTTATTAGTATGTGTTAGTCATGTTGACGTGTTCTTTATTACAGGATGTATGAGGAAAAGGGACCATTCTCGGCTATTTCACCGAGCCTGACTAAGCATTGAAACTTTCTCTACTATTCATACTTATCCTTGAGATGATTAAAGTCTGTATCAGCGTTAGATTGGAACTATGCATTTGTCTGCACCAAGTTCCCAAAAAATCTTTGATAGGGCAGTTAACTCCAAACCCATCACAATATGCACAGTGTATAGACCTCCACAAGGTGATATACCAACATTTATTGATCTTCTTTCTGAACAAACTGAACTAACTTTGGGTAAACTACAAAATGATATTTTTATATTGGGTGATATTAACATGAATTTCCTTGAGAAGAAAAATATCCATATAAAGCACTTGAAGGACATGATGAAAAATCTAGGGCTGCAACAGCTAATAACAGAACCCACTAGATATAGTAAAACATCTTGTTCAGTATTGGACGTAATTTTAACCAACTCAGACTTTTGGATAAATCTGGAATTCTAAATTTTAACATAAGTGATCATGAATGTATTTTTGCTACAAAGAAAAAAAGTAAATCAGTTAAAGAAAAATTATTTTTTGAAGGTAGAAGTTATAGGAGGTTAGACATAGATGTTTTTAAACAGAATTTACAAGATAAAAATTGTGATGCAGTCCTAAATTAAAATAACCCAAGTGCAGCATGGTCAGGAATCTGAGCTGGATAAAACATGCCCAGTTAAACAGATGAGAATCAGATCCAAAAAACAAGATTGGGTTACCAATGAATTGTTGGAGAGAATTCATGACAAAGACGAGCTCCTTCATAAGGCTAAGAGAACGGGTGATCTAAATGATTGGAGACTGGCTAGGCAGTCAAGAAATGACGTAAATATATTAGTGAAAAATGTAAAACAAAATTTTATCAAAGGGGAATTGAATGACAATTATAAGAATCATAAAAAGTTCTGGCAGACAATTAAAAAAGTACTTCCAGGGGAAAAGGGGAAAGATGACATTTCACTGGTTGATCTTAATTCAGATACAATTATTCCGAAGGCAGAGGTGGCTGGTCATATAAATTATTTCTTCTCCTCAATTGGACCAAGGCTAGCACAAAATATGAAGGGGAATTGGCGACCCGCATCAAAGCAATTTGATGGTATATTTCAATTAAAGGAAACTGATAGAGCTGAGGTTGAGAAATTAATAGAGGGCATTGATATGTCGAAATCATCAGCTATCCATCATCTTTCAGCATATATCTTGAAATTATCTTTTGCAGCAGTTCCAGAGTGTTTAGTTCATATTTTTAATTGTTCTATCAGGACTAAGATCTTTCCAGAGAGTTGGAAATGTGCAACAGTGGTCCCTTTAGATAAAGGAGGGAATCGTAAGGATGTGAACAACCTGAGACCTGTCTCACTACTCCCGTTACCAGGCAAACTTATGGAAAAATTGATTTACGATCAAACGGTTGCATATCTTGAGGATGATAAATTATCATCAGAAAATCAGGGAGGCTTCAGGCAAAACCACTCAACTATTTCTACAATTGCTAGGGTGACAAATATTATTAATGGGAATACAGATAAGGGCCAGGCTTATATAGTTACATACATAGACCTCTCAAAGGCCTTCGACATGATAGATCACCAAATATTTATAAAGAAAATTCAACATTTGGGCTTTAGTGATGATACCATACAGTGGTATGAAAACTATTTGAATAACAGGTCTCAGGTTGTAGTTGCGAATGATATTGTGTCCCAGAGAAAGGGTATTACATGTGGGGTACCACAGGGAAGTCATTTGGGACCACTGGCATTCCTGATATATATCAATGATTTAAATGAGCATTGCAAGAATTGTGATATAGCTTTATATGCCGACGACTCTGTACTAATTAGCAGCAGTGCCAATGTAAATACTGCTTTAACCATGATGCAACCTAAACTGGGTAATTTCAATGACTGGTGTATGGACAATAAGTTATCTGTAAATTATAGTAAAACTAAGGTTATGGTTTTTGGTTCCAAATCTATTACCAAAAGAATTAGAGATCCCAAGGTAGTTATGAACGGGCATGAACTACAAACAGTGGATTATTATAAATATCTAGGGGTTATCCTGGACAAGGAATTAAATTTTGATCTGCACCTGGCAGGAGTTTTATCCAAAGTTACAGGGAAGGGAATGATGTTTAGGAAGATTAGGCCCTACTTGGACACAAAGACAAGCCTAACCATACATAAATCAATGATTTTGCCATATATCGAATATGGGGATATTTTCTATGCACATGCATCAGCATATAAAAGGGAAAAAAAATCAAACCTTACAGAACCATAACCTTAGACTATGCCTAGGATTGGATCCAAGGGCAAATGTTTTAGCTACGCATAAATTGGCAGGCATTAATTACTTAACAGATAGACGGAATGCACACTTGTTGAATTTAAAGTATAAGAGATCTCGTGACATAAGGTATATGGATAACAGAGAACTCCCTTTGCGTAGATTTGATGGACCAAGTCTGAAGGTTCCTGATTATACTGAGACCAAGTCACAATTAAATATTTATTATAGAGGTGCAGTGGCATGGAACCTATTATCTTCAGACCTACAATACATTTAAATATAAACAAAAAAGTTTTATGAAAATTTTATCAAATCAAGCTCTTGATGGGGTGATTCCTTACTAAAAATTCTTCCTGAATGGACATTAGTTATAAATGAGAACAGGGTACAACTATTCCTCTGTTTCCCTTGTGATAGATAATGTTGGCCACATATGATGTATCTGCTGATATAGTATGATAAGTTATTTTGGGAATCAGACATATTGATCTGATATAGTTGTACTTAAGTTGTTGATTACTATATATAAAAAAGACACACTATGTGAATTTTAAGGCTGAGTATTGACGAAAACCATACATGTACGAAAAATATTCAGGATAAATAAATGAATTAAAAAAAAAAAAAAAACGTTTATTTTCCAGCACTTAATTTTCAGAATGTATAATTAAAAGATATCACACTCATAGAGAGAATATGAATTCTCTTATTATACTTCTCATACACTGACAGTTCAATACTTTCACATATTACATGGTCTATTGAATAGTCCATGCCATTTGCAACAGGGGCAGTCTGTGTTGCACACCTCATGGTCTTTATATATCGATCCATTAGTATTATATATATGTATATATATATATATATACACACTTTGTTATCCATCAAAATTAAAGGTGAATTTGACTTTACCTTTAGTGGCCTCGCACACAATATTTCTATCGAAGTCAGCTGCAACCTCCAGCCCCCAACTTCCATCAGGTTGAGCCTCCCTAGATATTATCCCTTCATAATTGCGTAAGTTTCCATCTACAGCGTAGTCTACAAGCATCCAAGTCTGGTAATGGTTACGATTGTTCCCCCTTGTTGCAGAAACACTTCTCTTAAACCTTGCAGGAGCTGCAAAATGGATTCATTGCATTTATTAGAAATCAATTTCTAGTTGAACGTTTTCTGAATGTTTCTTTTCTAATATATGGCCCCCTTCACCAGCGGCCACCCTTTTAATGTTGCCACAATTCTGTGGCACAGATCATTTCCTCTCTATATTTACCCCTCACTAACGGCCACCTCTCTGGCGTGGCCACCATATGAAGGTTAAATTTGGATTTTTAGTCCCTCACCAGCGGCCACTAGGTGTTCCACCATAGCAGAATTGCACCAACATATAAGTTGTTATTTAAATAATTACTGCAATCACAATACCTATAGGCTTTCATCAAATAACACCTTATATTGGCAATGCGGCACCCCAACAAGTAGGCAGGGTAAAAATACTAGTGCTACATAGCCAAGGCGCCTCTTGTGGGTAAAATCACCTGACCTAATTTTGGCTAGCTCAGCTTACCATGGGAATAATTTTAGTCATTCCTTCACCTGTGATACAATACACAATGTCGAGTTCAAAGAAACGGAAGCTTCTGTATGTGTACATAATGATGTCCTTATGATAGGTCAAAAATTATTAGACCTGTCATTGTTTTTGTTGGCTTATATGATAAGTATACACTTGTAGTTCCTTTCGGATGGTGTTATCTTTGAAGTGAGTGTTTACCGTTAGTGGAAAGACTTTGAAATAGCGAAACACTTGATCTAATTGTGAACCTATGATGTTACTTTGTAAGACGTACTCAGCTTCAGCCATCGGTTCCAGGTCAGTACCATTCCATTAGGCCATCGGAAAATGCTGTTCAGTGGATCTTTAGACAATCCAAATATATATGAATCACCTGCAATAAGAATACTGGGTGGGAAAGTGGACAGAAGTTATTAATAGCATTGTATATATTCGTCATTATAATGTGTCAACAAAGAAGTGTAAATACTTACTGTATTACTGTGAATCATGAGTATGACATGAGGTTTATATGAAGTATTAGGAAGTTTGTTTCGACATGAAATATGATATAAATATTGTAAAAGAAGGTGACATAACTGACATGAAAATAATGCGTTCAATAACCATTGAGAACTATTATTTAATACAAATAAGTTACACCATACACATGACAAAAAATATGTAGACTACAAATAGAGTAGATGGCCATAACAACAGACCTACATCTAAAACATAATATATTAATAAAGATGTACATATAAACGCATGCAAGAAGTGGTTGTTCATAATACAATAATGTGACAAAACTTTCATTTAGGCATCATCATATCTGTTTATTATTTTTTAGAAAAGAAAGCCTTGTAAAATTTTCCCCCTCCCCTACTATAGCCCTCATTAACTATCATGACTTACAGCACTTATACAGCACCTGCCCTAAGAGGACCTGGTTAAGGCCCTATCAGTCGATGTGAAATCATTTGGTAGTACTATGAGTACGATGAACACTAACATTACGGAAATATGATCAGAAATTACCGAAAACCAAAAAGTTATCAATGACAAATTCGGTGAATTAGCTGCACAGAATGCCACTCTCCAACTCCAAGAAAAAGCTCTCGATTGCAAATGAACGTATAGTTATGTTGGAAAACCTCTATTTTGACCTGTATCATCAGAATGAGAAGGAAATAGCCGATAAACAAACCCTCAATGTGATAATCAGGGGAGTTCCTGAAAATCCCGATGAAAAGCTATACGAAGTAATTGGGGGTCTGTTAAACAGTACTTCGACTGACCATTTCAAATTCTTTTGAATCTCATTTTGTTTCTAATTATCTTTAATTAATTGTTTTCGTAGAAATCAATAAGGTAAGCAGTTACTGCATAATGCCTATATTTTCCACATGTATATATACGTTATTATTGTTGATTTACTATATGTTCTAAGTGGACTTTTTACATTGCGTACAGTTGTAGTGACAAAATGGTTGGCCCTACCTAACAAATGGTGGGGCTAAGGTATGAGGGACTGCCTACAGATCATAGAGGTTTTCATATTGCTCATCTAAACCTACAAAGTTTTAAAAACAAGATTGACACTGTGAAATTACAACTTCAGCTACTTAATTTTGACATTTTTTCCTTCAGTGAATCTTGGCTTAGAACTACTATTGGTAACTCATTGTTAGATATCAATGGATATACCTTGATTAGACAAAACAGGGACTGGTCTGATGTACCTAATATAGTGAGCCAAAAAGAGGTGGAAGTGTCGGATTCTATATTAAAGATCACTACAATTTTTCTATCTCCAAATTCATAACAGAAACTGTCAACATATTGAATGTCTATGGGTCGAAATTCACATGGAACACTCGAAAAATATTACAGTTTGATCTGTATACCGCCCTCCTGATGGTAGTGCCAATGTTTTCTGTAGCACGTTATCTGATATTGCAAATGATTTGTCTACGACTTATAACAAAGATATATTTATTCTTGGTGATTTTAATATAAATTACATTAATAGAACACATCAAGATATGAAATCATTAATACAATCTGAACAAACCACAAACTTAAAACAATTAATCAAGGATCCTACTCGCAAAGAGAATATTATTGATCTCCTGTACACTAATTGTAGTGAGATCTCAAATGCAGGAGTCCTTGATATCCTAATCAGTGATCATGAAATGATATACGCTACAAGAAAAAAATCTAGAACTAAGTTCAATAGAGTTAGCTTTAAAGGACGATCATATCGTAATTATGACAAACAAGTTATGCAAGATAACATGCGCCAGAGAAATTGGAATATATTGATGACTTCAAATGACCCCTCCAAATGTTGGAATTATCTCTTAACTGCTATCACTGATGAATTAGACCAAATGCGTCCACTCAAACAGCATCTCATAAAAGACAGGAATGAGCCATGGGTGAATGATGAAATATTGGACCTAATCAGGTTGAAGAATAAGGCATGGGAAAAGGACAAGAAATCCAAAAAAAATGAGGATATCCATAAGGCTAAGACTCAAAGAAATAGAGTGAAGGCTGTTATAAGAAGGACGAAATCTGATTTTGTACAGGATTATTTATTGGATGATACCATTTGTGTTAAAAAAAAATGGAAAAAATCAATATTGTGATGCCGACTGGTTCAAAACAGCCCATCATTCATCTTATTAACCAGAATACCAAAATTCCTATAGATGCACAAAATTTGGCTGATTATATAAATGAATTTTTCACGGGTATTGGTCCCAAACTAGCTCAACATTTCAATGAACCATGGAATGAAGACCTAGAGATTAGACCCCCATTTCTCATGCCACAATTGACAGTTGCATGACGCTGAACTATTATTGAAAACCATCAATGGCAATTGAACAATGGCGCGTGACTGAGTGAACGTTGACCGGCGACCACTCCACAGAAAACTTACACGTATATGGGTCTATCTGGCAGTACGAACATATAAAGTGAATAGAGAGTTTTTGCAACCCACCCCTATCTCAGTGCCCCGATCCCTATCCCGATGAGTTTGATTGGAGGGTCTAGAGTACACCAGACTATACCTGCAAAAGTTTACCCTTTAAACCTATTGAGTGTTTGATTGTCTGTGGCGCATACCAGTGCTAATAAAAAGAACACCCACTCTCAGACTGTGTTACATAAGCAATTCCTAGCTATTTATGGCAAGGGGAGAGGTAGATCCGTAGGGGCACTGTGATCAGCAGGGCCAGTGCTGAGGCCTTACCTATCATGTGAATGTACCTTTCCAATGAAACCTTTATGTTAGTTTATTAATCAAATTTCTTGCACCCATCATGAATATATACATGTTCATTATAAATAAATAAGAGATTAGTTTTCTTCTTATTTGAGACACAATCTGATGGTAAGTAATAGGTAGGAGATCCGTATACCTGTGTGTCCCTGATCAGTGAGCCTACAGGTGGGGGCAGCAGACCATGACCAAGGGCCAGTGAGGTCTGCACTCACAGACATACTGGTACTTATCAAAATATATATACATGGGATGAACTTGGGATGAGGCTGTTTCTTTTTCAAAATTAAAATATGACAAATTATTTATCTAAAAAATTAGAATTTCTGATAGATTTGTTTAAGGAAAAAATTAATTCAAATATTTCCCCTTCACATTATAATTATACATGGGGACCATTCATCTAGAGCCCAACAGATCCGTATGGGGAACGGGGTATGAGATCGGGGTAGGTTGCAAAAACTCTCTAATGTCTGCTCGGTGAACCTATGGTTACTTATCTTACGTGGAATTGATCTAGCAGAAGCTGGTATTTACGTGGATTTACGCAATATCTACGTGGAACTATAGCGATAATATATGCCGCCTAAACAAACATGGAGAGCAGGGTCAAGTTCTAAAGGACAAACCGGACAGCAATGTAAACAATGCACTGGCGAAAACTGACCAGGACTCCGACTCGGATGCTTGCAGTGATTCTGAAATTACAGATGACGTTGGAGATGCACCTGATCGTGAGTTATTATTGCAGATTCTTCAGAATCAAAAATCGGCTGCCAAGGCTTCTTGAAAAAAAATCTCCAAAATAGAGAAATCGCTCAAAACCACCCAATCATCCTTCGAAAAATTGATTGTAGAGAATGAAGAATCACTAGAGAAATCGCATACTGAAATCCAAAATAACAGATCTCATTTAGATTCCCTTAGCAAGAGGATGGATAAGATGGCAGACGATCTGAAAAAAAGTAATGCCCAGGTGTTGGAGCTAAATGAGAAACTTGAATCTACAAATGATGACCTGAAAGCCAAGTCCAAAATATTAAATAAACCCGATGTTAATTATAGTTAAGATGAAGCAGAGGAAAATAGAAGGACAATTATTATTGATGGTGTAGGTGAACGTGATTTCAAGAGGCCTCGGCAGGTAGTGGAGACATTATTTAAGGATCTTGACATCGACTTTCAGGAATCAGAGATAACGACTGCCTATAGAATAGGACAATACAAAGCAGGTATGCCGACCATAAAGTTTTGACGAAAATGCTTTGTAGGTTCGTGAAGACCGAGTCACTAGCCAGGTCCGTGGCCGCGTATCTAGGTCAGCCGTTTCACGAATCCGGGTCAATCCGTCTCCCCACCTTGTTTGTCAACTGGTCCTTCCGGTTTTACCGGAAACGCGCTGGTTACCAGCGAACCTGTATGTAACACCTAGCCGACTCGCTGGGTACCTTCGTTGCCGCTGGTTACCATCGTCTGTACATACGAAAAGCTTATCTACCTGCAAGAAACCAGCAACCCCCTCCACCGACATCTTGGACATATGGCGTACGTTGTTATCCAGCTTCTTCTTCCCTTCATCTTTTTCACAATTTTCTGCCGTCTCACGGTAAGTAAACCTTGTACATATGTTTTCATCCGAGTTGTAGATTATCTATATCGAAGATTTGATAGTCTGAACCTTAACATAAATGCATATTTTGGTGAAATAAGCCGCTCTCTGCACGAGATCCTATTTTTGTACATCTCTTCCATTACGCTGATGTCATTCTTTGAGTGAACTATAATTTTGGTTAAACCTAATACTATAATTTATCTATTCTTCCTTGCACAGATGGCGTCGTTCTTCGAGGACGACACGGTGACTCTGAACTACTGGATTCGGAGCATCAAGGCCATTCTGCAGAGGACCGATTTACCCCCAGATGATCGAATCGGCCTCACGCAACTACTCGAGGAGGTCATGGAGGAGAAGAAACAACGTTACGGTAACATACTCGATAAATATGAACTTGCGCCACACTCCACACCGTCTAAATCTACTGCTCCGGCTTTTAAACCCAAGCCCGTTAAGCAAGAGAGCATGGATCAAATCGACATCATCACGGTAGAGGATACCACTCCCAGCCCACCCCCTAAAGGCAAGAAGTTTCAATTTGTGGCTGCAGCCGAAGAGGCCCAGCAGCAGGCTATCTCCGCCGCTAGTAGGAGCAGTAGTTCTCAGCCGGCCCGAAAAAAAAACAAAGTAGAAGCCGCAGGAGTGCCAGCCCAAGCCTTAGCCACTGACGTATCCGCAGCGGACACTTCGGATTCGCCAACTCCAGCTGGTAGGGGTCGTGGTCGGGGAAAAGGCAAGACCAAGCTGAGCACCCCTGCCACGAAACGTGGGCTTGCAAGAAGAAAGAAGGCAGCAGCACAACAGCCGGTCCAAAGTGATGCAGCCATCCAAGAAGTTCTGCAAGTAGCCGCAGCCATAGCAGCTGATAATGCTGACCAACTGCCAACCATCGGTGGTCATCGCCTCACGGGGCGCCAGAAAGACTTTAGCTTCTGTTCCTCAGACACTGAGACTGACGGACCCGGCAGCTCGGACTGGTATACCCCTGAGGAGCTGAAGATCCTCTACGATACCATGGATGAGGACGTGTAAGTATATGTCTATCATTTAATTTATCATATTACTTTTTTTTAAAAAAGAAATAAAATAACAAGCTTAAGTAGTCCTATACCAGAAACACAGAAAAGAACAAGAAGGTTAAGGTAACCACAAAATAAACTTTATTGTAAGTATTTAGAAACACAATTCCTTGTACGAAACAAGAATAAAACATAGTATTCTCGAATACATCTCGAATGTCCCATAACAGTTACTTAATATTAAATTATATAAAAGGAAAAACCACTTCCAACCACTTAGTTTTACATAACTGAAATGTGAGGGGTTTTTTTCTACAGAAAAGCTGTGAGGGGGAACTGGAAGGAAGGTGAAGTCACTCCAGAGCAGCGGCTAGCTAGGCGTAAGGCCATCCTGAAGAGGATCCAGGAGAACGTCAACGCCCACACTGGTCTGAAGCGACGTAAAAAGTACATCTACATTAAAATAAGGGACCACAAAAGTAAAACCATCGACAAGGTAAATATTAGCACCTCACTTTTGTAATTATTTTTGTACATTTCCTATTTATTAATTGTGCATGTAATGAAAGCTGTGATTGCCACAAATAATCTTCATAATTAGTTATTTAAAGAAATCTGACTAAGTCTAATTATGATTCTGTGTATCGAAATGGGATTTATTTAATCTTCGTTATAGAATTCACTGAAATTCTTTATTATACACTTGTTTAAGAGTTCTTAACTCAATAATTCCGAATTAATTTCAGATGAGGAAGTTGGAGAATGAGTTTGGGGGTACGGGAGCTGTGCCCATTCCCCCAGAGAGAGTACTCCTGCCCATAGAACTGCGATGTCTCGTTTTTTGGGGTGTGGAATGTGCAGGCTGTAAGCATTATTATTCACTTCAAGCAACAACTATATAACTATAGAGTAATATAATGTATCCTCTCGCAGAAACATTTCAAATCAGATTCGTCGTCACTAACACAGTACTAAACGAACCTGTCAGTTTGTCTACTATTACTAGAATCGTGACAGCGAACCTCAGCTAAAATTTCGACGCCGTATAACTTAGTATGATTTGTAACTACCATATGTTGTGTAAGTCATGAATGTTGGATAAATGTCACCATTCTTTTTCTACCTATACAAGTATCTAATAATGTCTTATAATTTTGTATGCCATATTAACACTTGTTACAGTTATTGCCGGTGCCACCAAAACAAAACTGGATGTGTGGAATTCGGACGTTGACTCAGCGGCTGAAGCGGAAGCGCAGGAAGCCGGCCTTGCGGAGCAGAGGAAGGCACATGCGCAGTACCGCAAGAAGCCGAGGGATACCATAGCCCACATCAAGGGCAAGTACGCCAAATGTAAATAACATAAAAAACTATTCCTCAATAGGCCTACTTATAGTATTAGAAACACCTTAAGACTTGAATCATAAGAAAAATCAGAAAATGATTGAATAACTATGGTGTGGCACTGTTGATTGTAGTCCTCAACTAAAAATATCTTATAATTTAATGATTTTGTAATGATCTAATTCTTCAAGATAATAATGTTCACTTAAGAACAACGGTTGATGTTAAACATATTTAAATGATAATATTTTATTTTGGGTAGGAGGTATAGTTTAAATACTTAATGGCGTAAGGATGTTAACAAATGTTGTAAAAAACTTTTATGAAATAAATAATACAATCTGTACCATTCCAGATATCGATCCGCAGCTTGAGGGTGACGAAGGAAAGGCGGCTGCGGTTGCGATGACCTCTACAGCACCTGCTGAGTCCTCTCCTGGTGCTGCTGGCAAGCCGTCGCGACTCCGCCTGAGGAAGAAACAACCGAGAAGTGTTCTGGTAAACAGCGAGGACGATGACGACACTGCGACACCTGGTAAACGTCAGTAGTATTTTTTGTCTATTTTAATAAATTAATTGAAAAGTAATCTTTGGTATTTATTATATAACTAGAAATATATGTGAAAAAAGTATTTCTTGGAACGTAATATATATCTAAGTTCAGTACCTTACCTTTGAAGAACTGTAACACGACAAATATGTATCCATTACTTTTGTACAATTTGTGCTAAATTATAATTATAACACTGTGGAAAAGACTAAAAACTGGGCAAGCAGAAATGGGTGGACGAGTTGTTATTTATTAATCATAGTGTAAACATGTTACACAAAGATGAACATGTTTTGACTCTTTAAAATTGTTTGTGAAATGGTATTATATATTATATTTTACAGAAGTACTCACAAGTCCAGTGATGCGTTCACGTGAGCCTAAGGAACGACGAACCTCCGAGCGTTTGCCAAACAAAGCCACACCCGTGCCGTCCATAGACCAGTCCCTCTCCCAACTCGACTGGTCACCTGCTGCCGCCGCTGACGAATCCATGGCATAACGGTCACTCGACTATACCCAGGAAACCTTGGACGAAAGTTTCCTGCAAGGTATTTATGTCAATTTTTGTACATCTATTCATCATACTAAGTAGCTTGAAGAGTTGATATGTAAATAAGTGAAACCAAATATTCGTGGACACGATTCCTTTACGAACCTAAAATGCTAAGGGTTGAGTATATTTTCTTTTAATTTAGCGTTTGTGTAACTGTTTTGGTCTGCACAGAATTAATACCTTATAACGTTGGGAAACGTTCTCAAGACTATCGTTATAACAATTAAAAATGGTAGTGTCTTAAAAATAGAATAAAATTGTTCTTACTTTGTCTTTTCTTTCAGCGGGTGAAGGTCTCCCTGACTTGAACGACAGCCCTCTGAAGGAAGTTGGCGATCTCGGTCTTGGACAAGGTGTGGGCAACAGCCTAAACTATATCTACAGATTGGAAAGAACTGAAAGTGTTCAAGAAAAAATGGCGGAGAAAGAATAAGGAAGGGACTGTTCAGCAGGAAAGAAATCCTCCATCGACACAGGGGGGTGTTGGTGCACAGCTAGTATTGAGGCGGCGGAAGTAGTGACTGTGACAGAAGTGGGCCAAACGATAGGTCGTACTCTGACGGAGCAGCAGGTGTTTAACACTGTGGAGCAAACACTTGCACGAATAGGACAGTACGTCGATGGCCGAGTTCAAGATCAAGTTCACGTCGAAATAGAGCCTCTTATAACTACGCTGAATCGTCACTCTACACGGCTATCGTCTGTTCAACAACTTGTTACAGCGGCCAAAGCTGATATACAGAAGATGGCAAAGACGAACGCGGATATAAAAATCATCGGAAATAGTCTGGAAGTGGTAGAAGGTGACACTCCGACATCACAGATTTGAAGTCATCGATGGGGTCCGCCGATGAGAAATTGAACTCTGTCACTGCGGATATGGCCAGGTTTAAAGGATCATTCAAGAACCTGAAGTGTGATACTAACACTTTGAAGACAGAGGCTCACAGTCTAAAGGGGCGCCAGGCTGCAAATGACAATCTCCTTCAGAAAGTTCATGAAGAGGTCAACACTGTGAAATACGAGTTGCAAGAGATCAGTGGTGACAGCGACATCATCAAAACGGACATGGAGCTACTGAACAACAATATCACTATGGTGAAATCTGGTATGGACTCCTTGGAACAAAAAAATAGGGTGCTCATTGCAGAATTGAATGCTGTTAGATCAGAGTTCAAGTGTGAACAGAAAAAAATACAGGAATCACTAAACATTTTTCAGTCTATGGTGCAATCCCTGTTAATGGGAGGGCCATTGGGATCAGTTGTACCACATGCTGGAATTCGTATCAAGTCCGATACATATGCAAGAAGCACCACGACAGCGGAAGAAATCGCTAAAGCCAGACGTGAGATGATGTTTAATTTATCCACGGACACGCCTTCTTTAAATTCGCCACCAAACCTACCGGCCAATTTAGACACCCCTCCGTGCACTATAAGTTTACCGACTACTATGGAACCCCAGGCGATTGAGTACGACTCCTCCACGTGGCCCACTACAGGGGAACAACAACAGGCAGAGCAGCAGCAGCAGCTCATTGTCCCGGCAGCTCCTACAACATCTAACACTCCTCCAGTCACTGTGGCGGAGCTTCAACCTCAAGGTGCGGCTGGTTTGATCCCAGTTGTTAGTGTTGGCGAATTTTACCAGCAGGAAACTATTGGGTACGTCAGTGAGGAAATTGTAAATGCCGTGCAAGCACGGCAGCACCAAGAAGTGGAGGGACAGCAGCCACAGCAGCCACAGCAGCCACAGGAGTAGATAATGTTTTAGACAGTT
Organism: Lepidonotus clava; assembly: GCA_936440205.1. Lineage (NCBI taxonomy): Eukaryota > Metazoa > Annelida > Polychaeta > Phyllodocida > Polynoidae > Lepidonotus > Lepidonotus clava. The sequence continues at coordinate 49,024,009 of OW387135.1, read as the reverse complement.
CTAGGCTTCACTTCTATAAGACTCAGTATACAAAAGTTAATTCAGAGTTTCATTAATACTTGTTCAGTTTATTCGATTCATTTCTCTTCACTGAAGTGAAATGACTTGGGGTGTTCGGACAGTCCATGGTTACATGCACACATTATAGAGAAATGTATATTTCTAACACACAAGTTAGTTGATACTTAAGATTCGTGGTCACGATTCTAAGATATTGTCTTTCAATAGAAACATACTGTATCTGTGATTTGTGTTTGTGATTCCATGATGACATACTTGGTACCGCCACATTTTCTTATATTTAGTTGAGTCTGTACTGACGCGCACAAAATGAAACTACCATCTCGAATGATGTACAGGGTATTTTCTGCAAAAAAAAACCTAAAAATATACTCGGTGCTTTATTTTAGATTGTTAACGACCATGATATTATTGAAAATGTGACTGCTGATCAATAACATGAAGGTATCTTTATTGTGATAATATTTGTCGGTACTTCAGCATGTTAGATGCACTATCATGTCTTGTCAGTTTCAGCAGCGAGGTCAATTTATTTTTGATTTGGAAAAATGTGTTTCAACTTCTGAAAAAAACAATGTTTGTGAGGAGGTAAATGAGAACAAACGGGTACAAAATCTATATTTGGAGTCACATATTGTCAATTTAAAGTTTAAACAATCCCAGTTCGGCCACGGCCTCTTGTATGTCCCCTTGTGCCTCTGCCTCGTCCACCGCGAGCGCCACGGCCACGAGTTGCTCGCAGGAACTCCGGTCTCGGGCCTCCATACTGGTTGAAGATGTACATCGCCCTCTTCCGCAGACCAGCATGTGTAGGTCCGTAAGTCTCACGGACAACACCGTCGTCTTCAGGTACGCTGTCGATGTCGATTCGACTGTTTGCCCGTAGGAAACGAGCGTATGCCTCGACCTGGATCCTAAGTTCATGCGTAGGATCCCTGTTTTGTCCAGGCTTCAGCTTCCGCAGGCCCCAGTCTAGGCATCGATTGTGTAGAACACAGCACGCTTTGACAAGCCACGATGCTTGTAGGGGCTGCATGTGGATTGCCCCAACACCAGATTTGGACAAGCACCTAAAAGAGAGAGGGAAAAAAAGTTATGTATTTCTTTGCAAATGTGTAATGATAAGAATGTGCTTACATTCTTAAGATAATGTACATGGTCGTTGAACGTTGAGGGTTGATGGTCCACACTGCCCTAATAGAGATTCTGTTAAAAATAATTAACGGCTATTTATTACGCATGTCTCTCAGTGAGAAGCTTATATATTATGGAGTTACGATTGAATTTGAAAACCTACCGCCCACGACTCTTGAGTTGGCCGATACAGCGCTCGACCGAACTGCGAGCAGTGGTGTGGGCCACTTGATACTTTTGTTGATGAGGCTCGAGGTCCGTCAGAACGTTACACCGGAAGGGGGTCATTACGTTCGGCGTCAGCTTGTATCTGAATTGTAAAATATTAATTTTAATATTTTTTGGTAGGAGATGATTATTCAGACTTCGATCGATCTCTTTTTTATAAATACATAATTAGAGAGCACGGACAAGTTGTATGTGAAGCGCTGACATACACTTACTTAGGCGTTAACATTATTTTGAATGTAAGAAGATTTGTTGAGTATTTTTACCCTGAGTCTCCTAGGAGAAAATACTCTCCCATGCGTTCGGGCCGATACGACATGTGGTGTCCGAGATTGTAGAAGGCCAGCACCGACTGATCGTGGTGACATCCAGCCATGGATGGCTAGACATACAGGATTCGCTCCTTAAAGTCACTAACAATCTGAAAATTAAAAAGGCTTTTATAATTACAGATTTATATGGTATCCGTTTGTAAGGTATTACTTATTCCATGGTGTGTTTCAAGAGTTTGTTCAAGAAATTGACAAAATTATTGACTTTCTTGAGGGCGAGTTTTGCAAATATTGGTATATGATAATGGGTCGACCAACTTGTATACCACAGAGTTAAACAAACTAAGAATTTTAGAAAGGTTCGTAGTGACGATTTTATAATAGTATTCAGAAGTTCATAGTCACGATTATATAATAGTATTCTGAATTACTTGCCATGACGTTAAGGGCACGGTACGCCTTGCGACACACATAGGTGTGTTCATTCCTGTATGGCCGCATGATTGGAACATAGGTGCCATCGATGCAACCTATGCACTGCTGCACCTTGTGCCATTGGGCGAAACGCACTGCAGCTTCGTGCATGGCCTGTCCCTGCAATTTAGTATAAAATAATTGGATTGTAACTTTGTCAGCATGATCAAACACTTCAGTGTTGTGAGTTCTGAAAAGGACCAAGGTTTTTTTATAATAAAGATTATTGTTATTCTATATGTTTGTTTGTGGCTCTTCTTTGGAAATATTAATGTTCACAGAGGTATGTAGGAATTACTTTATTCTAAAGTGTAGAGTTCATAAAAAATTAATACCTTTGGGAAAATGACATGCTTCTTGTAACGAGATGCAAGAAATCGGATGAATGCTGTAACAGCCTGTCCAACACTCGATCTAGAGACGCCCCCCTGCGTGTCTTGGATCACTTGATACACTGACCCAGTCGCCATATATCGTAACGCATAGCAAACCTGAAAAAAGAAGTAATATCCATTTGTTCAAATATAAATACGGGTTTTCATTATTGTAGAAGTATTTATAGTCCAGGAGCCAAATCCTGAAATCAGTCAAAATAAGGATTTACCCTCCGCGGTGAGCCCCCTGGATTTTCTTGATTTTTTTCATCTTATAGCATCCTAGGGACCATGAATCAAGATGGTTCCGAAGAATTTAGGTATGCGAACACTGTTTAATTACGCAATTTGTGCTTAATCAGCAAAAATTGAAAAATGCGTTATTTCTAAATTTCTCAGGAACTATGTAAGATATAATAACATGCTATATGTCATCTGAAAGGTATTTCTTTTCCTGATTTTTTGGTATATTGTTTGTTATTGTCATTAATCATGGCAATGAGTAATCAAAGAAAAACTTTTTTTTCAGTCATAATCATTAGAACTTAAGAATTCAAGATCAAACTTTGGAATTGATAAACCAAGTGCTAGGTATACTTAAAGGGGATCTTTAGGCAGTTTTTAAAGAAGGTTGCATCTGATTTCATTGGAAATGTAAGGTAGAAATAATTTTTTGCTGATTAAATTCTAACCGACTACGGGCTCATTTTGCACTTATATTTCAAAAGGAGAGATGGTATCATGAAAATAACACAATATATCCTAAAGAGATTGGAAAATGATAATCAGTGTCTCCCTAAGCTGGTATTTCAGTGCTTGCTGAGCCATTTGGGCACATGTATATAATATGGTAGCTGTTTGGAGAGTATTTTGGATCACAGTGAAAGATGTGTCACAATAAAACTGTGGTTTGAGCAAGATTTCTTTCCTCAGCAAAATACCATCATAATGTATCAGTTTGATTACAAACCATCTTATTATGGCCCTTGCAACACATATATATGAGTCAAGGGGGAAGGGAGGTATGAAATCTTTGAAAATGTGTGTACTTGCATGTTTATGACCAAAGGAGGGTGGGGATCTGAGGTTTTTGAAAATGTGTGTACTTATTAAATGGAATGCCCCTTATACTTCCCTCTACTTCTTGTTTACATAAAGAAAAGAATAGCTCATAGCAGACTCACCCATTACCAAACCCCAATCCAGATTTCTGAGGGTATACATGAGGAACCTCTATGTATTATTTTAAAGAAGAGATGAATCCCAAAAAGTATGTTGTCATATATCAAGGGTTCTAAATTTAGAAAAGATTCCTTGTATCAACTTGCCAACTGCAAAAATATCTAGCATGCTACTTTTTAAACTTGTAAACTTGATAGGTGTGCTACCTGTGTCAAATTGTTGGTTTTAACAAATTACTAGAATGCACTCTAGGATTCTAGACCCATGTGCTTACATAAATGAGTAACTTGGCTTGACCATACACAAAATGGATATCATATATTTCATTCTATATATGGGTTACTGGTATTAATAATTTGATATCAAACTATGATCATAGTCACAGTTTATTTCCTAAGAGTCAAACTTCCAATCTTCCCAAATTACCAATACAAGTTACGACCAGCCTTTGGTCATGCTTCACTCAGATTCATCCTATCAACTACCGAGATTCTGCCATATATCCAATTGTATCAGGAAGTGTACCAGAGAGACTGAGACCTCTGCATGTGTATATACATATCAATATCATTGGCAAGACCTCAAATAAATATCAAAACCTGAAACAATACAGAAGTACCTGATATATCTTTCTATTTCAAAATTACAAACTTTTGGTATAGCCATTACTGGTTTTCCAATACTGTCTAGTAGCATTACCACATTGAGCAGCATCTGCAAAGCACCCTTGCTGTGGGGCCATAACCAAGGCAGTATAGTATTAGGAGAACGTAATAGAGCAACAAATTGCTGTGATTCTGGTTGTAACCTCAAACTTTTTGTTCCTCAAACCTCAGAAACAACATTATTCCCTTATCAAAGTATTACTGACCATTTTCATTCCTAAACTGCTATGAACAAGGATCCAATTTCCCCAACCTACAGCAAGAGACAGCTTATAGTAAGGTACTAAGGGAAAGGTCAATATCAGCCCAGAGACCCAAAACTAAAGGAGTCATTATTCAAATATATAAATAATGTCCATGATCAGTTTTTATAATACAACACTGAATACTAAGTCCATGATACAACAGGGTATAAAGCTAACTGAGCAATGAACCCACACAGCCTGGAACTGTGAACCATCATGTAGTAGCAAAAAGATAACAAAGTTTAATTTGGTAAATTGGTATAGGATGTTAACAAAAGTACAGCAGGTGGTCAGCAATCCCACAGTTTATGGCACAGTATACATAGGCCTGTATTATTTGTACCGTAGGAGGCTGTATTCATGCATGTCCTTATCCCCTAGTTCAGGTCATTCAGGGGAAAGGCTAGACCTCTCCACCACTGATAAGCTTCTGAAGATCCATTACCTTCCTTTTACTGCTGTAAGGCAACATTGTCTAAACAGTTAACTTTATCATTTCTCTCTAGCTACAGTGATTAACCCCAAGCTCCTTTTGGAATTATGTGATAAAATTGAATAATAAGACAGTTATAAGTAGCCAAATATTAAGCCTGCTCCATCCTCTGAGGGATTCTTTATAAGGTTGTAAGCAGAGTGTCTTACCATTGGGTTAACTCACACAACAGGGAGATAAGAACCCTAGTCTGCCATCTTTATCATTCCTCTGTCTGTCCAGGCCTTATCTATTGCCAGGGGTGAGGTAAACATTAGACATTGGGGCCAGCAATGGGGGGATTTAAAAGAGTGTTACAGCCTAGAACTCCCACTCTCCCTATAGGAACATGGTTTTAAAGATGAGTGGCTACAGGGGTATGTAAATTGAAGTCTGCTGCATATTGTTATATCAATGTGTGAATCTTTGGCAATATAAGGAGCCATCCATACCCTTTTGAGTAAATAAATAAATGACTATACTAGTTTGATCAGGCAACAAAGATGAGCTTGTCTGCAAATTACATGGACACATATTTCTAGCTAATGTATACTTATTTTACAGCTCCAGGGTTGTATACAATGGACTAAATGGCTCAGAAAGCACTGAAACACCAGCTTAGGGAGACACTGATTATCATTTTCCAATCTCTTTAGGATATATTGTGTTAGTTCCATGATACCATCTCTCCTTTTGAAATATAAGTGCAAAATGAGCCCGTAGTCGGTTAGAATTTAATCAGCAAAAAATTATTTCTACTTTACATTTCCAATGAAATCAGATGCAACCTTCTTTAAAAACTGCCTAAAGATCCCCTTTAAGTATACCTAGCATTTGGTTTATCAATTCCAAAGTTTGATCTTGAATTCTTAAGTTCTAATGATTATGACTGAAAAAACAGTTTTTCTTTGATTACTCATTGCCATGATTAATGACAATAACAAACAATATACCAAAAAATCAGGAAAAAAATTACCTTTCAGATGACATATAGCATGTTATAATATCTTACATAGTTCCTGAGAAATTTAGAAATAACGCATTTTTCAATTTTTGCTATTTAAGCACAAATTGCGTAATTAAACAGTGTTCGCATACCTAAATTCTTCGGAACCATCTTGATTCATGGTCCCTAGGATGCTATAAGATGAAAAAAATCAAGAAAATCCAGGGGGCTCACCGCGGAGGGTAGATCAGGATTTTCAGGTTTGGCTCCTGGACTATTAACTTGATTTCTGTTTTTTTTTTATGTAGTAAGCTTCATTTAGTAATTCCTAGGTGGCAGCACCGACAGGGCATGGTAGAAAAAAGACAACTTTTTAAGTCGATATAAATATTTTTGTTGATTTACTTTTATTTCGAGATCGCTTTCATTGTATTAGTTTTTTAACTGTAGTATTTCATGGCATAATTACGGATTTTCGAGTACTCTAGATATTTTTTAGATTAATTTATTATATTTACTTTGTGGAAGAGGGGTATTGGTGAGCCTCTCTTCTCATCATTACCCTTGCCCGGCCTGAAGATACTATTTTCGAACTCTTCAGTCAGTTCTTCAACACAGGAGGGAGGGAGACAATAGCGTGCCTCGAAGTCTGCAATGCGGGGATACGCAACACGGGGGTCGATGCGCTCTCTGTAGGTTTTCATTGACCGACATCTCTTCTGCCCCCACTGTCTCCGGTAGCTCTTACTGTTCAGATATGTCTTGAGGGCGAAGTCCTGAAAAGGCCTTACTCTGGCATTCTTTTTGTCTTGTTTCGGTGGACGTACTGAAAAAAATAAAATATTGCATTAATATTTCATATTTCTATTTCATTCAGGACCAAAAATTACTTTAGATAATTTTTTAAGAATGATATTGACTTATTAGCTTAGTGGGCGTACAATTTCCCACATACTTTTAATTAACAGTGATAATTCTTACCCTCATAAGGCGTACCTGTGTGGGTCAGTGTAGGCTACTCTCAAAATTACTTAGAATCAACCCATTATCGCCCAAAATAAACGTCAAACAGTCAACAAGTATCATATTTACATGATATTGACATGATATGACATTTATCACATGCTAAGCGATCCTGTCTTATAAATCTAAGAATTTTAGAAATATACACAATATATCATGTTTTGACACTCACCCATCTTGCTACCGACTTGTAAATCCGAAATCAGGTCCCGGACGCACGATATAATACGAATTAGATAGTTTAGGACACGTTTATTCCTATCACGTATCCGAAATTTGGGTTCGTCAAATTTGCAGGATACGAACCTCCGAGAGGTCCGTATCCTCTGCGCGGATATTCGTATCTTTTTTCTGGACAACGGTTCGCGACCGCGGAGATTCGTAACTTTTTTCTGGACGTACTTTAGATTTGTGACGGCGAAACTGCAAGAATTTGGGTTCGTCAAAACTTTATGCTCGTCCAAGATCTATTAAAGTTCAATTTTCGAATGGTAATATTAAACCTAGTATCTTCAAAAATATAGAGAAATTAGGGAAACTTGATAAATGGAAAGGTATTAGGATCTCAGACTCGCTTTCCCCAAAAGAACTGCGTGAACAAGCAGACTTGAGAAGTATTTTTGCATATGCTAGGGCCAATGGTATCAATGCTAAAACAAGAGGCAAGCTTATCATCATTGACGATGTCAGGTACACATACCAGGATATTCACGACCTCCCACATGGGCTTAAGATGGAAAACATTAAAACAGTGGACGTTGAGGACGGGGTGGCATTCCAATCTAGTCATTCTTATCTAAGCAACATGTACCCCTGCTCAATAATAGAGAAAGGTATTACCTATAGATCTGCTGAGCATTTTTACTCAGCTGAATTTGCTCGTTATCAGGACAAACCTGACCCTGTGAATGACATTCTAATAGCAGAGAATGGATACGACGCCAATGCATTGATCAAAGGAATTAAATGCAAACCCAGGTGGCATGAAGTCAAGGCAGATATAATGAAACGAATTGTTACCCTCAAATTCGACCAAAATGACAGTCTTAGGGAAAAGCTGCTACTAACAAAAGGGTACTTATGTGAGGCGACCAGGGACAAGGACTTTGCCTGCGGAATGTCACTATCCCAGGCGAAATATATTAAAAATATACCTATATCGATGCAATGAAGGCATTTGATTTGGTAAACCATGATATTCTTCTTAGAAAATTGAGAAGAATTGGTATTCAAGGCAAGGCTTTAAACTGGTTCCAGGATTATCTATCAAATAAATAGCAATGTGTTAAAGCAAATGATGTTACTTCAGATCTTAAACTGATTAAATGTGGAGTACCACAAGGTAGTGTCTGCGGTCCGCCTCTTTTCATTATTTATATTAATGACTTATGTGATATCATGCAATGCACAGACCTATCTTTATATGCAGAAGATACAGTACTTTAGGTTAGACATAATAACCTACATGAAGCAATAGACAGGATGCAAACTGATCTGAATAACTTGTATGTATGGCATACTCAAAACTAAATTTCCATTAATTGTAAAAAGACTAAATACTGTATCTATGGTATGCATTCACTAATTAAAAAGAGTAGAAACACAAATTGTATATTATCCCTGGGCAATAAGAGACTTGAAAGAGTCTGCTCATATAAATATTTGAGTTTTGTACTGGACGAACAATTGAATTTTAATAGGCATGTATCTGATTTATGCAGACTGATTGGATATAAATTATATTTGTTGTCCTATATGAGAAAATACCTCACCAAAAATGCTAGTATTATGATTTTTAAGTCAATGATACTCTCCTTAATGGAATATGGAGATGTAATTTATTCAGGAACTTCAGTAACAAATTTAAACAAAATTCATAAATTATTCTACAAAGGTTTACGAATATGTATGGGTGATGGTGTTCACCGTAATACTGCACAAAGGTAGAGATTAACTCATTTACTTTGCGCATGATAATTGAAATAGTGTAAAGGTCACCAGTTGAATACAAGAGGATAATAAGAATTCTTCCAAATTACACACCTAGCTTATGACAATACCTAGTATAAATATGGCAGGTGCCGCAGGTAGGTGTAAATATACCTGATGACAATGCTCACCGGGGTACACCTCCCAACAGGCGTTGATGCCTGGGGTAAAATCAATACCAGACTGCTATAAGAGCGGGAACGCAGTGTAAGAGAGGGAGAGAAATCATTAGTGTTTGGACAATACAGATCGAGAGATTCAAGGGGTTAGATAGCTACGCAACCACAGGGACATCTGGTGACTTATACAGTACTACCGCACTACTGCTGGAGGTGAGATTAGGCAGACTCTGAGGAGGAAGCTTACTCTACCTGAATTGGAACTGTAACACCTAGGAACTTATCACCATCACTGGCAATTGTACACATCGCCGTATCCACCAATAAACTTACCCTACTGCCAAGCGTTGTTCATGTTATGGATTGAGCGCCCATCTCGTGGACTTACTTACCACTCGACTAGCACCCATTAGGAATAATATTAATGGCAGTGATTATCTCGAACAATGCATTATAACTATAATTAACCATAAACAATACAATAGCGTTCAATAGGACTGATTTATGTATAGAATGTAATTTGCTGCCAGTTGTGGATAGAAATGAGATACATTTACTATTGTTTATGCATTAATTTAAGGATACTAAGATATTACTAAAGGAAAAGAAACGTAATACCAGATTACATGATGCACCTGTTTTTGCATGCTATAAACCTAATAATGAGAGAGCAAAACAGAATGTGTTTTACCGTGGTGCTATGTTATGGAATGCACAACCTGTGTTACAACGTAATATGGATTTTAATGATTTTAAATCATCTATTACAAATGCCAAAAAAATTCAACTCTAAAAGTGGTGCTGACTATTAGTATTGTTACTTGATCTAATACTGATGTGATATTTCCCAGGTCATGAAATAATCTCTTAAACCTACTGTTTATAACATTATATTTATATACGCTTATCCAGTATAATAATTTCTATATTTCTATTGTCTTGAGTAATTTCTTGCTTTTATCTGAACATTTGTATGATTTTTTTTATGGTTTTATATTCCATGGGCCCTGGAGAAGCACAATTTAATGTGCTACTCAGGCATTAAATGTAAACAAGTGCTTTTGCACTTATTTTATGTCTGATTAAATAAAGGAATTAAAAAAAATCAAAAAAATCAAAGACATCAATATTTATGAGTCCTCGTCTGTGACTAATATTAGTTTGAGAGTAATAAAGGATGTCTTTCTTGTAATGCTACCTAAACTAACACATATTTTCAATTGTTGTTTTCAATTTAACAAATTCCCCGATGAATGGAAACTAGCCAACATTATACCATTGCAAAAATCTGGTGATTCTTCCGATGTCAATAATCTTAGACCGATTTCTTTGGTACCTCTTCCTGGTTAGATACTTGAAAGGTTGGTTCACTCCCAATTGTCTACTTTCCTTGAAGAATCCAATTTACTTAAGCAAAATCAAGGTGGGTTCCGCAAAGAAAGATCAACAATAAATACAGTAGCAGAATTTTCTGATGACATATTATCTTCTATAAACAATAACAAGATTTCTATCGCCACATTTATTGATCTGAAAAAGGCGTTTGTTACCGTCAATCACTCGATATTATTAAAGAAATTAAAGTTTTATGGAATTTAACAAAGTACAATTTTTTGAATTCAAAATTATATAACTCATAGAATGCAGAAATGTACAGTAAATGGTGTACCGCAAGGTTCAATAATGGGCCCACTTTTGTTCTTTATAATATAAATGATTTAGATAGAGCAATTAAATACTCATCTTTTAAGCTATATCCAGACGATACAATGGTTTACTTAAATGGAGAAGATGAATTGTCTGCTCATTTTAGTGTTGCGTTACTAATATCTATTCTTGGTGCCAAAGGAACCAGTTAACCATTAACACAAAACAACGAAAACTTTCTTGTTACAGAAGGGAACTTAACATCTAACAAATTTTGTCTATGTAAGAAGTAGAAATCATTTGTATTTAAGACCCGTGATTAGAAACCTAAGGAACTTCGATGGACCTATCACATATGAGATTTTTCCAAATAATGTAGCATTCCAGAGAAGTATTCTGTATCAAGGAGCGATACTCTGGAATAATCTGCCACCCTTTGAGCGAAATATTCAAAATCATAATAGCTTTAAAGCATGTCAAAAGAAAAAACTGAAAGACTCAATTCCTTAACCTAACTTATTAACTTGGTGTATGCAGATTATTGAGAGTGATTAAGTATAAAAAACACTTATATTAAGGATATTTTCATTACAAATCTGTTTTAACTGTTTGTATAGTCCCAAGAAACTATTGACATTCATTTACATTTTTCAACATTATCAAATTATTGCATTAGATCCCTTTTCTGCCAACCACTTTGTCAATTGCTTTCCATTATCTTAAGAAGTACATATGTTTAGTCCCTTTCTGCATATTCCACTACTCATTTGTTACTTTGTTGTTTTGTAAATACTATATCTATCTGTTAATCTAGTTTGTATATTCCATCTTGTTTTTTAAATTATGTTTATATTGTCGCAAAAATTGTTTCGTATCTCTTGACCACCACCACGATCAGCTTATATATATATCCAGATTGTAATAGAGATGTAAATGCTGGGTGACAATGAAAAATGGCCTATGGCTAAATTGTATTTCCCAGTTGAAATAAAATATTTAAAAAAAATGTTAGACAGAAATATATTGGCTATTGTTTTGTTACGTGTTACTTGCCAACCTCTGTTGGAAAGCATCATGTACAAACTTAGCTAATGCTTTAATAAAAAAATTGTGTGAGCTTCTCATTATATCAATGAACTTGTCTTCTGCAGACATTGAGTGATAACCTTGAATAAATTTGCAAGTAATGCTCATAAGTCTTTGTCATATTATTGCATGGGCTGTGCAGCTTGTGAGTAGGTGTATTTTATCATCAACCTGCCCATTTTTACAGTGTAAACATAAACGCTTCTCCTTCAGTGTAAGTAGTTTTGGTGTGCCTGCCTGTTTCGATGGCAAGGTTGTGGAAGCTAAGCCTAAATTGAGCAAGAGCATCTATGGTATGGATTCGTAACGTTGAGCAGGTAGTGTTCAAGTCTAAACTCAGTCTTAAAAAACTCATATGTAAAAAGTTTCTTAGCATCCCCGGATTCTTTGATTTTGTTCATATGTATATATGTATATATTCTACCAGCCCTAGTCAGGGCTGACAGGTTAATAACAAACAAATAACGTTTACAACTAATCTGGTGTTAAGATTTCTTAGTGTGTAAAAGGGGAGATGTTGTATATATCGTATTTTGTATACCGAATCATGACAAACACTTCTGGTCTGCCAATCTCCTTGTACACATGTAGTTTATTCTAACTCAGTTATTCCAAGCATGAGGCAGTACCATCAGGCATAATTACACTGTGTGTACTACATAACATTTCGAGGCCGAAATTTTATTATTAGGTCACACAGCTGTTTTGCAATGCGTACAACCAAAAATAACGCGATAAGCCTAATATTTTTAGATAACTTACCCTTTGTCAATGAATTCTTCATACTCTCTCTCACTGAACACGGACAAAAGGTTGCCTCCATTCTTAATGCATTTCAGTCTTGGATCATCTGGGTACAAGGCATCATAAATTTGTCTTTTCTTCCTTTTATCGTTGTAATAAAGTTCATTTGCTATATGGGGTGAAAACCCCCAGAAACAGTAGTCATCCAATTCTCGCTCTAAAGAAAAGAGAAAAATAGAGCCCTGGTATAACCTGTTCTCAAAATAATTAAATCTTACTCCACTTTTGTTTGGAAACCTTTCAGGTACTTTTTTTACCATCAGTCTAGTATCCGGAAAATAGGCATCAAGACAGCATGGGGGATCAATGTATCAAAAGTATTCTTTAAATCCAGAACAACTTACCCATTAGAAACGTGTTAATATCATTCAACCCCTAAGTAATTTTAGTTCTTTGATAACCTCAGTTTATGCATAATAACACATGTAACTTTTCTATTGCACAGCCATCTTTACATATTGGGTATGGTCAGTTTTATCGTGCTTCCTCTAATTATAATGTCCGTACCTAAAATTGCAAATTATCATGCAATTCTAGTATCATTCTGGTGTAGCGATAATCTCCATGGAAAGTATTATGTTACTCTAGTTTCGACCTATTATTTTCATATAAAAACTGTGTTGTGTAAAACTATCTCACTGTAATACTAGTTTTAAACATGTTGTTTGTGTACAAAATCCAGTTTAAAGTGGATGAATGTGATTGTTTCTTTAAAATACAGGAGTGTAAGTCTTCCATCTGGAATCATAAATCAAATTAGCATGCAACATCTGAATGTTCATTCGCTGCACTTCAAATGAATAAAATGTTTTATACGATCTCAATGCAAAGTGCTGTATAACCTCTTTAATAATCCTCTTCCTAAATAGCCCAGTTGTAAAGTCCTTGCTTCTTGATTCGCAGGTCCTTAATTTGAATATTATTTTTTTCTACTAAGGAGCCTTCCATTAAATACATACGTATCAAGGGGGAAAGAGGGGGTGGAAATCATCAGAAATATGCATACGTACTTAATTGTAGGCCCCTAACTGCTCTACCAGTCATTATAGCATGATGTCATTGGTTCACAGACTATCATTAGTGCAGTTGTCAAACCTTGTGCCTCAATAATTTTAAGTCTCTAAACGCACATACTTACAGAGTCAGCACAATAGCATATATACGAAATAGTTAAGGTGCAACAGATATTTATTACATTACTCAAAAACTTAAAAGTACTCATTCTCCCGGCTCACATGAGTTTATGTGCTTAGTTTAGATTGTCGGGACATCATTATCAAATAGATTACTTTTCCTGGCGTGAGATCATGTAGTCATGATTTTTAGCAGTCAACTATAAAGCCTGAATTAAACTGATTAGAATCCACTAGGAACAAAGTCTTCGCCTATGTTTGCCTCAAAAGTAATATCAACGATCTCTTAATCATACTGAAATGCACCTTTAAATATTTTCTTATCTTCCATAGAATCTATATTAACTGAAAAGCTAGGGGAAAATCTATTATAGTGATCAGTTATGCCACCTGGCTCTTGACCGTACGGATAATTATTCAATAGAGTGAAGTAATGCTACTTTTCTTGTTTGTTAGATTACAAATGTAGCTATAATACAGGACAACACTTACAGTAATACAAAAACAGAACTCAACAATAATTTGAAATGAAACCTCACCATATTCCCCGTTACATCCGTCCAGTGTATTATCACAGCTCGGCTCTAAATAAATCAGTGAAAAAAGTTATGTTATTCAGCATTATCTTCAATAATATAAAGGCAGTACACTGTAACATTTAATTTTTTTAATAAGATATGATAAAGATAAAGATAAATTGTATTTGCAATTATTCCATCAATCAAAGTATGTTATTTGACAGCATAAAAGTATATATTTGAAACAACGCTGAACCTTTACATGTGGAGATTATAAAGCTATGTTTTCAAAAACAAAGCAAAAATAATTGAATATGTTCTTTTAACTGCCTATCCATTCTACTCTCAATTTCCTGTTCCTGGATTGGAAAGTGAAAAGTAAAGCACATTCAACCAAGCACTGATATCATATTGCAACATTATTCAAATTTCAACGTTTAGTTTATCCTTTACTGTTATGATTGTGTTTCCTGTCACACTGAATCTCAAATACACACCTGTGAAGTTTTGGCAGACAAAGTATTCCGTGTTAGTGCAATCGGCGGACTCATAATAGCCATAGTCGCCTTTACCATCATCTTCAAGAGAAACACTGTCACCGTCACCAATTCGCAGACACCGTTCTTCATCGTCAGGCTCATGGATCGGGTAGTGGTTAAGTTCAAACCTATCGTGCTCTATGCTATCTGGGTCAATCCGGTCCGGAGCACTAGGGTTAAAGGTATCATCTTTTCCCCAATCAAAATGAGTAATTGGACGACGTTTTGGTGTCAAGAAGTACAGGCTGTCTGCATCACGTTTTCCAGAAATCCAAATGGGCCTTGAATACAAGAGAGTTATGAAATAGATTTAGGGGCAAATAAAAGAAGAGTCACTTCGTTATTAAGGTACACATTTATATAATATGTATTTATAATATATAGATATTTATATATTTAATCACAAGGCAGGATTTGAGTTTAAGAAATCAATGTTTATTATATAGATTTAATTTAAGGATTGTCGATAAGAGGTGTTTCCTTAAAGGCAAACTTTGAGAATTCTTCGTAAAACCCTTTCATAAGAATTCTTTGTTTGCCCCTCCTAGTAACCTTATTTGTCACAAGTAGTGCCTACTTGTTCCTGCAATCAACATGATAGGCCTTTTGTAGCGACAAACTATTGAGAACTACAGCAAAGAAAAAACCCAACAATGACAAATTTCACAGCAATCGAAACATTTTCAAGACAGTGTTTTTAAGAAAATAGCAAAGAAATTTCATACAATTGTGATTAAATTTCAAGAACATTTTTAAAATTCATCAGTTTCTTAAATTGGTCAATGAAACTTCCTCCTGCAGATATCACACTCATAATCATAATATTGTTTAATAGATAATTAAATCTGTTTATATGAATTACATAGCTATTTATGTATCTGTAAGTGTCTATGAGTGCCTAGGAATCTTTATTATTACAATATTGTAGCATGGATAATTATGTTTCTTAATAATTATTACACTTATGGACTTTTTTAATACACATAGGTGATACATTCAGAGGAAAGCATTTCTCAGATTCGTTATCAAGGCCATAGTTTGTGTTAAATCAAATCCTAGAAAATTAAGTTGAAAGAAATTTCAAAACGTGTCCGGTTATTTACAATGAAATGAAAACTATTACGTAAGTAAAGAATCTGAGACAGTCTTTCCTGTCAAATAAACTTTTCAGAGGCATACAAAGTTTGAAGTTTATAACTTATATGCTAGAGAATAATTATATTTATGAATATATCTATGTTTAAAAAGAAGTAAATGCATAGAGTCAGAGATGTCAATTTGACTATACTAATATTGTATATCTTTGGAAAGAGAAATTTATCACCTTTCATTTGATATATTTATATGATAATCTGGTAGAAATCACCCTGCATTATGTAGAAATCCAGCGGCGTATGCAAACCACTGTAAAGCATCTGAGACAGTCTTCCCTGTCAAACAAACTTGTCAGAGGCATACAAATGTTGAAGTTTTTAACTTATATGCTAGAGAATATATCTATGAATATGTTGAACGCTATTGTACGTTTATGGTTAATCGTAGTTATTGCGAATTGTCCGAGATATTCACTGTCATTGATATTATTATTCCTAATGGGTGCTAGTCGAGTGGTAAGTGAGTCCACGAGATGGGCACTCAATCCATAACATGAACAACGCTTGGCAGTAGGTTAAGTTTATTGGTAGATACGATGATGCGTACAATTGCCAATGAAGAGATGATAAGTTTTCTAGGTGTTACAACTCCAATCCAGTGTAGAGTAAGCTTTCTCCTCGGAGTCCGCCTAATCTCACATCCAGCCGTAGTGCAATAGTACTTGTGTAAGTCACCAGATGTCCCTGTGGCTTGTGTAGCTATCTAAACCCCTCGAATCTCTCGATCTGTATTGTCCAAGCGTTAATGATTTTCTCTCCGCCCTTACACCGCGTTCTCGCTTCTTATAGCAGTCTGGTATTGATTTTTACCCAAGCATCGATGCCTGCTGGGAGGTGTACCCTGCTGAACATTGCCATCAGGTATATTTACACCTACCAGCGGCACCTGCCATATTTATACTGTGTATATGTGCAATATCTATGTTTAAAAAGAAGTAAATGCAAAGAGTTGGAGATATCAATATGACTATACCAATATGATTTTATATCTATGAAAAGAGAAATTTATCACCTTTCATTTGATATATATATGATAATTTGGTAGAAATCATCCTGCATTACGTAGAAATCGAATGGTGTATGCAAACTGCTGTTAGAATCAACCAATTCATGAGTTCACGATCATTGGTAAATGACGATTGGAGACCTATATAGGTTCTTAGTAATGGCTTGTGAACTATTGCGGGGTATATATATAGAGACCTTAGACGATACTTATTATTATGCCTTGTCATTGATTGTATTAAAGTTTATGTTCTTTGTTACTTGATTTGTCAGTTTTTCGTATGATATATTCTAAATAAGTCGGGGAGTTATAGCTCGGTTGTCATCACTATTCTTATTGCTTGTTCATCAATCTATGCAGTATATCATCGGTTAAGGCATATTTACTTGATGCGAAACCATTTAGGTTCTGATATAGTGGTTGAGGAATCTCTATATGGGGGTTCATATAAAGAACACTCGTTAACAAGAGGTTAAATTGTTTATTAAATCCATTGAATGTATAGGTAAAACAGGTGTCAGAGGTGAAATATTTGCATGAGTGGATGAGTGAAGTAATCCAAGTGTTGAAGACGAGTGGATTACATAGAAAAATCGACAAGTTAGTGGAAATATGAAGCCTCTGAAGCTTATGAAGCACAAGTTGAATATTCAACAAAATATTCAACTTGGATGAAAATATTTCTGACTAGTGTTATTCCTATGGGCACTTCATATTTGATATTAAATAAACACAAATATCCTCCTCAGTTCTGTTTCAGTTCACACACGCAGTATGTCAGACATTCGCATGCTACATGCAATTATAGTAGTAA
The DNA here is from genome assembly GCA_936440205.1 of Lepidonotus clava. Classification (NCBI taxonomy): domain Eukaryota; kingdom Metazoa; phylum Annelida; class Polychaeta; order Phyllodocida; family Polynoidae; genus Lepidonotus; species Lepidonotus clava. The sequence goes on along the minus strand of OW387135.1, from coordinate 49,006,164 downwards.
ACAGTTCCCATTCTTTATCCCCCTTGAACGTACCACTCCAAGGGCTACCATATTACTACCACATTATATTCTGTTCTCAATGATTGACGTAGTTTGCTCGCTCACCTATAGAGTCCTGCCCTTTATATATACTCCCTATTGCTGGCTTGTGCAATACATTACACCTGCCATTTACCTTATGATTTCAGCCAACTCATTTAGTTCACATTGCGTCCACTTGGGGGCACCACTGGTCAATACTTTACGACATTGATGTAGTAAAGCACCAGAGGGCGCCACCTCACTGTAAGCCTTATGTATGGTATATTGCCCCATCTAGTGGAGAAACCCCTGTACTAAAAATACTAAACTAATAAATCATAGAGTTAGCAGTAAGCCATGTGACTAGTCATTCTTTGAGTCTTGCCTCTACAAAACCCCAAATATATGACATTTCTGGCGATGAGGACATGGATTCATGAGGTCTGAGAGAAGTATACAGATGGTAGTTACTGGGCAACATAAGTTTTGAAAAAGTTGTGACTTTTTGTACTACTAGTTTGTGATTTCTGTGACTCAGTCTGGCTAGTTGAAAATCCAAGATGGCTGCCCCCATGATGCTAGGTCATATGGGTGAATTTGATGAGAGTAAAGAGGATGTGCAAGCATACCTAGAGAGGTTAGAACAGTGGATGGCTGCAAATAATATCAAAGCACCAGAAGGGGATGCTCCAGATAGGAGGATCAGTGTGTTTCTGACAGTTATAGGCCCCAAAAGTTATTCCCTGTTGAGAAACCTTTTCTCTCCAAGAAAGCCTGCTGAACAGACTTTTGCTGCATTAGTTGAAAAACTCAGGTCCAATTATGAGCCCCAGAGGATAGTCATTGCTGAGAGGTTCAGATTCACCAAAAGGGTCCAAAAGGATGGGGAGTCCATTAATGACTACATTGTTGCTCTCAAAGAACTGGCTGGTACCTGTAACTTTGGTACATTTCTGGAGGAGGCTCTGAGAGATAGACTGGTGTGTGGTTTGAGACAGGAGGCGATTCAGAAGAAGTTACTGTCTGAGAGGGATCTCACTTTCCAAACAGCGTGTGATATATCTTTGGCTATGGAGCTAGCGGCAAAGAATACACAGGAACTTGCTGGTAGGGCAACCCAGGGTGCCGAGTCAGTGCACAGTGTCAACGCTGGCTACCAGGGTCAGAAAGGAGGGTTCAAGCCCGGAATCAGCACCGCTATCCAAACAAGCAAGACAATCAGACACAGGGCAACAAGCAACAAGACAACAAAGTGTCTGGTTGTGGCAGGTGTGGTGACCCCGACCACAATGCATCGAACTGCAAATACAAGACTATGAGGTGTTTTCTGTACAAAGAGATTGGTCATTTGAAGAAAAAGTGTCCTAACAAAAATAAAGGTGTAAAAACTGGTCAAAACAAATATGTTGATACGCATGACAATGAAAGTGTATGTTCACATGAAAATGATGAAATGTGGGGCATGTATTACATTTCAGATTGTCCGGAGGCCGAGGTGAAGGTGAACATGGTTCATGACGTTGGTCAAAGGGTAAGAAAATGTGTGGTACCTGTGTGCATTGCTGGTGTTCCGGTCAGGATGGAACTTGACACAGGGGCCGTTGCCTCAGTAGTTTGTGAAAATGCTTACAACAAGTATCTGTCTAAGTATCCGCTTGAAAGCACTTCTATTAGACTTAAAGACTACCAGGATGGTTTGTTAGATATCAAAGGAGTAGTCAATGTACCTGTAGAATATGAGGATCAGAAGGCTAATGTACCTCTAGTGGTTGTAGCAGGGGATAGACCTTCTCTGTTTGGGCGTAACTGGTTCAAACATTTCCAGCTAAATTGGGCAAAGATATTCGGAGGCAGGGTACAGAGTGTTAAAGTAGACAAAGAAAAGTCAGGCCTAGATGTAGTTCTAGAGGGTCACAAGTCACTGTTTGAGAAGGGTTATGGTAAGATAACTGACTTCAAGGCAAAGATCTATCTTAAGGAAGGGTCAAAACCAGTGTTTAAGAAAGCGCGCCCAGTGCCATATGCAAAGCGCGAGGCAGTTGGTGATGAGTTAGATAGGCTCGAGGCTAATGGTATCATAACAAAGGTTGACCGCTCAAACTATGCTACCCCTACTGTCAATGTGTTGAAATCTGACAAGAGTGTGCGTATTTGTGGGGACTACAAAGTGACAGTTAATCCCCAGGTTGACATTGAACATTATCCTTTGCCGACTGCAGAGGACATCTTCGCGACACTCGCTGGGGGTACAAAGTTCACAAGTTAGATCTGGCACATGCATATCAACAGCTTGAACTTGATGACGACTCAAAGGAGTTACTGACTATAAACACACACAAAGGGTTGTACAGCCCGAACCATCTTAGTTTTGGAATTTGTTCGGCTCCCGCCATATTTTAACGTACCATGGATCAGGTCCTCAGTGGGCTTGATGGGGTAACTTGCTATCTTGACGACATACTCATAACTGTTGAGACCGAAGAGGAACATCTTCAGCTTCTGGAGGACGTGCTCAGTAGGTTAGAGAAGTTTGGTGTTCATTTGAAGAGTTCGAAACGTGAGTTCCTGAAGGACGAAATCGAGTATCTCGGGCATGTGATCAGAGCAGATGGGCTGAGGCCAAGTGCTAGGAAGGTCGAGGCACTAAAAAATGCTCCGAGACCCACGAACACAGCAGAACTTAGTAGTTATCTGGGACTGTTGAAGTATTACATGAGGTTTCTGCCGGATGTGTCTACACTTCTGCGGCCACTCAATGAGCTGACTCACTCTGATGTGGAGTGGTCTTGGGACGCGGAGTGTGAGGCGGCGTTCTTGAGGAGCAAAGAACTGATGTGTGAGGCAGATCTTCTGTGTCATTATGACCCAAAGAAGCCACTGATATTGGCTTGTGACGCTTCATCATATAGACTTGGAGCTGTCATATCTCATGTGTTTCCAGACGGGAAGGAGAAACCGATAGCCTTTGGTTCCCGTACGATGCTCCCCAGGGAGCGAAACTACTCTCAGTTAGAGAGGGAGGCGTTGAGCATAATCTTCGGAGTGAAGAAGTTCCGCCAGTACCTTTATGGTAGACATTTTGTGTTAGAGACAGACCACAAGCCGCTCCTAAGCATACTAGGACCGAAGCATGGAGTCCCTGTTCTGGCGGCTGCAAGGTTGCAGCGATGGGCTCTTATACTGTCAGCGTATTCTTACGATATACGTTACAGGCCTGGTAAGGAACTGGGACATGCCGACGCGTTCTCCAGACTGCCGTCTACTCTTCAGGGAGAGGAAGAGGATGTAGGTGGAGATGTGTTCCATTTCACCTATGTCGACGAACTTCCAGTGACCTGTCGTGAGATTATGGAAGCTACACGTAAGGATCCGGTGCTAGCTAAGGTTTACCAGCTGGTACTGAATGGTTGGCCAAACCATACTGATGACGAAACGCTGAAGCCATACTTCGCCAAGCGCCATGAACTCTCAGTCGAACAAGGATGTGTCTTGTGGGGTCTACGGGTTGTGATTCCACCTGTGTTCTGGAAGAGACTGATGGAGGATCTCCATGAAGGCCACATGGGTATAACTCGCATGAAGAGTGTAGCTTGAAGCTACCTGTGGTGGCCTGGACTGGACAGTGACATTGAGACTTGTGTACAGGGATGTGCACCATCCCCTACAGCCATGGTCATGGCCCACTCATCCTTGGAAACGGGTCCACATCGACTATGCTGAGAAGGATGGAGTGAACTTTCTTGTGCTGATTGATAGCCACTCAAAGTGGATTGAGGTGTTTCAGATGCGTACAACAACATCCGAAAAGACTATTGATGCACTGAGACCTTACCATCCAGCGAGTAATGGAGCAGCAGAGCGGTCAGTGGGTGTTTTGAAGCAAGCACTGCTGAAGGATGTGTTAAATGTCAAGTACGGTGGGGTCCAAATCTCACTGCAGCACCGACTGGCGAATTTCCTGCTGCGGTACCGAAACACTCCACACACAACTACTGGGAGGACACCTGCAGAACTTTTCCTGAAAAGAGAAGTTCAGAACCGCCTAACACTTCTGAGGCCCAATCTTTCACAACATGCTGAGGCCCAACAAACAAAGCAAAAGGAACAACATGACAAGGAAAGGGTTAAGGACAGACAATTCGTGATCAACCAAAGTGTTGTTGTTCGTAATATGAGGAGAGCTGTGGAAAAGTGGATTCCAGGAAGGATTGTTAAAGAAGTGAGGCCAGCCAGTGGTAGCTGTGTGTGTGTTGTTGATCTACATAGTGATGAACAGTTTATTAGTTTTGGGCCAAGTTTTGGGTGTGTGATTTGTCAAGGCAAAATGGCAGCTAACTCTGGGCAGAGTGGGTAAGTACCACTCCTCCAAGGAGATTTTCACCGCATATTGTGATTGGATGGACATGTTTTATGACCTGGTGCTGTTGGGTGGTGCATCCAATGCTGATGCTGATGCTGATGCTACCATTAACAGGAAGGAAAGGGCTATTTTCCTCACTGAGTTAGGGGCAGAGACTTTCACCTCATTAAATAACCTGCTTGCCCAAAAGAAAGCCAAGAATGTTACTCTTCCTGAAACCACTCAGGCACTTCCAAGACATTTCAACCCAGCTCCCTTGGAAATAGCTGAGAGTATCCAATTGGCATGCAGGTAATACAGATTAAAGGAGCTATCAGCGACATCATTGTAACACTAAAAAAAATGTCTATACACTGTAACTTTGGGACCCACCTGTTCCGGGCATTATATGACCATTTTGTTCGTGGTCTTAATCTCAAGAGAATCCAGCACCAACTGTTAAACACAGAAGGGTTAACTTTCAACTACGCATCTGAGATGGCTAGGCCAAGTGCAGTCATTGTAACAGTATCAAGCACCAGTCAGAGACTGTAAGTGGAAGGACACTTTGTGTTTTAGGTGCCAAAAGCCCTGCATGTCCAATGAAAGGTTCGAGTAAGGAGAAAAAGGGCAAGACCTTGAAGCAGATGATGACAACGCTCAGGTGCATTCAACACAGATGTTTGGTGCCTATATCATGTTCACGGTGAATACGAGTCATGGTTCGCCGCCATGGCAAGTGACCGTGAGTGTCAACGGTGTTGACCTTGATATGAAGGTGGACTCGGGAGCAACCTTCTCGGTAATCGGGGAGAATCAGCTGTTCACCTGGGGTTCTCCGCTGGTGCTCAAACCTTCGTAGGTCAAACTTCAGATTTTCACTGGTGAGGTCATCACTCCTAGAGGCCAGTCACAAGGACCGGCATGATAAACATGCCATTTTCATAGGAGCGCTTTTTCAACGCAGGGGGCATGGTGAACTACAAGAACTTCACCAGTTCCTGAGACAAAAACCTGCCAGGGGTTACCGAGAATCTTGGTGGTAATGGTTATATCATCAGGGACGCCTGCGACAACAAAGTGGTCCGACTTCACCCGGACCACATGTTCAGTTGCACCCTGGGGCCACCACCTCTGGACCTACCTACCGAGGATTTGGTAGTTCAGCCAGTGCCACAACCACCAGCTCCCATAGTACATTCCCAGCCACATCAGTAGCCACCTCTGGCTCCAGAGTCACAGGTCCAAGCCACAGCACCGGCTCCTCCACCACCACCCGTCAGATCTCATGACCGCCATCATGTTAGTTAGACTACATTTGCCGATTCCCACATGCGATGTGTAGACTAACCATGTTATCATGTAACTAAAGCCTATTACACCCCAATCTACAATAGTTTCTGTAAGAATGACAATAATAAGACTTTACATCCATTTATATATAGGAAAATTCCTATGTGCGAGGTTCCTATATACGTGGTCCCATTTAATTGTACCAATCAATTGGATATCAAGCTTTATTGGGGGCATTCCCGGCAAAAATATCAAACATGCTTAATAATTTGTTGAGACGTTTGTCTGGATAAACTTGTGATAAAATATCTCTTAAGATAAAATTGTCGTAGCTATCATTACAAACTACGTTCACACACATGATATTTTCCTTGCAAATATCTTATTATGGAAATATTTTCTACGACAAAAATCCACGATTTCACACTTATGCAATGTTTTTTCCCTGTGTGTAAGGGCCTCAATTGTTGGGATTGTCCCAAGCCTTACAATGATTTCGGGACGCGTAAACCTGTCAGGACCACTACATCTATGAACATTCCTGATTCTCTCTAATAGAAAGAACTGTTAGCCTAAGAGTACTCTCCAACACAACACCACTCTCATCTGGAGTTATTCCAGTCACAGAGGTCAGTGGGGGAGATAGATCATACTGCCTAAACCTGGCCAAAACTGCCTAGCCTGAGCACATGCTGGAATGAACACACCTATATTTGTCTATAAGATCACATTAGGGTTTGAATAGATAGTGTAATACAACACTACGCAGTCCCATGTTTTTCTTTGAATTTATTATTCTCTATTAGGATGGAAAGAAGGAGAATTGTTTTGCTTGATTTTAAGAGGTCAGAGTGAGACGCCCTGGAGACAAGGAGTCCCTCAGGCTAAAAATAGCTCCAAAGTCTGATGTTCCAGAGAAAAAAGGAACAGGAAGGAGCAAATGGCTACTTTCTAAGATTTTCTCCCTTTTGTATTTGTACTCTCGATGGATCTAAGCCTGATCCCTCTCTTTATTACAAGGGCATTAGCAGGACCAGTTGCACGAATGACAATTAGAGTCTGCTGGGAGGCTGCAAGGGACAACTCAAGCAAGCTGTCACAAGGATGTGCCCCCATAGAGGGGGGAACCGTTTGGGATAAGGCTCATGGGGCTCATACACCAAAAGGGTGTTCAGTCCTAGAGGGATAGGGTGGCGAGGGTTGGTATTTGTACTCAAACAGTGCCTGGGTTTGGGGTCTTGTGTCAGGCTTCTGACAGTCTCGTGGAACCAACAATTCTAGACGCAAGATGGGGATGATGCAAAAATAAATAAAAGGGTGTAGTGTGCTGGCCGGTCGCCCATGATCTCATCTCTAATGCTGGTCCCATTGTTAACTCATACCCTCAGTCTGCTCATTCCCATTCACGTACGCATGCGTTCATCCCATGTTACTGCTCCTATTTCCAGCTTCCCTTTTTATGCCTATTCTGGGTCTAATCTTGCTTCTCAGACCTCTACCTCTAGCTGCTCTAGTCGTCTAAGTTTTCCTGTGGTCCATTCCCAGGAAGAAAGGAAGTGCGAACACAGTGAGTACCATGATGGAACTGTTTATTCTTGTGAGATCACACTCGTTATAAGCCACAACTGGCCTTTAATTGGCTAATCAACATCTCGTGGTCACTTTGACCCTTTACCGGGGTCACTTATGGTCACTTACTTTTCGTACATTACAGATGTCATGCATTTCATCCTTTGTGACTCTCATGTAATTTGTGCATTTCAGACAGTGTAATTTCATACAATTTGTGTTTTTGTGCAATGTATTTTTGTGCAATTGGTGATTATACATTTTATATTGATGTAATGTTCTCAGGGAACTGTTTCCCTGCTAAGGTATTCATAATCTTGATGGTTCTCCTCCAAGTTGTGCTCGATCTCTCAAAAGCATGAACGGGACGAATTACGTGAGCACTACTCCGAGCCCGCTGTAGAGCTATGGGACAGGTGAGTCGCAGTGTGGTTCTCAGAAACGTGCCGCATGCATGGGAGTTGATGGTGGGTGGAATACAGTTTGTGACACTCACAGGTGGGGCATCAGGGCCTACGATCTGGGATGGTTAGCGTGAGGCAGACATCACTGTTCAAACCGGGCCTGGGGACAGGGTCTCGTGCAAAACGTCTACTGGCCACTTCTGACCAATTAATCTAGGCTCAAAACAGGGACCATACCCAAAAATTAAAAAGGTAGTAGCGTAAAGGTAGGCTGATGTCCCATGTTCTCTTCCCTAAAGCCAATGCCAGCCTGAGCTCATGCTTCTGGTTGGTTCGTCCCCATTTTCATACAACCGAGTCCATCCCTCCATGTTCTGCTCCCTTATTTCTTCTAAGTCCAACTTCCCCTTTTCCACTAAACTTCAGTCTAATTCTATCTTGTGGACCTTATCCCTGGTTGTCCTACTCTTCTAAGTCTTTTCGCGCTCCATTCCCAGGAAGTAAAGAGGTGTGAACACAGTGAGTACCAAGACGGGATTGTTTATTTTCATGCAATCACTCTCTTATGTAGCCACAAGTTCGCTCCGCTCCCCTATGTCCCAAGCTGGTCAAGCTGGTATCAAACCCTGGCGCACACCACTACATCCCTCACTGTCCAGTGCCAGGTCGGCATCTGCTCTCAGGCCACCAACGAGACTATATAGGAGAGAGGACCAACTCGGCCAAGTCGGTATATCTGAGAGATTCAGTAGGCTTTATCAGTGCTAATTAATGTTACTAATGGACCTACATCACAGTGTACTCCTGCCAGGACCGCCCTGTTAATGACCCCACCCCCTGTGCCCTGGAGATGGGCACCCTTGAAACCTGCAGTTTCAAGGGTGCCCAGACTATAAAGCTAACACCATTGGCCCATGTTGAGTCCCCACGAAAATCCCAAATCAAATATGGGTCAACAGGTGATGGGTCTAGACCAATAAGGGAGCCAGAACGAAGGAAGGCCATATTGTATAAGTATGTAATAACCTGGCTCCTGATTGGTTACATAACATCACATGGTCACTTTGACCTTTTGCAGGGGTCACTTCCGATCACCAATCTATCGTGTATTACGACTTTGTGTTTCATAACTCGTGCATACAATTTTTTGCAGCTCGTACTGTATGAGCTCGTATTATACGATCTCGTGTACTTTGTGATTGCACCAAAACATCTAACTTTAACCATAATTTTACCAGCAAACATTTTACTTGTCTTTTAACCTGTATAATTAATTGCACAAATTTGTGTCATGACATTGAATTGATTACTATAATTCATCACATTAACATTCTATTTTATCTCTACTACTCGTAACAACGCCTATTCAAATCATTGTTTATAATTCAGTCTCGTACTAAAATACTGAATTTATTCCTATAGATTCATTACAAAAGCATCAGTGGCCTGGGGCCACCGGGAGGGGTGTGTGCGTGAGGTGGTGTCAGAGCAGCAGGGTTGATACCTGCTGGGGAACATAGGCGGGGACCCGTGCATGTGGCCGTTGCTCGCCCAGAATGCGGAGCGACTTGTAGGCCTACAAACTAAAAACATGTACATGAATAAAGCAGTTTGTGAATGATATGCGTCTGTAATCTCTCACACGGCTATAAACCAGTTTGTATACAATGTACACATGAAAAGGAAAAGGACAATCATGAGAAAAGGTAAAACAGCAAAATAGGTGAATGGCCAAAGTATACCTTGTCGTTATGGCCACCCTTTCACACTTTTTCTCTTTGAAAGAAAAAATACAAATCAGCCCTCAGTAACTGTGATGTAAAAAGCCATTAGTCTGAAATTACCCATCAATTGAGCCCAGTTGGTCAACAACAGCTGCTAGGATGGCTTGGTAGGCCTCTTCATTTTCGGGCACAGCCAGCGTTCCCCCTCCATTGGTGCAAGTTGACAGAGCAGAGAAGTATGATTTTGAATCTGTGTAAACCTTATAGAAGTCTGAAATATGAAATGATTTATCTTAATATCAGCATTATTCTGATATTATAACTGCAACCTTGATGTAAGCATAGACTGAAATTAAGACAACCCTTTTTAAATGTTTACATCTTTTCCTTCATGTAAATGTTTGTTTCTGCATTGCTTGTGTGGTTTTAAGTAAATTTGTCTGGGAAACTTTATGTCACGTCCATTCAATACATAATGTTTACTACAATGATCCATTTGAACGGCTGCTAAATAACACCGCTGTGGGCCGTAGGTTGAGAAAATCACGGCCCCTCAGGTCGCCCACTGACGCAACACGGTGCGGGCAATTCCAACGAGGAGATTAAAAAAGGAAAAATAAGCAAAAAAAAGAGAGCCTGCCATTTCTCAATATATCAATTTTGCAACGATATATTTCATATGAACATGAGAAACGGGTGTCTGTTTGTTATCTCTGCGATGCTTATCTCACTATCCGATTTTTATAAAAGTTTTAATTTTATTCAAACTTTTATGAATGAATCTGAGCCTCTCGCTGTGCATCTGTTGCACCTTGCACTGTGCATTTATCTGTTCGTGACGTCACATGTAGAACATAAGTACAAATCTAAATAAGATAGAATACCAGAATATCATGTTCCAAAGTATTCCAAGGAAGTCTATTTATTGAGTTCATGTAATTTAATGAGTTTGAACAAAAATGTACAATATTAAGCGCTCTTATTAATTATGACTTTCTAAGATTTGAAAATATTATTTTCTTTGTGTGACGTCACACACAGATGTCTAGTTTTTGAGGCACAAAGCAGTATTGATGCCTTCTAAAAAGAAAAGCAAATTTCTCATCAAAAGAGTTATCCAAGCTATGGGAATGTAATACTCTTCTAAGTTAGTTTTAGATATAATATGTAACATGGAAATTTAGCAAAATTCATATTTTACTGACCCCTCCCTAATTCCAAATCACGGGGGGTCAAAACATGGCAATTATTGGACATAAAAAGAAATGATATGTATCTAGATAGAGTGTTTCCAATAGCTACACATTGACTATATTTAGGAAGGAAAACACTCTCGTCAGAAACAAGAAGCGACAAACTATTCTGAGAAGAGGTGAGAATTCCCATCCTAAGGTTGCGGACCTGACAAGGCCTTAGTGTGCCAATAAATTGTGTTATCATGAAATTGTAGGCTATTCATAAAGACAGAGATAAGCCAAATCGGTATCAAAAACGTGTCCTGCCATTTTTACCTTTATGATATGTAGTAGCTGGTTCAACATGATGTATGGCAGCCAGGAATACCAACACTACCAGGTGCTGGAGCTTAAAGGTCATTGCGACCTTGGACGACTCTAGGGCAACTTGCATGGCCCCAGATCCTGAAAAAAATATTAAGCATAATAATGTTTGTGAAATGTAAAAGCATATCACTGTCAGCGTCATCTTACTGGGGGTCTAGATAACGGGTCCAGGCGTTACATGTTGGATACAGGTAATGGCTCTGTGGAATTTCCTGTTCCTTGTTGCTAAAGACTAACTGTTGATTTAAAGGGTTGGTCCTGTTGTCATGTCGAATTTCTTATAATGGATAACCTAGTGTTATAAAACAGCTACATATCTGTGATACATTAAATGCAATTGTACTATTTCAAAGAAACTTTAAAGGGAGAGGTCGGTGACTGCAATGTATCATGATGAGTACCGCTCAAGTTATCACTGTACCGATTTTTGTGCATTTGGATTTTATTCAAGCTCTCCGGCATGACATTAAGTCTACCAATGCACATTTTGTGTTCCTTGCACAATGTATTTATGTGTATTTGACATCACAAGTAGATGCAACACTGCCTTGCCTTGCCATTGTTCTCACCCCATACATTCGATCATAGGACATTCATGATTGTACAAACCGAAAATCTTGAGTTGGTCTGAATAGCTGAAAAATTGCTGATGGACCTCAATCTCCAACAATATCATCATCATCACAAGTAGAAAATGAAGAAAAAAAGAACAAAGAAAATATAGCTCTATAAATTGTTTTCTCGAGTATCTTTACAAGGCTATTAACGCTTACACTCACCTAATTTATTGGTTTACACAAAATATATGCCAATTGAAGGTCTTTGATTAGTTCTACATTTGTAAAACCTGAATATAACGGCTTCTTCGTGCGACATCACAGATATCCATTTTTAGTTTACCAGCAGACTCAAATACCCTAATAAACAATATTTTACATCAACAGGAGATCTCTAAAGTAATGACAATGCGTTTCACCTCTAAATTAGCATCAATTCTAAAGCGTAAAGTCAAAATTAAACAAAATTTAAATTTCAGTGGCTCCTCTCTTTAAAAAAGAAAGTCCTTTATTATAACTGAATTCCGACTAGAAATTGTTTAAATAATAGCGTAATTCATGATAAAATAAATACATGGTACTCATTTAGTTTCAGATACAGAAAACAAAAAAGGTCAAACATGACAAACTGTCTCTGAATTTATAACTTTATTATATCAATTATTTATTACATAATTTTTTTTATGAATTTGTAACTTTTTGGTGAAAAAAAGCATAATTACATTTCAATCCTCTCTTTTTTTTCTTATTCTCTCATCTTTATTCAGACTGGTCATGATTGGAAAAACTTCTTTCCCAGTCTCCCTCAGGATCCAGTGGTACAAACCTCTTGTTACAAACTGATCTTGTATACTGTTGATTGATGATAATGGGGATGATAATTAATTACACTCATCACATTTGATAAAGCAGCATCAATTTAAATAACAAATATTTATAAAACCATAGACAGATATCAACTTTATTTAAATGGATTAATTGCATTCTTGAATTTTCTTCCATTTTGTATGAACTAAAACAATACAGAGCTCTTAGAAAGGAGGGGGAAACATGTTGATAAAGAGTTGCCACTGCTGTATTTTGCCTAGAGTGCCTGTCGGTCTCACAGCAAACCTAGCATACCTGTTTTTACTACTTGAATCTGTATAAAGGTGGATCCCCATGTGGCAACTAAACCCCAGCGACTAATGTAAGTAACCCAGCGAGTACGCTGTCAGGCAACTAGTTAGTAGCCAATGAAAAAAAGGTTAAACGCTATGTTGGGACACTCTTGCTACAAATCTCCTGCCAAATAGAGGTCACATTAGTCCCCCAACCTGGCAATTCACTGCACTCTTTAGAGGTAACTAGAGAAAAATATTAAACATGTTTTACCCAGAAACCATAGCTATTAGTGGTTAAGTCACCAGACATCACGGCACCAGTGTATGGTTAGTCGCCAGGCGACTAAACTGATGATTATCATGGTCGCCGCCATATTTTTGCAAACTAATCGCCCTGTGGGGACCAGGCTTAACTGCTGCTGCATTCCCACTAGGGCAATTAACAACGGCGACCTGTCGATTTCCCTAGAGACCAATCACGAACAATTGGTTGCCGAGCAACTAACTGCACTGAGGTAGCAATTAATACCTCATGCATATAGTTAACAGTAATGTTCGAGTAGATTGGCAGATGTTAAGAATTAAAGGAAGGGTCACCAGACTGTGAAAGATTTATATCATTCACAGTTCAAATTTTGTAAAGGGACCTCATGGGTATGTCCTAAGGTAGGTATGACAAACAGGATGTGACAGGATGACTAGTCTACCAGCAGCAGCACTACCATGGGAAATCAATAATCACAGGTATAAAGGGATAGCTGTAGCCAGTATCAGGCAGAAAACGATAGATGTTTGGATCAATACGAGTCTTAGGGATTCAGAAGCTTGGTAGTGAGACGCATTAAGTCTGGTGACATCTGGTGACCAAAGAACAGTCTGTGAGACCATACAGAGACAGGCAGACTAGCAATAGGGAAACCTACATTGTGAATTACATCGGCAATTGTAGCATTTCGATACTCTTAATAAACTAATACTGGATCTCCACGAGGCGACGAGTTTGCGTCTAATCATCGGCGACGAGTTGATCCAAGCTGGCGCCGGTATGGCAGACGATTAGATGCACTAATCGTCAAGCAATTAGCTGAAAAAATCGGACATGTCCGATATTTTGCCGACGACGAGCTGTTAATCGTTGACGACGAGCTGTAAATCGTTGACGACGAAGCTGCGTCGACGATTTACAGCTCGTCGTTGACAACGATGTGCAACTCGTCGCCCCGTGGGGATGCTGCTTTACCCTCTGCAAAGTGTTGTCTATGTTTTGGATCTGAACACCCCAATCGGAGACTAGTTCCACTACTAGCTAGCATTCAAGACTATTACCACAACCAGCATGGAGCATAAGAAGTAAAGGCTTAACTATCCCCAACGAACTCATATTAAGACCCTAAACTTACATAAGCATTCATAACTAGTCGCCGGGCTACCAAAAGGCTAGTTGCCTCGTTGGGACGCTCTTAGTCACCAGATGACGAGAGGACACTTTAATACGTTGCCCGGCTATTAACTATATGGTCTTCGGTGGGTATAGAAAAATATCAAACATGTCAAATATTTTGCCCAACACCCAAGGTGACTAGTTGTTTGTCGCCAGACATCAGGGCGCCAGTATGAAGTTGGTCGCTGGGCGACTAACAACCTTAGTCATCTGCCGACCAAGGGAATCTAGTCGCCCAAGGGGGGACCAGGCTTACACCTATCCTGGAACCCTAATAAAAGATTCACAATGCCGTGGAACATTGGAATATCCATTCACATGTCTTTTCACATGTCTATCCGAGCAGAAGTTCTTCATCTCCACACATGGTTGAACGCACCCTTCAGTAAGTATGAATGTGTGCTTGCCCCATCAACAGAAAGATGTGGCAAGGCCTGGATGAGTCGGTGCACTGGTATGAATGTTTGGACGGTTCTCTGACAATGGAACATTGTGTGTCATGCTGGCGATGCACGCTGGGAAAATGGATGTTAAACAGCAGATATTCCCGAAGACTGGAGTATTATTTCAGGTTATTTCCTTCTTTTATACTACCAATAATGTAGTATAGTGATTATTTTAGAATCATTATCCTGCAGTCTTATCGATTATGCCGGTTTTTATTTGATACTCTATTATATTTTAGTTCATTTCTTTGGCACAAGGTAGGACCCTTATCATGATACAATGGCCTAAAACTACGTTGTTCCTAATATATCGGAGAATTAAGTCCCTTGAAAAAGATAATTGTTTATACACGTGGTGTTGAAAAATCTTACTTTTGTGAAGTTATGCAAAGATCGTTATACAATTTGTGCAAATTTTTAAAAATTTCACCAGCATTGTGAATGGGAAATCAACTATAGAACGTTTTTCCAAAAACATGTTTTAGAATAAGTGAGATTAGTCTGCCCCCATGAGTAGAAACGAATATTGTGAGTTAACATCAAAATTGAAAATTCGTTGTAATTAATATAAGGAATATCGTCTGTTTCATAAGACTTTAAACAGCTAATGAAATTAATGATTCTATAAAAAAATTGTTCTATCAAAAGTTATTCCATTTTTGATATGCGTGATGTTAATGAACCTAACATTTAATAGTAGGCTTCAAACGACGATAAATATAAGTACCAAAGGGGTACATTTTAAAGTGGGTTTCACTCCGTGGTTTCACTGTCTGAAAGTGTGGATCTTCTACTTTAGTGAAAAAATAGATTGTCTGAGGGACAAAGTGATATCCAGAGCCAATAGATCATGCATAAGCGTTTCTATATGAATCAATGGATCATGGTTAACAATTAATTATGATGCAAAAATATGAGCAGGTGCCTGAGGATATAATATATATACATTGTATATTGTATTAATTCCTAAAACGTTATGCATTCTCAGGCATAGACTTTAATATGCGATATAGTCCTCCACCCTAACAGAAAGATGTAATGGATTCTAATCGTAATTTAATTAAAGCTGCGCATATAACGTTAGACTCCTGCATGCTGGAGTTATTAACATACCTCACGACAAACAGCAGCTATTCTATACCTAGGTCGGCGAAAACAGTGAATAAAAACTATATGTAATAATATTGAAATCAGAAAATAAAGTTAAAGGTATATTGGATCTTACCTAATGACTCTCTGCATCGGCGCGCACCTGTTGCTGGGTGGCCTGAAGCTGTGTGTGCACGGTAATGCAGACTGTCGTTTTGCGATACGGTTGCTGATGGCCTACGGTGGCCCAGAAGAACTTTTTTATTAAATTCAACTGTTTCCTCTGGTTACAAGATCTTCTAAAAGCATCATTATACACATGGATAGTAATCACTTGATATATATTGCAAACAAAAACATCATTATAATTAATATCATTATATTGTGCTATATATTACAATATAGCACAAACATAATCATAGAATATTTCGTTGTTAAATTATTCACAATTTCAACCATGTAGCCTACCGACAGTCTATTACTTGTAGACTTTGATACATTATTAGAATTTATATTTATCTTTTTCATTTTGCAGATATAACGGTAACTCGTTCCATAATCCAATACCCCTATACAATGGACTGTGTTGAATTTTTGTTAATTTTTTAAAGTGACGTTTGATTTCGACCTTGTGACGACTTCGTGGATTCGTGCTCAGTCTTCTATGATCCAAATTGTGATCCATTCTACTGTAATCAAACATTACATTTAACAACGTTCCTTCTCGTCTGAGTGATAACTTCTCAATAACATAGCTCGTCTTGAGTACATCAAGTTTGCATAATTCCATTTATTTTGCACAGCGATCAACAGTTCGGACCACTCTGTTTTGAAGTTTATCTAATTTTGTTACATTTTCTACTTTGTTTCAATCTCTTACAAAGTCATCATAGTCGAAGTGCGGCTGTATCATCGAAAAGCATTGCCATCGACATTGCTTTTCTTCCGACCGAACACACTAAAGGCATTTACGTGATGCCAGAATTTTCTCAGATTACCCTTGGATAGTTCTAATTGATCTTTTGAATATGATTGCTTTGAGTTTTTAACTAAATCTTTATCAAAGTTCTTTTGATTACGATACGTTTCCAATCGATATCATCACCAGACACAATCACTTGTTTGAAGAGATCATTCTTATAATTTATTCTTCGATTATTTCTTTTGAAAACCAATGTGGTGAATATTTTTTAATATTCATTTTTCGTAGTGGACAGTGCAATTCCGGGCAGTCATATAAAACCTCGAGCATTATATGCCAAAGCTCATCGACATTCAAATTTTCATCCCAATAATACTTCCAATTTAAGGTAGTGTGACGTTCTGTGGTAGGTCGGGGTTGCCGATTCCTACAGCAGAGGAACGTGGGAATTGTTCGGGTCTCGGGCGGACGGGGAATCCGGGCCAAGAACCGAGATGTGTTTTTAGAGTCGTGCCTCGCGCAAGAGGGGGGCTGAGCGAATCGGTCGGGAATCGGTGCTCGATGTCAGACGGAGGACTGCAGGGAAGGGAAATTATGGTAGGGGTAAGGGGAGGCCGTGGTTCGTCTCGCTCTATCTCCCAGGCCGGTATTCACCTCGACAGGGCGGTCCACCCCGGATTCCGGTCCGCGGGGTCGTCGGGCCGACGGTCGCCTATTGTTTGGTAGCGTGGGGCCGAGCCAGCCGCGCCGGGCCTTCGCGCCGTTCCGTGCCTACACTTCCGGGACCCCATCCGGGACAGTTTCGGGCCTTCGCGCCCTACCTCGGTCCTCCGTTCCTCGTTCCCGTTCCTCGGGCCGTCGGGCCCCCGTCCTCTATTTCGCCTATTTATCTCGAACTTCTACTATTTTACTCTAACTTCTGGTTAATTAACTTGTATCGGCTAAGCTCAGCGGTTGTTTAAGGGAAGAAGACACGTCTGGACACAAGGAGAACTGTTAAAGAACTCTCTTTATTCGGGCCTCACTGCCCCTTTATATACCCTAGAGGTCAGCTCTGATTGGCTGCTTTCGGTCACGTGATCTACAACTGACGTCACTTCCGGTTTATATTCTCGTTTCCGGTTTACATATCACTTCCGGTTTACATCTTTCCGGGTTTCGTTCCTTTACATATTCGTTCCTTTACACTTTCGTTCCTTTACATATTCGGGCCTCTTTTTCGGGCTTTTTACACTTTCGTTCCTTTACACTTTCGTTCCTTTACACTTTCGTTCCTTTTACAAACATATATACTTTTTGTCATATTACCTTATTTTCTCTTATTCGGTCTCTTTACGTATTTGGATGAATAGGCATTCATCACACCCTCCCGCACCTTCTTGAAAGGTGGGAAAATACGTCTTACAAAATCTCAAAGCAGTTCATACAACAACAACAGGACATACCTTAAAACCAGAAACATTTTTCAACTACCAATCCTACGTTCCTTATCGGCAGAGGAGGAGGTGTCACCCTCTGTCCTCTCCGGTCTACTTCGGAGGGCCCCTGGGGCCTATCCGGCTAATTCTTATTTTCTTCTTTCTTCGTTCTTCGTTTTTCGTTTCACGTCAAAGTTCATATAGTTCGTTTTACATATCTTAGTCTCTTATATATACATATTTCTCCGTCATAGTTCTTATCCTGGGTCTATCAAGACCCGTACTCCGCCTTTTTTTTTTTCCTTTAGGATGAGCGAGCCGGTCGTGGCTCTCCCACCCGGGACTGGGGATCGGTCGTGACCCCGTCGCCCCCGCTCCTCTCCTCTGGGCTCTATGTACTTAGCCCCTGTTTGTCTCTCCTTGCTTTACCCTCGTTAGGACAGAGGAACCGGTCGTGGTCCTCCTGCCCGGGGCCATGGGTCGGTCGTGACCCGCAACACCCCCGTTCTGTCTTTTTCCCGTCGTCCAGAAGTTCTCCCTTATTCGGGCGGAGAATCGGTCGTGATTCTCCCACCCAGAGGCAAGGGTCGGTCGTGACCCCTAGTCCTCTCGACCTTTTGTCCGTTTTTCGTCATCCAGACGTTCTCCGTTGTTTTTGGGCAGAGAATCGGTCGCGATTCTCCTGCCCGGAGGCAAGGGCCGGTCGTGACCCTTCGTCCTCCCGCTTACCACTCTTCTCTGCGTTCTTTAGATGATGATGATTTGAAGATGAAGTTTTGTAGAAAGACTGAAGTTTTTGTAGAAGGAATGTTGTAGAAAGAATGTTCTTTTTAGACTTCGTGCCCTCGGTCGCCTCGGCATTCAGGTGAACGCCGACACACTCAAAGATTTTAGAGGCAAAGGAAGATATCTGAGAAGGAGTTCAATGTAGTTAATAAGGTATTCCGTCACCGTTCCGGGCCCAAGTGGCACAACAACAACCGGAACGGAGACCAGATGAGTAGACAATTTTCTTTTTGATGAGGTTTCTTTGATGACAGGAGCCGGCGCCTCACATCCCTCCCCCCCCCCGTGGCCAACGGTAGGAAGATAACCCTTCTTGGGGCGAGAAGGAGGCTCCTTCGTTCTACTGATGAGATGATTTTAAGAAGAGGATTCCTACTTCGGGCACTCGGGCCCTCGTTCGTCTCTCGGGCTCTCGGGCCCCGTTCTGCTTACTAAATTTTCTTCTTCCCGAGGGACCATGCTCATTGACGATTTTCTTGAGACAGTAATACCAACAAATAGTTCGTAATAAAGGTAAGTTTAAGATTCGGTCTGGTTTGATTCTGGGGTAAGGCCACAGTCGTCATCAGCGCCATGCCCATCTACATGAAACCACTCGAACGCCTTGACATGCGCCGGGACAACAGTTCCGAGTCGTTCCGAGCTGCTCCTAGGTACGGCGGTTCGAAGTAGGTAAGTTGAGAATATTTTTTTAAGAAGGAGAAGGAGAAGTTGTAGAAAGAGAAGATGGAGGAATTCAACTGGGATCTGCATCCGATGTCCACCTTCAAGACCCGGAACGGGCCCATCTCAGCCAGCTTCAGGAGACTGGATCTAGAGAAGAACTCATCCGACAGCAAACTCCAAGGCAGGGATGAAGGATCGCTTCCATCGTTCTTTGCAGACCACCTTATTCGCCTATCGAGGCATCCGAAGCCGTCGTTCCAAGCACCATCTCCTTCTATGTTTCAAAGACTATTTCGTTCCGTCCGTCGGGGAGAAGACATCAGGGAGTACGACATGGAAGCAGTCACGGTCGTTACTGCAGGTAAGATATTAATATATAAAGTAGTATTTGTAAGTCTATTAACTTCGTCTTGTTTACTTATTATTAGTGGGGCACGAGCGAGGGCCTTTCAACTACCGTCCCTGCTCGCACCCCGGTCCCTCGGGAGACATCTACAGCTCTCCGCAGCCATCACACGACTCGCTGCATCGGTCTTGGCATGCTAAAACCAGCATCCAGGTCGAAAAGTTCCACTCTATATGCGGTAAGAGGCTGAAGACAAGGAAACACAGAAGATGGTGGTACGATGAATCCGGGCCCATCCGGTCCAACATCCTGGGCGATCCATCCAAGATCAAGATGGCCAAGGCCCGAAGAAGTCCAGACGAGCCGTAGAAAAGTTCGTTTTTAGGTGCCGCTAGAGGACAGAGGTCGTTCCTCTCGCCTCCAGATCCCTCAAGGCAGCACGGGAGAAGAGTTCCAGTCTTGGCCCGTGCCAGCCTTTCCTCCAGCGGCGAGTCTCCGGTCCACCAGTACCCTATTTACCCCGGCACGACCATCGACTCAAAAATTGCACAATACTGTTCGTTCGTTCTGAGTTCCTTTCTTCAATTCCACCTCCTTGTTCACTTTCGTTCCTCTTGGTCACTCGGACGGGTGCCGGGTGTCCGTCCGACCCCCCGACCGAGTGACTCTCACTCCAACATTCCATTACTATCCTTTTTCTCGTTCCCTGGGCCGCCCGGCCCGCTATTTTTCCAATTTCCGCGACCGGACGGTCCTATCCAACCTGCTTGGTCCCAACCAACGCAACGGGGCTCTTGATGATTACTGGGAAGAAATGGAACGGCTACACACTTTCTTTTCCTCCGAGCGCCTCCTCCCGTTCCGTACTACCCCGCAGGCTTGGTAAGTTCGTTCCATACATGGACCCTCCAGCTCGTTGATTACAATCAACACCTCCTAACACATGCGGTTTCGTTCAATTCCGCAAGAAAAAGATTCTCATGAAGAAACTACCAGGTTTGTTTTGGTAAGAATACTCTAAATGAGAACATTCGAGCCCGCCAGTCCGTTCCCGATGTTTTTAAAGCAAAGTTCGGGCTCATCCAGCGGTCTCCAGGAAAGTTTTTATCCGGGCTTCGGACTCCTGTGCGGCTCAGGTACCTCCACCTCGGCCCGGTCCTCTCCCTGGGGGTTTGACATTATGGGTGAGGAGCCAACGCCCCGTAATCCCTCCTCACCCGAACTCGCGACGCACCATTTTCCGCTTCTGGTTCCGTCACGCTACCATCCGTGCAGGACTCCGAGCAGCATACACCGTTTTCTCCTCTTCAAGGCTTTTCATCCTTCTTCCTGACGTCGGGCTGGTAAAGGCAGCCTCTCCTCCCTGGCCGGGAGCTTGAGAAGTTGGTCCACTATTCCTCTCTGCTGCTCTACCTCCTTCGTCGTCTGTAACAAATCGTCTAACTATTCCTCGTTTTTGTATAACACTAAAGTCTGAGCCAACTGGACGGTCCGGTTATGTTCGTTGATTAACCTGTCGACTCCTGGTAACTCTCGGGTGAACGGCCCCAGCGCTGCCGTCGGGAACTGTGCCATTGCCTCGTCGAATGACTGTGGCTCGCTGCCCGCTCCCAGCGCCATCAAGAACGCCAATGACGCTGAAGCCATCGCTCTCGTCTTGGCCGTCATCCCTCGCACCTGTCTGGGAGGCCACTCCAGTCGCACCGTGATTGCTTCCTCGGTCTCCCAGTCCCGCACTGCCCGTGCCGTTACCGGAAAGTGTCCCTGCAAGACCTGTTGAATGGCTTGCGTCCTTAACGACCGGAGTCGCGGCGTTTCTCCGGATGGTCCTGCCACTGGTGTCTCCATCACCATGGACTCGAATACTGAGTCCGAAGCCGCCCCTGACTCGTCCAGTTCTTGCCTGTCTTGCTCGTGCCTTTTGGTCTCGGCCTGCCCCAACTCCATGTCTTCCGAGTCGTCTACTTCCGTATCCATGGATTGAGCAGCCGGCATTTTCAGTCTGTGTACCATGACTCTTGGTTGTAGTGCTCGTCCGTCCTTGTCTTCGTCCTTAATTGGAGTGTCCGGTCCCGGTGGCGATCTCACCCTCTCCGGTGACGGCGGTCCCGGGGTCTCCTCTGATCCCTGCGACCCAAAGAACAAGCTTCCCAGACTGGCTCGGGTCAAATTTTCTACAGCCATTCGTGTCTCCGGCGTATCCGGTGCCACTAAGATGTCCCTCATCCGCTTCAGTCCTGGGGGCGGTACCACTGGCTGCTTACACACCATCTTCTCCAGGGGTGAGTCCACCCTTGTCGGGGTTGGGGTCGAGAACAACGGCTGCGTTGAAGCCATCGACGCCGTTTCCTCGGTCTTGACCGCGTGTCGAACGTACTTCACCTTTTCAATTCGGCCCAATGGTTTCAGTCCTTGTCTTTCCGCCATCTCGAAGATAAACCTTCCTAGGTATAGCGCCTCTCTCTCCGCCAACCGGCCCTCCTTCGCTTCCCGAATACTGTCCTCCAGCTCCCGGTCTGTCCTCGCCTGATGGTAACCCCTGAACGCTCCTTCCCGGTTCAGCGTTCCTTTTAGGTACCCAAGGTACCTCGGATGTCAAAACTCATAAACGACCGACTTCTTGTGGACCGTCATCATGGTGAACTGCGCGTCGCCACAAGGTGGTTCCAGTCCCGCGATCTGCTTCGATCCTGTCGAGGTCTCGGGCTGCGATGGTCCCAGCTCTCCTGCACTACTCGATTCGGCGATGACCAGGGACCGATCACTCCGTACCGACGTACTCCGACCCGACTCTGATTGGTCCGAGCTCGTTCCCTCCTCAAGCTCCTTCTGGATTTTCTTCAGCTTCTTCCACTTTTTCTTCCGGGACGGCTCCTCCGCCGTGGATCCTTGTGTCGGGGGTCGCTTAAAAGCCGGAGGCTCCTCCTCCTCTCCTTTGATTTTCGGACGTTGGTCATCTGACGAGCTTATTAATTCCACCACCTCGGCCCCTGGTGGTATTCCCGAGCCACCTGGCTTCGGGGCTGGCGTGGATCTTCCTCCTCTTCCCCTGCCCGGGAGTCCTCGTCCTCTCGGTTCCTGAGGTTCCCCTTGGGCGTTCGACCTCTTCACTTGACTTTGTACTAATCCAGTCACTTGTTCTCCTGTCAGGAGTGGTCTCGGGTTGATCACAGCCCGGCTCGCGCTTGGCGGCGACTCGGTGGTTTCCTTTCGTACCCCTTTCGCGGCCCTCCGAGGGGAACGGCGCGTGGGCGTCGACCGTTCCGCGACTCCGGCCAAGGGTCCCTTTCCCGCTGCCTTGGCTGCTTGAGATCCTCCGCCGGTCTTGGCGGCCTCCGGTTGTTCCTCTGCTGCTTCCTGCTCGGCTTGCTCGGCGTCGCTGTCATCGGACCCTCTCGATGCCCTCGGGTGATATGGTATACGAACCCTCCGCCGCGGCCTGTCCGGTGCCTCCTGGTCCACCGCTTTCTCGGGGGGGAAGAATCCCTCCGGATGACGTACAGCAAAGTCTCGTTCCAAATCAGCTACCCGGGCCGCCGTTTCGTCACCAGGAGCGAAAGTGGTGTACGGCGGTCGTCCTTTCGGGTCCAAGGCGAACGCCGCAGCATACTCCGAAGGGGGTCCTGTCTTGGCATCCCTCTCAGCAGGTTTCCTTTGTGTGATTCCCACATGTGCTTTTTCCAGTCCTGGTGTGTCGAATATGCTCGGCTCGAACACACTGGGCACATGTAATATTGTTTTCGTACTCCTTCGTGCTGGCCTCGGATGTGCTTGGTTAGGTGTTTGAATTCCTTCCCGCGACATTGTCCTTCCCAGCACTGTCCGCTCATCGCGTATATTTTCCGGGCTTTCGGGCCTCGTTCCAAACTCGAAGCTCGTCCCATCAGCCTTCTTCGTTTCCGCCTCGTGGTGATGCTGCTCGTCTCACTTCTCTGCTCTCTTCTAGCTTGGTCTGCTCGTCTGCTGTGCGATGTGATGAATCCTGATCGGCTGACCAGAATGACCTGCTCCGGC
Organism: Lepidonotus clava; assembly: GCA_936440205.1. Taxonomy (NCBI): domain Eukaryota; kingdom Metazoa; phylum Annelida; class Polychaeta; order Phyllodocida; family Polynoidae; genus Lepidonotus; species Lepidonotus clava. The sequence continues at coordinate 48,982,464 of OW387135.1, read as the reverse complement.
GAGCGCTCTGCCTTTTATAGCCGCCGCAGGCGGAAGTGGGCGTGGCCTGCACTAGTGACCCCTAGCGTCAAGCTCACCAACCACTTCAGCGGTGGCGCCCCCTACTATTTCCGGTCCTCGGGGCCCGCCGCTGGTCACCGCCCTGCCTGCCGTTTACCTCGCGACCCCTCGCCGTCTACGCGTTTTCTTCCTAGGCCTTTTATTGCCCCACCGGACGTCCTCAGTCCTTTCATCTCTGTCGCCTCCTCTTGCCTTGTCACTTGGCCCTCACAGTGCTTCCGCACACTTCCCGGAGAACACAGGGGCTCGTCGTTATTATCCTCTCGCCGCCGCCCCGTCCTCTTTTTCATCTTTACTACTTTTACGACCTACTTTAAAGCCCGTCCTCGTTTCAGGCCTCGCCTTTTACAACCGTCCGTTCGTTCCTCCGGTGTTCCCGAGAGTGCCGCATCTACTCTCCTCCGGTCTCCGGGACGCTGTAACGCGGTATTACCAAGTCAGCATTACTTCAAAAGTCTTCGTCAGCTTGCCGCCGGGTCTGTCTTTCGTCGTAATCCAACCATCTTTTCCACGCTGTGGTTTCTTCCGACTGACCGGAAAGCGGCTACGTGGGACTACTTAGACATTCGGGCTGCCGTGGCTCCAGAACGCCGTTTTTCGTTCCAACCCCGCATTTCCCACCTAAATTACATCCGCAAGAGAACCAATCTTCAGCTAGGTAGCAATTCTCTACAGCCTAACGACCTGCACGCCTACTGTAGTGGTCAACGCACCGCCCCGACTCAATGGCCCCAGGGTGATCAGTCCTTTTTGGCCAAAGCCTTTCTGTGTAGCGCCTATTTGGTCGTTCCCTTGGTCCTCTTCCACCTGCGGAATCGAGACACGAGAACGATTTTATCACAAAAAGGGGGTACCCCGCTTCCGTCACGTGCCCTAGCGCGCCCCACCCCAAGCATCTACTGTGCAGCCTCGTATCCTTGCTGGTCAGCTACCATCCAGGCTGGCGCAGCGTGTCCTCGGTAGGGTTCCAGGCGGTCCACATGAACCACCCCCCCCCCCACCCCCCGGTCTTCCTCGTTTCTTCCGTACTACCACCCGTCCTCGGTCAAGCACCTTGACGATCAGTGCAGGGCCTATCCATGGAAATCGCAACTTCTTTCCCTTGTCCCTATCCACTACCGTGTCATGCACCCAGACCAGTTCTCTGGCGTGGTATTCCCGCCGAGTCACCTTTCCATCGTACTCGTGTTTCTGATGAATGGCGGCTCGCTTCAGCCCCACCCGGGCCTCCCGATAGGCCGCGACTAGCCCTTTCTCCAGGCTCTCCACGTAGTCGCCCACCCGTCGAGGTTCCTCCTCCGGTCCTAGAGGTCTCCCATATATCGCTTGTCGCGGCATCATGGTCTGTCGGCCCAGCATCATCATGTTCGGTGTCACTCCCGTGCTGGCCTGCGGCGTTGCCCTATAGCTCATCATCACGAGCGGGACCATCTCATCCCATTCCCGGCCTGTCGCTCGGCAGCTAGCTTTCAGACAGCACCCCAAAGTGCGAAAACTTCGTTCTATGTATCCGTCGCTCCGGGGGTGGTACGGCGTCGTCCTCGTTTTATGGATTCCAAACAGTGCACAGACCTGAGCTACCACCTCGGATTCGAAATTCGTGCCTTGATCCGAGTGTAGTTCCCGAAACGCGCCGTACCTTGCTACTACTTCTTCGACCAGCTTGTCTGCTACCGTCACTGCCTTCTGATCCGGGATCGGGAAACACTCCAGCCACTTGGTGAAATAGCACCCCACCATCAGGCAGTACTTGTTTCCTCGTTTCGTGACTGGGTACGGGCCCGAAACATCCATGGCCAGCCGTTCCATCGGCTCCCCTACTATGTATTGATGCAACGGCTCCCGTCTACCTCGTCCTCTTTTTAGCAACGCGCAGTCACATTCTCGACATTCCTTCCGCACGTCCTCTCGGAGTCCCGGCCAGTAAAACCCTTGTTCCAACAGGGCCGTCGTTCTGGCGACTCCCAGGTGCGCTCCCGCCGCTCCTCCATGGTACTCTCTCACCAACTCGGCCCGTTCCTCTCTCGGGACGACCAGTTGGTTCCTCCAACCATGTCCTTCTAATTCCCAATACTTCCGATGCAGCACGCCATCCATTAGGCTCAGTCTTTCCCACTGCCTCCATAGGATCTTTGTTTCTCGGGATTCCGGAGATATGACCTCCCAACCTGGCCGGTTCGCATCCTCTTCCATCCGTGCGATAATCGGTCCTATATCTCGATCCCTCCTCTGCGCTGCTTTCATCTCCTGCGGGGACCATCCGGGCTCATACCCCCGGGCCCGCGTCACTACTCTCACTTTCTCTGTACCCTCATGTTCCTCTCCACACTGTTTACACGGATACCGGGACAACGCGTCGGCGTTCCCATGCTTCCTACCCGGTCGGTGTTGGAATGACACATCATGCGAGTCGATAATCTCAATCCACCGGGCAGCTTGCCCCATCGGTTCCTTACTTCTTTGCAGCCAACTAACCGCGCTATTATCCGTTCGGACGATGACGCGTTGACCGTAGATGTAGCACCGAAAATGTTTCAAAGCTCGCACCACCGCTAACAGTTCTTTCCGCGTGGTGCAATACTTTCGCTCGTTCGACTCCAGGGTTTTGCTCGTATAAGCTATTACCCGTTCCACCCCTCTCTGCTCCTGTGATAGCACAGCTCCCGTCCCCACGTCACTGGCGTCCGTGTCAAGCCACCATTGTCCTTCTTCCTCCGGGAATCCCAATACCGGGGCCTCTGTTAACGCCCTCTTCATGGCATCGAATGCCTCCTGTCGTCTCGCATTCCACACGAAAGGCTCCTCTTTCGTTGCTAATTCATACAAGGGGGCAGCCAATTCTGTGAAACCGTTTGTGTGTCTCCTATAGTACGAACATAATCCCACGAAGGCTCGTACCTCATGGAGATCCTGAGGGACCGGCCAGTCGGTTGCTTGCCGACACGTTTCGGGGTCGGGTTCGATCCCGTTTAATGAGACGACGTGTCCCAAGAACGGAATCTTATTCTGGAACAACCTGCATTTTCATGCTTTCAGCTTCAGCCCTGCAGCGTTCAATCGGTCCAGAACCCGTACCAATCTTTCCAGAGTCACTTCAAACGTTGGCCCGAAAACCAATATGTCATCCAGGTATACCAGACACTCCTCCCACACAATTCCTCTGAGAATTCTCTCCATTAGTCTCTCGAAGGTGGCATTACTTTAAACTCGTATAACCCTCCTTGAGTCACGAAGGCCGTCTTTTCTCGGTCCTCGGGTGCCATCTCTACCTGCCAATATCCGCTTGCGAGATCAAGACTGCAGAAGAATAGGCTCCCGCCCAAGGTGTTGAGGCTGTCCTCTATCCGGGGAAGCGGATAGGCGTCCACTTTCCTGATTCAATTTTCGATAGTCAATGCAGAATCTCGTTCCTCCGTCCTTCTTTTTCACCAAGACGGTCGGGCTACTCCACGCACTTCCACTCTCCTGGATGATTCCCAGATTTAACATATCCTCCACCAGTGCTCGTTCCTCTTCTCTCCTGGTGGCTGGATACCGTCTGACCCTTTGCTTGATCGGCATCTGATCCCCCGTACTAATTCAATGTTGTACCAAATTTGTTCGTCCTAACTCGTGTTTCGAGGTCGCAAACATCTGTTCCCGGGCCATGATGGCTTTCTCTAGTTCTCCGCCTTCCTCCGTGGTTAGACCTTTCCTAGCCTCCTCTATCATCTCGGTGAGCGCTCCGGGTGGTTCTTTTACATCGTTTCCCGTACCTCGTACTTCTTGTACGAAGGTGGCTTCTCCGAGGACTCTACCGGTCTCCAGTTTCGCGCTCTCGGTCCCTCGGTTGGCCACCCAAACTTTATTCTCCTCTCCCAACGTCACCGTTCCTGGGATCACTTCCAGTCCCATTGGTAATCCAGTGCCGGTGATGACAGCCAGCTGTCCACTTTGTCCCATGTCTGCTCTCGCTACTATTGTTACTCGGGTCACCTGGAGTGGGGGTATTTCCGTCGTCCCCTCGATTCTCACGACCTGTCCTCCGACGGTAACTGCCCGAATCCCATCCGTTCTTCGTTCCACTCCTGGGAATGTTCCCCCTCTCCCCCTCCTTCGGCGGGCAGGAAGACAGCACTCGCGTGGGGCTTAACTGTTAGCCGGTATTTCACCGCGAAGTCGTTTCCGAGGATTCCTTCATCTCTACCGATGTCTGCTACCATGAATGTCCACTGCAACACACGTGTTCCCAATTGTACCGACAGATTTGTGCATCCGTAGCACCGCAACGGACTACCATCCACGGAGCAGAGGGATCCTTCGTATCCGTCCAGGTCTTCCCATTTTCGTCCCCACTCTCTCCAGAGACGGTCCGACAGCAAACTAATCATGGATCCGGTATCAACTAAAAAACGGACGACACTCTCTCCTACTGTTCCGGCCACATAAAGTCCACATTCACCCACGCCTACTACTTCTCTCGCCGCGCCCGAAGGGGGCCCCGCGCTTACTGCGACGGCGACTGTCCGTTTCCCTGACGCTGAGAGCAATCCCTCGCGAAATGGCCTTTCTGGTGACATTGGTGACATTCTAGATCTTCTTTTCTTTTTTTATACGCCTCTCTCCGGGCCGTTGCCTGTCTCCTGGCTTCTCGTTCTTCTGCCAATTCCTTCATCATTTCCTCCAATTTCCCGTTTAAGGCCGTGATTTGTGTATTGGCGTCCTCCTCGGGCTTCACTGCCCGCAAGAGGCGGCGTGAGTATCGTTCCTGTATCTCTACCACCTCCACCGTCTCTTCCAACGTCTTGCATCCTTTCTCTGCACACTTCAGCTGAAGGTCTTCCCCTACTGCAGCCTGGAACGCGTGTAATGCCGCTTTTTCCTGGCTGGCATAGTCGTTGGAGAAGTAGGCCCTCGACGCCAACCGCCGGGCATTATCAGCCAACTCCTTCGCTGTTTGGTTCTTCACACGCTTCAATCCCGCCAATTCTTGCAGAGCATTGCACGTATCCTTCTCCTGACCGAACCTCCGGCGCAACGCCTCCACCCTCGCCGGGTAACGGAGTCGTTCCCCGTCCGGGAGTCCGACAAAGTACATCCGTGCCGTTCCCGTCAGCGAAAGAAAGAGCATCGCCGCCTTCTCCTCGGTCGTCCAAGTCCCAAGTCCGCATACTCCTCGAATTGGTTGATCCATCCTTCAAAGTCCGGTTTCCCATCATACTTTTCCGGTCTTAAGCTAAACTTCTTCAAACTCGCTCCTACCTGGCCGGTCTGTTGTTGTTGAGTCCGCGCATTCTGTTCATCCGTCGGGGTGGACGTTCCCATGAAGTTAAACCGCCTATCCATGATGGTCGTGTCCTCCCCTTTGACTTCGGGTTTCGCACCTCCTTTCTCCTCCCCACCTTCCTTGAAGGCGATGTCAGAATCCATCTGATCGAAGACCGCAGCTGTCGCCATGAGTATCCAATTTCGACGAAACACTCAGCATCCACAAGTCCGTATGTGCTAATTCAGCACCACCGCTGCCACCAGTGTGACGTTCTCTGGTAAGTCGGGGTTGCCGATTCCTACAGCAGAGGAACGTGGGAATTGTTCGGGTCTCGGGCGGACGGGGAATCCGGGCCAAGAACCGAGATGTGTTTTTAGAGTCGTGCCTCGCGCACGAGGGGGGCTGAGCGAATCGGTCGGGAATCGGTGCTCGATGTCAGATGGAGGACTGCGGGGAAGGGAAATTATGGTAGGGGTAAGGGGAGGCCGTGGTTCGTCTCGCTCTATCTCCCAGGCCGGTATTCACCTCGACAGGGCGGTCCACCCCGGATTCCGGTCCGCGGGGTCGTCGGGCCGACGGTCGCCTATTGTTTGGTAGCGTGGGGCCGAGCCAGCCGCGCTGTCGTCCCCGCGGACTTCGGGTCTCCGCTCCGTGTTCCGGGCCTTCGCGCCGTTCCGTGCCTACACTTCCGGGACCCCATCCGGGACAGTTTCGGGCCTTCGCGCCCTACCTCGGTCCTCCGTTCCTCGTTCCCGTTCCTCGGGCCGTCGGGCCCCCGTCCTCTATTTCGCCTATTTATCTCGAACTTCTACTATTTTACTCTAACTTCTGGTTAATTAACTCGTATCGGCTCATCTCAGCGGTTGTTTAAGGGAAGAAGACACGTCTGGACACAAGGAGAACTGTTAAAGAACTCTCTTTATTCAGGCCTCACCGCCCCTTTATATACCCTAGAGGTCAGCTCTGATTGGCTGCTTTCGGTCACGTGATCTACAACTGACGTCACTTCCGGTTTACATTCTCGTTTCTGGTTTACATATCACTTCCGGTTTACATCTTTCCGGGTTTCGTTCCTTTACACTTTCGTTCCTTTACATATTCGGGCCTCTTTTTCGGGCTTTTTACACTTTCGTTCCTTTACATATTCGTTCCTTTACACTTTCGTTCCTTTTACGAACATATATACTTTTTGTCATATTACCTTATTTTCTCTTATTCGGTCTCTTTACGTATTTGGATGAATAGGCATTCATCACAGTAGCATCTGTACCCTTCCCATTAACTATATAGATATATATTCATATATCCTATTTACCGCACACAACACGCTCCTGGCGGAAAATACTTCTCCCTCTAATGCTCCGTTAGCTGAAAAGACGACAATTTAAAATGATATGGCTTCTCTCCTTTTAGAATACTCTTCATTATTTAGCTCTCTTTTCTAAAGACACCACCCCGCCAAGCATGCAACGTCATCATAATGTTGCAAGAACATTCCGTTTCGTTCTGTGTTGGTTCTTGTTACATTATTGCAATTTTTATGGCTTCCAAACATTGCAACAACCTACTGCTGTGATGTTGCAATGTAATGTTATTTCAGCGTTCTGGTTACATACTTCAACCAATGCGTCATGTTATCACGAAGTTCTGTTTTTTTGTGTGTTTTTGTTTTTGTTGTTATTGTAGTTTTTGTTGTGTTTTGTTTTAGTTTTTTGTTTTTTTTGTTGTGTGTTTTTTTTGGGGGGGGAGCTCGTTTTAAGATAACAAAAATATAATGCTATGATAGCATTCTTATTTAGTACGGCCCGGGGACCCACCGACGGCCCTCACCCTGCGGGCTCGGGCCGTCGGTGGGTCTCCAGGCTGTACAGACACCTTCGGACTGCCCCCACGGGCCTTCTTATTATAGTAAGGTCTCACCCTCACCATGAGATAAGGTAATGTAACTGGCTGATAGAAAAATGAGGCCTACCATCTTATTTTAGTCCAAGAGGAGAGCTGTTTAGATCAGGAGTGCTTGTTTTGGGTTGGGAGGGGGGTACTTACGTCATCAGTAGCATGTACTATCTATTAGGGGGGCACTGCATAGTTATGGGGTGAGGTGGGGTGCTACATTATAGTTGTACTTCTGGGCCATCTTAGTAATCCAAAAACAGAAGGTTGGCAAACCTTACGTTTCCTGGGTGTGTCAGAAAACCTTCTGAGAAATGTGCTTCACTATGATAGATCATCATAAGTGACATGCTCTCCGAAAAGCAGTCTTATGGCCTGGAATATTAAATTAAGATGGTGTCTTGGGGAATCTAATACTGAAAAAAATAGGTTAATATTCTTATTAGAAAAAAGTTATGTTAATTTGAAGACACAAAGGTCGGATATGCTAAATATGCTAAAATAGACCAGTCTTTAGTATTTATGAAGATATAACTTATATATAATCTAGGCCAAAAATTGAAATCCCAAATATGATTTCAGGAAATATATTGCCATTTCCATTCTATTTAAGATATTCAAAATCTGTTTTTTGCTGAATATGGCCAAGCAGTCCTTGATTCAGAATTTCAAATTTTGAAAACTTAATTTTGTTCCATGGTTACCATGGAAACCAATATTTGCATAGCTGTAGTATTGCACAAAGGTAGAGATTAATTCATTTACTTTGTGCATGATAATTGAAATAGTGTAAAGGTCACCAGTTGAATACAAGAGGATACTAAGAACTCTTCCAAATCACTTAGCTTATGAAAATACATAGTATAAATATGGCAGGTGCCGCTGGTAGGTGTAAATATACCTGACGACAATGCTCAGCAGGGTACATTTCCCAACAGGCGTCGATGCCTGGGGTAAAAATCAATACCAGACTGCTATAAGAAGCGGGAACGCAGTGTAAGGGCAGAGAGAAATCATTAGTGTTTGGACAATACGGATCGAGAGATTCGAGGGGTTATAGATAGCTACGCAAACACAGGGACATCTGGTGACTTACACGGTACTACTGCACTACGGCTAGAGGTGAGACTAGGCAGACTCCGAGGAGGAAGCTTACTCTACTCTGAATTGGAATTGTAATACCTAGGAACTTATCATCTCTTCATTGGCTATTGTTCGCAACACCGTATCCACCAATAAACTTAACCTACTGCCAAGCGTTCTTCATGTTATGGATTGAGCGCCCATCTCGTGGATTTACTTACCACTTGACTAGCACCCATTAGGAATAACATTGATGACAATAATTATCTCGGACAATGCACTATAACTATAATTAACCATAAACAATACAATAGCGTTCAGTATCGGCGGGTTTGGACGTTCTATCAACATTCCGGTTACCATGGCAACAAAATGCAAAAAAATCCAAATTTTTTCACCAGAAATGAAAACTATGAAAAATTTCATTTATAACGTGGATTTAGCTTATTTTTATGATTTTTATTATTTCTAAGCTAAATAAAGGCTCTAGAGCCATGAATAGGCATTTCCACAAGGCTGGAAATCCCAGAAACTGTCACATAAGTTAAGCCATTGTATGCTCAGGATAATGAAACATTTGCTAATTGAACAAAAGATCGCCTCAGAAAACCACAATCCCTTACAAAGTGGTGAAACCCTATACAATTATGATAGTTTGGCTGTACATATTATATTGCAGAAATTGGGTAAAAGAACTTGAAAGTATGCAATCATGTAAAAGTGACTTCAAAACCATGTTTCCATCTTTTTACAACCATATTGTGATGAATTGCCCATTCATCTATTTTTAGAGGTATGAACTAGAGTGAATTATGTGAAATGATCGAATAATGGTGTACCGAATGTCAAATGTAAGGTACGAAACAGGTACGAAAGTAGACAGAATCTTCCACAAAAGTACGAAAGTACGAAACCATGTTGTAACCGGATGTGACGTCAGAATAGTCTCGTGGTTGAGATTGACCAATCAGAATCGAGTAATAGACTATAAAAAGGGGTGTGAAGGCCCGAAATAAACAGTTCCTCCTTGGTACTCACTGTGTTCACATGTCTCTTCTTTAAGAATTGGCCTAAGTCAAAGATATGTAATAATAGTAGTAGTCGAGCCAATAACACTAAGCTAAAGGACATGAGTTATCAATAAATTAGGTAGTGGTCCAAGAAGCCCGACGACGGTACGAAGACCCGGATCCGCCCGAGAAGCGGCCCGAGACCGAAAGACCAACCAGGTACAGAAACCCAAAATAGTGAGCAGCCAACGAAGGTGCGATCCGCTCGGCCACACGCTACCAATCTCTAGGCAAGCGACGAACCGACTCTCGGGATGGGCCGGCCGGAGTGTACATATATACTCCGCCTTGATGCCCGAGACACGCCATACCCCTTCTGCCAAGCCCCTCCTGCCTCGACTGACCATCGAAATGACCATCAATGGAGTTTTTTAAATGAAGTGGGTGTTAATATGCTCGGTTCAGTATTACAAACGTACACATTACCTGCTGTGTGAAATTCAATAGGGGTATTATTCCGACTACTCCTTTCTAACTACAAGAAAAAACAAACAAAAAACTATATTTTATATATATATATATATATATATATATATATATATATATATATATATATATATAGGCATGTGGGTCTGGAGCCCTGAATTCGACATGGCGACAGGGCCAAATTAGAATAGTGATGTTTGAGAGGGCTAATTCTTAATATTAGCAAACGAAAAGAACCTTTAGAAATAAGGGCATGCACCAGGTCTCAATTTGTTATGCAACATTGGGATTCCACCGCCCCCATCCCCCACCTTCTAGACCCCCAATAATCTTATTTGACTGATTTGGGAAATATGTTTGAGTAAATAAGAAAATATACTATATTTATTCTGCTAAAATGACACCTGGTATGCATTCCATAAAAAAATCACAATAATTATCGCGAGTCAAAGCACACCCATAAAAGAAGTTATGATACTCGAAAAAATATCAACAAGGCCTCACAGCAGTATCGTGATGGTAATTCCAACATATCGCGGTTTTTAGAATATATAATTTAACAAGGATTAATATTTCAAAATATATGTATGTGACTAAGGAAGAACACTATATAGTTTAAGTTTGATTTTTTAAAAAAATGAACAAAAAGATTGAAAAACAAAAATTCAATAATCATGGTGAAAACATTTGTTGGTATCGTATCATATCCTAAACTGGATTATCGCGAACTTTTTATAGAATGCACCCCTTATCACGGATAGCTGATTTACAGTATTTTAAGCACCTGCGGGCTTATTCGGGCTGATTTTGTTGACATAACCCCTGGAAAAACTATAGAAAATATAAATATAATACTATGTGTTATATCTCCACCAATAATGAGTACATTTTCAAACAACTTAGAAAATATTTTGTGTATATATACAAAAAATTATCAGATTTATGAAAATATCTTCGCTAAAGACTTGGGACTTGTTGACATATCACCCAGCATGCAACCTGATCTAGGCTAACCTGCAGGTGCAACCCAAGAAATTTTATACTATCCGTGGCTGGGAGAATTGCAGTGCAGTGCCCCCTATATCTAATCATCACTATTATTTATGGCAAGTTTTTGACAAGTTTCTGACAAATTTAGTATATGGTTGTCACAAACTCTTCTTTTTGGTAACAATGCCAAACTTGTAATGGACTTATCACAAGTTTTTATTGGTTAGCATTGTCCCATTTTTTCAGTGCATTGTCTGTGCTTCTGACTGGTGGTGTCAAGGCAAGCTACAATCAATGTATTATCGGATGAGTGTCAATTGAAGGTGAATGGGAATTACATATTACCCTCACAATGCTCATGTAAGTTTTGCATCCGCCTCTTAATTTTATTTATACATATACCAAGGTATGAACATTAGAAATAAAAGAATGTAAATGTTGCTTATATCAATTCTGATACATGTATACGTGTATATATTTCTTTTTGCATTCATATAAATATCTAAACAAAATTGATACTTTTTGATAGTTCTAGACTGCAAATACTCTTGAATAATCGTAAAAAAAGATTGACCTCTTCCAGAAAAAGTGGAACTTTTCCAACGTAATCGGTGGTTTGGATAGCAAGCATATATGAAATTTATATCTAACCAAACAACAGCGGGGTAACTACAAATTTTTACTTCTTAATCAAATTTAAGACGTTAGTTGACGCCAACTATATATTTCTATAAGAGGGCATGACTTGGAAATCCAAACATGCCTTTTTACTTTGTATCTATTGTGCAAACATATTTCATTTGATATTCTATGAACTGAGATGAACTTTTTACAGTCCATATATCACAACTTATCTTATGGGAAAAGTGTTACGGATCTTTGATAACGGCCCTTTTTTAATTTATGAAATACAAAAATATACAGTAGAAACTCTCTAATGCGACCACCCGAGGGTCTGAGGTAAAAGTGGTCGGTATGTGAGGTGGTCGTCTAAGTGAAGGAAATGGGTTGAGTGGGTTGGTGGGGGGGAAAGGGTTGGTCCAGCTGCTTCAGAATTATTCAAAATTCCAAGGTGAGACATTATCACACCTGGTAAATGAATATCAAACCCTGAGGGAGAGTTGATATAGTGATTGTGTACTGTGAATATTTTCGCGTGTTTAAATTTTTGCGGATAAGACCTAAAAGGCAAAATATTTGCAAAGATAATTTCATGCTCATTTGAGTCAGTGCTCATGTGGTATTATAAACTATATTTTTGCGTTGTTCATGTTTTCGCGGACATTTCACAAGCGCGAATTAAGCGAAAATATGTACAGCACGAAAATAAATATGTTCACAGTATGCCGCCCTGCACCTCTTAGGAGGAAAGGGACGGTATGGGCAGGCAAGGTGAGAAGATTTGACACATAATGTGCGAATATACCACCCTGAACTTCTGAGGGGGCAGGGGAAGGTACAGCCAAGGTGCCAAGTTTTGACAAACAGTGAGTGTATATGCCGCCCTGAACTTCTGAGGGAGTAGGCGGGGGTTGGGGGAAGCCAAGGTGAGTCAATATTAACCTTTGAGTTGATTTCAGAATTGATATTATGTTCAGAATTAAATCATTAAAATAGAAAATGACACATTAAATCTTTAATCAATGCGCCTATGGAAAATAAGGATTTAAACATTTCAATAGAGTTTTCAAAGAAGTGCTAAAGAAAATTCTCTTTGTATATCAAGAAAATATAGAAGGTACCCCTACTTTCTGAGAATTTCTCATGAAATTACCCTCCTGGTGAGTAAACATGTCACCCTAAATTTCTGAACTGCCCGCATTAGAGGGGGAAAATGACCATTTGGGACTGGGTTTTAGGTGGTCACAAAGTGAGGCCCTCACTAGGAGACCGGTCTGATTAGTGAACCAAAATCAAACATGAAATAGAGGGAAATATTCCGGTCTGGACAAAAAGTGGCCTTTAAGAGAGGTGGTCTCTTTAGTGAAGTGGTCGTTAGGTGGGTCTCTACTGTATATTTATAATTTCGAATACAAAAGCTTTCTCACTTTTTGCGAATATCTACTCAAATGTAGGATCTATAATAAAAAAGGTTGAGACGGACTTCCCTAGATTAAGCGAGCCCCAAAAATGTGAGGTTTTTTTTTTTTTTGAATTCATTTCTTTATTCAGACATAAAAAAAGTTACAAAACTTGTTTCCATTTTACATCTGAGTTGTCCAAGATATTGTTATATCAAGGACCAATATAACAGTACATATAACCATGTATACATGAACTCATTTTATATAAATCTCAATAAAATATATATAATTTATAATATCACAATCACTCAATTATAGATTCTTTCAATTTAAGAACTGGTAAAAGAAGACCTAAATGGTCCAATAAAATATAAAGTATGTAATTAGATACTAGTTCAAGCTGTTTGCTTGATAAAATCATGTTACTAACATAATAACTAAGTAAAGGGTATAAAATTTGTTGCACGTAAACAAAGTACAATTATAATCTATTCACTAACCAATTTTTCCTATTTTGTTTAAACAATTCAATGGAGTTAATGTTTCTAACATCAGCTGCCAAATCATTCCATAACATAGCGCCTCTATACATAACATTAAGTTTAGATTTTTCATTATTTGGTTTATATAATTTAAATACATTTCCCATATTTCTTCTTGTGTGTACTATCCTTTCTGCTAATAATTCTTCATGAGTTTGTAAATTAAACATAAAATTTGCAAGGTGTACATCTCTCCTGTCAACAAGCTTAGCGACTTTTGCATCATTACATAATACATTTTGAGATACTTTAGTATTTGTATTATCACAGATACGCAAACCTCTATAAAACATTTTTGAAATCTTATTCAAGTTTGTCACTGAGGTACCAGAATATATAATGTCACCATATTCCAATAGAGGCAATATCATGCTCTTAAAAACAAGTATACTGGCTCCCTTGGTAATATATTTTCTTATTTTAGAAAAGATATACAACTTATGTGCTAAGTGCTGGCAAAGTTCAGAAATATGTCTATTAAAATTCAGATTTTCATCCAAGGTAAAACCTAAATATTTATAAGAACACACTCTTTCTAAGATGGTTTCACCCATATACAATTCAAGATGTAAGTTTTTACTAATATTAACAAGCTTTTTCATTCCATAAATACAAAATTTAGTTTTCTTACAATTCATTGACAATTTATTTTTGTTACACCACAGTAATATTCTGTTCAGGTCCTCTTGAATATAGTTTAGTGCCATGTTAAAATCATCTGAAACAATATATATAACTGTGTCATCCGCGTATAATGAAATTTCCGAATTCTTAATACACCTTCCTATATCATTAATATAAATTAAAAATAATAGAGGACCTAGAACACTTCCTTGAGGCACACCACATTTAATCACACCAAAATTTGAAACAATATCATTAGCTTTAGTACATTGTTGCCTTTGGGATAGATAATCAATTAACCATCTAAGAGTCATGTCCTTTATACCAACCTTTTTAAGTTTTTGAATTAAAATATTGTGATCAACCGTATCGAAAGCTTTCTTCATATCCAAATATACAGCTAAAGTAAATTGATTGGTATTACAACCTTCATAAATATCATTCAGGAAGAAAGCAGTGGTATAAATTGTGGACCTCTTTGGTCTGAAACCACCTTGTTTGTTATTTAAAATATGATTCTCTTCGAGGTGATTATATAATCTTTTATGAACAATTTTTTCTATTAATTTTGAGGTAAGTGGTAGATTAGAAACTGGTCTAAAATTTGTTACCTGTGATTTATCCCCAGTTTTGGGTAATGGTGTGACCATGGCTATTTTCCAATCCTTAGGAATATGACCTTGTTCAAAAGAGCAGTTAAAAAGAGAACAAATTCTTTCAGGAATAGCTAAAAAAGCATCCCTTATTATTTCTGCACTAATATCTTCTATACAGCATGCCTTGTTGATATTTATATTTTTACAAATATCAATAATCTCTTCTACTGTAGTTCTAATTTCCCCTAATTTTTCGTCACAGATATCTCCATCAAAAGTCCATTCATCATTAAGATCTTTGGCCAAATTTGGTCCAATATTTATAAAATATTTATTAATAAAGTCTGCCGTCTGCTCCTGGTTTATTGGGTTACCAGAATTTTCATCAACTAAATTAATTGTATCGTGCGACAGGTTTTTTTTATTTGGAACTACCCTTTGAATAGTTTTCCAAAATTTTTTTTGATCATTTTGATTTTCATTCAATTTTTCATTGATAAAATCTGCTTTTGCTTTACGTAGTCGTGTTATACATCTATTCCTAATTCTTTTTGCAAATTTCCAATCATCCTCTGATTTTGTTCTCTTGGCAATAATAAGTGCAGTATCCTTATCATGAATTAGTTCTAGTAAGGGGGCCGTAATCCATTCTTCCTTAACTTTTTTAATTTTAAATACCTTTTTAGGGCATTGTTGTTCAATAAAATACAGTATTTTCTTATACAAGATATCCCATTTTCCGGAAATTGAAACCGTATTTTCAAAATCGTCCCATTTCGAATTTTTTAGGTTATTTTGAAATTCTAATTTATCATAATTTCTATAACTGCGCCCCTTGAAAGTACATTTAGCTCTTTTGACTCGTGCCTTTTTCCTAGTACATACAATCATTGAATGGTCACTAATATTCAAATCAACCACTTCAACATTTGTTATAATATTAGAATTGGTTAAAAATAGATCAATACATGATGAAGTAGATTTGGTTATTCTAGTTGGAGTTTTAATAAGTTGTATAAATCCAAACTGTTTAATTAATGCTTTAAAATCTTTGATAGTGTTATTCCTATTATCATTAACATCAATATTAAAATCTCCCATGAATATGATTTCCAATTTATTTAAGTTTAGAGTTGTAAGACACTCTTCCAAAATTTCTATAAAGTTAGTAATATTCCCATTCGGAGGTCTATATAAGTTACAAATGACGATGGTCTTATTTGATTTTTGGTTAATAGACATCCATTGCATCTCACAATCCTTATGACTTTTATTTAGATGCGCATATGAAGTTTCAGAATAATCATACTTATTATTAATATATAAGCAAAGTCCACCTCCTCGTTTGATATTAACATGCTCCCCATTACTTTCATCCACCCATTTTCTATCATATCTATACAACGAGTAGTCAGGATTCAATTGAATCATTTGTGATGGTATGTTATTATGTAACCAAGTTTCAGAGAACCCAATAATGTCAATACCACTATCATTAAAAGTTGCATCAATTAAGTCCCATTTATTAATTAAACTCCTAGTATTTAAATGTGCAATATTCATTCCCTTAATATTCCGACGATCAATCATTTACACAAAACAACATGACCAATCCATCTTTGTACCAGCACATATTTATTTTAGATTGATAGGCTCGGATTAATATTCCCCTATCTTTACTTGCCATCATGAATGATCAATAAAACAGTTTCAACAGCAATTTGTGCTTTCCAGTATAGGATAGTGAATCGAGTGAACAGCAAATATATGCAATAATTTTCTTTTACGTATCATTTTCATTTTGTTACATATTTTCAGGTCGAATGGGATCAGAAAAGGCTTCATGAACAAAATCAATTTATCAGTATTTACAAGAATTGATGCGTTTCTACTAGGGGAACTCCCCAACGATACAATTCATAACATGTCAACCAATATCAATTTTACTTTATGAGGCCTGTCAAAATCAACCCCCCTTCAACACATTACTATTATTTATTAAGAATTGCATCTCTGTAGTCACAGATGATCTTACCCAGCCAATTTCCCTTAGTAACATTTTTTTGTGAGATTTGTTTATGCTGTGTCAGCGTGAACCCACAAGAGAATGAATCACCACTTGTGGCCTCATATAAGAAGCCCTCTGTTTGCAGTAGCTTGTCACGTAGCTGATCATTTTGATCGAATTTTAATCTAATAACAAGTCGCATAACCTTAATTTTGTCTTCCTCCCATTTCTCTACAGTTTTAATTTTATGCCCAATTTTTTTGGCATGGTAGCCATCTCTGGCTTCCATGATGTCCTGTACAAGTTCAAGCCTGCCATGATATCTGGCCATTTCTGAAAAATATAGGTGTTCAGCCGATTTGTAGGTAACATCCTGATAATTAATCGAACAAGGGTACATGTTAGAAAGATATGCATGATGGGATTGAAAAGCAATCCCATCCTGGACTCGTATGATTTTAACCGTTTCCATGCTAATGCCATATGGTAGATTATTAATGTCCTTGTATGTAAACTTTTTCCCATCAATGATCAACTGATTCCCTCTCAATTTGACATCTTTTTTTTGTGATTTTAGAGTGGCAAAAATACAACGAAGGTCTCTTCTTTCATTTTGTTCTTGGGGTGTCATGGAATCCGTCACATAGATTCCCTTCCAGCTGTCTTTTAGTTTTAATTTCCCAATGTTCTTGAAAATCTCTCCTTTTATCGAACTGTCAGAGAATTGGGTCCTTATTGATCTCGGACGAACATAGTGATCCTTCACTAATCCTAATCTATAAGCAGCTACCACATCCCCTTCTTTGTGCTCGATATTCAAATCTTGGAGTAAGTCCAATGCCACTTTTTTGGGTATTTTGGCGATGTTTTCGGGTACGCCATCAAGGATAATTAAACACCGTTTGAGATCCTCTAGGTCGTGAGTAAATTTACGATCTAGTTTTTCTATAATATCAGTTTTTGCTTTTAGATCCCGTTTGGTTGCCTGTAGTTCTTCCCTGGTTGTCCCAAGTTCATCCGAAGTTGTCTTAAGATTTTCTTCCAGCGTTTTAACCCTGGCTGAGAGTTCTTTTGCATCATTTATTGCTTTGGTCATTTGAGCCTCGATGTCCAAAATTCGTTTATCATTATTGTCAATATAGTTGTCCAATTTAGAGCTGGCACTCTCGATAGACGCATCAATTTTGGACAATCTACTGTCAATTTTGGAATCGGATGTCTGTTGGTTACTCAGAATACCTTTTAGCATATCTTCAGTGCTTACCACTTCGGAGGTCTCTCCCTTCGACGCCATGTCAGCTGTTGTTGTTATTGTTTGCGTTGATACTGCTTCCGGGTCAGGGGTTGACCTCGCGGGTTTCTGTGTAACCGATCCGCTTCGTGTTTTAGGCGGCATTCCCCAGGAATTCCCTGATAAACTGATGTTATTCACCAGGTTGTGTGTAATCACTAGGGTTTCTCCGATAAACTGGACGAAAATGGCGTGTTAACACTCAGTATATCCACAGAGATCGCCGATAACCGTTTGCCGTCACTCGGACTCCCGCCTCACTCGATCAGCGCCATATTGCAGCTCATTACCTTTAATATCAAGCGAGCTTTCTAAGTATATTTGTTTATGACGATGTATGTTTCATGAATTGTACTCCTCGAATGCATGCATGGTCTACAACATACCAAGGGCAATGGGAGTGTAGCACTCAACAGGAAATGGTAGCACACAACAGGAAAATGTGGAAGAGCATCTGAAATAGCTGACTCTTGGGTGTCTGGAAAATATCTCAATTAATAAAATATCTCAATTAATAAAACTATTTTTGTATATTGATCCAAAGGCACGTTCCCAAGACCATGGGTCCTTACACCGTGTTTATTAAGTAAAAACAATCATGATGTATAATGACATTGTGAATTTACCTCCAGGTATAACACCCAGGTAGATGAAAGGTAGCGTTGGCTATCGTTTAGTCACAGTCGCGTGCATGCACTAGGTGGCAGAATAATCAGGACTCAGTCCCCCGCCTTCAGGTTGAATGCTAATGTTGAACTACATGGTGCTAGTCATATAGTCTAGCTGCTGCATTCAGGGGCGGAAAGGCGGGGGCGTCAATTTTACATTAAAAAAATATTTATCAAAAAAAGGGGCGGGGCGCACGCCCCATGCGCCGCCCCCCGATCCGTCCCTGATCTCCCCATCCCCCTTTCTAACCATAAAGAGCAAACGTATATAAATCTATATAACTGTGGTTAGTTCTGAGCATGAGAGCTTCACAAAGAGCACGTCCTTGAATAAAGGAGTCTATGGGAAATGCAAGATTTGTGATATTCAAGTGATCCTAGAACATCCAAACTCCATTACAGCCTCACCGAAGCTGAGGAATATGTATACATGATGGTCTGTAGCTTAGCTGATTTAACTCCCCATCCCCCGGAAATTCCTATATAAATCTCCATTAAAACTACTCAGTTTTATTCTTTCCAATTCTAATTCAGCCACTACTTCCGTCCAATGAAGACTTCTTTTTTTTTTTAAGCATTTATTTGTTCTTTTGATATTGCAGGTGTCGCATGTAAGCCTACATCTGTCAAACGTTGACTTTGCTGTTTCTTCTTTATTTTCATTCTTATTCCTGATATTATATTTATTTAATTTGAAGTTTATTTTCTTATTTTCTCACTAAGGGGCAAGTTGATTTATGAGTAATTTTCTTATCATAGACCTAATATTCAGAATTATTTCCACAGCTTGCATAGTAATACCACCGGCTATTTTACTATATATTGTAAATCACGTTCTTTGAATCCCTCGAGACTTCGGATTCTAGTACGGGAACCAAAAGTCGGAACATGATGACAATGTATGGGCAACTTCTATTCATAGACCTAGTTTTTAAGTAATAGGCCTATGTTTTTTTCCTCAATATTAATTTTTCTTACTTCAATACCGCCATGTTTGTGATTCAGTGAACAGGCAGGTTGAGTCATCCTGATGAGTTACTTAATTATATACCTTAACAAACTAAACTCAAAATGCGCTCATAATGTGTGTTCAATAATGACATAATGCGCATTCTTGGGTTAGTCTGTAAAAGCAGGGGCGGATCCAGGAATTTGAAAAGCGGGCGGGGGGCATGCTATAACAACATTTCCCCCCGGCCCTTCGAGCCCCTAAATCCGCGCCTGAAAAGGGGTATTAGGCGTCGGATTTTACACATAGGTTTTTAACCATACAAAAATCAAAGTTTCCAACCAAAACAAAAATAAAATCGGGTATATTGCCTCATGCGTCTTTTCCCCAAGCAAACCTATCTGTAGGCCTACTACCCACTTGACCGAAGCATTTTTTGGTTAGATTTATCGGTACCATGAAGTCCATTTCCTGTCACAAATCTAATTCATGATAAATGTTACATCTTATGACCATCAGTATGGGTATTAAAAGGACCAATCTTTAAGGCGTTTTCATTGTGCGGTTTTATGCTTCATATGATGGAGGTAGCATCTGCATGCCCCTGTCTTTTTGTATTTGTATGTTATTCATTAACTTGCTTTTGTAGTATTAGATACCCTCCAATATGATTGCAATTCACGATCCTATATTGCTATGGTCAATAGTTTATTGAGTTACGCCATTGAGATACGCCAAAGGTCCTAGGCTCATGGTGCAAACAAGATGTGGCCTATCTCCCTGTACATATGGCCGGTATATACAAATCTGCACGCCTGGGGACGGCAATTGCTTCCAAATGAAACCTATCCTATAGGAGGCCACAACAACATCAAGGGGGACACTACGAAATTTTTTTAATGTGCGTACGTTTGAGTACAAATTTGTGTATTTTTTCCCAAGGAGGGTTGGGGTGCCTGACATTTCTTTAAATGTGTGTATGTACTAAATGGAAGGCCCCTAGGGGTCCTATATTATGGAGTACATTGCTGCATGTTTTTGCGAGGGAGCTATATTGTACTGACACATATGGCCAGTCAATATTCGTTTAGGCTTAGCAGCATCATGTTTATATCAGCGCACACTTTAGCTGTAACTCTCTGTCAGTAGGGGAGTTATATAGAGGAGGAGTCTATGTGTGATGTATCATACTAAAGGGGCGTGCCACGCTCGAGCTCAGTCAAAGTAAGCTGAACACTGTTGTGAGTAACCATCCTGGAAAGGTTGAGTTTTAGAAGCTGAGTCCTGGATTTGGAATAGAAGCAGAAAGACTGTGTAGAAAGGCGGGAGCATTGACTGAGTATATTTGAGGGGATTCCATCCTTGGAGCTGACTATTGTCAATTGAGATCTTGTCATGGAACGATAATACACAGGAGATAAATAAATAGTGAACATCCTTTCATGCGAGTGTTATGTCTTACATGATGTGGAACTATGATTATGTATTGGACAACAAGCAGTCGAATGAGGAGGAGACTGTGTAAGGAGCTAGCTATTATCCATAATTAACATGATTAATTAAGCGCACCCAATATAACGGATAATTAACTCACTATAGTTCAATATAAAGGGACATTTTTTCAAAATCTTGCTCTAACTTTGCTTAATCTATAGACGTTGTGCCAATGACGTCACATCAGCCAAAATGTGCTGTCACCATATTGATGATCATTTATTTCTATCATCATTTGCAATATCGCGACGTTTAGAACAAACATGTATGTAACATAACACCAAAAATTGCAAAAGGTCTATACCAGGTGAAATAAGGTCCCTGGACAAGAGAGGCCGTAATTTGTGCATTTACTTTTGCAGGCCATATTCCACAAGGCGTTATTTGACTTGCACATGCGTTGGGTATTTTTTTTGAGTAGATTGACACATATGCAAACATCCAACGCATATTGAAATATAAAAAGGTACGCAGGGGTGGATCCAGAGTCAGTCATGTAGGGTGGGCAACCCAACCCCCTATTAAGAAAAGTGGAAATAAATAACCCCAGATTTGCATGAATCAACAAACGTATAATATTAAAAAAGTAATCACCAGGTCCTTTTGCCCCCCCCCCCCCCCCACCCGCTAATCCGCCACTGGGTACGTGTATTATGGGTGCAGACCCTTGAAATCGACATAGACCTTAGTGACGGCAGATAAAGGATAAACGATATGACATAGGGAACTTTTTAAATTTGACATGCGACATGGGAGGTTCTTGAGAAATATGTAGACAAATCACGGGCCTCAAACATATCATTTTTCATTAATCTTGGCATTCTTTGTAATTTGACATAACAGAAAATTAGCAATGAGTATATTTTCAATTCATATAATATTATAATATATTTATATTTTTAGATAGTTTAAAGATCTATCTATTACTGACAGAAAATTGGCAAATATTTACATATTTTCTATAGATTTCCCATTGTCTTTGAATATTTGCATAATTCTTTCAGCATTGGAATCCCCAAGACATCTCCCCTTTTCAATATTCCAGGCCATAAGACTGCTTTTCCCAGAGGATGTCACAATACTGACACACGACATAGCCATTTGTTTAATTCGACATGTGACATGGGGAATTGGGGTGGACCACTAAAATCAACACAGTGATATTTCCTCAATAAATTCGACATGCGACATGAGGCCTAACGACGGGATAGGGAGGGTAAAAATCATAGCGACATGCAACGTGCATGGCCATTTCTCAAATTCGACATGCAACATGGGAAAACATAAGGGGCTTGCGACATTAGCGTTTTTTAAATTCAACATGCGACATCGGGAGTCGGGGACCCCTCTCCCCCGCCCTAATCCAGCTAGCCCCTAGCGACCCCCCATCATCTACACCTCTTGTGTTAGCAAGTAACAACGCAATCACTGGACTATGGACTTAAAAACTCGTATTCCTTTGCCCAGTATCTGCTGTCACCTGGTGCATATCAGTGGAACCCTGTATGCGCTATTATACTGCTGCTACACCCACACAGTGTGTCAATTATTACTGTAGGGAGATAAGGGAAGTCTATTATCAAAACGGTAAAACCATTGAAGATATCAATAAGATCAAGACTTTAAATTTGTAAAATTTTCAGGTAAAAGACACTGCATCATTTTTTAAGAATTTTTGACATTTAAAAACTGAGGTATTTCCCATAGAAACCTATAGTAAATACCTCAAATGTTTGCAATCCCCCAACTAAATAAACCAAACTTAAATCTTAATTTCTCTCTAGCTATGTATTACTGATAAATTAAAGAAAATTCTGAGGAGTTATGGAAAAATATCATTGGAATTTAAAAACCTGCTGAATTACAAGTACCCTTAAAGGTAACTTAGGGCTCTGAGAGGTGCACCTGCTTTTCTTGTTCTGTAATCTCGCGGCCTCCATATATATATGGTAGGGGAATAATGATGAAATTGTCTTAGTTCTTAGATTCTATATCACATGACATAACAAATAGTGAACGCTATTAGTTGTTTTATGGTTGATTAATAATTGGGGAACTGTTTATGATGTTTAACATTTCTGTCTTTGTTACTCCTTTCGTATATGCTAGTCAGGTGGTAGGTAAGTTCACGAGGTGGGCACTCATTTCCACAACGCAAACAACGCTTGGCTGTAAGTCAGGTTTATTCGGTGGATCACTTATATGCGTACAAAGCCAGTGCAATGATGGTTAATATTCCTAGAGTCACAAGTCCAATTGATGAAGAGTAAGCTTCCTCCTAAGAGTCCGCCTGTTCTTTCATCTGCTCTCAACACTGTAATTCCTTCAACAGTCACCAGATGTCCTCTCTACGTATAGCTATCTAAACCCCTTCGAATCCTCAAGACTCGTGTATGCCCAAACGCAAAAGTGCTCTCCGCCGTACCCAGATGTTTTACCCAATATAAAGCAGTCTGGTATTGATTTTCCCCAAGAATCGACGCACGCTGGGAGATGCACCCTGTCTGCTATTGCGCGACAGGTATATTTACACCTACCAGCAGCTCATGCTACCTTTATACTATATGATATGACAATTCCTATAATTTGGAATACCTTCTTTAATTCCCTTACTTGCAACTGGTGACGTTCTCTTCATTATATCTCTATACAACTAATTTCATGCGCAAAGTGAATTACTCTCTACCTTTGTGAAGTAGGCCTAAAAAGGAATATCTCATTAAAAAAAGAAAAGAAGAGAAAATCCTGCTTGTTCTCTCTGAAAAGGCTTATAGGCCTAGGTGGGGCCTATTTGAGAAATTAATTTCAATACCTCAGAACTATGTGAGTTTAGTACAAAGCGCTGTTGGTCTAGAGAGATTAAGATATATTGATACAGTCATCCACATCAAACATGATATTTTACACGCCCCTCCACTTTTTCTGGATCTGTCACTGACATTAAAGCGCTTAAGCCAAAAGAGAGAGGTTGTGTTCAGTTAACATGGGTTGTAAATTGTAGGGTAGGTAGGTCGATTTAATTTTTTTTTGTATTTTTCTTTAACTAAGACAAATAGGCATTCTGGAAAATTTAGAAATCACTCCAGATACCTTCTTTAACAATTTCTGGCATCTGAATTATGTCTCCTGATCAAATAATATTATATGCAATTTCATGCTCTTTAGGTCATAGGTCAATATTTCTAGAAATAGATTGCATTAAAAAAAAAAGTTAGGGCAGGACCAAAATATTAGCGGGGTCGGGTTACTGAACACAACAATAATTATTTTTTCTTTTTTATAGGCCTACACAGCTAAAATGAGAAAATAATGTTATTGTCGCCTTTCTGCATAAATTTGCCAGTTCCTACGCAGTGATAATATAATTTTTACACAGAACAAACTAAGAGCTACTTTTTCAAACGTTTTTCAGTGGCGGATCCGGGGGGGGGCAAAAGGGGCAATTACCCCCCCCCCCCCCACCCCACCCCCACCCCCACCCCCATTACTACCCCGAGGAGAAAATTTTGGCATCTTAAAATTGGAAGATCTGTTAATTTGTAAAGAAGTGTAAATCTGGTGGTTTTAATTTTCATTTTTATAAGTGTGGTCAGGGTTTGCCCCCTAGAAAACTGGCTCTTGATCCACCCCTGTTTTTGATTAAATAAATACTAAGTTTTTTTCACATGTTTGCATATTGACGCCACAGGCCTATTCCAAAGGTGTTTTTATAAACAATGTCATATCAGCACAATTTTTTTTTATTCGGCCATGAACCATTTAAGAAGAAATTCCAGTTAATCTAACTTTAATGAAGAAAAAAAAAAAAAAACCTGCACAGTCCACCATTCTGCCAACTTTGGGGGCTTTTGGTAAGTAGGTCACTTCACTTAATATAGGTTTACTAGATCTATAGAAAATTCCCTAAAATATTGTTTCAAATTCAATACACCAGGGCGGCACCACCTTAATGAAAAAGGCCAATGTTTTTTGGTTCCCAACATTGTGATTGGATAAGAGGTTACAGGACTTAAATGTGACAGAAATATGAAATATTGGGGGTGCCCATATTACCTGCTATGCTCTTATTACCCGACCTTACCCTATATATAATGATTTTAATAAGTCCTTTATAGATCTAAAAAGAACACAAAGAAAATGCATTAACAATATTGTAGGGATCTATTTTAGATCTAATTAGATCTAAGTCAGCGACGAAAAAATATATGACGATAGGCCTGTAATTACAGAAATTAATTCGTTGAACCTTCCTAGGTGGTGAGCAGATCCATAGGATGCGCCCTTCCCTTTTCCTGATAGGCCAAGGGCCTAGAAAGTGTTTTTTTTCTTTTAATGAAATTCGGCCATTAGATAACTATTTAAGAAGAAATTCCAGGGACCTAAATTTAATTCCCCCCCCCCCCCCCCCAAAAAAAAAAAAAAAAAAAAATAGGGGAAATCAATGGTGGATCCAGGATTTTGAAAAATTAAAAAAAAAAAAGGGGGGGGGGCTAATGGAATAAAAATCCTTAATTACTTTTTGGCGGAATTTTACATTGAATCAGAATAAAATCTAATTGGCAAATTTACGTTTTGTTCTGAAATAAAGAAAATTGACGTTGGTGCTGTTGGGGGCGCGAAATTCCAGACTGCTACTAACGTTAGTCTAATGGACTACATGCATAGACTAGTGTCAGATAGGGGCCTAATTAGACCCAATTGCAAAACCATAGTAAATGGGCAGAAAAAGTTTTTGGGACACCTATATGTATAAATATGTGTAACAGTACTTAATAGAAGTACCGATACAACTGTAATATCATAACCCGCATGACAACTTGGTTAAAAAGATATTCAAAATGAATGAGAACAGTCCTTCACTGCATTATAACATACATGTGGACCTACTTTTTTGACCTACATTTCTAAAACTAGGGCACGTATTCCTACGCCACAGTGAACCTCGTACTACACTTTTAACCATGCATAGAAGATAGTTGTAGGGGTTATTGTCAGTTTGGATTAACAGGTTCAAGCTAAACAGTCTTCTAGTTTCATAAAATACAGTTGTCGAGTGTTGAAATCGGCTACTTTCCTCGGTTGCGCCTCGCCGGATGTGGCTAATGTGGCGGACAAGTTGCGCAGTTCCACATCCGGGGAATTGTGACTGAACTTCTATAATGGCAGAACTGAGGTTCTGATATAGGGAAATACATGCAAATTACACGGTGCGTTGGATTTACATTCGACAATTACTAGCCTTCTTAGCACTGATGTGAAAAGAATACGAAGATGCAGAATGTAGATGGAGTTGAAGGCTCCGATTCGCCGAAGGATGTTAAAACTGTGGAAGTCGGCCAGGCCATTTTGACACCTCCATCATCAGGCTCGCCTGTCATGGAAAAGGACCGAGTGCTCGCAGACCTTAACCAGCAAAACTTCATGGACCTGTCAGGAAGCGACGAGGGAGAAGCTTCGGAGGTATTTAAACTATTGATAACAAATATATGAAACCTATGCCCCTGCTTGTCACCCCATTTCTGTCGACCATAATTCCCAAGCGCCCCGTCTCGATCACAACGCATGGTCTTTTTCCTCGACCATGCATCATGTCTGAACCGTCATTCAAAGTTGACAGTAGGTGTTATTTTTAATTACCACGCCTCTGTCGGCTTTTCGTGCAATTTCTGTGTAAAATTGGCCATTATATTTTGGTTCTGCGTGATTTAGTCGATGAAATCGACCTGTTTGTGCCCTGGTGTACTGTCAATAAAGATGACCCGATTGACACTGACACTGTCAACATCTCCTCGGTCCGGCATATGTGCCAGTGGTTGTTGCAGACAGACAGAGGGCACGGCGAAATCTCGAGTCCAATGATCATTATTGACTGCATGCTTTGTAATTTTCGGTTGAAATGTACCAACTGTGTCCTGCAGAGCTACGCTTATGTCATTTTGAGTTCTCGGACCCCTCCCCCAAGTTATTGAGTCCCTGACATGTCGCGGCTTTGTTCCAGTTTTACAAAGATCTATCTCACCAAAATTTAGGCGCCATTCAACAATTATTGTTATCGACAAGTTGCCTCTGAGGCGTTGTCAGCAAATTCTCAGCATTAGACATATCTAATGTCCCCTAAAACGCATTTGTACCTGACAATTGAGAATAGATGGTCTGCTAGTACTACGTGTTATTTTTATCTGTCTTTGAAGTTTGATCATTTGATGTTGTCATTGCGGATATTGTTCAAAAGTGGTGTTAAGTGCAAAATGACTAAACAGTTAGATCTACATTATGTAAGTGATAGGTAACGTGTTACATTCTCTAATGATCAATTAGAGTGTCAATAAATTCAAAATAATGAATTATATTCATTATGAAATGATAATTACCTAAATCCGGAAATTAGATTGGAGAAGTCTTGTTATTTCATTTGTAAACGGAAAGTACTTTGGGTGTTACTTATTAAGCCCTAAACTAAAACTACGATTATCATTAGGTCATTGTTTCAGTAGTTAGCACCTAACGTTACAGGTGTTTGAGATATATTTCTAATATTGTTGATATGTAAACAATAAAAGCAAAACATGAATGTTTAATTTTGTAGTGACAATCTTTATTGTCCGCGATTTTTAGCCTTGAACACACAGACCAGTTGATTGTAATGGTAACATGTCCATGGAACACGGTTTATTCTCCATAATCGATCAATATCTAAAAAACGTTAATATTCCTACAGATAGGAGTAGGAAGTTGTACCAAATCTTTGATACCAGCGGATATTCTCGTAACATGTTAGAGATGCTCGTCGAAAACTATCAGAAGGGGGCATTGTGTATGTCTCTACTACTGTCACTCTGCTTGGAGAGCATGAGTTTTTAAATGGGATTTTGGGAATCAAAAAGATTTCATATGAACAAAAGTGTGATTAGAGATTGATCGAATGACATTGTAGTGATATTCTAAAAATAGAATGAAACTAGGTCGGGAATGCCAGTAACTTTCTGAAGGGGGGGCACTGTGCAGAGACATACAACCATCGTTATGCTTGGAGATTTCAACAATCTATTTGTAATTCCTTATCATTCCACTTGTAGAAAGAGGTGGATGAGACGAAAGTTTTGGTTTTTGAAACCACACTGAAATTCGATATTCTATAATCTCGACATTGTAATCATCAGTGAAGTACTGGTTCCACTGGCAACAGTGTGGTTCAAGTGAAGCATAGCATGCTTAAAGTATAACCAGAAGAAACCACTGAATGAACAGGTCTGTGTTTGGATATGTTTTGAATTCTCAGACCTGTCTGCACTGTTTGTCTATATTTGTCGAACTAGTCTAACTAACCCAGGCTGTTGATAAGAATAATTTGTTTTATTTATTCAGTAGATGTAGTCTTCTGAATTAAGCAGAAGTCACATTAGCATGTAGTCCATTTACCCTGCCCAAATGCCTCCACGTGCAATTTACTAGATTATCCAATTGACAGATCTGACACTATTTTCGCTTGTAGCCCCATGTCAGTGTTAAGATCTATGTTAGTAATTTAGACTATAATGCAATTTGAACTTGAATATCATTGACATTAGAGGTAAGGGCTTCACTATTTTATGGGTCTTTGGATTTAATGTTTTGTATTAGGTGAAACCCGTTTTGTTCATGAAGAGATTATGGTCATGAAGTCATGCTTTTTTATTTTTAGTCTATGCACCTTATGACCTATATCAATCCTAATTCCTTAGAAAGATACAGAAAGTGGGATATTGGACCAAAAATTAATGGAACGCCATTCCTTTTGGTGCAGAGATTACTTATCATGATTACCTGCTAGGTCTTAAAGCCACAGTATTGTCCATGAGAACGTTATATGACCAATAATGTCATTGGATTATATTCTAACGTTGCAAAACACATCGCCGGCCACAACGTCGGCTTAGGGGTGGAGTCCTAACATTAGAAACACACGGACGATACTACGGCTTTGAAATATCTTATTGAGAGGCGGGCGCTTGCCTGATACTCACTCTTGTTCCTGGCGTTTTTCTCTTCATATAAGTGTGATGATGGGTACCTGCAGCCAATTTCATTGAATATAACAACAAAATTTCTGCTTGGTATTTCTCAGAATATGAAGGGTGTTTTCCCAAATTATTTAGTTCCTATGGCTCCTGAATACCTATATTAATAATCTCCACATTTTCAAGATCCAATCATCTCAAATCTTTATAATAGGAGTTCAAACTCAAAATTGCATTTTGAGATTTTCCCAAAAGCTGTCAGTAGGCCTTTTCTATATTGAAGACTATTGGGCTACACTTTCACTGCACATTCTTGGTTATGTTGTATTGAAATGAATAATTTGACATGAATAAGGATATATAAGGAAGTGCTACTCTCAAAAGGGGTACGTAGAAAAACACTAACCATATTCCACCAGTTTGGCATAACTACTCTCTCAAATAATGAAAAAGAATATAATTACTTAGAATATAATTTTCTGTTCGCCCTTTTAGGTACTTCAGCACTGGTATTCATCTTTTTCAATCAGAGGTCTTATAAACGTATTATTTTAGGTCCAGCTAGGTTTTCAGAACATTCCCGCAAGGCTTGACAAATCATTTGGGGCCTTCCATATAGTACATTCACAAATTTTCCCAAAATTTAAGACACCCACCCCCCACCCCCAACCCTCCTTGGCCCAAAGTACGCGTTGGATTTATACAGGAACGTACGCAAATTTTCCAAAATTCCAGACCCCCACCCCTTGCTGCGTACGTACTAAATGGAAGGCCCCTTTCAAAATATGTTTGTTCGTCAGGCACCCACACCTCTTTACTTGGTTGCCCAGGCCTAAGATATGGGAGCCCGAAATTTTGTTGTATATGAAATGCAATAGTGAATACGGAAGTTGAGAAAGGTAAATTTAAAAAATGCAATATGGAAGTTGAGAAAGGTAAATTTTAAAAGTATATAAAAGCTATGAGCAGTTCAATATGAAACAGTATCAAAATATTTTGGGAGTTAGTTCAAGATGTGGTACCCTGTAGGGGTGCCAGGGTAGAATATAGGCCTCCAGTAGTCCAGGCTGATCGTATAAGGCGACAATGGGGGGGGGGGGGGCAGCACTGAGCAAGTGGTTCTTTGGGTTCAATTCCCGGTTGGTGCTTGGTTCACTAAGGGATGAGGTACAGCACGAATGATTTTCAGGTTTTGATGTTTGCCTGCCCTGTCACCTTCATCTCATAGATACAATCACCAAAGACATAATTCGTCCCAACCTGATTTCGCCGTGAATATGACCTTAGTTGTCTAAACGGCGTAAAGCATCCATTACTCACTCACTCAAGATGTGGTTGTCTGCCAGGCAACTAGCCTCTGGTATCTAGTTGCCCAACACCGTTTTGGGGTTTTCTTGGGCGTCCAGGCACCTGATTTGTCTAGCCCTGTTCCCTATATTCCCTTTTGTCGTTTAGGTTGCCCCTTTTTTCCTTCATATATTCACAAACACAGTTTTCTGATTTTTGTCGGATTTCCTTTTTTCTTTCTCTCCAGCACCCCAAAAAAAATCGTTTTAAAAAATTTGATATTTAGAACATGCTAGACAGCATTTTAATACACATGTAGATTTTCTTAATGCCATTTCCGATTTTTTTGCACATACTCTTCTGGCCAACAGCTAATTATCCTTTTGTTGACTTAGGGACGGTTGACCGTCAGGCCACGACCAGCCCTGTCCTAATCCACCCCCACCCCCCACCCCCCCTTCCTTTTTAATCATGGATGGGGTTGTCCAATTAGTCCCCTTGTGACGTCATAGATTAGGGAATTCCCCTGACACACACACACACACACACACACACACACACACACACACACACACACACACACACACACACACAAAATAACAGCCAATATCTTAACACCCCCAAAACTAGGCACATGCTTCAATTTTGAAAAAGATGACAGGCACGCGATTTTTTTTCACTGTCCTCAATTTACATCCCTGATGAATATGCTCTATATTTGTCGAATTCTACAACTGGATAGGACTCTCCACGAATACTCTCAAAGGCTCTCCGACTTTAGTTGAGTTATGCGTATGTGAGTGATAATAATGTTGATCTCAGCTACTGTATTTGAACTCTTAAGATGTATTGTATGCATGTTTGCTTAAAAATTATTATTAAGTTCATATTATAAAGTCATCTTTACGGAAAATCACATGTATGTAAGTATGATTTGATAGATAACAAAAAAAAAAGTTAAAACATAGTAAAAGGGGGAAAAGCCTCTTGCGTGACCAACGATAGCCTTGCCAGCCCCAGACCCCCATCATCTTTTGCAACATACAGTTATTTTTCATTATCTAAGAGTCTTTTCTCTTCGTAGAACAGTTGGGTTTCCATTCAAACAATGCTTTCTGGCAACAGGTGTGTATATAAATGCAGCTGTAACCAATTCTTATTTATCAGCACTAGTAAAGTCATTAACCCAAGAAACTCTTATTTCTCATTCCGAAATGGATCTTTCAATTCTCCCAACCGCAGAAACGCAGATAGCCAATTTCTTGAATTTGCAGATTAGCGTAGATCAGGATGCGTATTGGGTAATCCCGGTAATGTGTTGACAAACCACAAGGTTTTTTAAAACGTGAGATGGGGAAGATAGATTTTGACTAGATTTTGACTCCCACCTGCCCACGTAATTTGAATGGGGACCTGATTGAGCCTACCCCCCATGAAATATTTACACATATTTAGGGGCAAGGACAGGGTTGCAACAGGTCAGGGGAAAAAAGCTTTTTGTTTTCAAGGTCAGGGAAAAGTCAGGGAATTTTGGAATTGGTCAGGGAAAAGTGGAATACGAAAAAGATGTCCGGGAAAATTGATTTTAGTCAGGGAAAATGGAATTTCCAAATCCACGAGTAGAGAGTCTTCAAGAGTCTGGTGTGGCAAAAACTATTTTGTAAATTGCAGTCCCATGACAGGCATGTTGTGATTTTAAGGGACCTTGCTGCGATCCAGCAATTTCTGTGTTTACAGGATATGTTAATAAAAATCTGCACCCAGCCAAATAACCCTGCATCTTTTCTCCAGTTAGATATCTAATGTACAGGAAAATCAATGCACCACCGGGTGCACAGCCCTAAAAATCGTGCACCCGGTAGCAAAATCATGCATCTTGGGTGCAGGGTGCACCATTAATTTCAGACACTGGTAAGGTATTGTGTATTTCGCAAGTCCCAGATTAAATGGGAGGAAGGACAGTTCCAGGGATGGTTCAAGGCTGTTTAATGAAAGGATTCTCAGATCTTAGTTGTCAGGGAAAAATGAAATTGGTCTGACAGGGAAAAGTCAGGGAATGTTAATGTCTCTAGTCTGTGGCAACCCTGAAGGGGTTTTGTTTGTGTTTTTTTAAAGCAAATACAATAAGTATTTGAGCGAAATGCCTGGCAATAGGGTGGGGGTCTCCAATTCTTGAAAATGTGCTCACGTTCTCAAAGGTAGG
The DNA here is from genome assembly GCA_936440205.1 of Lepidonotus clava. Classification (NCBI taxonomy): domain Eukaryota; kingdom Metazoa; phylum Annelida; class Polychaeta; order Phyllodocida; family Polynoidae; genus Lepidonotus; species Lepidonotus clava. The sequence continues at coordinate 48,950,011 of OW387135.1, read as the reverse complement.
CCCCAAATCTTGTTAATAAAAGGGTTGTGGATACTATTGAAATTAGGCATGCGTTTCACCAAGAGCTTTAAATTAAACATTACAAGGAACTTCAAAGATATGATTAAAACACCGCAATGAAGATGGGAAATTAATTGATAACCACATTCCCAACTTGAAATTGTATTTTTTGAAAGGAATGTTTAAAGAAGGGGCCTTCCATTTAGTACGTACGCACATTTTCAAAAATCCCAGACCCCCCCCCCCCCCTCCCCCCCTTGGGCAAAAATACACATTGAATATGTACTGAAATAAACACACATTTTCAAAAATCTTGGACCCCCCCCCCCCCCCCCTTGATGCCTACATACTTAATGGAAGGCACCGAGACAGATTTCAAAGTGGAAACATAGTTCTCTTCAGGCAACGTCAATTGAAAGGAGAATAGAGAACGACGGGTGCATAGCTTTCAGAAGTATGCACCCGGGAGCCTTTTCATGCACCCTCAATGTTATATGGCTAGTTAGCCTATCAAATATATTTGCATCTGCCGGGTGCATGCTTTTTAAAAGCACCCTGCTGAAGAAAATGGATGCAGGGTTGACCCTTAATTTCGGACAGTACGGGGGGAGGGGGAGGGGTTGGTCATGGATTTCAAACGGTGCCAAAGTATAAAGGTATATTAAGAGCTCCCTAACGAATTGGAAAAACATGGAACGAAAATGCTTATGGAAAGGTCAGGGAATTTGTCCAAAATTCGATGAATTTTTTATAATTTTTCTGCAGAATTGGACTGATTTCAGCTGCTTAAAGGTTTCCTAAAATGTTTCGTACAAATCTTACGAAATTCCACTGACGCAAAATTTTCGTGGATCTAGCCAATGAAAGAAAACAGATCCGTTTTTAGGGTGTTTTATGAGCACATGTAGGCTGTAGCATTTTACAGTATAATTAATAATGCAAATTATTAATGGCATAAAAGGTGTCGTACATATGCCGTTTTTCATGGATAGGAGATATTTCCTAGGCTAGAAGGCGTGTTCACAGTCTCTGCGGTTACCGTATCTAGGAAAACGACAGTGCGAGTTTCATAATTCGTGAAGTCCCCTTTGTCCTAAATCCACTAGTTGGCTAAACTGTGTTAGATGCCTGACATTTTCCGGCGACCTATACGTTCTGGCGAAGTGTGATGCTAGAGAGGTCAGCATGGTGGGGTGGGGGTGGCGCGTGGGGGGGGGGGGCACTACTATTGAGTTTTCTCTACCAGTACCTACGGCTGGTGCCAAAGATGAGTATTCCCCAACTCTGTCTCGAAAAGCCTAAGGTGACCAACAAAAACGTCATTGACATATTTTTAGAATAAGATTGACCTCAGTGGGCTAAATAGAATAGAATATATCATAAACTGTTAAAAAGGCTACAGCATGGCACCAGGGAAGCATCTGGTCACACGGGCAAGTTGTGTCCTCGTGGGCGATAATGCAAGAAAATAGGTCACAACCGAGCCGGAGTATCATTCAGAAAAAGAGCCTCCATGTCTGCGAATAGGGCTTACATAAACCGCATCGTCATTGTTGTTGTTTATAGTTGTACATGTATTATGTAAACTGTGTATTCTCCTGGCGCTGTATTACCGTTACACCTCGTACGATCAATAAACCATGATCATCAAATCATAAAACGTTTTATTTTTCAAAAGGGATGACCTTATTTAAAACACTTTATTAAATAGGAATACATCTGCCCGTATTTGACGATTTATTTTCAAAGTTTGCAGCCCCCCCCCCCCCCCCCCCGTATAGACATTATTCAGATAACATCACACCGAATAAAATAAACAGGCCTTTATATAGGTGATCAAATTATTATCAATATTTCACTCAATTTTGGAACATTTAGAACAAATAATTTGTATATCAATTAATCAAATAATTTGTATATCAATTAATCAAAAATAAGGTCATTCAATCATAATCAACTAGCCTCATCCCTTAGAATTTAAACATTTAGATTTTTTTTCCCACCATCGCCACGTGGTTATGATCACCACGTGATAATCACCAAAATGAGATCACGTGACCACATCTGAACAATGTCTATAGATTAACGCCTGCTTTGAGACTTGATAATTGAAATTTGACTGTTGTCGGACAATATTGTTTTGTATACAACGTGCAGCAGACGTTAATGTTAACTGTCAGAAGCCCGGGAGCCAGTGGCAGCGATGGCCACTGCCTCTAAGGCTTTGTCAACTACATTCAGCATTTAATGAAATATACAGCGGTAGGCCTCGACGTCCAATTTCTGAAGAGTGTCCATTTTTACGGTACCTACATATAAGGGGCCTTCCATTTAGTACCGTACGTACCCAAATTTTCATAAATCTTATACCCCCTTGTTAAAAAGTATGCATTGGAATTGTACTAGAACATACGCACTTTTCAAAAATCTCAGACCCCCCCCCCCCCCTTGATGCGTACATGCTCAATGGAAGACCCATTAGTGTAAATGATTATATTTTCCGAACGTAATGTATCGGGCCGGGGGGGGGGGGGGGGTATTTTAAACGACATGGAAACGTCTGATACTATTAACCAATACCATCTATTCTTACCATTAAAAAAAAAAGTATATGTAGTTTACATTGGGGAGAATGTTCGTAATGTGTACATTTTCATAACTGAGTGGATAGTCAGTGTAAATGTAATACAAAATAGGTCAAAATTTGGCCATCATGATAAATATGTCTGAAAGCAAACCTTAGAGGTCCACCCTATTGGCAACTTGTATTTGGCAACTTTTATTGAATATACAATTGGAGGGCCAAAACACCATGACCAATTACACAATTTTGCATTTTAAATTGGTAACAATTTATTTTTAAAACTTAATTGAATGACAGTGCTTGGAGATATTAAAAGATGATTCTCTCATTTGAGACAGTGTAAGACAACTGCTTCATAGTAGAAAGGGAAGCATACAGGAAGTCACGGAGAAAATCGTGAATGAAATTGGGTTGGCACGACCTGACAGGTTGAATTAATGAACAGTTCATATAGCCTTTTTTGTTGTTGTTGTTGTTGTTGTTGGGGGGGGGGGGCATTTACACAGCGGAATTTTTGCTTTTGGAAAAGGCATTCACTTCATTTAAATCTATGGCGTAGAGGTCAAGTAAAATGTGAGCTAGATGTTGGTTTTATCAAAGCCCTCAGGTTTTCCCATACCGATTTCGAAGTTTCATCTGTACATTTGAATATGTACTACCGGTAGTATGTCAATTTGCAACAGACCACTAGCAGTCAAAACATTACAATGACCCAGTTTTTGACCTTAGACTAGGGATACCCGAAGATATGGGACCACGAATTAAAATAATTATATTTATAAGTTGAGATTGGTTTATGAAAATCTAAACCAGGTATTATCAGCTTTCTTGTCACTCTCTAATAGTGTGTTATCGTTTCCTCAAGATATAAACTTATTTTGTGTTTTACTATTTAACCAGGCACTTAGTCATTGTTCAGCTCATTCGGCTAGTCTTTCTCATTATCTTGGGGCATGCCACCATCTTTTTTGACACTAAGAGATCAGTATTCCCTGTTATGCCCCATGCAGGGTTTCCCCAGAAAAACATTAAACCTGGCTGTTTTGTAAATCTAGGATTTTGAAGCTGGTCAAAAAATTCATTTCTAATAAAATAATTTCCATATTTTAATATATATTTTGACATGCTTAGGAAGATTACAGCTGGTCGATCAGAATTAAAGCTGGTCGGAACAACTGGCTATAAGGGCCTGGAGAAAACACTGCCGTGCTCTTAAGTAACTCGAAGTGGAATCTGGAATCTTGTGCATAGGAGACAAAATCCAACTCGTCCCCTCCTTGATAAGTTGTGGGTCACTCCAGGGGTAGGATGCATAGAACCTATCTGGGCGCAATCATTGACCACAGTGCCAAACTGAACCTGAAAAAACTGGGCTTAATTTGGGGACAAGTGCTCTACAACTAGGTGCTGATTACTATTAGCATAATTTTCATCGGCAGATGACAATGAGCGCACTTGCACTTAGTACCTATTAGATGTTTGAACAAGTTGAACAATAAATAGTAACAGTTTCCCATGCAAATATTTCTGATTATTCAGATTTATTTCGTGGTAGTCTTCAGACTTGAGCATTGCTTCCCAGTGCTTGACTTCCTGGTATCTTTTGTATATTCTCCCAGTCTTGTGCTTCCTAGGGAGTCGGTGGGTTTGGGGTGCAATATTATTATAAGGCGGCTGATACCTTTTGAACTTTAATAGTTTAATACGTTTTAATTTTAATACCAGCCGCCTTATTCGAGGCTCTCCTTACTAGGCCGGCGTCACATGCAACTATGTCACAATGGTACAAAGAGAGATCCTTCCTACTTCGTCCCGAAAGGGCTAAAATAACATATATTTGTGCTTATTTTGGCTTTCATTACTGAAATTTGGATATATAGAACACATTGGCACAGTTAAAATATTCCAAATTGGGCCAAATTAGACATTCAAGCCTGGAATCCAAATCGTTATGATCGTTACGGTGACCACGCGGGCACCATTGTGGCTGAAACCAAGTCACACTCTGAAACCCTCCCGAAATGGCTTGAATATCGTAAGTTTGGGCTTATTTGGGATTATATTGCTGAGATTTGGATATATAGATTATAAATAAATTGTGAAAATAGGTCATGATGGGACATATTTGACATACAAGCCCGGAATTCAAACCATTATATCGATACGGGAACACTGGGCGCCAGCCAGCCTCGCTTTCGATCGGAGAAGAAGGGATCTGGGTCAATATCTGAATATTCAACAAATTTGCATGCCTATTTCACCATGAACTCAGTCGATCTAACTTAAGTTATTGGTATACATAGATAGATTTCGATCCATAGATAAGCATCCCACTGTCTAAGAATCGATAATAATGCGAAATAACGCGTTTAAACGCGTAAATGCATCGCGCCATTTTCTTGCAATCCTTCGCCTCCCCCGGTGACACTGTCACACGGCCGGGTGTAGTCGCCGCGGTCGGACGTTTTGGCGGGAGGCTCCTCTTTCGCCGCCTCGATACCTGGATTACAGCGCTATATGATGGTTTCAATATATATATTTTGGAGTCTGGATCCCCTTAAACGCATACAACGCATTGACAATTCATGCGTGATTCATGCGTTCGTATCGAAGGGAAAAGATTGGATTGATCCTTCGGCCTCCGCCCGGCCGCCTCACCCTGTCACTGTCAGACCGCCGGGCGCAGTCGTCCCGAGCGGACCATTACAGAGGGGGCTCTCTCTTTCTAGCCTGGATTACCGCGGTATCTGATGCTTTCAATATATATATTTTGGACGTCTGGACTCCCTTAAACGCATACAACGCATTGAAAACTCATGCGGGAACCATGCGTTCGTATCGAAGGCAAAACATTGGATCAATCGGACACGAGGAGCTCTGTCACTGTCAGACCCATCATGGCGTCATCCTGGCCGGGTTCTCTCCCCGCACGCCTGCATCGATACATTGAACTCAGAAAACCTGGATGACATTGGACTAAACCCAATAATTGTGGAGGATTTAAGTATTCGGAAGCATTCAGGACTCAGGTTATACAGGTAGGTACATATGATATATCTTTTCCAGCAGTTCAAATGATAGGCCTAGACAAGCTGCTGGACTCAGCCTCTCGGGCATTCGACACTGACAATCTGAAAAATAATTATTTTAGGCCTTATTACCCCTACCAAAATGAAAGTGATGTAGATATCTATGTTCCCATATATCTCAGGGTCCTATATATCATCAAATAGATTGATATTTTAGGCCTGGAAACGCTTGCAATAATATTTTACAGATGGTATGAAAATATGACTCAGACTCAGATAGGCTAGGCCTAAGCCCCCTCCGACACTGTCAATATATTATGGCGTCTCCAAAAGCAATTATTTATGATCCAAACATTAAAAGATTTGAGAAATTGTCACTATAGTGTCATTTTTTTCTGACCTACCACCAAAATATTCAATCTGAACTTAAATATGTCTAGGCCTAAGTCACTGTCAGTGTCAGAATCATTCCCATTCAATGTTGAAACATAGGTGTCACACTGTCAATAAGTTCTCCGGTGCTGTCAGTAAGATTTAAATGATTCAAAGATTAAATTATTTGTGAAATTGTCACTATAGTGTCATTTTTTCCGACCTACCATCAAAATATCTGAATCATTAATATTATTAATACCGCTGCCTTATCTGTATCAAAGCTGGAAGCTTTGATACTGTAGATTTACTTTTTTACTATATATTACATTAAAACATTAAAACATGCCGCCGAATTGATACAGTATTACTAGACGTTTGGACTTGTAATCAGAATACCTAACTTTTAAATTTGTGTAAAATCCTAGGTTAGACACCAATGTGGTCAGTGCGGTCACATTTGCACAAGTTATTCATCCCCCAAGATATGACGAGAAGAACAGCGGGAGAGAGATCAAAACTGCGTTCAAAATTAAACAACCATATTCCTGATCTCCATTCCCACAAAGCCTTAGTTGATCGTCCCTGGTCAGTTCACGGTATTCACCTCGGCCGAGTCCTACACGGGCAGCTCTGTAGAAGAGGAGACGGCAAACAAATAGAAGCACCACCACCACTAGCGGAGACTCCCCCCGACTGACTTGTCCCGGTTCTGGTCCCAGAAGACCACTCGGTCTACAAGACGAGATGTCACGTCTGGCCACCACCAACAACAATCACTGGTGCGTGACCCCCTGACCTGCCCGCGCTCCGGGCCGAGGCGGCCAGATTACACTCTCCTACCCGAGTCCCGGAGTAATAATAAACAGGGGTGGCGAGAAGGGACGTGTGCACGATGCGCTCGGCTTCCCAACAGGAACACGAGCCGGTCTTTGCACGGGGATTCAACTCTTAGACACTTGGTCCTCCTATTTCATAATGTAATAATGAATGTGTAGGAGGGACTGTCCCTCCAGCGTTTCTGACGTAACCTGATGATCAATCTTACGAATGTCTTACTGGAGGGGAGGTTGGTCGGTAATGCGTATATAATTCAAAGATTCGAAATTTAAGTCATTAATTGGGGCTCTTGCCATCCTGTGGTTTTAGATGCATATATTCAATGCTGGCATACATGTATTTAATAAAGATAAGATTTAGATATGGAAATTATAGAATATGGATGGTATTTCACAATACATCACAGCCCACGCAATAGAAAGGATAATATAATATCTTTGGAGTAAATGATACAAGTATACACTATTCCTTTTGACCGAATCCTTAGTAATATTCTACTGCATAGAAAATATGAATACAATAATTGGTGTGGCCTAGTTGACCCAGTTTTCTTTCAAAAATCATAATCAGAATAAAAACCGATTTATATCCTGTATTACATGGAACTAGTAGTCGTCCATCGATGGAGAGAAATGTAATGTGTTCAGATGTGTTGACCTCCCCCAGTATTCTAAGATAGGTGAATAGGTCAGACAAGGTCAGGTGACCACCCTTTGGTCACCACTGTGTGATTGGTTCGGCTGTATGGGTACAAATTAAACCTACTTTTATCTCCTCTTAACCTGTTTATCTGTACCGTTCATTCCACCCCCAGCATGTTGCCCAAACCGACAAACATCCGGACGTTTGATAAACATCGGATATTTAATCTGATGAAACTTTCAATTCATACATTGTCCGTCTGAAATAGCACCTATAATATGACTTTATTTTGCTGACTTCTTCTAAATGCTCATCATTTTATGACATCCCCGATATGGTATGGAAATGTTCAATGTAATCCCCTCAAATGTCAAACAGTATATCCACGATTTCGGAAAGTTTTAGGGATAAACTCACACACACTGAGTAACCTCGTCTCTCCTCTCTCTCCCCTCAGGTCGAGTCGTTCATCCTGGAGCAGGAGGACATCGAGGACGGGGAACCCGTCCTGGACACGTCACGCTTCCTCCTGTCCCCGGACAACATCGAAGGCACCGACCTTCGTAACGTCGACCCCGAGACACAGGCCCGTCTAGAGGCTTTGCTGGAGGCTGCGGGTGAGTAGTGTTGTGGCGAGTTACTCTCCACCTCTGATGGTCATCTCGAAAGTAACACATAATCATGGTCCATCGGGCCAAGGAAAAGAAATATCCCGGTAGCTGTATTCCGGTAACCCGACCAACCCTAATATTTTACCACGACCCTAATGGTTTTAAAGATTTTAAAGTGAAATGATTAGAATTTTGTAAAATATCACAAAAGATAGGACATTTTGTTCCTAAAGATTATATCAAAAATTAAAAAGGAACTTCTAATTTTTTAGGGTGATTTTCCTGGAATTGCAGCAACTCAATGTCCAAAATCTAGGTTGGAATAACACATCTTTTAGATTAAAGAAGGCTTTTATTTTGTGTAACTATAAAATTAAGTGACGCTTGGACAGACAGTAGTGTTAAATATGGCAAAATACAACTTCTCTAGTTTAATATTTGGGGGGAAAAAGAATATTTAAGTTAAAAAAGAAAAATGACAAGGGAGCCTCTCTGCCTCGTCCACCCAATCGTTATTGAAAAATTGCTTACCATGCTAGTGGTCGTCTTTTTGCACTAGCCTCAAACTTAATTAGTTTAAGGGATGAAACGGGATGTTTTGAGAAATTTCAGTTATATATATTATATATCAAACTATACAAACAATAATTTAGACTTTATCATTTAACGCTATGAAAGATAAGGGCTAATATTTGCACTAGCCCATGAGGCTAGTTGTTCAAAAAACGTACTAGCCTGACCTGATTTGCAATAGTGTCGGTCCTAGTGGGCTAGAGCTAAAATCGAACACTGATTATGATGATAGAGCATTCCGCTAATAAATAACGTGTAACGTGAGTTGAGGACGAGCTGGTGAGGTAAACGATGCCCCGACCCCCGTCTTTTAATGAGACGTGACGTGGGTGAACTCCGTCAGGGGCGTAACCCGAGACCACCTGATGGTCCTCCTAACCAGCCCTAACCAAGCCAAATCACTATTACCGGCGGGTTTATCAAGCAGTCTCCGACTAGGCCAACAGACTCAGTACGTGTAGATTCACGGAGATCTGTAAAAGTGTTGAAATGTAAATAAAAAAAATTAAACTCTAATTTTCACAGAAACGCAGTCGGTACTGTTAGGTTTGTAGAACCATCATCGACTTTTATCATTGTAGATCTGTTAATGTTACAAAAGTATAAGTCGGGTGAATTAGTAGGACTTTTTAAAAGTATTGAATTGAATTTTTTTTTTTTTTTTCTTTTTTTTTGTGTGAATTATCACTAGATATCTACATTTGATAAAATAGCTCGCTATATTTGAAGGTGCAGGTGAGACGTGTACGTTACATACGTAGCTCGTATATGTCTACAAAGCTTCAACAAACATTATTTAGAAAATTTTCTTTCTCATAATAATTGTATCTATGGTAAACATCCCGCATCTATTTACCCCTATATATAAAACGGCACGAAAACGAGATTTCCTCCATGATCCGCCATGTTTTTTCGCTGGTTTCTGCCTCCTACAATAGTTCAAGCCTAGGTTGACCAAACTGCCGCATTGCATCCAGCGGAAGGAACTCACGGCAACATGAGATCTGAATCCACTTTCTAAAGTTGTTGTTTTTCTTCTCTCTATATCTTATAACCTTTATTTTCAAAAGCAAAATGAAAAAGAATAAACTAACGTAATAATATCAATGATAATAATTTGCTACAATGACGAACGTCGTCACGCCGACGGACGTTGACACATCGAAGAGCGTTGTCACATTGTCATATCGGCATGGCAACCCTCTCCAAGCAGAGCTGCCCTCCAGGAGAGGTTAGCCCTGGGCTGCTTGGAGAGTGAAGGTGTTTGGCGAGAAGAGGGCCGCAAAGTTTAGAGGCGGCCACAGACCATACGGCTCACTACAAATGCTAGTTTGTTTCTGTTGTAGTTCGTGTAGATGTTCTTTAAGCCGAGACGCGAAGCGTCTTGTGGACATATAAAAGACACTTCACTCTTGCCATTTGTGGAGAAAGGTCGACATTTTCGCTCACAGTATAAAAGACACTTTGCTATCCTCTGCAAAGAGTAGCCTGTACTGGTGATCCCGATTCGATTAGCAAAAACAGATTTGTAATCAACCTTGTCCTTTCCGTAATGACTCGAGACGTTGCTGTGGCTTTGAGCAAAAACATAGGCAACAACCAACTACAAACATATGTAAATGTCTACATGTATATGACATACGCGATTCTTCGCTTGCCAGTATACGGTATTCCTTCAATCCAACGTTTCCTTTCAGGCATTGGGAAATTATCCACGGCAGACGGGAAGGCGTTTGCTGACCCCGAGGTGCTGCGGCGCCTGACCTCATCCGTAAGCTGCGCGCTGGACGAGGCGGCCGCCGCACTCACCAGGATGAGGGCTGAGCAGCAGGGACAACTACCACAGGGCGAAAGGTCAGTCTTTTGTATGGAGGGCAATTGATGATTAAATGTCTAAATTATCATGCTGCTTTTTGTTGCGTATATAGATAATTCAGAAATATGTTCTCAGTTCAGAGAGTTTGTAGTCTCGTTTGGAAATGATATTTCTAGCAGTTCTTGCAACAATACTTATAAGATGTTTTATCGATTTATGACAAATCATTTCTAAATCGACAAATATTTTGTTGATTTCACAGCTTCCCATTTTTTTAAGAGTACACGTAATTAGGTTCTACTAATGTAGATCATAGTACATGTATTTCTGAATTTGAATAAAATAGCAATCTCTCATATGGGTGAGACTCCAAAATAGATAGTCGGGGCAAATTAGCATTTTTTAGAATAGAGTATTTACCTTGGTGATTGAGGTTAAGTGGACAAGTTTTCTGCAGCACCTCCCAGTACAAGTCTTCCCATGCCCGTACTACGATGTATCTATAGTTAGAACTTATACGGCAAATTTATTGATTTAATGCGGGTCAGGTAGGCATGCAAATATCCTTTGTACAAACATATCCCATATGTATGACCTTAATTTCTCCCACATCTTTACAGCAATCGATCCCTAGCAGAAGCATGCAGCGACGGAGACATTGGAACTGTCCGCAAACTCCTTGATGAAGGACGAAGTGTCCACGAAACGACAGAAGAAGGCGAAAGCTTACTATCTTTGGCCTGTTCTGCCGGTTACTATGAGCTAGCACAGGTAGGAGCTATGTTTAACTGGTCAAAAGTTTGATGTTCCCCAGGGATGTAAACTTTCCGATTTTTGTTGGATTTTCGTCTTTAGGCCATATTCCACTATGCGACAAACGGCCGCAAACGCGTCCAGGGGGGCTGCAAACGCGTCCAGGGTGGCCGCAAACGCGTCCAGGGAGGCCGTAGACGCGTTTGCGGTAGCGTCCCTACTGCTATATTCCACTTGTTTGTGACCAGACGCAAGCAAATGGCCGCCGCAAACGAGTTTGCGGCCGCCGCAAACAAGGTGGAATATAGGTGTTTCCGGCCATTGCTTCCGGCCACTGCTTCCGGCCAGTGTTTGGGGATACCAACATGTTGGTATCTGAACCGCAAATTGCTTGCGTCAGCTTTAAGTACCGGCCGCAAATAGGCCCAGCCGCAAAGTGGAATATGGCCTTTTCTCTCCAGCAATCTGAAAAATTAGTTTCAAGATTTGATGTTCATAAGACATTTCATAATATTTAAGGGTACAATCAGATTTTCTTACTGCTATTTCCAACTCTTTTAATATCCCCAACTTACCTCCCTGTGTTCCCAGAAGAATGTGGGATACTTATTGTGCAATGCCACTCCCAATTGAAAATTTGAATATTTACTCTGGCTTGAAGCTTATGTAACTTCATACTAAGGGGTCGTTCATTTCAAAACTGATCATTTTCCTCAACGAGTTTGGATCAGTTTCTCACCTGAATCTGTAACTTTGTCTTCAGGTATTACTGGCCATGCGAGCCAACGTGGAGGACCGAGGGATCAAGGGGGACTGCACCCCGCTAATGGAGGCGGCCAGCGGGGGCTACGTCGACATCGTCAAGTTACTCATAGCTCACGAAGCTGATGTCAATGCACAGTCATCAGCGGGTAAGTTAACCTGTGTATAATTCTGACATTTTATTTCTAAAATATTGAGAAAATACATACAGGGAATTTCTAATTGGGTACACTAGGATTGACAAATTTAGCATGTATGAACATTAGCAGTGTATACCAAGAACATTGGACATCTTGAAATGACATTTTTGCATCAGTGTTAGACGTACACTGGACAGTTTGATAAGAAAAAAGGTTTATATGAATCCGTCCATTTAAATTTGGTCGATACGGCAATGAAAATGCCTGATGTAATTCCTTTGAATGTTGTAGAAAATATCCGCTTTTTCCGAAAGTTTATGGCATACACTGCGTTTTGTCAAAATCATGTCACATTGTCATTCAAAAAGCACCAGGTTAGATTTTAGTGGCCTGGTGCCATTCAAATGTACTTATCTATGCATTTTAATGCATTGAATGTTAAAAGTAAACAAGCGGAATCCTTACTAGGCCAATAAACATATATATATAACATAAATATGTAAACAGGGATGTCAATTTTCTGATTTTTGTCGGATTTCCGATTTTTCTCTCTTTGGCATCCTCAAAAATCATTTTCAAAATTTGATATTTAGAACATGTTTCACAACATTTTAGGATACATTCAGATTTTCTTAATGCTATTTCCGACTTTTTCATTGTTCCCAACTTACATCTCTGCGTAAATAAATGTACACATTGAATATTTTTTTTAAGAGATGCACGTTGAATTTTAATTACGCCTCCTATCTTTACCCAGGTAACACCCCGCTGCACTACGCGGCGTGCGGCGGCTACCAGGACGTGGTGCGCGTACTGATAGAGGCCGGCGCCAATGTGGAGGAGCACAACGAGAACGGCCACACCCCGCTGATGGAGGCGGCCAGTGCCGGCCACGTCAGTGTCGCCAAGATCCTGCTCGACGCCGGCGCAGGCATCAACACCCACTCCAACGAGTTCAAGGAGAGCGCGCTCACACTCGCCTGTTATAAAGGTAAGGAGCCCTATGTCTAGTTGTGGAAGATTGATTGCATTTGTAAGGTTTCATCTGGGTAAGGATTTGTTTTTGTTGCCAAGTAAGAAATGCACGTCAAAATGACACTCAAAGGTACTAATTTCTGATACCGGCATTGGTTTTCTAAAGCACACGTAGGCGTCATCATGTAGACTAGGCATTAATCTCTGACATATAGGCATCACCTTGTACACTTTGTATTAATCAATCTGAAAATAAAAAACATAGCTTACACCAAAGTAAAACTGCCAAACTCTGCACCTCACATTCAAGCTGTCCGAGAAATAGAAATGGAAGTCAGTGGACTTCAAGCTTACACTTGCTGGCATATTTCTAACGTTTGAAATCTTGATGGCGTTTAACCTGTTACCTACCATCTACTCAGTGTGTCTACCCTCTCATAGATCATTCAGTCACCATCTCGGCTCTTGATATGACCCTGACAGTTGAATAGGATATTAAGCAACCAAAAACCAACCCTAATTTGTGTGTTCCCTGTACTAGGTCACCTGGACATGGTGAAGTTCCTGCTGGAGGCTGGCGCCGACCAGGAGCACAAGACGGACGAGATGCACACGGCGCTGATGGAGGCCTCCATGGACGGCCACGTGGAGGTGGCCCGGCTCCTGCTCGACAGTGGCGCACAGGTCAGTTACACGACAAGGATTGGGTCTTATGTAGGACAAAAGTGTCAGAAGGAAATGCTCATTTATCCTTAATCATAATCTGATTAAGCCTCCAGATATTCCAAAATACCAACAAAAATAAAACAAAATATTGCGCATGGGAGCATTTTCTGAACATCCCAGTAAAGCTCCCACCGACATAATCGTATATACATAATTTAAATCAGCCAAAAGGTTATATGAGTAAAGCTTTACCATTTTTTAACTTGGATATTCAAGAGATTTACATATTTAACCAGTCTTCTATTGTATAGAATCCAACACTTTGGATTAAAGATAACGTGCATATAGAGGCTAAAACACAAGCATATTGATCGAAAGTAACGTTAGCATACACAGAAAATTGCATGTGAAATGAGACTTCTGATCCCCTTTGTTCGCAGGTGAACATGCCGGCGGACAGCTTTGAGTCGCCGCTGACGCTGGCAGCGTGCGGCGGCCATGTGGAGCTGGCCAACCTGCTGATAGAGCGGGGCGCCAACCTGGAGGAGGTGAATGATGAGGGCTACACCCCGCTCATGGAGGCGGCGCGGGAAGGCCACGAGGAAATGGTGGCCCTTCTGCTCGCTCACGGTGAGTGTTGTATGTGAAGTGATGGGTCGGTAGGGAAGCTGTAAAAATATGCGAGCCTTGAAGCAGGATTTTTTTTTTTTTTTTTTTTTTTGGGGGGGGGGGGGGGCGTCGTTAGATTTTTAACACATTTTTAACCAATATAGGGAAATTCTGAGTTGAGAATATATGCGTGCTTTTATTACCAGAAACTGTTTTGGTGACCAGAAAAGTATTTCTGCTCTTAAAAAAAAAACTATTCATCCGCATGCGCCCTACCTTAACCATTAAGTTTAACTTTCAACTGTTTCACTGCAGACGGGTTTAGGTGAAGAAGTTTTACGAGATGAAGAAAGTTGGGAAAACTATCATTTTTCCGAGAATCAAAATGTGTGTGGGCAAACTCAACCTGAAGTTTGGTAGTGGGAAAACTATATTGATTGCTCGTCGTTCAGACCCCTCAGAGCCACTCTATTAGGGTTAGCATTAGAAGTTACAGTTTTTGTTGGAAATTACATTTCCCGTTCTTCTTACAGGGGCGGATATCAATGCGCAGACAGAGGAGACCCAGGAGACGGCGCTGACGCTGGCCTGCTGCGGCGGCTTCCTGGAGGTGGCCGACTTCCTCATCAAGGCCGGCGCGGACATCGAGCTGGGCT
This sequence comes from Lepidonotus clava, assembly GCA_936440205.1. NCBI lineage: Eukaryota > Metazoa > Annelida > Polychaeta > Phyllodocida > Polynoidae > Lepidonotus > Lepidonotus clava. Next base: position 48,934,983 of record OW387135.1, on the reverse strand, counting down.
GCAGCACCCCGCTGATGGAGGCCGCCCAGGAGGGCCACCTCGACCTCGTCAAGTACCTACTCAAGCAGAGTGCCAACGTGCACGCACAGACCGGGACAGGCGACACCGCACTCACGTACGCCTGTGAGAACGGTCATACGGATGTGGCTGATGTGCTGCTGCAACATGGGGCAGACCTGGTCAGTACCATCTTTAATGAAACATAATCTTAATATAACAGTAATCCGCCAAATAGTAATTGAAGAGGTCTGACGAGCATTTGTATTCTAATCTTTCGTACATTACAGTTTCTACTAAACATGCATTAGGTACAACCGTTTGCATACGCAGTATCTTACCCATAATATATGGGTTTAAGAAAAAAATATTGGAAAGAAATTAATTATCCTAGTCGATGACCATGATTTCCGTTACTTGACTGATTTAATGACTATGCTTAATTCTCAGTGTGCACATGAGGTGTGTTGATACACAGCAACTGTATACAACTTTGTTGACACTGTAAATGTCCACCACAGGAGCACGAGTCTGAGGGCGGACGGACACCGCTGATGAAGGCTGCTCGGGCAGGCCACCTGTGTACCGTGCAGTTCCTCATCAGTAAGGGCGCTGACGTGAACCGACAGACGACAAACAACGACCACACCGTGCTGTCACTGGCCTGTGCCGGTGGCCACCTGGCTGTTGTAGAGCTTCTCTTAGCCCATGGTGGTGACCCCACTCATAAACTCAAGGTATGGATTGCTTTCTCTAACTTTACTGCTTTGACGTTTGATCCGAGTAGACTAGAATGTTTACTTGATCATAAAATATTATGTTCTCAAAACTTAAAGAGCTAATACCGATCTTTCCTTTACCAGCCTAGTATAGACTTCTTGTAACTTACGTTTGAGTTTTCACTAAGCTTATGATATTACAATCTTTCAGTAAACATATAGACCATTTGAAATTTACTTTTATAACGCATAAAACTTACTTGATATATCTGTAAGTATTTTTATGCTCTTTCAAGAAAATCCTGTTCTAACGTTTGAATGAAAAAAAACACAACCAACCTTAATCCTTAACCTAGTGGTGTTTGACTAAGATTTATGTTTTTCATTGACAGGATGGATCCACTATGCTGATAGAAGGGGCGAAGGGTGGTCACACGCAGGTTGTCAACCTGCTTCTGGACTACCCCAACTCTATCCTCTCCCCATCCCCAGACATTAACCAGTTCGCCACCCCCGACAGTAGTGTACACATGAATGAGGTAAGTTGCAGCTGATATTCCATGAACCTCCTATGTAAAACATACTTGATTAAATTTGAAATAGTAGACAGACTAGTAACAACTCATAGTCTGTAAAATGATTTGTTCAAATATTGCACATCAGATTTGAAAAATATATTTTATTTTCAAATTATTCTTGTCATACAGTTTCCATGATCATCCATAGTAAATCATAAAAATAATACGTTTCTCATTGGTTTTATTGCAGTTGCCACGAGTGCCGATGCAGGGTTTGAATAATATTGTACCTCCACAGGATCCTGACCAGATCCCTTCCTCCAGTGCCAAAAGGTTTGACCAAGGTGTATCCGAGGTCCCTGGCCAGGTTAATATTCCAAAGAAAAACCCCGACCAAGTTCGGCCAAATATGCAAAAGGCTGTGTCCCGAAGCGCACCCACAGTGAAACAGAAACAGAAAGACCGAGTCGGGCAGAGACCGGGCGATGTGCCGGGTTCAGAACAGGACCCGGACTTTGGTGAGGAGTACGAGAGCAACTTCCAGGAGAACGGTGGTGGGGTGAACAACCAGTCAGCATTTGACTTTGAGATCAAGGCTGACATGAAGACGAGCGAAAAGTGTGAGAAGTTGGAGGCCTTCATCAAAAATATGATGCGGAAGGCTGACATGCTCAACACGACTCGCGAGGAGCAGATCGTCAAGAAACAACAGATCCTGGAGGAGTTGAAGAAGGTGGAGCGCGAACTCCAGGAGAAGGCAGAGGCGCAGCAACTGCTCTCGACCCAACAGCACCAACTGACCAAGGGCTCCCAGCAGGCCTCGGGTCAACCGCACGAGGCCAAGACCAATGATAAAAATTCCACTGGGGCCGAGGCCTCTGAATGTCAGGCTGGGGTGGACATGGAAGGGGTGGCGAACGGCCTCACTGTTATCGACCAACTCATAGACAGCATTGTTATAGATTTAGACGTACCTTTCAACTTCTTACCTGCCGGTGGAAAAGGAGGCTCAGATGCTGATATTGGTGAGTCTTGTTCTTGGTTTTCTAGATAGATAGCAGCTGAGTTACACAGTGTGATTTCACTCGTTCAAATAAAATGTCTAACACAAGGCTTCCTTGTACTCGATCTTCATAGAGCATAGTATTTCCTTATATCTATATTCATATTATAAAAGTTCACACAACTACCATAACCTCATCCTACATTTCTGGAGCTAGATATAAGCTGGCACTTGTGCTAATCAATTTTTAGTTTAAAAAAATGCATAAAAGGGGAGAAAAGATTGATGGTATTAGTAATGCTCGCATATCTTATATCTCTCGCCCAGACTATGTTATGTTTGTTTTTCGCCCTTGGAAACCAAAGCGATCAAAGCAGCACCAAAGCAAATCAAAGCGTATCGGGCGGAATTCTCTAAAGGACAGCGCTCGGACTTTCGCGTACGACTACAAGCAATAAACTAGAATGAGTGACATTTTGCAGACTCGCCGGGAACATTCAGAAATTTAGCATAATACTGGTGCCAGCCTGCCTTTCATACCATCTTCTCTATGCTTCTATGATTGCGGGGACCAGCTCACCATGTCTTGTTTACCGATGTTTCCGGTAAAACGGTCGTGGCGCGACCCGCCATTGGCAAAATGCGACTGCATAACCTCGCAAAACCGCCGAAAACCTACAGACCCGCTCGTCACGTGACAGGTGATGGCCGTACTCATATCACAAAACATACATAATCCGATAGAATTGATCGATTTCCTATCTGAAATGGATCGTACATGATGTTTGAGGTCCCATAACACCATTAACTCATCATTTATATCGATATTTGAGCAAATAAGACCAGAAATCCGATCGTCACCCGACACCGTGTTAACCGGGTCAAGTAACGCCCACCAGCCTCGCTTTCGATCGGGGAGGAAGGGATCTGGGTCAATGTCTGAATATTCATCAACTTATGCAGACCTATTTCACCATGAACTCAGTCGATCTAACCTTAGTTATTGGTATACACAGATAGATTTCGACCCATAGCTAAGCCTCCCACTGTCCCAGAATCGAAAATAATGCGAAATAACGCGTCTAAACGCGTAAATGCATCGCGCCATTTTCTTGCAATTTCTTCGCCTCCCCCGCCCGGGCCCCGCTCACTGTCAGACCGCCCCGCTCTGCGGGCGGGGACGGTTGGTTGTTACTGAGGCTGCGCCCTCTCCGCCTAGATTACGGCGGTATCTGATGCTTTCAATATTTATATTTTGGACGTCTGGACCCCCTTAAACGCATACAACGCATTGACAATTCATGCGGGAACTATGCGTTCGTATCGAAGGCAAAACATTGGATCAATCGGACACGTGGAGGCACTGTCAACATGGCGCCGTCAACTCATCACGCCTGCATCGATACGTTGAACTCAGGAAACCAGGATGACATTGGACTAAACCTAATAATTGTGGAGGATTTAAGTATTCGGAAGCATTCAGGACTCAGGTTATACAGGTAGGTACATATATCTTTTACAGCAGTTCAGATGATAGGCCTCGACAAGCTGCTGGACTCATCCTCTCAGGCGTTCGACACTGACAATCTCAAAAATAATTATTTAGACCTTATTAGGCCTATCAAAATGAAATTCATGTATATATCTATGTTTTCCTATATCCCAGGGTCCTATATATCATCTATATTTTGATTATTTTAGGCCTGGATTCGTTTGAAATAATATTTTACAGATCCTGCATTCTTAGGCCTAAGGGCCTAGATGTCAAAGCAACTGTGGCGTTTGGTCGGAAAATGGCTATCTGAAAAATAATTATTTTACCCCTGTCAGGCTGATCAAAATGCACATAATGTCAATATCTATGTTTTAAAGATTAAAGGATTTGTGAATTTGTCACTATAGTGTCATTTTTCCCTACCTACCACCAAAATATCTTCTCTAAAAAATAATAGATATCTAGGCCTAAGTCACTGTCACTGTCAGAATCATTTACTCTCAATGTTGAAACATAGGCGTCACACTGTCAATAAGTTCTCCGGTGCTGTCAGACAGATTCAAAGATTAAATGATTTGTGAAATTGACACTATAGTGTCATTTTTCCGGACCTACCATCAAAATATTTTATTCATTAATATCTCTTCTTAGGCTTAGCATTCTACATTAATTCCAATCGGGCGAAATTCTCATTTTATCAAATGATCAATCTCTTCAATCCCCTCAATCGGCCAACTTGTATTTCGTTAGATATCAAGTTCGCTGAATAACTACTTTAATTGTACTGTATGAAAGATATGCGCATACAACTAAGAAAAGAAATTGTGATACAATAAACTGACCAGAAAATGTATTTGTATTTCCAGCAGCGTCCAGTGTCAATGAGAGGTTGGCACGCCTGCTAGCCAAGCAGGAGTCAACCGGTAGTCTGGACTCTGTGAGTGCCGTATCCACCAGCTCTGCCAACCAAACACCCGGTGCCACGAGCGAGGCCGGAGACGACGGCAGTAGTGGGGCGCCCTTAGCCACCAAGGAGGTGGAGGCTGAGGGCGAGGAGGAGGATGGAGAAGACGAGGACAAGGAGCCAGACGGTCAGCTGTCGGGCACACCAGAAGACGACCTTGACGATGACGAAGAGGATGAAGAGGACGATGACGACAACGAGCACGAAGAGGATGAGGATATCGGGGAAGACTACGCGGGCGACGAAGACCTGGATGATGATGAGGACGACGAGGAGGAGGATGACGACGATGATGAAGAGGACATTCTGGGAGGCGTGTACACGGGGGAGGAGCACAGTAGCAGGGCCAGCTCGGAGGAGGTGGATCTGTCTAACGTCGTGCCCGCTGCCGAGAAGCAGCTGCTACAGGCTGAGCAAAACCAACAGCAACAGCAGCAGCTACAGCAACAACAGCAGCAGCAGCAGCAACAACAACAGCAACAGACTCAAGATCAACTTGCAGTTGGTAAGAAGCTTTGAATCTTGTATGGTGTATTGTGATGTCGGGTCTTAGATAAGTTTGACTCCGACGTGGATTTATATGGCATTATAGCTGAGCTATGCAGAAAATAAACTGAAATTAAGCCTACTATTTGAAGAATATATCTGTTGATCTTTGGCAAAAAGGTCAGCTATAGTGCTCTCAAGCAAAAATCAGGGTTAATGCCCACAATAGACAAATAATTTACAACTAATAAAATCAACTCTCTGTACTTTATAGTATATATTTTAGTAAAAATATCTTAATACGACTCTATTGTCTTTTCAATACCTGAATGTTTGTTATCAAATGTATGAAAGATGGCCGAAGGAAATAAAGACAAAACATGGTCAACAGAAAAATGTAAATACAAAAGCCCTGATAATCGTTGACATTCATCACAGTACTAATATATCTTGCCTTGTTTTAGCGCGGGCCATGCTGGACAACCCTGCGGCGGCGCTGGCCCTGGCCGGTCAGATCGTGCCCGTGCCGGGCCTGGATCAGGAGACCCTTCAGCAGCTGCAAACCCTGCCCCTGCACACGGTCCTGGAGCAGAGCGTGGCCGCCGCCACCTCCACCGCTGCCGCCCTCGACCAGCAGCATCAACAGCTCCAACAACAGCGCCAACAGCTCCAGGCCCAGCTGGCCCTGCAACAACAGCTGCAGGTGGAGTTACAACAACAGCTGAAACTGCAGCAGGAACACCAGCAGCTGCAGCAACAGCTCAAGGCGCAGCAGGCCCTCACCCAGCAGATGGAGATTCAGCAGCTGACCAACAAACCCAAATTCCAAGCTCAATTCCAGGTAGGGTATCTTTTACTTTATGCTAAATTTGGGATGGAAACAGATAATCTTCTACAGCATAAGACAGCACTTTAAATTGAACAAAAGGCACAATAGTCAAGCTAATCTTTATGCATATAGTTACCCTCAGATTGATTAATTGCTCCTGAGTAAGGCCCAGGCCAACTTGTATTCAAGTTTTCCCCATCTAAGTAAGTATTTCATATTTGTATATGTGTGGTTTAAATGTAAATGACACGTTTAATTTGTATTTATGTGTAGACCCTCATTAAGTTCATTATAGTAATCAGATAATGAAAGCATGAAAATAATTCACCAAAATCCTTTCCCCAGAACCAGGCCGGTGGCAAACTGCCCCCGGGGGCCGCGGGAGCCGCCCCGCAGCCCGTGGTCAACCTGCAACAGCTGCAGGCCCAGCTCGCCAAAGTCCAACCTCAGCTGCTCACCGCCGCCGCCAACCAACAGCTGCCGCTGACCCTGCCTCAACAGAAACAGGCACAGACAAAAACCCCGGTGACGCTGAAGGGACCCCAGGTGAAGACCCTGGCCGACCCGCAGCAGGGCCAGCTGGACGCCCGGCACCAGCAGGAGCTGCAGCAGCAACTTACACAGGTCTCAAGACAGGTGAGGAGGCCAACTCTGGGGTAGACAACGTGAGGGGAGGGGGGGGGGATATGACTGATTAGAATCTGCAACAATTTCATTTGGAGGGGAATGAAGTCATTTCTTTCAAAAAAAATTGGGGAAAAGGGGGGCGGGGGAGAAAAAGAAAATGGATGTGAGGAAGAGAGATCAATTTTATACAACGGACATTTTTACATGTTAAAATTTAGTGTCTAAGCATGGAGACTGGATAAATTGGTGTATCAGTTTAGTTTAAATTTGATTACTTTGCTTAGTCACGGTTCTTCGTGCATTCCACACACCTATTAATTAGAACCAAACTTAAAATTAAAGTACTGTATCAAACTTAACACCCAGCTTTTGGCGGACGATTTGGTTTTATTATGTGATAGTTAGAAGTAAGAACTGTTCAAAACAAACTCAAATGCGTCCTTCAACCTCTGCACTTTCCTGCCCACAGGTGCAGCAGTTGCAGGCGAGTCAGCAGCTGACTCAGCAGGAGCTGCTCGCCCAGGCGCAGCAGTTACAGCAACAGCTCCAGCAGGCCCAACAGCTGCAGCAGCTGGCCCAGCAGAAGCAGGTGACCCAGCACCTCACCCAGCAGGACCTGCTGCACCAGGCCCAGCAGCTGCAGCAACAGTTACAACAGGCGCAGCAGCTGCAGCAACTGGCCCAGCAGCAGAAACAGTTCTCACATATCCAGGTCAGTCGCTTTACGTGTTAACCTGAGCGTTTTGATAATTGTTTCTTATTGTAAAGAAATGTAACTGAATTCACGTGTTTATGATAAAACACAAAATGAATGTTGGTTTTAAGAATATTTACTCAATACTTTTAAAACTGTTATTGTCTACCATTTAGCAAGTTTCATATTTAATAATACAATTTCAGAAATATATAAGTAATCTAAGTAATACATAATTCATACCATGAAGGTCATGAAATTTTAGTCAAAAATTGCACTCGTCTAAAAGCATAACTTTGATGTAAATCCAGGGTGTGCAAAAGAAGTCCAAGAAGAAGACCCTCTCAGCCCCGGTGACTGACCAGTCGAGCCTGGTGCTGCCTCCTCCTAACCAGGCGCTGACCTACACGACCCCGGTGACCAGCCTGCCGGGCACTATACAGGAGAGCGTCACACCGCCCTCGTCCACCCCACTCACCCCGAACCCCTCCCCCGCTTCGCCCCAGTACTGTGCCCCTGTGTACCCCGCGGTAGACCTGGACGCGCAGACAGAAAGTAACCACGACACCGCGCTGACCCTGGCCTGTGCCGGGGGCCACGTGGAGCTCGTCAGTTTGCTGCTGTCGCGGGGCGCCGACATCGAGCACAGGGACAAGAAAGGTTAGTATGATAGAAAATGTAAATACCTAAAAGTTCTTTCACAGAAGCAAACCCAGTTTTATAAAATCTTCCGGGTAAGCCAATAAAGATCCGCGCTCTCGTCTAAAAAGTAGTTCATGGTAGTATTTGATGCTACTACATAGAAAAGTTTAAAGACGTATGTTTTTTGAGTTACTTGAAAAACAAGTATGCTTCTCACATTGGTATTCATGGTAATACCAAATAATGTACAGTGTATCCATGAGACCCCCATAAAATTTCTGTTACTCTGTGCCAGGTTTCACGCCGCTGATCCTGGCGGCGACGGCGGGCCATGCCGACGTGGTGGAGATGTTACTGGACCATGGGGCCGACATCGAGGCCCAGTCAGAGAGGACCAAAGACACGCCGCTCTCCTTAGCCTGCTCAGGGGGACGATACGAGGTAAGCAACAACCCCCATTTATGAGAAATTAGACGACCCGATCTAGTATCGTCAATGAAACCCAAGTCCTGACAAACTGAGCCACGCAAAAATTGAAGTAGCTAAGCTTCAACAGATGATGGATTTTGTAACTTCTCTATTCAATATAAATATATACTAGAAGATGTAGAAATTATCCAAACCAACCTGCAGAGTTGAGTAGGAGAAGGATGTTAAAAACTGCCTTTACCGAACTTCTCGACCAAATTCTGACCGAAATCTTCGCCTTTTGACAGACTTCTTTAGGGTGTGATATACTAGATAAAATAAAGATTTTTAGATCGAGTCCCAAGAAAAGACACGCAGAAGTGCAAATCTCAGGATGCACTTTGTAAGATTAGTAAATAGAATTGATAATAATCTTCCTTGCTTGTAGGTCGTCGAGCTGCTGTTGGCGCGAGGAGCCAACAAAGAACACCGTAACGTGTCCGACTATACCCCACTCAGTCTGGCCGCCTCCGGTGGATACGTAAACATCATCAAGCTTCTTCTCAGCCATGGGGCCGAGATCAACTCAAGGTGAACTAACTCTGCAATTTGGTTTAAATGAATACTGCTCATTGCCAGTGTATCATATTTTGATGTATATGAGGGGGGAAAATGAATAGAAGTTAGAACATCAGATTCGGAAGAAAAACCTTCGTTTATTTGCCTTAGAATAAGTAAATGGTATAAGAGAGCTGTGTGTTCACTAATGTATAAAAGAAAGGTTAAGCGTTGGTTTCTATCAGGCTATGCAGTTCCTTTAAACCCTGACATTAAGAGATAATCAGATCATGCTGTGCCGTGCCTGAGGGCCTGGCAATATGAAAATATCAACTTTTTCTCTGAAGCCATGTCGCCATCTTTTTTTTAAATTTTTTTTTTTTTTTATCGACACTGTTTCATGTAGTTGCAAGATCTTCCAACGGAAACTTCGGAAAATAGACAATATTTAAGAGTAATTACGTTCAGTTTAAATGTAAGAAATCATCCTTTTAAAAAAGAGAAATAAAATGATCTTAAACCACAAACATAACTGTGTTGCAGGACGGGCAGTAAGCTGGGCATCTCGCCGCTGATGCTGGCCGCCATGAACGGCCACACGGCGGCCGTGAAGCTGCTGCTGGACATGGGCTCTGACATCAACGCGCAGATTGAGACCAACCGCAACACGGCACTGACCCTCGCCTGCTTCCAGGGCCGCCACGAGGTGGTCAGTCTCCTCGTTGATCGCAAAGCTAACATTGAGCACCGGGCCAAGGTGAGTGGGTGAAACACCCTATGTATAATGCCACTCGTCCCAGTCACCTGTAATCAAATTAAAAGCAGTTATGATTTAACGATTAATTGTGATCAGAGTTACAGAAGCTGTAAAATGATCAGAAGCAATGTAGGCCTAACAAGATAAAGCGCCTTTTGCCGGTAATTTCGGTTCATTTGGAACAACATTTCAAGTGATCAGTTAAGCATGTCGTCAGGCCAAAGCATGTCGCCAGGCCAAAGCCTGGCTGACACGTACTGTAAATGCGTATATATAAACGCATTTACATTGCGTACACTACAGATATATATCACATAAATATGCAAAGATCTCGTTAATGAACATGACATGGCTGGTATCTTTAAGCTTCTTTAAAAAAATCTATTTATACAAAAAAAAAGAAAAAGATGCCTACAAGATGAGTAGCCAGCTTTTTCCACGCTGCAGGATGAATATGATTGATGAAGTGTCTCGAAGTGAATGATATTAAGTAGACGCACGTGTATTTTACCTTCACACTTATTCTTAGAATGTTGCTCTATAATTGTGAGAAAAGCGAGAACAGTTGATGTGTCTAAATGAGGATTTGCCAATACCATGATGCATTACAATCCTAACATTGGAATGAGGATTTCCTAAAATTAAGATGCTTTATATCACCATAAATGTGTAAATATCACCTATAAATCGGCCAAACATGCTCGTATTGCATTCCGAAACTGTACCTCTGTAAATGTCTTCATGTGTATCTTCGTTCCCCCTGCAGACGGGTCTGACCCCACTGATGGAGGCGGCCTCTGGTGGCTATGTGGAGGTGGGTCGCGTACTGCTCGATAAGGGGGCTGATGTGAACGCACCGCCCGTACCTTCCTCCCGCGACACCGCCCTCACCATCGCCGCCGACAAGGGACATTACCGCTTTGTTGAGCTACTCCTCTCCAGGTTAGTGGGATGCTCGTGTTCTGAATATTGTGTCAGATTTGTTTCACATAGGTATTCCTCGTTCACATTGTATTCATATAATATTCAAATGAGTAAGTAGTATGGATAGTTAGGAGGACAGAAAAAAGTATGTCTTTGGATTTCAAAGACATATTTTTCAAGAAAATTTGCTAGCTTGTGTTTAGAAAAAAAAAAACATACTATAATGTGCTGTAGATATTCATCACTGATATTAATCAAGTGAAAAGTGAATATATGACCGTCATATTTCATGACCATTCACTTTCTTACTTACAGAAGTGCTGCGGTAGATGTAAAGAACAAGAAGGGAAATTCGCCCCTCTGGTTAGCCTGCAATGGTAAGTGTGCCCTTCAGATGGCAGTCATCTGATAAGTGTAATGTCATTCAGCCTCAGTCTAGACACTATTCGACGAACTATTTAGTTGATATTCCATTGTACTATAGAAGTACCTTGAATTCATTAACATCAGAAAGATATTGCAACCCGCATTAGACGTGTATGTAAAAAAAACTACTTTTGAAGTGCCTTACACTATGTCCAACGTTTATGAGCTTATCATCAGACATCTTTCTATACATTTTCGAACATTTTAGATATAATTAACTATTCTTTCATATTTTATGTTTGACAATATGTCCGACGTTTCAGTCCAATGTGTCAGACATTCTGGTCAAACGTCGGACATGTCCGGCAAAAACGGCATTAAAAAACCAATACTGCAGGAGGAGTATGAGAAAATATAGAACCAATTGCTTACCCACAGTTTGCAGATACCCTAATATTTCAAAATGCCCCCGTTTCTTACCCTCACCTCATATTAAACTGCCCGTTTCAGGTGGTCACCTGGACGTGGTGCAGTTGTTGGTCAACGCCAAGGCCGACATCGACAGTCAGGACAACCGGCGGATGTCGTGTCTGATCGCCGCCTTCCGCAAGGGTCACGTCAAGGTCATCAAGTGGATGGTGAAGCACGTCACCCAGTTCCCCTCGGACCAGGAGTGTATGCGCTACATCTCCACTCTCACAGACAAGGTACGTCTACCAGCAATTTATTGGGAGCTTCAGAAAGACAAAAGCATCACGTATCAAAAACATAACCTCAGGGTACCAACAGCACAGGAAAATGGCAACAAAAAGAAATCCATGACAAGGAAACACAGAGAATTTGCAAATTTTACTAAAACACAGGGAATTTCATTTACCAAAGCACAGGGAAAACACAGAGAATTTCATAAGGCCAGGTTCTGTAATTGCTGATTCTCAAAATAGTAAGGATTTGACTTCTTGTTGTTGTGTCCAAATTTTTCTGCATGCCAACGCTTTTAGATTTGAACAACTTGCTCAATATGACATGGTGAAAATTTGCCATGAGACAGGGAAAACACAGGGAATTTCAAAATGGATTTTGTGTTGGTACCCTGTAACCTATCGTTTATCTCAGCTTTGGTAAGACATTTCAAAACTATTACATTATAAGCGGAAAACTCCTTCTACCATGAAAAAGCACCCCAAGATGTTTCCCAATTTTGTTCTGCCTCATCCAAATATGAATGGTACTATTGGAAATATATCGACATATTGAGGTGCTTCATGGTTCCCTAGTAGGCCGTTTTAGCAGCCTAGGCGCATCTCAATACGACAACGCAATTTAGAACTTCAAATTATCATAACGAATTCTATTTGATCGGCCATAAATACTACTGCCTACGATCAAGAGATAGGTTCTATTACAACAGCTGAGAAAACGGATTGGTAACATTTACTTTACGTCATGCCATGTAGTTACTATAACAACCAAATGGGTCAGCATGTGGCACAAGCTGTTAATTGATCAAAGTAACAATAAGTGATAGGTCCTCTACTATAGGTACGGAGAGAGTCGGAATCTTCTGGTTTTCAGTAACAGCGTATGCATGTATCTGGCAGGGATAGCGATGCAATGATCAGTGGATGATTGTGACAGAAATCCCCAATAACTAAAGCCATTATGAAACAGGAAAATGTGTGAGGTTTAGCTGGTTGAAGGCCACTTTTCTTGGAATTGATCACTGTTAATAAAGGCCATGGAAAGAATTGGTGAATTTAAGCATAGAGAGGGAAACTATGTTACCAATAGATCTTAAGGGGTTCTGCAGTGCAATGTTAGTACTCGTGATGTCCGTTTTGGATGGTGCGAGGGTGATACTGTGCCTTAGGTATGGTATCAATACATTGCATTAGATAAAGTAATTTTCACCTGATAGTCGAATCGAAACAAAGTGAAAAAGTGCTGCCACCTAGTGATTTGAATAGAAACCAGCCAATATAAAGACATGGCCGATTGTTCCTGATAGAAGAGTTGCTTCTGTTTCGTACTTTGAATTGATTTCGTAGCAATGACAATGCCTACCATATGGAGCTATGCTTTACAAAGTTTCCCCTTTTAAGCGTGTTTAAGTTACTCAGTGGTCGAAATAAATAGGGCACGGGGGCCCCTAGAGTTACCCCCCTAGGTTTTCTGTCTGACTAACGGCTCCACCCGCCCCTAGAAATTTACAGGTGAAAACTAAAATGTTGACATCTACAAGAACCTGAAATTCCCATCATTTCCTTCAATCATTGGGAATTATCCTAGTAATTTCCTTTGGAAATATATGTATTAGTATTTGATTAAGAGAATTGGGCCTCTAGACTACTAAAATTAGGAGAACGACTAGTCCCCAAATCTTATAACTGTATCTCAATCCCTATATACTGCAATACGTCCAAGGTTTATGGTCCGTTTTAAACACTAGGTTTAAGAAAATAATATCCAGTATCCAGACAACCTGGCTACCGCTTTGTCATAGAGGAAGCAAGGATGGTGTAACAGGTCATTCATTATTTTAGATGATTATTTTTCACCACCAAAATAGATTTTTCGGTCCAAACGACTGAAAATATGTCTTTGATATGCATGTTACCCTTTGTATGTTTCCGTATCAACCCATTAGTTACTGATTCTTATGTTGTACATTTTCTTTTGAAAAGCATCATAATCTTAGTTCGCTGTTAATCTACAGCATCAAATTTGATAACCTTTCAATTACATTCAGATGCAAGAAAGTGTATCTTAGATATTGCATGTTCGTCTTGATTTCAAGTTTTGACCCAGTGATGTTTCCAGGAATTTGTGTTTTTATCATCAAAAAAACATTGTATATTCACAACAGACGTATGAGTAGTAGTGGAGAGGTGTGTTCTGCTTTTTCATTGGTCAATTTGGTGCTGGGGGGGGGGGGGGGGGGGGTGCTATGCATTAGAATGGAGTAAATGTATATCACTATTATCAGTGTGACAGGTTTTGACACCTTTGGTTGTGAACAGTCTGTATGCCATTTACGAGAAAATGGAGAAAATATTTTGGAAAGCGTATGCTAGAGCATTATCGAGGTAGGACAAGAACGTACCTTGCCTCGTATTCACAAAGAGGACTTCGGGGGATTCCCCACCATAGCGGAAGTATACATGTAGCGAATAGCTAGGTAAACAAATATTATTAGCAGGTCCATGAGCTTTTGGGTATGACAATGATAGCCTTCTTTTGTGCCATTGATATTTGTCGTTCCTCTGAATATCAGAGTTAGATTTTGCCCACATTGCAATGCACGTACCCGCCTCCCCTGTGCCCAGGTTAACCCCGGCGTCAGCTGCTTCTTCTCTCCCTATGCCAAGTAGGTCAGTTTTTACGAGTGTAGCGAGTTGAAAAGGGCCGCTCCAAAGATCTGGTTCACCTATACCCAGGAAGAGTTCAGTTTAGATAACGAGTACTTGCTTGCCCGCGTCCGCGTGAAGGAAAACTCCAGCTCAATGTATAGCATTAATTGTGTACGATCTGTAAACTAAAACAATGTGCATTCTGGGTAATATGTTGACCACCCTTGGCCTCCCCCTACATAAGTTTGAACATATACCGTTTTATCACCCAAGGTACAATCTGTGCTAAGATAAGTCATGGTGCTATACTCATAGGTTGGAGTTCAGCTCAAGTGCATAGAGGTTGTCCCCAAAGCCAAAAGGTCTTATGTCTAAGTATTGAGGGTCTCTTTTACTCCAGAAATTTGATTGGGCCGTTTTCATGCAACTCGATACTTGGACCATCTTCCACTTATCACATCATAAATGTAGGCATATGGGATATGACTGTAGGCACATTTAGGTTTTGAATTAAATTCTCTAGTTAATCGTACCGAACTTTATTATATGGTAATTTTGTCCCAAATTAAGGGCGAGGGCGACAGGTGCAACCTTTGGTTTACTCTCCGCCGCTTCGTCATCCTCTGGTGTGACGATGCGGAGGAGAGTACCTTTGGTTATGGTGGAAGCCACACAAATATTTAGCCACAAAAAAAGGACTAAATGTAAAGTAACCAATCAATTCACAAATGTAGTAATATTCAATACTACTCTAAGTGACCACACCCACACCGACCCCAATAGTTGTCGCACTAAGCTGTGCATACTGTCCCCGGCCTACGTGAGCGCCTCCCAGCGGCCGGGTCGTGTTTCAGGGCGGCGAATACCGGGGGTCTGGGCCTGGGTCTGGCCCGATAGGGCGACAGCTTAGACTCACTACACTAGGGGGGAGCCTGTCCCCTCTCGGCAGCTTATACCAGTCACCCCCACCCGTCTTAATACCCCGCCTACCCATCAGACAGATATACCTGCGAGCATTGCCATGAGGATTTAATATGCACAGCAGCTGGTATGTAATTACCACCACCTTAAGAGCGGATCAGTGACCGTTCCGATGACTGGCAGGCGGCCCGACGGCCGGACGGTCAGTGACCTAGATCCACTGGAGGCGGGTTTCATCGATCAACGCGGCTGGGGGGAGGGGAACAAGGGGAGGAGGAGGCTGCGTCTGGGCGGCTGCTGCTAGCTCGCAGTTCACACATCCCGCTTCTGACGCTACTATAACATTGACCAGTTTGGGGCCCATACCAGCCGTCCATGACGTCAACGCCCTGACTATCTGGTGCGAGTCAGGCGTGGTTTCCCCTGGCATTATTCCACAGAAGGAGGAAGCGGTTTTCCCCATCACGACGACGCGGCTTGGAGAGTGAGCCTCCTCCCCTATCCCATCCCCCGCCCCTACCTCCCGACCCCCCCTAGAACTGTTTTCATATGCAAATGAGCCTCCTGACCAAACTCCGCTGCGACCCGGCGGGCGGCGCCGACCCAACCTCGCAAGGTCGGGCAATGTTTAAGGTGTGCTGAAAACCAGCGGTTTCCCTCCAAACGCTGACCTAGTTTAAGGTCTGAGTGTACACAACAGTAGACAGGAGAGAGAAGGTAGAGACAGCAGGCTTTGCGGCCGACAAACGGCGACTTCTAGGCTGTAGGGGGGAGACTTGGGAGCGTTTACCAATGTACAGAAGTGGCTTTTATCGGATAGAGCCTACCGCACCATGATCAGCGTGAGAGTGAACGAGGTTTTCCAATATCTGACAGCCTCCGACGAGGTAAGAACCACCCTGCTCCAGCAGCAGCACCCAGATGTTTTGTTGTCATAATACCCGCCGATCCACCACAATGGGCCGATTACCCGTTTGTTTTGGTCCGATTCTTATAACGAAACTAAGGGAGTGTGTTCTTTGTTTAATAACATACGTGATTAGGGAAAAATATATTTGGCGTCAACGCCCTTTAATAACACGTCATATATTATGCTGTTGCTCAATGTTGTGACAGTATCCTGCATGTGTCAATAGTAACAGGAAGTGAGTTGTACCGCCGGGGTGAACAGAACCATAACAGACTTTAGTGTCGGGAGTGGGGCGGGTAGGACTTAGCCCCTATTACTGGATTTATCATCCGAGGTTGATTGTTCTATGGATAAACCCAAAGTTTGCTTTTCTTCTCAGCACAATAAATACACTTCTATTTGTGTATTGGCTTAGGTATTGCGCAAGGAAACAGCATGGCTATGGGCCATGCCGGGAGAAGTTAGTCAGAACCTAGGTTGTAGGCGTTGAGGAGGTTCCTGCTGCCCTTTACTTTACTTCTGAGTCACACATTATTCTACTACTAAGTGGAAAATAAAGATCGACACGTTGACTTAGTCACTGCGAGCAGGTGATCAACAAAGCACCCAATGATCCTGTAAAATACATTGTTTTAGCACTGTATGTTATAGTGGTCTGATCGTCGTCTAATCCACTGTGTAAATAATAGCATTACCACCTCCGCTGGGCCAAGAGCAGACTAGGTCACGCCTATAAACAATGAGAGGTATGGGTCACGGGGTCATGTAGACTGCGGGGGCTGGGGCCCTTGTCAGAGATCTAAAGCACCAAGTGACTTGGTACTTCTACCAAAGATAAACGTCATCATCATACGTGATAAAATGTTTATGATCTGATCATAACGATTGTATATTATTGGCAAACCAGAGGCATCGATGTAACTCGTATATGTACATCACTACATAGACATTATACAGCTGACCTCATGGCTTTAATTAGAATATACATATAAAATGTCAGAGCTGTCATAAATCCAGCTTTGTTTTGTCCACGTCATTGTGTGTACTCCATACCATTGTGTTTTAGTGTCTATACCACACTATCATATTATTTACCATGGACAAAAAGTTAGAGTAGAACAATGGCTACTTTTGTTTCTTTGATTGAAGATGTTAGGGTCATTATCCTAAGGTATATGTATGTATGTGTAAATAGCAGTGTACATGTATACATGTATAAAACACTCCCCGCCCAGACAATGGGTACAATAGGGAACTAATTAACGCGAAAAGCACCCGCTGGGTATGTGTTGGTGTAGCATGAAGACAGAATGGGCGGGTACTGGTATATCGACAATTACGTCATTTGAAGTAAAACAAATATGCATATTAGTATTACCATTAATAATACTTAAGTAGTATTTATGTGGGTTGGTCGACACTGTGGCAGAAACTTGACGTTGTTTGTTTTGGACATCAAATTAGATTGCCTAGTGTATCGGATCACGCATGTCAAAGAACACTTGACTCAGTAAATATATATGGGTATGGTCTCTACCCTCTCATAGATTCAATCATCAAAGACAGACAGAATTGTCAAACCTTGTTCTCGCCATGATATGACCATAGATGTTGATACTGCATTAAACAAACAACAAATTAGTTGTAAGGTTTGCAGTTGAATGGACCGAAGTTATTATGGCCTAATAGTTTTACTGATAATAAAGCGGAACCTGAAGCCAGTTGTATCTATGGATCACCACAATAGTGTTTACATGTATTACACTCCATGTTGCAACAATCAAACTTTAATCAAAGCGCATGGGTTTGAATTATTCATCCTGGTTTCATGGGGAATCTGTTTTAGCCTTGCTCTGTCTAAAGTACCAAAGGGAGGAAAGGAAATGTTTTGAACTTGAGGAGAGGTGTGCTATTGTAAATGTTTCGGCTTAACCCTCCGGGGACAAGTTTTATTATTGATAAACTAATAATTAGGCAAAACGGAGAGGGGGGCAAGAGCACCCCTACCCCCGCCCCGCCCCACTTAACCCGCGACTGGAAGACACTATTTAGCGCAAAAGTAAAAAGCTGGATATTGTGTATGTACAAGAAACGGATATTAATTATTAGTTGTGTTGCCTTCTCCACAATGATTGGCATGCGTCGAAAGGCTGACGTAGTTTATTTGGCTTGACGAAATGTGTCCCCTATGGACATGGGCTGGAACTTTGCCAATTCATATAACACTTGGCTCAGCTTTATAGTTGGACGGGTCGAACTTTAACTAGAGTGAGGTATGATTAGGTCATCAGGTAAACAGGCATTTTACATGCATTTGTTTTCACAGTATATAAACTATATATTGTAATAAAGCGAAAGTTTATATTGATAACATGAACGGGTAATATGAAATAGATTGGTTGAATTAATTAGATAGTTATTAAAAGGCGATCCTCCGGGAGCCTTTTACTGGGCCTTAAGTCACTTGCAACAGTTGTGATGTCACAAAAGACCTTTTTGGACAGTGGTTTTCCTATAGTATTGGCTGTCTGTAATGTCATTTTGTCACCAAATTCGGAGGTAAAGTTTACTGTACAATTTTATTGAAAACATAAAAGCACTATTGGAAAACACTTCAACGTTTGAACTTGGGCATACTGAAACAAACTATTTTCTCAAAGCATGATAAATGAGCCTTTTTTGTTAGTGAATTTAAATGTTCTTGCTGCTTTTATGTTAGCATTTCCAGGTTTCAGTAGATCAAAGGCCCAGACTGTTTATCAACAATTAGGAAGGCATGTGTGTTAATTGATCTAGCACATGATGCCCTTGGGGGCAATTGATCTGGCACATGTTGCCCCTGGGGCATGGGTGTTTTACTGATGCTTACACTGTTTATCTTATACAAACAATTACCCTAGTGAATCTAGCACATGTTGCCCTCTGGGCATGGGTGTTTTACTGATGCTTACACTGTTTATCTTATACAAACAATGACCCTAGTGAATGGTCTTTTGGTAAACATGTATACTGAAAATAACTTAGATGAAACAACCAAATCAACCAATACAGTTTACTTATCTAACTACTTTGCATGGTTTTGACATGTGAAATTTGTTGGTTTGTTTCTACTTTTTCATGAGCCCAAGCACCCAGAAAATTATCACAATTTTTTAAATCCCCTAACTTTAATTGGTAACCCAGGAAAATTAAATAGAGTTATTTTAAAGTTACATGAATTGATCCACAAAAGAATTAATCTGTGATCTTGTAAATATGCAAAGTGTTAGACCTTGAGGTCAGTAAGAACTACCAAAAAAAAAAATCACCTATCCTTTTTGTTTGCCCAGGAAAATTTTCAAAATTTTGTATTGATTTAAAATTATGATAAAAAAATTGAGTCCAAACCCTAGATACAGGGATCGCCGATTGGGTAGCTAGGCTATTAGATGGCCGGGCTCGTGCTTCTTGTTAGATATGAACTAGAAACAAATTCTACGTCAGATAGCTATAATAAAAAAAAAACGAAATAAAACTTCTAGAACCAACTAACTCGTGTAGAATGAGCTCTTTTCATGGATATGTGGATTTCCGACGGGCGGCAAAGCCAAGACAATCAATGTCGAACCCTGTATTAGGTCATATTTCTCAAATGTGGCAAAGTCCCACAAAGAAAATTCTCAGATACATGACACAGGCAAGAGTGCATTCAAGAAGCAGCGATTACTGAATTATTTCATTCCTCATTGAAATGCGAAAGGTGATGAATTATGGAACGAGAATGACACATGTCTGTGGTATAGGCAATTTAAATTAGCTCATGCAGGCAGCACCAGTTGTATTAACGTGTCCCCGTTTTCAGGCTCATCTGACACCTCTCTATCTCATTTCAGGAGCTACTGAAAAAATGCCACCAGTGCATGGAGATCATCGTGAGCGCCAAGGACCGGCAGGCGGCCGAGGCCAACCGCCACGCCTCCATCCTGTTGGAGCAGCTCGACCGGGAGAAGAGCCTGGAGGAGAGCAAGAAGGCCGCCGCCGCCCGCAAACGGGAGAAGCGGCGCCGGAAAAAGAAGGAGAAGCAGGAGCAGGCGCAGCGCGACACCACGGGCGAGGAGAAGCCCAAGGAGGACGGCGGCCAGAAGGCAGGGTACGTGTGGAAGGCATGGCTTCCTAATCCAGTTCCCAGGAGGTTGAGAGCATCCTCTCCAAATTCCCCTACTTGGAATTGATTTCAAATTTTTATTTAAGAAAAAAACAAACTAGCAACGTGATGACGTTTCTGTTTATGAAGAATAAGGATTTTTTTTTTTTTTTTTTAAAGAACACTGAAAATGATATTTTGTAACTTAAACCTCACACTAAAAGATGGGCGTTCGGGCGTGGTAGTTCTAAGTGTGTGTTGAGGGGGAACTTTGAAGAACTTTGAAATGAACAAAAAAGATAACTTGTTTATTAGCAATACCTATGGTGCATTCTTCAAACGGGATATTTGTGGTCGTGTTTTAATAACTGACTTTACTACTCATCCTTTCAGGAACAAGAACTCTGCGTCGGGCCCCAAGGACGATGACGACGAGGAGTCGATTGAGGACGACGGTAAAGAGGAGACCCTGATGAGAGCGCCGCCCTCTGCTACCACCTCCACCACCACAGGTACGTGCGGGGAGCGAGTTGGGGTCGACGAGGGGGTTACCATCATATGGGATTAACCAGAGTGCTAACCAAGGCTTTAACATATCTGGAAGGGTCTTAAATTGATTGTTCTGTAGCTAAAGCATCACGGGTGTCTTAAAATTTGGCATTTTCTGTTTTAATTCGTTGGTGAACAAAAACTTTCCAAGGTTAGTGACAATGCCGCATTAATGGTACATTATGAACAAAAAGCTACTCTTCTTACAATCCCAGTATGATAGTCATTAGCGTTGGTGAAATACAACCAGAATGACCTCCACCCACCAGACCTTTGAAGTCATCAAAAGCTGTTCCCTTTTTCTGCTCAGGTTTACCGTCGGTGACAGAAGCCAACAACAAGAACCAAGCCCACAAGCGGAGTCGGAACACGGAGGTCAGCAGCAACAGCAGCAGTAGCAGCGAGTCCAACGGCAAGACCAAGAGTAAGAAGAGTAAGAAGGCCGAGCGGGAGCGGGACCGCCAACACGAGCGGGAGGCCGAGGCCGAGAAGGCGAGCCGGTCCAAACAGGAGGACGAGCCCGAAGAGGAACAGCGGGTACCCGACATGAGGGTACCGGCCACCCCGGCCGCCGCCCCCGGCCCTGCACCCAACAACACCTTCCAACATTCTATACTGCCCTCACACAACCTGCGAAAGAAGCGACAAGAGTTAATGGCCGGAGAGCGGCACGGTGAGTGGCACACCCTGATTCTTGGGTTTAGTCTGTAGGGGAATAAAGAAGAGTGTTGGAGGTATACTGGTTTTAACATTTTCACTCTTGTAGTCTCGTGTATATTGATAAATGTTGCTTGGGTCTTCCATCTTCACGTTTAGTTGTGTGTAAAAACCATGCATATTCATGACATGTCGGAAAATATTTTCTATTTTGGCATAGTTTTAGGCTAGAGAATCAGTTTCATACCAGACTTTCTGGATAGGTATTCATCAAACGATAAAAGATTAAACACAATTAACAAATCCAGTCAACTCATTTTAGAAATTATCGTAAGTACTGTTTGTATATTTGATTGTTTACCTTTACAGGAATTGGCGACCTTGACGATTTCGGGGTTCCAAGCAACATGAAAAGTTCAGCGAAGGAAAAGGAACGCAATAAGAAAAATAATGAAAAGTCGTCAAAAGTCAGCACCCTGTGAGTATAACGATGTTTTGCAACATGTTCATTTGCATCTACTTAAATAAAGTTATCTGTACTTAAACCTCTTGATTAAGTGTTTAAAGTAAGCTTGATTTAACATTTTGATGGATATTAAAACACACATATTGTTTATAGTATATTATGTGTTTTGGTGGAGACAATACTAATCTGCCCTTCTGTTATCAGGAGAGACTCGTTCGGACTCCTATCGCCGGGAAAAGGGACTGGACCAAAGGGATCTAACGTACCGAGCCCAAAGAAAAACCAAAAGAAAGAAGAAGGCTGGAAGGAAGTCACCAGAAAGTAAGATAACCTTTAACATAATTAAGTTGGTGCCCATTTTGCCATTAAACTTGCTATTAGATTACGTGTCAGATTACATCTGTAAATTGAATAGCCATGGTGCTATTATCGATTTCAAAATTGAAGTCACCAAACCTTGGTGTCGTCTTAGTCCATCAATAGTGGCGCCATCTAACCATTGATGTTGGCGCCATCTGGTAGGAAATTTGGGTACCTCTCATATAGTTGGACAAAGTACCATACAATTTTCAGACACTAATACGACCATTGTTTTAAGTTACTAGAAATGGTTAAATGATTGCCTAAAGCAAAGGGTCTGTCTAAATAGTGAATCATATTTTCAATTTGGCATGTTGATAAACATTAACGTAGTGGAATGACGGAAAAGTAAATAATAAAAAAAATTTAATTGTTACCGCTGAACCCAATGTGACTGGGACAGATTTGCAACTGAGGGTTTGTAGAACTTGTTCCACCAGGTCCAAGAAAGTCACAGTGCCTTCGAACGCCATCAGCCGTGTGATCGGCCGGGGTGGGTGCAACATTAACGCCATCCGGGAGGTGTCCGGGGCCCACATCGACGTCGACAAGCAGAAAGGCTCAGGCGACAGAATCGTTGTTATCAAGTAAGTCCTAGTACATACTTCAGTGAAATATACATGATGTGTATGTGTTAATGCTAAGAATCCCTTAATGAAAGAGTAACATTTGAATGAGTACATAGTAAACAGTTTGGGAAACATTGAAGTTTTATTCTACAAAGAAGCTATGATGAAATGTAGTAGACACATTATGACAATTGGAAATTTTTAAAAGACATTTAGACAAGCAGGACTTGCAAGTAGCTGCCACTGATATAAAGAATGCGGGTTTGAAATCCTTTCCTTTAACACGCACCTGCTTTAAATTTAGGAAATAGTTGTTCGAGTAGATGCAGCACAAACATGCATTTCAACACCATGCGGGTGACGTGTTTATAACGCTCAAATAAGCTGAGAATGTGTATGAAAGTGGGGGGAAATATGTATGCTTTGATCGTCAGATCGGCTTAGCATTTTTGATAATTGTTCATGAATATCGACACAACAGAGTTTTTGTATGGTTTCCTCACGTGTGTTTTTCCTTTCCCTCTCCCCCCAGGGGTAGCGCCGAGGCCACCCGCCAAGCCCACAACCTGATCAGTGCTCTTATCAAGGATCCGGACAAGGACCTGGATCACTTACTGCCCAAGCACCTTCAGCGGGCGTCGGTGGCCCAGCAGAACAACAACAACACGACCACGCCGAGCGCCAACCACACGGCGAGCAGCAGCGTGCAGGCGGCCAGCACCAACTCGTCGGCCGCCACGTCCTCCGTCTGCAGCACCACGCCCGCCCTGCCCATGGCGCAGATCTTCAGCACCTCGGTGTGGCACAACAACATGGCCAGCCACCTCAGTAGTAGCACGTCGCCCGTTCCTTCCTCCTCGACGACGTTACACGGCAAGACGACGGCCGGGGGCAAGAACCCGGCCCTGTCGTCGTCCGCCGCCTCCGCCTTGGCCGCCGCCATGACCACGTCCCAGCTGACGGCGCCTTTTGCCAACGTGGTCCGCCAGTCTCAGTCAGCGGGCAGTCACCGCCTCGCGCCCTCAGGGGCCCCGATGGGGGCCTTCCAGACGGGCCCTGTGCCCAGCCCCTCCCCCAAACGGCCGGGGAGCGGGGCCGACGGGCCAGTGTCGGCGCCAGGTCAGTCCGCCTCTCCACTCAACAAGAGCCCCAGCCCAGTGGTACGGCGCCTGTTCCAAGGGGAGAAAGCCATCAACGTCACCACAGCCAAGACCTCGGTCACCTACTCCACGGTGTCCATGGCCAAAACGAAAGTCGTCACCGCCACCTCGCAAACGTTCGTTTCGCGAGTGGACAGCAGTATCAGTAACAGTATCAACGGTGGTGGGAGCAGTGCCGGCCCTATTGGTAGTACCAACTCCACCAGCCGGTCGCAGCTGAGCAATAAGTCGCAACACAAGCCTTCGTCAGTGGGCAGCCCTACCCCGCTTCACCTGGCCAAAGTGGGCCAGACATCGCTGGTGGGGTCGACCATGGGCGGTAAGGGTCCGTCCGACCCGCAACCACTGCCCATCAAGACCTCGCTGTCGGCCACCCGCCTCGCCTCTTCACAGTCGGCTGTGTCACGACCCCACATGGTCTCCATGCCGCCGTCAGACTACTCGCCCTTCAACAACCGCTTCAGCCAGGAGCTGGAGATGCTGGGCAAGAAGGAGGAGAGCATGAATTTCGCCAGCGTGGCAGCGGCGGGCGTGGTGCCAGCCAGTTCGTCGGTGATCGGCAGTGTGAGCCCCGCACCGCTCGACACCCAGCCTGACCCCAGTGTGGCAGCCAAGGCGCCCGGCTACAAGGCCCCAAACCAGCAGCGCACGTCGTCGCCACTCGTAGTCGACCAGGCCCTGCTTCAAGCCATCTCCGAGGCGCAGTCCCGACAGGCGGCTGCCTCGCCAGGCGGGGGACCCCATGCTGCCAACGCCATCGACGTGGCCGTCTTGGAGCGGGAGATGAAGTCTTTGGCCCACCACGCGGGGAGCTTCTCCTCCCATCCCCACCACCACTCCCACCACCCCCACCACCCACAGCACCACCCCCACCACCAGCAGCACCAGCACCACTCCCACCACCACCACCACCACCCGTCGAACCACCAGACGATGTCCAACAACGAGGCCGACCCCAGCAAGGCGCCCGGCTACAAAGGAGGCTACATGGACCACCCAGACATGCGCGCGCACCTGGGCATGGTGGGCGGCGGCGGGTTCAGGCCGTCGTCCAACCTGTCAGCACGCTCCTCCAACATGTCGGCCGTCAACGCGGGGCCCTTCTCCCTGCTCTCCCAGCAGCGTGACGAGTACAGCACCCCAGACCAGCCCATGACCCTGCCCAAGATCGAGAGCACCCTGAATCCCAACGCGCCCGACTTCACCTCGCGCAGCTTCGAGCCGTCGGGCCGCTTCCCGCACATGACCGGCCTCAACATGGGCCCCGGTTTCGTGCCCGGCTACGGCAGTATCGGAGGCCTGGCCGGTTTGGGCGGCAGCGGGGCCGTGCCCTCGGCCATGGGCATGCACGGCGGGGGCGGAGGTGGCGGGGGCGGAGGCTTCCGGGTGCAGCCGCCGTCGGGTGGGGTGATGAGCAGCGCCGACCTGCTGGCGCCGGGAGCCGACCTGTCGAGTAACAACGGCCAGGTGCTGACCCACATGGTGAACGCCAGCTTCCT
Source organism: Lepidonotus clava (assembly GCA_936440205.1). Lineage (NCBI taxonomy): Eukaryota > Metazoa > Annelida > Polychaeta > Phyllodocida > Polynoidae > Lepidonotus > Lepidonotus clava. The sequence continues at coordinate 48,909,432 of OW387135.1, read as the reverse complement.
TAGCTCGGCCAGCATGGTGCGCCAGTTCAAGAACCTGCCGCCGTCAGGGCCCTCCTCCAGCACCACGCCGCCCATCGGCGCCTCCTCCAAGGGTGAGTGTTTTTGATTTCATTTAACTACAAAAAGTGACTGTCAAAATGTTCACATGCATTTGAAATCAACCAGAGTTCGCATAAGTCACGCTGAATCAAGAGTTGCCTGTATTCAGCGAAATTCCGATTTTAAAAAGGAGTGTTTTGTTGTCCCCACAGTTAAAATTTAGACTCCAACGTATCTTTGATATTGCAAAGTTGTTCGGATTTTCTTCTCAGTCCTGACTGGCATTCCTGTTTCATAATCGATGTCAGAAACCAAGGCATTCATTACCTTAAAATTATTTGAATTCATGCTAGTAGACTCCTCGAGTAAGTGATGGCGCAACGGTACTCACCATTCCCCCATTAAGAGTTCACCCCAACTAAACCCCTGTTTCCCCTCCCTCCCACAGGTGACTCGCCGATCCCGGCAGTGGCGTCGGAGCCGTCGCCGTCGTCGAGCAGCGCGCCGTCGCCTACAGACCACCACCCTGGCCTGGTGTCGGCCGACGCGCTGCCCCGGCCGCTGAGGCCCATCGGCACCGAGCGGGCACACAAGAAGCCGCAGGTGTCTGGTTTCTCCATCCCCGAGGCGGGAGCCGCCGGCCTCTGGACCTTCAACTCAGGTAAGGGACAAAGCTGGTGTTTGGTAGAGAACCTAATTGGATTTTTTTTTTTTTATCATTGAGATGTCAAGATGTTCTTACGGTAGCTAAGAATCGTGGAGAAAGTAACCCATGCACATGTCAACATTCTTAGCGTGAATGTAAATAACTGATAATAGGATTATTTTTTTTGGGTGGGGGGGGGGGGGGGGGGGAAGAAAAGAAAAAAAAATTGGAGTAAGGCCACCCTTAAAAAAAAGTTTGTTTCCTGTCCAGCGGGTGGGCAAAAAAAATAGCCAATCTGGAGGTCGGGAAATCTTCTTTTTTTTTTCCTTGGGAAGGTTATAACTAAAAAAAATTGTTGAAAAAGGAAGACAAAAAAAACTGAAAAAAAATTCCCCAGGCGGCCCTTGAAATGTCAGTCGGGCGGTGAACAGGAAACAAACTTTTTTTTTAAGGGTGGCCTAAGGAGCAAGACAAACCTAGTCGACATGGCAAATTCTTACATGTAAATGAAACTAACTGACGCCCACCGTCGTTCCGTTGTAGACCTGGGCCCGGAGTGGATGTCGTCGGTGATGACGACGTCGGTGGTGACGTCGGGGGTGATGACGCCAGGCCTGTCTGCGGACGGCGAGGACCAGGTGGGGGGCCACCTGCCGCCCCCGCCGCCCGTCGGCCTCTCCTCCTTCCCCACCCCGGACTCCCACATGGACTCCAGCGTCGAACTGCCCTATGTAAGTAGCCCGCTGCTCACTTTATCCTATATCAGGATTCCAGCCTCTGTACCTTCACCCTTATCCTGTACTCTCAGAAACCGGTGGATTAAAAAGATCTGTTATTTCCTTGGAGGGCAGTAATGTCTGTGTGCTAATGCCATTTTTTTATGTTGTCGGCAATAATCTTAAACGTTTTCTGTGTGATTGATATAGAATACCAAATACAGACCGCGAGTGCGCTCAGCAATTGTTATTGGCCCAGTTTGCACACACCCATGTCTGACTCTGGGGCTTAAGCCCTTGATGGTATGTGCAAACCAGGGAAATAACAATTGTTATTGGCCCCCTTGGTCTGTACTTTGTATATGTCATTATCGAAGGAGTCAAACTTGTATTTAACTAGTTTTTCAGGCGGAAAATGTAGCCCAACCCATGCACAACAATAAAGTATTATGATCAAAACTTAAAAAATTAAATAAGTAAATAGAAATTTAAAAAGAATTGCATCTTTAAGATCTTTTCACATAAAAGCATATGTACCCAACCAAGACATCATTGGACCTTCTCTCAGACTTTTGCTTTCTATGCAGGCATCACTTGATTCATTGGTCTCTAACCCCCGTGTTGTTTTCTCCTACAGGGCCAGGCGGCGGCGGTGGTGTTCGCGGCTAACGGCGTGCCGGCCGGGGCGGCGGGCGCGGCCCTCCCCCCGATGGTGTACGCCCAGCAGGGCATGACGGTCGACTCGCTGCCCTCCATGTGGACCCACCCGGTGAAGGTACCCCCGCACCAGGGGGACGGCCCCCGGGGCCCCGACTCGGGCCCCCAGCAGGACCCCAGCAAGCTGGTGCGGCCCCACTTCACCCACTGACCGTGTGGTAGTACTACGACGACCAGCGGGCCGGGCCGGCCAGCACGCTACTGACGAGCTTGGACCAGCACAAACCAGACTAGCTATCTAGTAAAAAAGACAGACCGAGGAAACATGAAATACACAGACAGAGGACGAATCAGTACTATTATCATTATTATCAGTAAGAGGTCAACTTGAGTTATGTAATTAGTATGAAATTAATAGGAGACAAAAGAGGAAAAATGAAGAAAAAAAGCTGCAATAGTTGTTGAGAGGAGTATATGGTTAGTTGTTGACAGCTCTAGGGCTTCTGTTGTGTACCGGAAACATGGGCGGCGGGCAAAGAGACGACGACAAGGATAAAATACTGCTACTGGAAGAAGACAACAAGACATTAGGGGGTTGGGTTTCTTTCTTTTCATTTCATTTACCCTCTTCTGATGGAGTCGAAGTGTACCAATCCATGTAATACTACTACTGGACATGATGAAATGTATTCTCCATGTGACGATTTGTCGTTAAGATTCACCATCCGGTCAGGCTGCGTATCGTTAGTTTGACCCGTTTCTCCAGCTTTCCCCTCCTTTTCCCTCTCGTGGTGGTGAGGCCTGGGGCTGGCCGGGATCATGTTACAATAACTACTATTGTTTAGTAGGGGCACACGCGTTTTGACACTTTGTTGGTTGGATAGTAGACTCCGTGAACGGTCTACTACTACTACTATACTACTCGTACTACTGGTGCCTCCTCCCGCGCTGTCAAACTGCCCGGTCGTACGGACCCTGCACCCCTCGGGCACCCTGGAGGAGGGGGCGGGGTGGGAGGGGGGAGGGTAGCACCATAGCAACCCAGTCCGCCGACGAGAATCGCCGCTCTACGCCCGGGTAACCGCACGTCGGTCGACGAGGCCCCATTACTCTTATAGATAGGCAACGGGCGGTGACGACGGTATTTGCAGTATATTAATATAAGGGTTGCGGCGGACATATTACAGACGTATGAGGTCTATGAACTGGATACCCCCCTTTTCGTTATCAGAGAGTGACGAGTAGATTATACCATAGATCGGGATACGAGGGCCTTAGGGCAGAGGGTTTCTCCCCCTGTTTTCTGTATACCCCCACACACCCCGACCCCCTCCCTCCCCCACACCCCCACCCACCTGCACGCTCCCCCTCCCCCCACCTCTTGACTCAAACCACGCACCACCACACACCCCTTCTCACTCTCCCCCCATATCTCGTCCTAGAGATCACGAGCAGCACTGCGCTTGGTGACGCGTCAGTGGCCGATCAGTTTTCTTTTTTCCTCCCTGAGCTCTATATGTGTAGTCAATAAAAAAGCAGATTTTACCGACTTCGTTTGTGCACCCGAATGGCGCCCTCCTTTTTCCTTAAGAAAAAAATAAAGAGAGTAAAACAAACCCTGTGCGGACAGTGGTACTAGTAGCGGCAGGGCCAAGTAGCGGCGAGGTTTAGTGGCCTCCGGTCATGCAACTTGTCTGTTGAGGAGGCCGACTGACAAGTCACTTTTTGCTTCTACATATGTAAAACTATGTGATATACATGTATACTATAAAAATAAAAGTTACCCTTCATTGAGAACGGTCTGCCTCATCTTCTTTGTTGTCTTACTCTTTTGGTTTGGGTGACTTGTGTGCCCTCACGTAAGTTTTAAAATGCCTCAAATTTGAATGTTTTCTACCATAAGGCCTAAATTTATTAAAAATGTCTAAAATTGAATCTGATTTGAAAATCTTGATTGAGATAAAACGCCAATATTAGGCAATTATTGGTCAAAAATGGAAGTCTTAGATTTTCAAAGTGTTGGTCTTAAATAGGTCTTCGCCAATGCAAAAGGCACCATGTTGAATGGCGAACAAGCCCGCTATCCTTAACTTTGAACCCAAACAACCATAGGCTTTGTATTCTATGTATTGTATTGTCAATGACATTCCTTTGGTACCGGTAATCCGTTAACTGTCGCCTGTAATACGATTTCGAGAAACTGATTCGAGGTGCGACCATGCAATGTAAACACCAACATTACATTTACATTAACGTTCAGGTAGAGTTCATAATTATGGTTTCATTCTCAGAATAGTACGATAGCCCCTCAGTAGTACCAGCTGGTAGTACCAATAGCGGAAGCTGTGGCTGTTATAGTACCAATAGTTTTGATAGTTAAACTCCTATTATAACTTAAGGATAGACAACACCTCTCAACGGCAAATGCGCTGCATTCACTTTGTTTTCGATTTAGTTCTTCACTGTCCACGGTATCCTTATATACCATATATATTTTAAAAGCCAATGCAGAATCCTATCTTATGGTATAAATTAGATTAATGTGTGAAAAAGTGAAACTTTGTAGGTGGACCAGGAAGTGAAAAAATACATTTTTCACTTTTATTTTTTGAACAAGGATATCTCAGTAACCATTGCATATAAATGCATGAAATTTGTTGGGCATATAGATAACATTTATATGGAAGGAAGTGTGTCTCAAAATTTTGATTAAGGTCCTACTTTTTGTTTTATGAAATGTAGAAAATATTGTTGAAAAAAATACCCCAAATCTTCCCGTTTTTGGTCATAAAATGAAAACTAAGCCCTAAATAAAAAAATCCGAGACACGCTTCCCTCAGAAAGATTGTTATTCATATGTCCAGGAAATTTCATTAGAATCCATTGAGTGGTTACTGAGTTAAGGCCATATTCCACCTTGCGTTAGCGTGCATTTGCGGCCGCTATTTAAGTGGGCCGCAAGCATTTTGCGTTCCAGATACCAACATGTTGGTATCCCTGAGTAGGTGACGCAAACGGAGGCCGCAAACGGAGGCCGAAAACTTCCATATTCCACCTTGCTGGACGCTACCGCAAACGCGTTTGCGGCGGCCGAAAACGCGTTTGCGTCCGTTTGCTAGCGTCTGGTGGCCGAAAGCAAGTGGAATATAGCCTTAAAAGCATTTGCGTTTGCGTTCCCTGCCCTTTCCGTTTGCGTTCGCGGCCGTTTCTCAGGTGGCCGCAAGCCGCGAACGTATAGTGGAATATGGCCTTTATCCATGTTCAAAAAATAAAAGTGAAAAAATAGTATTTTTGCAGATAGTTCGTTGAATTTTAAGGAATTGATAACCAAATATGTGCCAAAAGATAGAGAAAAATGTGTCCTTTTATTTCATATTTAGTATGCTGTTTTAGCCTTCCTGGTAACTTCACCATCTTCATTGTCGCAAATGAAGCCACTCTGAGGTGTTGTCTATCCTTAATTGATTTACCCCTTGTTAGCAACCGCCTCTCTTTGCGGCCACGCGCGAGGATGTCTGAAGCAGAGGGCCACTCTGTATACATGGACCTTTAAGGAACATTGTCAAAGATGTTGAAGTGGTAGGATACATACCGGTAAAGGATCAGATTGGTTAGTTCACCCATCCTACTCTAGTCGATAGGGTCACTGTTCAAATATGAAACCCATATTCATGATTGTTTTTGGGGGGGAGGGGGGTAGGACATAACACCAAATACATAACATCACCTCAGCATTCGATAATTTAATTGATCAACGTTCTTACAACGTACAGGACTGCTGTTCATTGTTCACGACCTTATTTCTGACCGACCTGATAAGGGCATAGACATTTTCCACCATTGTACATATATAATATTCATGTGGTAAATAACCGTTTCTTTCACACAAGAGAAAAAGTATGCAAATGGATTCGTGACAGTTCTGTGATATTTTCTTGAGATATAACATATTTATAATTAAAAGTCGACAGCTTGTATAGCATGAATGATTACTATATTGAATTGCCCATTATGTCTTCCTGCGGGTCTACTGTTAATAATTCGTTAACGTAGACATCACACGGATACATTTCATAGGCTAGTACATGTACTATTATCGCGGTGAGTGCATGATCACTCCAGCGTTACCCTTCAATACAGAGACACAAGACATACTCTGAACATTTAATCTAGGATAAAAAAAACTCCTTATCTCTGATAACATTTATTGGGTCAGTCAGTCAGTCATACATAGTGTATGGGACCAGCTTGGCACAGAGCCCAAGAAATCGCTATTTTCAAACACGACAGACGGACGTTTACCTCGGTTTATGATGTCTGACCCCGTCGGTTTAAAAGGTAGGTTTGGTTCAGTCGACTTCAGCCTTACTCGCTGCATGGGGTACTACGGATGATCTACTACGGATTTAACCGGTGACTGGGCACACCTCTTTCTCCTCTACGGCACACACACACACTTCTGGACGTATCATACCGCACTATATACCTCTGAGAATGGGAGAAAAGGACATATTCAACGAACACACATATCTCCTAACCAACGATGATGGGCCCTCGAAAGGTAAGACGATATCAATAAGTATGTTCTTTTGATTTTCTGTTTGCTATTATGCATATCATGCTGTATTATCAGGAAGTCCAGTGCTTGCCCTGATTATAATTGTGTAATGCAAAAAAATATGTATACAAATTTAGAGCAGCTTAATATCTTCTAACATAATCAATAAACAATGGAACAGCTTGTAAGTTATCCAGGCCCACAACCCGTTTTCCTAAGTGTCCTAACCTGGTTCTAAACGAATAGATTAAAGACTGACTCCATTATAATAATCTGACTCCATTAGATTAGTCTGACTCCAAAGAAATATAGATCCAAAATAGCATAATATAATCTTGCATACTCCCAGTACAGGTAATTCCCATGAGTTAATCAACTCTAAACAAACAATTATGACTCCAATTCATAAACCTACCTCAAATATAATGGATCCAGAAGGTTGGAGATAATTTGGAATAATTTGCCCTAAGCAATCTGGGGTAAGGTATAAATACAGGAGAGGTAGGGGGATAGTTAGGGAATAGGAAAGGGGGAGGGACCCTGCCCCTCCTGGCTGGGGTACCCAGGAGAGCAGGAATGACGGTCACACAAAGAGTAAGTACTGGATACGAATGACCAACGATTTTGGAGATGGCTCTCCGCTTTTATTCCCAAAATTATCAGTTTCATAATGGTCCGTTGATATTACCAAGGACCAATATGACTACACAAGTTATAATTAATATGATTGGTATCATATTCAGCAACTATACTTCGCCTCCTAGTCGCTAGGTGGCAACAGGTGAGAAGGAGCGTAGCGCATGAGCAGACCGGCAGTTTCCGGCTGTAGCTTGTTGCAATCGGACGTGTTTTTCGGAGCAAGGATTTACGAATTGAATTTCTTGGAAACCAAGGATAAGTTCGTGCTTGAACTTTTTAGAAACTTTCGTCCCCGTAAAGGTGCTTAACCGAGGGAATAGTTGTTTTGAGTTGTACTCCGACTATTACGTGTTGTTCAAGTCAGTTTGACTTTCACACGTGGCGAGCTGTCACTGACTGTCACCGGTCACACGAGTGACTATACTGGAGTCTGGTGGATTCCTTTCCGAACTAGGCGTTTGGTGGGTGTCTTTACACACCAAAATGTCTAAGAACAAGGCTCGTTCAGTTCCGTCGGATTCGGAACAGGAGGATACCCAAGACGGGGGAGAGCAGGAGAACACTGTCAATCAGGAGGTGGCTCCGGCCGACATGTTGTCGGCTCTCCATAGTATCAGCGGAATTCTCAAAGGAGGTTTCGAAGGTATGGAAAAGCAGATGTCTGGTATTAAATCATCTGTCAAATGTGTGAACACTAATATGGTAAATCTCAGCAGCAACATGAACCAGGCTTTCGAAAATTTACACGAAGCCATGGACAACTCTAGTTCGGAGTCGGACTTAGAGGAGGTTCAGTCGGTAGCCGGCAGCAGTCAGGGTGCCGATAGCCCAGCTGGCGGAGGTTTTGACAGGGACGATGAAAAGGAAAAGGAAGACGGTTCGGTCTTGTCATCCCGTATCAAGACTTTGGAGGAGGACAATTCAGTGGGTCCCCCTCTTCAGGAAGCTGTGGCCGAGTTTGTGAACAAAGCCTTTGCGAAAATTCCAAAACCGGCGGAAGTTAAAAAGAAGAAGGAGACGTACCCGAGACCCGCTAACACGGAGTGTCTCAGTACACCCAAGATTAACGAGGCCATCTATGTAAAGCTACCGTCCTTGGTTAAAAACAGGGACAGAGCTTGGCAGGACAATCATGATACTTTCCTAAGTGCAGTTACGGCTATGTCGAGAGTATCAGACATCCTCATTGTTAACGAAGTGGGAGGTCCAGTTTGGGTTCGTGAGGCGCTCTCCATCGCTGCAGACGCCTTGTCGTTGTGTGCGGCGTTAAGTCACGACTGGACTAAAACCAGGAGGGATGACATTCGTCCGTCCCTGCCGGAGGATTTCCGTAGGCTGGCTAGCAAGGATATTCCAGCGTCCACGACGCAGTTGTTCGGGGACGACCTGGAAGGCTCCATAAAGGCTGTAGAGAGTCACAACAGGTTGTCCAAAAAGATGGATACGATCCCCAAAACCAAGGCTTCCAATAAGCAGAATCAGGGTAACAGTGGCAACAGTGGCAACAAGTCGTATTCAAAGAAAAGGAAGCGATTCTTCAAAAGGAGGAACTCCAATGACGAGAATGCGGATCAGGAGTACGACAAACGTTGCGACCGAAAGGATTTTCGGAAGAAGGGGAACAACAAATAGAGGTAGATGTTGCTTCTCCGCCTACTGACTCTACCTTTGTGCCGGGTAATCTAAGGTTTCATGCTGACCAATGGTCCGACTTAACCTCGGATACTGTAATTCTTAACTGGGTGTCTGGTTATAGAATTGAATTTATCTCTGAACCTGTTCAAGATATCTTTCCTAGGCAGTATAGACAAAATGAAGAACACAATGCTGTTCTATCGGAACAGGTTGATGATCTTCTAAATAGGGGTATTGTTGAGGAAATCCCTATTTATGATGTTAATTTTGTGTCCAACATCTTTCTGAGGCCGAAACCAAATGGCAAACACAGAATGATTATAGATCTATCAGATCTAAATGAATACGTAGAAAAACATCACTTCAAAATGGACCATCTCAACGCGGCGTTGGAAATGGTTTATGAAGGGTGTTTTTTCACGTCGATTGACTTACAAGACGCTTACTATTCGGTCCCAATTTTCGAACCTCATCAAAGCTTTCTTTCTTTCCTATGGAATGAAAAATGCTACAAATTTACGGTCTTGCCATTTGGTCTTACCTCGGCACCCAGGGTGTTCACTAAAATACTGAAACCTGTTTTTGCTTCGTTGCGAGAACAAGGTATTGATTGTCTAGGTTACATAGATGACTGTTTGTTGGTTTCTTTGAATCCTGAAAAATCTATGAGTGATGTACTAAACATGGCAAATCTGTTGCGTAGTCTGGGTTTCAAAATTAACGAAAGCAAGTCTTCTTTTGAACCGTGTAATGAAATCACGTTTTTAGGGTATGTAATTAATTCCCTAGACATGACAGTGAGACCAACTGTAAAGAAGGTTGACAAATGCCAAAGTCAGGTTTTGAAACTACTGCAAGACAAACAGTTCAAGATAAGAGAGGTAGCGGAAGTTATTGGTCTATTGGTCGACCTTTGCAAAGGTGTTGAATATGGTTTCAGACACTACCGTCACTTGGAGAAGGATAAAATCTTCAGTTTACGTAGAGCAGGGTCAGCTGGGTTTGATGGTAGAATGTCTATCACTAGCAAAGCTAAACAAGAACTGAAGTGGTGGTACGATAACGTTGACAAAAGGCCAAAAAAGATTCGTACATCAGCTCCCACAATTGAACTTGCTACTGACGCTTCAGAACAAGGCTGGGGAGCGGTAACGAATGCCACCAGTACAGGTGGGCGTTGGTCAGATTCGGAGAAAAACGATCACATTAATATCCTGGAGATAAGGGCCATTCTTTTTGGCCTAAAATCTTTCTTTTCGGATTCACAGGACGTAGAGATCTTGGTTAAATCAGACAATACAACGGCAGTGGCCTACGTGAATAAAATGGGTGGCATGAAATCAAACGAATGCAATGAATTGGCTAAGCAAATATGGGATTTCTGTGAGGCTAGAAATCTGTGGATTTTGGCGGCCCATATTCCAGGAGAGTTGAATGTGATCGCAGACTTTGAGTCTCGTAATTTCTCTGATGACACTGAATGGGAACTAGAGAACAACATTTTCCGAGACATTTGTCGTAGATGGGGCACTCCATCTGTAGATCTGTTTGCTTCTAGGAGGAACAAGAAAGTAGAAAAGTTTGTTAGTTGGAAACATGACCCTGAAGCCACCGCTATTAACGCTTTCACGTTGAATTGGGCAATGTTTGATACACCTTATGTATTTCCTCCTTTCAGGATAGTCGGGAGGTGCCTTCAGAAAATCAGGAAAGAACGGGTGTCGGCGATAGTGGTAGCACCACAGTGGCCGGGTCAGACATGGTATTCAATGCTGATCAACATGGCAAAGGAACCTCCCATGTTCTACAAGAAGGGGCGGCGCAACCTCATTCCATGCGCAGCCCATCTAGAGGAGTCCTACATACAAACTGTTCCGTTGGTGGTGGTTCGTTGTTGAAACGTTATATAGATAAGTGCAACTTACCCTCTAAGGTTGCTAAACATGTTCTAGATTCCTGGAGACCGAAGACAAGAACACAATACGCGGTATATCAGAGGAAATGGCAAACCTATTGTGTTGAACATAGTATTGATCAATTCAAACCAGGTCTCAATCACCCTTTATTGTTTCTCTGTGCACTGTTTGACTCAGGTCTGAAATATAGTGCGTTGAATACCGCACGTAGTTCTTTATCGTGTGTATTAGATTGCATAGATGGGGTGAAGTTTGGATCTCACCCTATGACGGTACGTGTTATGAAGAGCTTTTATAACAAGAGACCACCTACTGTAAGGTATACGGAGATGTGGAATCCACAAAGTGTCATCGATTTTTTAAGAGAATGGATTCCATTAAGGAATTTGTCACTAAAAAACCTCACTTTGAAGCTAACAATGTTACTGTTATTGTCAACATGTAGTAGGTTGCAGAGGATTCATAGTGTTAAGAAGTCGAATATTGTGTTTGAAATTGATGGATCTGTTTCTGTCAAATTGGATGAAATCCAAAAACATTCTTCCAAAGGCAAAAGCCTGGAAGTTATCAAGCTGGCAAGCTTTGATGATGACAAAGGAGTTTGTGTCGTTAGAACTCTACAAGAATACTTGAAAAGGACTAATGACATTTCGAATGCTGGGGACTATCTGCTTTGTAGTTACGTTGCCCCTCACGGTAGAGTAGGAACACCTACCATAGCTAGATGGACTAAGGACGTTATGTCTCAGGCGGGAATTGACGTTTCTCAGTTCAAAGCACACAGCACGAGGAGTGCTAGTGCGTCTGCACTTATGTGTGCTGGAACTCCAATACATGAAATCCTACGTAAGGGATCATGGTCGGACGAGTCTACCTTTAGACTCTTCTATTTAAGGAACTTACCTCAAGTTTGAGATGTTGATATCATTGTGATGTTCACTGTTTTTCACATGTGTTGTTGGTTATATAAATGTTAACCATTACAACTTGTGTTTTTGTTGTGTTTTAACTAATTGGTTAAAATATAGTCAGGCAGGGAAAGTAGCTTTAAAGTCTCACCTGTCGCCACCTAGCGACTAGGAGGCGAAGTATAGTTCTGTAGTTAGATTAGACTTACCTTGGTAAAAGTCGACATATAACTGGAACTATACAAGACGACTAGGAGTCTGGTGGTGTACAGGTGCCCACCTACTCCCACCCTAATATAACTAGGGTTATTAACCTGTACGTTGTTTTTCCCTGCCTGACTCTGCTCTGAAATTCTGCCGGTCTGCTCATGCGCTACGCTCCTTCTCACCTGTACACCACCAGACTCCTAGTCGTCTTGTATAGTTCCAGTTATATGTCGACTTTTACCAAGGTAAGTCTAATCTAACTACAGAATTATACAACATGGTAACAATAATGTAAAACAAATTATCAATATTCTTTTATGTATGTGACACACTTGATCACAGAATGTGGCCAGGCCAATTAGTATTATTTTTACAAGCTGTCATGGCCAATAAGAAAAAGATATCGTTTTATTTCCGAGTAAGAACATAATACCAGGGACATAACATCACCTCAGCGTTCGATAATACTCTGATCAACGTCCTAACAACGTGCAGGTTCGAAAATTATTGTTTATATTTGAAGTGAAGAAATCAAATACGTTGTTATATTTACATATAAATTGTTAGACTGAATTATCTATCATTTGCATGGGGGCTTTTCTCTAGATTTTATTCATAGAAATGATAGGCAAGCCCAGAAACCTGTGGTTTTCTCCAGCTCATGGGTGCCTTCACTGGCGAGTCCAGGATTAGAAAGAAAAAAAAAGGAGGGGGGAGGGGGGAGTGCGCTATTGGAGAAAACGTTTTGGACTGAATTTAACATCTGAAAGAAGATCGCAAAATTTTCCGAAAAAAGGGAGGGGCGCCCCCCCCCCCCCCCCCCCCCCCACACACACACACCCCGCCCCCTCCCTCTGGATCTGCTCATGGCTTTGGGAGGCATCACTTGGTGGCCGTGCTGGCCTTCCTGGGTATGGGGGTGAGCTACTCATTACATTTTAACCTGAGTGTGGCTCTGGTCGCCATGGGAAGGTTAAAGTGTAACATAATCTAAAATAAACAGATTTTCTGTGGTCTTCTTTTTAGCACCCAGTGGACTGGGGAAGCGTCACTTGGTCGCCGGGCTGGCCTTTCTGGGCATGTTGGTGAGCTATTCGTTACGGTTTAACCTCAGCGTGGCCCTGGTCGCCATGGTCAGGGTGAACACGTCTCTGACGGTCTCCGCCCTTAACGTCACCGACACCGCCGACACCTGCCCGCAGACAGAGGCACTGCTGGGCGGTCCTCAGGTAGGTCTAGGGTATTCCGTTATATTCCTTTCTTTTGTTACTAATTGATGATGTTTTTTCCCGTTATTAGCTTGATAAATTCCTATGAAACTATGAAAATAATAGAATAACAACTTAAAGGATGCAACGTCAGCACCCCCCTACCCTCCCGTACTTTTTTCCTTTCCTTTTCTAGTAAAAAAACACTTATTAAGTTTTTAAGAGTTTTGAAACCCATTAGCTTTGAAGTTTTCAAACAAGCCAATTTTCCCTTTAAATCCATTATCCATGTCTGTGTTAAACAGAAATTTTATCAGATAAAACTCCAACCTTAATCTCCCGCCACGAACAAATATCTTATAAGTGATGTTCATTAGACAGGTGAGTTTGACTGGGACGCGGACACCCAGGGCCTGATCCTGTCGTCGTTCTTCTACGGCTACATCGTGACCCAGGTGGTGGGCGGGGAGCTGGCCCAGCGGTGGGGCGGGAAGGCCGTGTTCGGGGTGGGGCTGGGGCTGACGGCCCTCCTCACAGTCCTCACTCCCATCCTAGCCCGCGCCCACGTCGGCCTGCTCATCGCCACCCGGGTACTGGAGGGCGTCGCCGAGGTAAGGGGTGTCATCAGTGTTATAAGTGTATGCGTTAAAGAAGCTTCTGCAGTTGCGGATCCAGAGGGGAGGAGTAAGCTCAGTCAAAGAGCAATTAAGGGAAAAAAATCAAATAGCGCGTCCCCCTTTCAAAAGCCTGGATCCGCCAGTGTACTGTCATTGCATTAGTCTATTGCAAACTTTAAAAAATCATCCATACACTCTCTCCCTCTCTCCATATATTATATATATATATATATATACATATTTATTTATTTATATAGATATATAGTGCTAATGTTATGATACTATTATAATGTTATAATGCAAGACATTAGGGGCACCTATGTTCTTCCACAAGGTAAATAGTGCGTACATTACCATGAAAATGCAAAGATGCTAGATGACTTTTTAATCTATAACAACAGGTGTTTTATGAAAATACCTTAATGAATCGTAACTGAAGTCAATAAATCAGGTTGCATGGATTAATGTGTCCTGCTTTATAAACAAAAAAATATTTGCTTTTTATGTGGTACAGGTACAGCTCAAATATACAATTGTGATCAGGCACTGTATACAGTTAGATTGATGAACTCCACTAATCTTATTTAGGATTGAAACAGTTTGATAATATAGTACGTATCCGTAGGCACCTTCTCATTCTATGAGTAGGAATAACAACAATAATCCATCACTTATAGTGGTAGGCCTACTAGAATTGGTGATGTGATGGGATGAGATTAGATGAGATGGTAGATGATTCAGAATACACATTCGACAACAACATTGTCAAAAGTACAATATAAGTAGAATGTATAGGGGATCCTTTTAAATGGCATTTATACTCGGTACTATCGGTAGTGTCAAATTCGATTAATCTGCAGTTGTTGCAATTGGTAATGATAATATATGATATTAATATTATTTGATAGGATTCATTAAAAACTCATTTGACCATAACATTGACCTTCTAGGGCGTGACGTTACCCGCCATGTACCTTATACTCTCCAAGTGGTCGCCGTCCAGTGAGAAAACCTTCATTGGATCATTTGCATTGACTGGTGCGTACACTTTTATAGTGATCACTCTTATAGGCTTCATCAAAATATCAATGTCTAACCGTTAAAATTAGTTATGTCCAGTGTTTAGGAAAAGATCTCGTCATTTTTTAAAATCCATATGCATATATACAAATGGATGTAACGATGAACTATACGGTATATATACAAAATTATTCTCAGGTAATAGTGTATTATTACTATTCCATTGTCATAACTTTTTAAAAAAGCAATCAAAACTGGCGTGCAAACCCTCGCGGTTATAGACAAAGTTGCAAACCCTCGCTGTTGAACTGCTCAATGACTCTCGTTGTTTGAGCAAGTCCTCGCAGCAGTGAGACCCATTATGCAACAGGGCACAGGTAACAATATTAATACTGTTTATGTTAAGTAAAATTATATTTGTATGCTACTAATAATTATGTGGGTGCTGTCAGACGGAATGGTAATTTCAGGTAACAAAGTTGCTATTGTTAATGTTATGTACATACAATGATTATTTCTATATGCTAAACTGATGTCACTGTCAGGTACACGGGTTACTTACAGGTTGCAATGTTGGGACTGTTGTCGCCACCGGGCTATCCGGATATCTAGCCCAATATGCTCCTGATGGGGGCTGGCCCTACTGCTTTTACGTTTTTGGTGAGTTTGTCTTTCACATATAAAACTATATTCTTTTCTATATAAAAAAAAACACAAAAAACAAACAAACAAACAAACAAACGTATTCAAGAGGGAGGGTTGTAGGAGTCCATCCTGCCCCCTCTTTTGTAAAGATCTAAACCCCAACGAGAGGGGTACAGCCTCCGAAGATGAAAGAAGTCATGATCTACCTCGATTCTTTCCCAGTTAATGACTAACAGTAATACTCGAAATATCAAAAGGATAATAAGTTCTTTACTCAATGAATTTAATCTGGGAATGTTATGCTTATAATATATAATATAAATCTTAGTGTTTAATGCTCTTATGAATGAGGTTAGAGTCATGATCTGTCAATATAATCAATATCATCCATATTATCATTATACACGGATTGTAGGCTAATTCTATTGAATATTGCGATTATGCTATAATAAGTCAATAATTAAGTATAAGTTGTCTTCTCCACCTACTATAACAAGGTGGTCTGGGTTTGGTGTGGTTCGTGGCCTGGATGTTCCTCACCACGGAGAGTCCGTCTGTTCACCCCAGTATTTCAGACGCCGAGAGAGACTACATCGTACACACCGCTGGGAAGAGAGAAAAGGTGAGTCCCAGCAGTACAAAATCATTTTCAAATTTCCTTTATTTCTAACGGTAAATCTTACTTAAATTTCAACTAATAGCATTAAGTGCGTAGAGTAAATAGCAAAGAATGTTCATAATGATAGGTTTTAGATGCTCAGAGTGCAGTCCTATTTTTACATTGGGATGAGTCAATACAATTAATAACGCATATATACGAGAACCAAGGCTGGGGGCCGTCTTGTAATTGCATGCGGACACATTTTCACATGATAGACCATAACGAATACGTTAATTTCTCTTGTACATTAAATACATTCCAGGGACGGATTCAGAAATTTCAAAGGGGGGGGGGCACCCTTACGTCAAATTTGAGGCGCACCATCCATGGTCAAGGATTTTACATTAACAAATTCTAAATTTAGCAAAAATTAGGGGAGGCGCGCGCCTGAGGCGTCCCCTCTAAATCCGTCCCTGTATTCTCAAGCCCCTGACCTCCCCTCCCCACGATTCCCCTTTATGCGTACTTGCGTCTCTGACTGACACACCAATAACGATGTTGAGTAATTAGGTTTTCTCTCAAGTAAACTCACTTTATTATATAATTCATTGCATGCTTTTTGCTGACGTTGTGCATGTTGCAGTCGCCGCCCACGCCGTGGAGGAGGATGCTGACCTCGCTGCCCGTGTGGGGGGCGGTAGTGGGCCACACCTGTAAGAACTGGGTCTACTACACCCTGGTCACCACCCTGCCCACCTACTTCCAGCAGGTCCTCAAGTTCAACATATCACAGGTAGGTTTACACTGGCTTAGTATTATAGTCGGATCACACGACATGCTTAGACATTTGTAAAATTTCTGTCTCATGATTGTTTCCAAAGGTCCATAGAACTACTAGCCTATGATAAGCTGAAACATTACAGTTTGTCTTAACTATTTCATTGTCAACAAGCCCAACCTCTGTATATAACTTGTAAAAGCAAATCCGTCTTTTTGTCCCATATACACCACACCATGGTTGTGCCTGTTGGCCAACTCACTGTTTGCACTTACTAGTAATACTCTGTTAGTATGTAATAGATCGAGAAAGAATGATGTCGACGGGTGTCTTCCAGAACCAATATACACCAGCCGTAGGATCTAAGGGTCAGATAAGCTGAGATATTAAGTTTTTTTTTCCAGAACGGTTTAGTATCTGCATTGCCGTTTGTCGTCATGCCCTTTATTGAGCTTGGAGGGAGTTTTGCGGCCGACAAACTGCGGGAAAGGAGAATCCTGAGTACAACCAACGTCAGGAAGGTCTACACGGCCTTAGGTAAGCTGAGCACAGGCACTGTCACTATAAGGTGCCCGGCTTGTAAGGTACCCTTTTTTAAAACCAACAATAAGGTAATGAAAATCATATAAAAAAAAAGTAGACCACCTTTTGTCTATTGTAACTTAAATGAAGATTGGTTCTCCCTTGGAACTGCATGATCATATAGTTAGTGTCTTATGACTAGTAGTGATCAATAAAAATTCACCTACACGATTAACTGAATAAGTTACGAAAATAGTCCCTGCAGACATATACAATATGAATAACTATTTCGATTAAGGAGTAAGATAAACTGACTTAAGCCGAATCACACCAAAGTCTTCTTGTCCGTCTTGAATTCGCCTAATAGGGGGTATGCGCATCGCTTAACAACTTTTTCCCTTCAGGTCTATTCGCGCCTGCCCTGTTCCTGGTGGTGGAGGGGTACGTCGGGTGTGACCAGGTGACGAGTGTCGTCATTCTCTGCTGTGCCACCGGCTTCCTGGCCCTGGTCACGTCGGGGGCCTGTATCAACTACTTGGACGTGGCGCCCATTCACGTCGGTAAGGATGGATCTATATTTGGAATAATTAACCGTTTTTTTTTATAGGATATCTTTCTTTGGTATTCTACTGGAGTCGTACTATAGATGTATATAGCTAATTGTAATTTCTATGTATGGATATTGTGTGATAATAATTGTTGTAATATCACTATGATAACTGTTTATTTAATCTGATGGAAGAACTTGTATTATACATGAATCCGATTTTGAAATAAAAATAATAATCAAAAAAATTCTCCATCCAATTCCATTTGCTAGTGAGACCTATATATGTGTTATAGGGAAGAGATGGTGAACATCATTATTTTTCTCAGAAACTGTACCAGTTTGAATTGAAACAGATGCTTTTAAAATTGTTATATAACATTATGATATGCTTTTTAATAAATAAAAAGACCTGTAATAGTTATTTTTTTATTTTTTTTATTTCTGAATCAATCTTCAGGGGTAACCCCCCTGGTCTTCCAGATCAAATTAAGTTATGAGAACACATACATTAAAAAGAGAAAGAGCAACATAATTATTTTGTCAAAATGATCATGGTGTCCATCAGTAAAAGATGTTAGAGAAACATATGGTGTAAGTAGTATATGAAATTTGGTAATTCAATCGGGCGTAACCTGGTAACTAGTAAATCCAAATGTCAGTAGTATATGAAAAGTAGTATGCATGTATTCAAATACTTTAAGTAGTATATAAAAAAGTGACATTTGAAAACGTAGGCTTTCATGCTAGGAAAGATTTAGTTCTTACTGTTTTGTTGATGGCATCTGTCAACTCTCATAATCAATTTCAGTTAGCTGTCTGGAATAGAGCTATACCTAGATACAAACTTGAAAACGTGTTTATCTTGATTGGTTAATAAATGGGTTCTATGCTGAAATTTTAGCCCGTACCTTCCTTATTTAAAACGTCATTGATCCCATTCTTTACCAATGCTCTCTCTGTTGAATAGTAACGGCTATCAAATAAAGCTTGTGCCAGAGTATGGGCAGAATGGCAGTCGAGATAAATATCAACCTACACATGGCCCTTATAAAAGTAAAGGCAGAACACCAATAACCAGCAATATGACTCCTGTGCGGGCAGCCAGGATTCGATTCCCGCGGGCGGCTGTGGAAGAGCTAACTTCAAAATACAAATACAAAACGACGCTAATACTTGTAATACATTGAAAATAATTGTGGTAATTTCTAACTGATCTCACAGGTACAATGTACGGCCTGGGGAACACGTTCGCTACCATCCCCGGGATGGTGTCGCCGTCCATCGTCAGTGCCGTCACCAACGCCCAGGTCAGTTCTTTCCTATATCAGTATTACAGTCTACATCACGAAATTCAGAGTGCATTTTTAGAATACCATCTGAATGATTTTATTGGCTAATAAATTTTTGACTTTTTCAATATTCGATGCAGTCTGGACATAATACATATTGGCTATGTTATGGTGTTATGGTATATTACGCTATGCCATTTGCCTTCAGTCCCATCAAAAATGTTATAGAATTTGACAGCATTCTACCCTATGTGCTTTCAGCCGTACATATCGAGGTGGCGCACGGTGTTCTTCATCTCGGCCGCCGTGTCGGTGGCGGGCGGCATCTTCTACCTCTTCGTCTGTTCAGGGGAACAACAGACCTGGGACAAAGTCACATATCAACAAGTAGAGGACGGCACACAAGAGGAGGATAACACTAAAGAACAGTCTGACCACTTTGACTTGAAAATTAAGGATAAAAGGAGATAGCCATATCGTTGCCTTAGAATTAAAAGGTGCTAACTCCACTTTCCCTAGTGAGACCACAATTTGAGAGAGAGCCCTTTGAATGAAAACTACTTGTTTCTGTTGGTCCCTCTAAAAATATCCAAGACTATGTCTTTATATTTGGTATATATTCATATATTAGTAATAGAAACGTGATAGATGTAGTTTCAAATATAAAAATCTAATGCATTTAAAGAAAATTGACTTAGCACCTATTGACAGTCTAAATCTTAAGTGCAATAAAGCACTAATGTGCCTTAGTGCTTTATAAGGATTAAACATTCTGTGACTAATGAGCAGAATGCACAGTGTAAGAAGGTACTAAACCTGCTTAGCACCTTATAACGCAAAAGGCTAAAGATACAAACATGGTTATACCTTGCATTATAAGGCACTAACTGCTGTTAGCACCTTATAAAACTAAATAATTGAGGTGTCTATGAAGAAGCATACTGTGTAAAAGGTGCAAACTCCTACTTGGGACCTTATAGCATGTAAGACTAAAGATACAAATGTGATAGTATTTGGTATTATAATGCTCTAACTTCTGTTAGCACCTCATGAAGTGAACATTTAGGGACTGTAATGCTATACATTTTCATGGGAAAAGGTTCCAACTGTGGGTAATACCCTAAATTGCCTATTGAAATACACCTGAACCCTTTTCTGACACCACGCATACTTGTGAATTGAGCTTATCGGTGCCATTTCTGCCTGAAAGATTTCCCTATTATATAGGCCTCGAGGGCCAATTATCTAATCCATATTTGCACAGTATGTTCCTGACAAAAGAATAACTCCAGATCAAAATCAACAAAAACATAAAGTAAATCTCAATGTGAATGGTTTTATACATAAACAAGAAGTCTGTGTATCTTATAAATTATTTAGGTTTTATGTGAATTTTAAAGAATGTTGCAGTTGATGCATTAATCTACCTGGTGTCTTTACTCTTGTGATACATGAATGCATCTAGCATCCATATGTGGTGATGCATAAATGCACCAGATATCTAAAAAGGGTTAAAAGTAAAACTGTTTCATTATAGTTTGAACCAAATACATTCAATTCTACTATCTCGCAATTGCACATGATTGGTCACTTACAAAGAAATGTTTATTATTTAGGAGAAATTCAGTTTAGAAAATATCCAGGGTGCTCCATACAAGAGGGCAAAGCAAAAAATCTAATCAAACATTTTCCTGTGTTACCCATTAAACCCTTTTGTGATATATTAGATGAATTATCAGGTGAAATGTGTGAAATAACATGAAATATCTAAACACTTGAGAAGTGACCTGAAACTGGTTGACATGTACATTGAGTATCTCAAAGTGTTAGGTTGCCTCATACAACAACAGAACACTGTGTCTTTGTGGATGGCCACTGACAAAGATCCTTTCTGTCTAAATACAGATTTCTATATTTTTAGCTTTAATACCAATTTTTATTAAAATCCCCTAACTTTGAGAAGAAAATTATATTTGTATCAGGTGCCACCAAGTATTTATGTACAATATTTTATATACATATGATTTGTTTTGGTATCAGAGCTTTAATTGTGAAGTATAGGCTACCTTAGTTGTTACTGCAATAACATATGGAAATGTTGTTTCACTACATTTCATATTTTACATGTTTGAAGAGTGGCTTCTCTGATCAAGCAGCAAGAATACATGCATATGGTGGAATAATCACTGACTAGTGGTTGCAATAAGGACAGGTGGAAAAGGTAATAGTAGGGCAGCACCCCTGGCGATGGGGTATACAGTGTCCGAAATTAAGCATATATTTTGTGCATCCGCCGGGTGCACAATCCCTTAAACTATGCGCCCGAAATTTGGTGAGTGCACCCTCCTTGTATGTAGGATTAATAATAGTCCTAAAAATTGTGCACATTCTGGGTACATACCTTTAAAAAACGTGCGCCCGTCCACGGAAATGTGCGCGCCGGGCGCAGGGCGCACCTTAATTTCGGACACTGGGTATAGCATTATACTATCACCACATTGTGAAATCTGACTGACTTTCAGCTGGCCCAAATCAAGCTGTAGGGATGAGGGAGATAAGGGTCTATAGAAAAAAATCCCTCTTGGAAATGGACTTAACATGATCTCTATCATCAGAGCTGTGCACATCGAAAGCAGTCTACTCTTAGATAATGATGAAGGATCATCAAAACAAATGTGACCAAAATATTAAAAATTAACAAGGCACATTAACAAGGTAAACTGAAGATCTAAGAATATGTGCTTGTGTGAATGGAGTAATGAGGCCTGGTTCAGCAGTACAGCCGGCTATTGGAAGAAGCATGCGGCAAAGACACACACTGTCATAGTTGTGAGTCTTTTTACCAGTGTGTACTGAGGGTTCCCTCTCAGTTGGCAGGGAATGCCTCCTGCTGGGATGCAAATCCAGATTAGTCATCAAGGGACTGGTAGAGAAGACAACCCTAAAGGATAAACTGAGATAGGTTGTATTGGTTCTCAGACAGAATGAGCAAGAGGGACGACTAATAAGGTGGCAGTGTTTTCTAAGTGAAGCAATCCAGTAACAGTAATCAGTTACCAAAAAGTATGAGAGGTGGTTTGTTTTGGAAAGATGGAAGGACTGGCCAACCTAGAAGATGGGTAGTGTAGAGCTGGGGCCAAGCACTGGGGGCAAGGTTAGAGACTGTCCCAACCTTATTGCAGTTAGTTTACCCTGAGGACAGAAGCCTGTGATCTCCTTTATCCATTTGAATGCAGGGCCAAAAACTCTGAGGTTCAAGTCTATCCCGTGTCCATGTTGGTGGTGGCTGGTCTGGCCCCGAATCTGGAGTTGGTGGGCAAGGATTGAGCAATTTTCAGGTTGTCCTGACAATATTCCTCCGACTTCATGAGTCACCCTGCTGACAGCAGCGTGCCTAGAGGGACAGAAACCATGGAAGATTTGAAACCAAATACTGCCAGTTTCAGGGAAGATCTGATACCATATTCTGCCACCTTGAGGGGATACCAAGGGAATAGATATCAATATAGTTGTCAGCAGAATGTCAATGGTTGACGGTGCTACTACCTCAGATGGAGGATAGATGGACTGTGACCATCACTGATCAACCCAACAACTGTCAGGTCAACATGCAGATTGAGAACAAGGCATAGCTAATCTTAAGTGAAGCATGCTCTTTGTAGGGCATACCGGGAATTACCTGAACGGCATCTCTGGAGCCAGGAACCCCTTTTAAAGCTTTAGCTACTTGTGTGACTCCAGTGACCTGTCCATTAACTGCTTCTGTAGTAAAGGCAACCCCAATGGAGTCTGTACCACTGATTGTTACTGGGCCTTAACAAGCCACTCATGGACACGGCAGGACTTATCTCGGAAGGTGGTTTTGTCTTGTGTCTTGTGTCTAGGGTTTTTCTATTTCTCCTTTCATGACTTCCTATGTGGTTACATGATGGGATGAGGTCCCTCCTTGAACCCTGGACGAGGGAATGACCAAGCACCCTATTATTTCATCACAGGCATCCACAGATAGTGCCCCCTGTGGAGAGGGATCTGGCAGGAAATTGTAGGACTATCAAGACAGTGATTAGGCCAAGTCTAGGAGCAACAAGTGGGTGCACACCAGGGTAACAGTGTTATTGGCCTTGCAAGATATGGGCTGGTGGCACCCTGAGATTTACACCATACCTTCTCCCAGGATTATACACCCTCTGGGAAGATGGAACCACTGCTACACTGATGACTTGACTATTAGCATCCAGTGGGCTGGTGGAGATCTGTGTTCCAAGAGTCTGTATTCTCCATCTTCTTTAGCAGCCATTTCAATTCTGATGTTGACATCACCACCTTAAGTCTAGATGTTGCCAACTTTTTCAGTTAAATGTAAAGATTGTCAGTTTCGGGAAAAAGCCGTGTCCAATTTTAGATCAGGCGGAAATCGGTGCATCAAAGGCAGATGTTAGGCCTAGTCCTTGGAGCATGGACATGTTTCCAGAAGGGGCTAGACCACAGCCTATGGCAGCCTTGAGGGTAGTTGGTATTAGGAATTGGCACTCTCAAGAGTCCCCGAAGATCACCCTGTGGGGGACCAGGGTGGGGCTCCTTTTGGAGCTCCCTGTGAAGAATGTTTCCTGCTTGTTGTAAGAGACGACTAAAATGAGCACCATGTGCCCCCAACAGGGTTATCAAAGGCCAGGTGTGTGGTGCCCTTTCTATGGGACATTGCACATTAAAGACCACTTGCCACTCTTCGAAAAGAGTAGGGTATCGAACTTGGTGGTGGGTTTCTCCTAAATCATATATATTAAGTCACTACCCATGTAGCATAAAACTAGCTGCAAAGCTTTACCTTATACAGTCTGGTAATAGAACCCAGAAGGGTTGGCAGGACGTTAAACTAACCCAACAAACAAACAATCAAATCCCTGAAGATGACCATGGACCACAATGCATTTATCAAAACTGGGACATGTCCACAGCCTGCAGTGATTCATTGTGCTATTAGAATCATTCTTGATTAATCAAACAAATTTTTCTGATCAAGACCACAGCCTATAGTACCCTTCTTAGAATGTACCCAGGAATAGAAGAAAACAAGTTACATATGGAATAATTAAAATGGTACAAGTCCGCTTAATAATACCTATGTGCCTGCAGGGTTTGCTGTCAGATTGAAGCAGGGTTCTCTGGGGTTCTCTGGGGAACACAGCCATCTAACTAGATATCTACAGGTGAAAATCTATTTCAAGGGTGGTATTTTACTCTGGCTGAGGGACTGCTGCTCTCTAGGTGTTGGGTTTGTTCTCCTTCATCTGGGATACAGCATGCTAGTTTATACTTAGCAATATGATGTAGTATGGAGAAGTTAAAGATACCAGGGACTCTTCTCTGTCTTCCTGTGGAGAGCTATTCAATAGATTGTCAAACACTGTTAAATTTAAAGGTTATATATTTCAAAATGAGTAAATTCTATGTCTACCTAAAACACACTATTACATTATGTTAAACCCTTTCTCTTAAAGAAGTGAAGGGTGTAATAATTCATACCTGAGGACAGATCTTGGACAAGACCTAAAGGTCTTAGGGCATTCGAGCACCCGTTGACCCAAGTGCTGCAGTGGCCAAACAAGAGCCCCAGGAAGGGGCATTGAGGACTGTCCTGAAGTAGATGTAGTTCTCGTCCCCAAAACACAGTTACCTAATATTTAGTAACTTATGAAGCACACTCCTTGTATCTTTTTGAATAGTTGACTTGAGCCCAAAATGTGAACATCCCAAAAACCCACAAAACCAAGGGTTGATCATGTCACTTGTGTTGAGAAAAGGTCTAAAGTACACAAATATTCCAGCAGCAAGTGGAAATGATAAAAAGAAAAAACTTGAAGAAAATATAACAAGAGTGCCACCTGCTATCCATATATTTACTGTATTAAGTGTAGTAATCAGTTATTATCTATGGATGTGAATTATGTGAAATGTGTTTTTCCCATTAGACCCATGCAATGTTAGACAGTGAATTTTGCATTAATGATGATTATAAAGATTTTCATTAATCACCATGAAGTGATGGACTTAGAAGGGAATGAAGGAGATATGCATGCCCCCTCCCGGATTTTTGGCAAAATGTTACATTTTTTAAAGTAAAATTCTTGAACCAGGAGGGTTTAGCTAAAATCTTTACTATATGGTGCCCTCCATTCAAAAATCTCTGGATCTGCCCCTGCCCTACACCTATCAAATGAACCTATGGGTTTCACAAATTTGCCATTTGAAGTGAATAAGAAATTATACCAGCCAACTGTGTTTAGCTTCAAGATATAATTCTTATTTCTAAATTTAACTATTCAAGAGCCCCATCATTATGCTTATACCCTTTATGTTAACAAATGGAATTGTCTTTTGGACTTCTCACATTCAATAATATGACAAACATTTCCATTATTTTTCCTTTTGTAAGGCTTTTTGGTGGATTAAAATGATTTGACACTAGATATTTCTCAGTCACTGGCTTCATTTGGTATTGTTTAGAAGGACTTAATCCAGCTTTCATCGTTGTTAAGTAATGAAACTAACATATTTAAAGAATATGCTTCTAATAATATGGGCCTAATTACACTTAGTACCTTATCTGCTTATAACACTGAGCAATACTCCTAAACAGATGGTCCTCACATTCTTTTAAAAGGGTCATATCTGGATAGGTTCCTTCTAATACTGATTGGTTGTGGTTCTTTATAGGGAAAGGAGTCTGTTTATATGGTACCAAACAGACTTAGCTCCTTATAACACTAAACAATTATGGTTCTTTATAGGGAAAGGAGTCTGTTTATATGGTACCAAACAGACTTAGCTCCTTATAACACTAAACAATTATGGTTCTTTATAGGGAAAGGAGTCTGTTTATATGGTACCAAACAGACTTAGCACCTTATAACACTAAACAATTATGGTCCTTTATAGGGAAAGGAGTCTGTTTATATGGTACCAAACAGACTTAGCACCTTATAACACTAAACAATTATGGTCCTTTATAGGGAGAGGAGTCTGCTTATAAGGTACCAAATAAAGTTAGATCCTTATTAGACTGAAGAAAATGGTCTAAAAGGGGCAAATATTTTAGTGCTATATAGAGTCATTCAAAACCTATGAAATATACATTTTGATGCTTCAATTAGGGGTACTTATAAACATTTTGGGGGAATTATTTTTTAACAGAACATTAACCATCACCCTTAGATTTGATTTTGATCAAAATCTCATTTAGCACCTTATAACACCAAAACTGACTTAGTACCTTATAATTCTAAAGCAACGATATGTTCAGAAATAGTGATATATAATTTATTATATTCTGTTCATTGGTTCGTTACTTAACAGTACATTGATATTTATTTAGAATATAAACTTTACGGGCAATACTACTAGTCAACCTAATATATTGTAACCTACGTTGATGTTATTGAACCCCGAAGGACATTTATTTTGCATTTGCCATTCATACATAGTTGCACCGTACACTTATTCACCAAGGTGGTCCAGGTTTACTTCAAAATGACAAAGATGCTGTTTTTTTTTGGATTAAACTGCCAAACGCATTAGTTCTGGAGCACCGGGTATTACAATCTTGCCCCTGGATAATCCGATCTATGAGAAGGTAGCCCTCCCCCTACATAGTTACCGAGCCAAGCCTTCTTTCTATATATATACTCCCAGAGGTAGGGCAGCTTGCGTTCAGTATTGAGGAGTGTGGTCAACAGAGAATGATGGCATCCGATACTCATAAATAACTTGAATCTTCAAGGATTTAGAAAGGAATTGCCCCATTCAGCAGTATTAAACCGTACTTATTACTACTATAGAAACATGAGGTATGAGCAATGGCAGTACAGAAATAAACAAAAATTATTGTGCCATGACTTCTTGATATATGTATGAGCGCAGGACGCGAGAAATAAAGGAAATTTCTTTTTAGCATATACAAATAACACATCGTTCACTTTTTCAAGTTTTATTTCAAATCACTCAGAGAGCATTTACAACAACTTTATACGCAGAATTGCGCACAATTCACAAACATTTATTTACATCAATTGACATAATCGTTCAAATATACTATTTATATTTATCTTGAATAATAATTATTTTTAAGCTTTTTAAGACCAATCTTATTTCGCTAGAGCATTGCTTTATCATATTGCTTTTAAAAAGTAAAAGAGAAAATTGTTTTGAAAGCTAATGAAAAACGTCACGCCTACTCTAATCAGGTATGCGGATACTAAATGCGACAGTTCAAAGTAGTTTCAGAGTTTGATATATTGTGAATACTCAACATGACAGACGCTTGGCAAGACACCCTTAATAAGTTGTACCTACATGCATTCATATTAGAATCACGTTTATAAAAGATTATTTTGGCAATCGAAAGTAAAACAAAAATAAATTCTCCTCGCAATTGCATTTTTGAAAGCAATTGAATTGTAGCCCGGGCTTTCATTTACCCAAGATAAGGACAAAAATCTAGGGTGGGGACACCCCTGGGATGGAATGTGCAGTATTGTACATCCCTGTCATAGTAGGGGGGTATTTTACTGATGATATCCCGCCCGTGGTGTTATGTACCTATAGTATTAGAGCAATCACTATAAGATTTAACATGTAAAAGGTACCTCTTTCGCACAACAACATACGCATCTTGTTTGTTCACTTTGATATTGTGTGGCTATTCTGTTACTTCGCATTTTTACGTTTACCTTTAGTAACATTACAAAGGCTTCATAACCTCAAACACTTAAATAATAAGCATCCAAAAACCACGATATTATTACTAATATTGCAATCACCCGATTAAGAACACGCAGAGATTCAATTTAGACAGAAAATACATTATGGCAAACTACTTCAAACAAGAGGTGAATGGGGTTAATGTTGAGTGAAATGAGTTTGACTTACGGCAGTTACTAAACCATGAGGGTAAGCTTATGTGCCCATTGATACGTCACAAGTAATAGTCGGTAAAGAGGTCCACTGAGAACCTCACCACTGCCAATACATAGTCAACAAGTAAAATGGATAACACCTTACAAACTTTACATTATATGAAACAAAATCAACACGAGCTATTCGCAGGGATGCGTGGTCATATAGCAATGTCACCATTTCAGCTAGAATTTCATTGGTCATAATATAAATGGTATTTTCTCAAATAATAATCTCACAAATGGAATATACATGTACTTTGAAAGTGCATTCTATGTGGGGATTGAAAGTATCAAACATTATATCTGGATTAATTAGATTCACTGTAACAATGACACACAATACAACCAGTGACAGTACGTTCAGAGATGCTGAAATTCTTTAAGCTAAGGATAATCCTAAATCTTCGGCAGTATTCTTGATTATTTGACAACTTGCGTAATATTCAACTAAAGCATTGAAATCCCACCTTCCTTAACTTTTGATCGGATATCATAGACCTTGTGCAGACGTGGTCACGTGATTCCTTTTGGTGTATACCCTATAGTTATCATGACAAAGTGGCTGTTAGTATTATGAATAAATAAATTCCAAAAATTATCAATTCTAAGTGATGATTTTGGTCCAGTTTGTTTGCTGTAAAGAAATGTGGCATAAATAAGTCCTTTCATGTTTTACAATTTGTGAATGATACGGCTTTTAAGTTGATCACCAATATGGCGGCTAGTTCATTTTAGCCAATTTGGGGATGTGAACTCATCTGCACAACGTCTATAGAGCAATGCATGAATGTCTATGTGACCTCATCTGTGGGTATTCAATGTCTAGGAACAGACGGCAAAGCCAAACAGCAGACAGGGCAAGATTCGAACCAAGGCCGCCTTACTATCTTAATCTTTTGGCAATTTTATCGACTGACCAGCCATCCCTTTGACACTTCAGAATTATGGATGTGGCTTCTTCCCAAATAGAAATTCACAAGGGAAAATCCATTGGTACAAAACAGGTTGATGTTGGCAACTTCTAAAGTGTAACTGACACTTTGTGTGGTAGCACTTGGCAACATATTACAATCAATTTCTTGAAAATATCCATTGGCCATTATTTCTTGGAAGTAATTTCCCGATATATTAACGCACTCAAATATTACTGTAACCATGTCCATTATTATAATATGAGTGATAAACCAGCAGGTTCTCAAGTACCTGTCACTCTGAGACATTTCTCAACACTTAGATTCGTAGCTCTATAGGGGCCTTTGCAGGCGACAGCGTTTGCTAGGTGACTATTATATTTCAAAGGAAAAGTCTCGCACGGAAAGTGGATTGATGATGGATACTGGAATGTAAGTAGATGGAGGTATTAGATTTTTAAAAATAAAATGATGATGTAGAGGTTGACAGTGGCGGATCCAGGATTTTGAAAAGGGGGAGGGGGCGCTTTTGGAAAAATCGTTCCTTAACTACTTTTTGGCAGAATTTTACATTAAAAAAGTCTAAATTTTTCCAAAAAATAAAGGGGGGGGGGGCTGATACTTTATCAGAGGATTGTGATACCTAATTTTCTTGCCATTCAAGTCTCATTATAAATAGAATTTACAACCAAACAGAAATGTTCGAGATTAGCCCCTCCCAGATCTACTGAGATGGCTCTCAGAGTTTCTCAAGTTCCCTCAGTTGGGGCTGGCGTAACCTTTTGGCCATTGGGTGGGCTTTTCAGGCACTCAATCCGAGACCTTTTCAAACTAATATCACCCAATCGTGTTTGTTATGCAGATAACTACTTTAGCAATTCACATGTTACCAATTCCCCTGCATCCTATGCAAATGAATGACGACCCCCCTCTGACAGTGTATGCCACTCCTGGAGATATTTTATCATAATCTGTCAGACATATCTAATAGCCAAAAGGTTCTCTACATTCGCTGACCAAGAACCAAGTTCCTTTTCTTGTACAAATGAAATGTTAACTTCTACATGATGGAAATTATGCGGTGGTCCACTCTGATATCACTTGGCGTCTGACCTATGCCACTTTCAGTGTCTATCCTCCAAACACCTATTGTAGCTGTCGGAAACGCCTAGCTCCTACTATCTTCAAACGCCCGCAATCATAATTCATCTTTCTCACCTAGATCTCCCTTTAGGTCTTTCTTTGCTGCAAAAAAGAAGTGGCATCAATCAATATAACTATTATGACACGGTTATGAACAGAATTACCAAACGTTTGTAATAATATTAAAAGAGAATGATATCCAGTTATATGCATTCATAATCAAAAGTTTTTTACATCTCACATTTCACTTCTTTAGCCACATTACAAGACTTATACAAACTATTCCAGTGTCGGGTACTAGATTCTTACATGGAATAAAATATAAAAGGATAATATTTAAATGTAGCAGAAATTGGGCGCCCCAAAACAGCCAAAATTAGGATCTAGAACCTGGTTTACAGCATGCATACAATGGTCAAACGAAGCGCATGTCCTACTTTAGGGACCCGGCAATATGGGCAGATGATACAAAACTACCATTGGGCTCAGAAGGTCACACAAGAGGCTGAACATCTCTCAAAAACAGAATAGATTAAATAAATCTAACCAAGAATATTACCTTTCTTCGTTTTCTTCGACTTTTTCTTCTTACTCGTCTCTTCGCTTGCCTTTTCAAGATCCTCTGGCTTTTCATCCAGACATTCTAAAATGGATGCGTCAGTTCATAGTCATAATAAATAAACGCATAACACACCACTTGAATGCTAATTTCATATCAATCATTACATAGTTGGTTACTCATTAGCTGTTCTATCTGTCAAAAAAATATTTACGATTTGTAATTCCCCTTTTAGGTTATTTCACAATGACACCACTACTTTTTATGACAGGAGGAATCGCTAATTGAAAGACATTATGATTATATAGGACATAAATTATTGAGCAACAAGCCTAATCAGTTATGAAATATAGCAATTGATTTTAAGAATCTAATTGTATAATGAATTAATCAGAGAAGAACTACTAGTAATAACTTGTGATCCTTACGTGGGTCAGCATTCTTCCTCTTGAGGTAGCGGTGCCGACAGAGGTAGTCCCCGAGGTTTTCGTCCTGCCGGTTGTAGTACCATTCCTCGATGTCATCCTCATACTGCTCCACCATGTTGAAACACTGAAAACAGAGAGACACAATGAGGGAAGGGAGCGAATGGGGTCATAGTTTGTCAGGGATATATGTTAGGGACAATGAAAAAGTCGTAAGTAGCAGTGAGAAAATCCTATTGTATCCTTCAATGTTGTGAAAAGTGTTCTAAACATCAAATTTCAAGATTGATCTTTTGGGGTGCTGGATATAAAAAAATCGAAAATCCGACAAAAATCGGAAATTTTAGATCCCTGGTTTGTTGTTCACCAAGTCCTAAACAATGGCATATGCGTGGAGTGCAGTAAGAAAAATAAAGACTCACTGTTTGTTCAAGAATAATGATAATGAAAAATGAGTGAGGTGTAAATTTAGTAGACGTTTATTTTCCCTTGAATAGATATAGACAATTTTTCTTTGCTTTCCAGCGTTGGAGCACTGTTTCAGGACCTGGGAGTGCATAAATTGTTTCCTATCAAAATCCGGGTCTAAAAAGTACTGCTTTGTATATGTAGTGGCCACTGACTCTATCAATAGTCCTAAACGTGACCAGGCATTTTATTCCTGAGATGGGTGAAGCTTTATGGGCCGCTGCTGATAAAGAGACCTATTGGTGTGGAACTACCCTACCCGCACAAGAGAGGTATCAGATTGTTGTATGTGCTAAGTAACGAGGAAGCAACCGGGAAAACGGGTCAAACTTGAAATGGTGGACAAGCCGAATAAGGTAGACATGCTTTCACTAGTCATATAATATGTTACCAGGTAAACCAAATTATTATGTAACATATTATGTTACATAATATGTCTACGCTATGTCTGTTTTATAAAACATTATAATTTGGTTAATACGTAATGGAATTTACCAGGTGGATGCCACTATGTCCATTTTTCGCTGATAAACGCCCCTATAATTATTACACGTAATGATGAAAATTCCTTCCATGCATCCTCAATATCCATCCGATGATTTCACTTTATCTAAGAAAGGCTGGGCCTGCAAGCACTCTCCACCACTACCACAGTGCCAGTTCCACTCTAAGTCATCTAGACCACAGAGGTCTGTGGGGGAGAGTAACCAGTGGTCCCTAAAAACCTGTCAAACCTGCCTAGCATTGCCACATGCTTAAATAAAGATATTTCCCTTCATTTTTACACATCCTATAATGTTATTAAATTTCACCTTGCAACATGTACCTATTCCATGTTTTTCTTTGAATTTCTTATGACCTTTTTGAACAGAAAATATGGGAATGCTTCAGATAAAAACAAGGTCATTTGTAAGGAGGTCAGGGGAGAGGGGGGCCCTGCTCTGGGACACTGTGTGGTACTGGTCAGCTGACACCTGACCCCCGTAATACTGGTGGCTCTGCATGCCGCCCTGGGGGAATATACATGAATACACTCAGTGTGCAAGGTTCACACACCAACTGTTGAGTGCCCTGTACTGTGGACTAATCAAGAAGAGTAAATTTTGGAAGCTGACTATACATATACATTGCATATAAATCTATGTGATTTGTCTCAAATGTAATTGTTAACTTTAGTGCCGAAGGCACTTGTTATGTATTAAAAATCACCGGAACATCGCTACGCTGACTACTCGTTTTTAAACGTTGGTAAACCAGTGCACACGTTTGTTATGGAATCTCTACTACTCACGGGACGATTTTTGCGGTGGTTTGCCCTCCAATCGTCCTATGAGTATTAGTTTTTATTGATTCACAAATTACATATATGATTTCCTATTACCTTTTTTTATTATCATCCAAACAAAACAAATCCTTCCTCAAACATTGAAAAAAAATCAAGAGGACCATCTGCCAATTACTCACAGCTCGGTGCATCTTGGTGACCTCGGCCGACGGCTGGTCCCACAAGTCGTACGGTATGTCCATCTTCACCTCCACGCCTTTGTTCCTGTGAGGCCCAAACAAATACATCGTAAGTTTGATATCAATCATTCATTACCTACAGACTATGAAAACACAAAATATAGTTTATTATGAAATTTTGCAAGGTTTTTAAACGTTGACTGCATCTATCCGACGTGCTCTTACATTATTTTTTAGTTAATGAAATTATTGTTTTCTGGACTCGCTTTTGGAAACGGAAAGCTCTTCTGAATTACCTTACTCATAGTCAACAATTAGTCATACAAGGCCATTGCAGAGTAGACATGGTCTCACTCTGCCCCTTGGCATAGCGCAGACTGCCCCTCTGACTACCAGTATAGAATAACTCACACGAGGCCGTGCAGGGTAGACATGGTCTCACTCTGTCCCTTGGTATAGCGTAGACTGCCCCTCTGACTACCAGTAAACAATAACTCACACGAGGCCGTGCAGGGTGGACATGGTCTCACTCTGTCCCTTGGTATAGCGTAGACTGCCCCTCTGACTACCAGTATAGAATAACTCACATGAGGCCGTGCAGAGTAGACATGGTCTCACTCTGTCCCTTGGCATAGCGTAGACTGCCCCTCTGACTACCAGTATAGAATAACTCACACGAGGCCGTGCGGGGTGGACATGGTCTCACTCTGTCATTTGGTATAGCGTAGATTGCCCCTCTGACTACCAGTATAGAATAACTCACACGAGGCCGTGCAGGGTGGTCATGGTCTCACTCTGTCCCTTGGCATAGCGCAGACTGCCCCTCTGACTACCAGTATAGAATAACTCACACAAGGCCGTGCGGGGTGGACATGGTCTCACTCTGTCATTTGGTATAGCGTAGATTGCCCCTCTGACTACCAGTATAGAATAACTCACACGAGGCCGTGCAGGGTGGACATGGTCTCACTCTGCCCCTTGGCATAGCGCAGACTGCCCCTCTGACTACCAGTATAGACTAACTCACATGAGGCCGTGCAGGGTGGACATGGTCTCACTCTGTCCCTTGGTATAGCATAGACTGCCCCTCTGACTACCAGTATAGACTAACTCACACGAGGCCGTGCAGGGTGGACATGGTCTCACTCTGCCCCTTGGCATAGCGTAGACTGCCCCTCTGACTACCAGTAAAGAATAACTCACACGAGGCCGTGCAGGGTGGACATGGTCTCACTCTGTCCCTTGGCATAGCGTAGACTGCCCCTCTGACTACCAGTATAGAATAACTCACACGAGGCCGTGCAGGGTGGACATGGTCTCCCTCTGTCCCTTGGCATAGCGTAGACTGCCCCTCTGACTACCAGTATAGAATAACTCACACGAGGCCGTGCAGGGTGGACATGGTCTCACTCTGTCACTTGGTATAGCGTAGACTGCCCCTCTGACTACCATTATAGAATAACTCACACGAGGCCGTGCAGGGTGGACATGGTCTCACTCTGTCACTTGGCATAGCATAGACTGCCCCTCTGACTACCAGTATAGAATAACTCACACGAGGCCGTGCAGGGTGGACATGGTCTCACTCTGTCACTTGGCATAGCATAGACTGCCCCTCTGACTACCAGTATAGAATAACTCACACGAGGCCGTGCAGGGTAG
Source organism: Lepidonotus clava (assembly GCA_936440205.1). Classification (NCBI taxonomy): domain Eukaryota; kingdom Metazoa; phylum Annelida; class Polychaeta; order Phyllodocida; family Polynoidae; genus Lepidonotus; species Lepidonotus clava. Next base: position 48,874,695 of record OW387135.1, on the reverse strand, counting down.
ACATGGTCTCACTCTGCCCCTTGGTATAGCGTAGACTGCCCCTCTGACTACCAGTATAGAATAACTCACACGAGGCCGTGCAGGGTGGACATGGTCTCACTCTGTCACTTGGTATAGCGTAGACTGCCCCTCTGACTACCAGTATAGAATAACTCACACGAGGCCGTGCAGGGTGGACATGGTCTCACTCTGCCCCTTGGTATAGCGCAGACTGCCCCTCTGACTACCAGTATAGAATAACTCACACGAGGCCGTGCAGGGTAGACATGGTCTCACTCTGCCCCTTGGTATAGCGTAGACTGCCCCTCTGACTACCAGTATAGAATAACTCACACGAGGCCGTGCAGGGTAGACATGGTCTCACTCTGCCCCTTGGTATAGCGTAGACTGCCCCTCTGACTACCAGTATAGAATAACTCACACGAGGCCGTGCAGGGTGGACATGGTCTCACTCTGTCACTTGGTATAGCGTAGACTGCCCCTCTGACTACCAGTATAGAATAACTCACACGAGGCCGTGCAGAGTAGACATGGTCTCACTCTGCCCCTTGGCATAGCGTAGACTGCCCTTCCTCTCGGCATGCACATTGTACTTCAGGATGTTCTCGCAGATGTGGGGCTCATGAAGTGCTTCTATCAGTCGCAGCTCTCTGGTTGACAAAATTAATTTAGTTTTATATAATATTTGCCTTTGCTTATATCTTTTTTAAATATCTTTGATTAGTACAGAAAATGTCATAACTTCGTTCGAAAATTAATATTAATATTTTTATTTTTTAAGGTTTTATGATACAATGTTTGTCAACATCTTTGACTGAAATTCAGTTTAGGCCTTACCAAGACTTAACGTAAACCACAATTCAATATAGAAGCTACGTTCAAATCGAAAGACGAAAGACAAGTTTTGTATATTTGTGTATTATGCTAATACTTACGAGGTCTTGAAGGCTACCCGCTTCTTTTCACTGTCAAACTGTTGGCCTATTTGGAGGATTTCCTTTGACCGGCCACTTTTCTCCAGCCTTGACTGTAGCTCGGTGACGAGATACTTACACACTGAAAGAACACACGTGGACATTTTGAGTTAATCATTTCACTGGGGTCCACGCCCCTACATCTTGAGCAGGAGGGACTCTTGTCGATATTGTCTTTGAAATGATTGAAATGATAATTGGTAAAACGTAAAGTAGGATAGATGTAGCCTCAGGCACAGGCAATATAAAATCTACTCTATGCACCCCCTAGAACAATTTCCATTAGGTTGGTTGGGTTATCTGAGCATAACCATGCTTGATGCCTTCAAATAATGACACTTCCAATCATTTAAAAATACAAAACTAACCCATCACAAACACAATAGAATAACAAAACATTCATGAATACATGCATGTAAAAAAAAGTCTCATGCGGAGCTTATCAAGGTCCGTTTTGTGCCTGACTGTGTGACCATATAGTGGTAGAGATACAAGAGAATAAACGGGCTTTAGTAACCACAAACCAGCACTAACCACCTCAACTAGTGCACAAAAGATAGGTTCTTCTATTTTTGAGCACACTTCCGTGACACACTGATGAAATAATCAATCCAATAAATATCTCTGTACAAAACTATTCAGCTCTTTCCTCGTAATCAATATTTTATGTATTATTAATTCAACTTCCAGCAATACGTATCCGGACTGTGGACAGAACAGTGTCAGAAATTAAGGTTTTATTTTAAGCACCCGCCGGGTGCAGAGGTTCTAAAACAATGCACCCGGAGATATTTCTGTATGAACATTACTATAAAAAGCAATGTAAAATTATGAAAAATCATGCATCATCCGGGTGCATACATTTGAAAATCATGCACCCTGCCTCAGAAGCATGCACCTCGGGTGCAGAGTGCACCCTTAATTTCGGACACTGTAGAAATATGAATGTAAACGTGGATTTTCTCCCACAAATAAGCGACCTTAATCGGATATGGAAGACTGAGTTATAGTAGTTTGATACTGTGTGTTTCTTGGTCCGATAACAAATAATCATATTGAAAGTAGGTAAATAGGCCACTGCATTGTCATCTCCACCAACAAGAACGGTGCTGACTTCATGGGTATTTCTTTTTCTTTCATTATTTTGAGGTAGGACCCCAAGACTGCAAATAGAAATTATCTGCAGGATCCGGAAACACACAATAAGTGGCTACGATAGTGATGTAGATCTATATTTACAGACAGATAGATCAAACAGAATAAAGATATCCTCTCTCAACAAATTACTCAACATAATTTATATTGATGTGTATTTGAGGATTGTAGGTTCCGAGACAGTATTACCGTAGAAGAATAGTACCTTATTTTTAGATATTTTTTGTCTATTCTGCCTATTATATAATTTTGTTTGTTGGGTTAGTTCAACATCTGGCCAACCTTTCAAGGTTCTTTCCAGACTGCACAAGGCAATGCTTTGCAGCTAGTTTTATGCCACATGGGCAGTGACCGAATCTATGAGATGAGGTGCCAATTTGTAGCAGTGGGACCCAATGCTATTTTATAGTTTACTGGTTTTCTTGATCTGGAAGACCAGGGGGTTACCCCTGAAGATTGATTCAGAAGAGAACAAAAAATAGTGCTGCCTCACTGTGATATCATGTCATAGGCCTACACAATACCCCACTCAGTCACATTTATTTCTGAGATATTTACTTCATATTCTGAGATTCTTACTTCATACCGAGGGGGTTTGCTATGATTTCCCGAATTTCTTGGGGTAAATTCACAGTTTAAGGATGATGCTTATCAAACTAAAGCCCTAATTACACTACTTGACAATACTCTTTCGTGTTGGTTAATGTTGCCCAACGCGAACTTCTTGCGTCAGGGCTGTATTAAGGCTATGTCACACTACGCATTTGATTGTATTGAGTACAAACACGTCTACCGCCCGCATCTTGGTTGATGCGCCCTGGGCCTCAGATAGTCTTAGGATATGTTCTGTCAAGGATGCCAGTCAAAAAAGTAATGGGAAACAATCTAAATATATATCCCTCACATCTTTTACATCACTAGGATTCATATTTAAATGGCTAACTCATCCCTACTCCTCAGTTTGTGGAGGGGGTACCTGTCCTAGTTGGCCCAACGCTAGGTGTGGCCGACCAGTCAAATCAACTGTGATCGCAGTAGTCGAATCCTGGCAGAAAGTTGTTCCTACCACACTCCCACCTGTAGATAAGCAACCACTTTGGGTACAAGCAATTCTAGCTTTGTAAAACATGTTTTCGGCCTAACGTCACTAGGCATAAGGTGGAGCCCTTAATAATGTTAACAACTTAGAGACGATACTGTGGCTTCAAGCCCCATTTCACATGTATATTATCTAAACATTAGTTTTCCCATTTCACATGTATATCTAAACTTTAGTTTTATTAACAAAAAAACACAACCCTAGCATGTGTAATGTAAAAATTGCCTGGTAGAATATTGAACTAGGGGTTTTATTTTACTGCCAATTGTGGGTTACTTTCAAGCATAATCTTTCTTTGACCATTCCAGTATGCTAACTCTTTCCAATCACAATCTTCTCTCCATCATAACTGAAGGTCAGAGGTGACAACGCTTGCATGAAAGGATAGTCTTTATTAATCAAAACATGTGCTCCCGTTAACAATAATCAGTCCAAGAGACCACTCAACCCAACACAGCCAATGCTCCTAGCCTTCCTGCCGGTCGGTCCACAAACTCCCCACAATAGTAACCAGAGATTGCGGCCTGCTACTCTATCTGAGGTGTTAGCTTATTGCTTGCGCAATGCATTCTAGCTCACTCTCTGCCCCGAGCACTATTTTAAACCAGCCCTGTGATGCAGCCTACTCTTCAACATCTATAGAGTTGAGCTTGACTGGTGTTATTTTATCTTTGATTAATTCCAATGATGTTTCGTTAATATTGTTCTTATATGTTCGTATCTTAGATAAGTATGTAGAGTCATTTGTTAGACTGCGTGATATTGGTCGCATGTCACGTACATTTATATGAGTTGAAATGTGCTAATAAATGTTCGTTATTTGAAGTTAAGGGGAGTTCTTCATTATTATTCGCTGTATTAGCTAGCTTTCATTCTTAATCCAGGTAGATCTTTATCTTGGATATTCGTTCGTTCTTCAGTGGTAGAAATTCTAAGTAAAGGGGCTCATTCCTATACAAAGAACACGCGCTTGGCAAGAGGTAATTTTATTATATCCATGTAGACATTCTGAAGATACAAGTATATAGTTCTTCCATCCATACAGTGCATGCTTTCCATCTCACAATGCTAACAACATCAGTAACATTCCAACCAGGTATAGCTATGGTTAAGCTTCCCCTTTCTCAAGGTCTATACACTCCGCAACTGTTGGGAGAGTCACCTCCCGTCGACCGATGCCGGAGACCATCGGTAGAGTCTCCATCATGTCCAGTACTCAGTCCGTAAGGCTAAGCCGAAGCCGTCCCAATCCTTACTATCACCTAATCGTAGCTGTTACTATAGTCTCGGCACTACCTGTCATGATCCGTTTGTTAGACTATTGCTCCCATGTGTTCTGATCGAAGTCTATCTTGGTCTGCTCGTCTATCCTAAGTTTCATACTGCTTATATAACGTTGGCCAAATGCTGGGCGCTATATGCATGTACTCTTAACACCTATGACATTGTTCCCTCTTTCATACTTCTCATTCTTACTTACATTAAACTAATTCTGTTTCTAATTCTACGTAAAAGCTATCGTAGATGACAAGACCTTTTATCCAATAGTACTCTCTTAAACTGGGTATTTCGCACACCGAACTCATAACGCTCCCTAACAATCTTTTCCGCGTGAGGGTGCCATAATTCACGACAACTCCATACACTATGCCTAAGCCACAGGACAACAGCGCCGCTTGGCACCTAGCGTTACATATTAGCATTACTTGTTTCACGATGTACCCTTGCCAGTACTAACGAGTTTACAATAATTACTATTAATTTCTAAAGAATATAATAATTCTTTTGCACTGGACTTCAGTGCAGAGTGTCACATTCTTAGCCCTGAGGTTGCTTTTTTCGCAAGATGGCTAAAATAACTTATGGACTTACACCATACAGTTTTGGTTTGTAATTTGCCTCCGAGCTGTACAGGGAGCCCCCTAAATTCACATGTCATTTTGAAAGGTGAAAACCAGAGTACCATGTAGATCTATAACTGGCTGTAACTCGTGAACCAATGCAGATAGAGATAAAATTCAAAAAGCATTCTACCATTTCTAGACATAATATCTTGCTGATAATACGTTCTTCAATATTTTTTTAACATTTTTCAATTTTTATGAAATAGATCTATACCTAACTGTGCATGACTGATCGAGTGAGTTGAGTCTGACTGAGGCCAAAAAAAAAGAAGTTGTGTTCAGGTAACATACTAGGTAAAAAAAAAAAAAAAAAAAAAAAAGGGTACCCGGTAGATAGGAAATCTTTTTTTTCTTTCTTTATTTTTCTTACCAAAGAGACCCGGCCAGTGTTGAAAATTTAGCAGCTAAAATATATGCCCTGAGCATCTGTTATGGTTTTCCATGCATTTTTAGGTCAATTCTTTTGGATTTTGACAAAAACTAATTGCTAATTTCCCCCCAAAAAAATTAGGGTAGATCTAGGGCCCAAAAATTAGGATAGGTATAGGGTAACCTGAACACAACAATTATTTTTTTTTTGCCTGAGCTATATATAGTTCACTGTGGTCTGGAGAATGCTCTGCAGTCTCCATCCCAAGGACCAGGGACAGGGTTGAAACTTGTGACTTGAAGTTGATGTTGGCAGCTGAGGTTAGATCTACCTACCTTCACACGGTCTGGGCTCCCTCACCGCTGGGTCGGTTGATGTGTACACTGGGTCGTCATCTATATACTTGCAGTTCGCCAAACTTATGGCACAAAGAACAGAAAGTAGGTACTTTCTGGCGGCAGGGAACATCTTTGACCACTCCGAGTCCGAGTGGCTTCCTCTCAAACACGAAGGCGAAGCGAGTGCTCAAACATCAACACGCCGCTGACTGTGACCTCCTGACCTGAGGTTTTCAACCAATCAGGACGCGCTTACTCGGACTCTCACGATTGGTTGATGGCGAAGAAGTCTTGTGCATGCGCTGGGAGACCGTTTTACATGATAAGTGATGACACACCTGTTTGTATTTTCTAGGTATTGGCTCTTGAAGAAGAAGAATCCGTCCACAAACGTTCACTAACTTCTTAGTGATTAGTTCCAGTTTTAGCACCAGATGGCAGCACCAGTCTCTTAGTGTCGCCACCTAGCGTTTCACGGGGGAACTACGGAACTGTAACTGGTTCTCGGCGAACATGTATGATTTTCTATAGAATTGGACTTATTCGGCTCACGACCAGCGCACCGCCCCTCCCATCGCTACTTCCTCCTCATCGGCTTCACCAAATTCGTGTTGACTGACCAGAGTCCACGAATTTTCCCATCATTTACAAGTTCATCTTCAATAGAGGTACGAAATGCTATTAGTTAAGTCAACATAGATACAGAAAATTTTAGGTTTGGTAAGTTATTATGCTGATTTACATGTCGATCGGAGTCTGTTTCGACCCCCGACTTCCCGGCTTCGAAGTTCCAGATGCGGAAGTCCGATCACAACTCGTAATCTACTGTAGTTGATCAGATCTATGTGCCAGAAACTTCAAAGGGTAATAGATCAAACCCTGAGTAGCTCTGCAAGATATCATTTCCATCGAATGTGAAACTACCTGCGATTGATATGTTTGAGAGTAACTGCTAAACAGGGAAAACACAGGGGATTTTCAAATTTTACCAAAACATTCCATTTACCTAATTTGACCAGATTCTGCAATTCTTGATTCTTAAACTATAAGGGATTTGACGTCTTGTGGTGGGTAGCCCAATTTTTTCTGTAGACGAAGGCTTTTAAATTTGAACAACTTGCTGGAAATGACAGGAGAAAAACGGACAGGAAAAACAGAGAATTTGAAAATGAAATTAACCTTGGTCTAGTAGACAACTAATTGTACTTTTACTTGTTTTAATTTCAGACAACCAACGACAGTTACTAAAATTTCAAGTAAAGAAAAAAAAACATCGTCATGCCTGAAAAACACAACTTCGGCATCACTCCCATCACCTGTCATTCCTTCAACGGGGACAGAAGTCGTAAGTATCATGCTGAATGATAATGATAAAAACCCTTCTATCCTAAGAAATATAAATTTAGTTGATGGGGATGAAGCTACACTATTTTTAAAAGATTAGGGAAGGTTATCAATGAGATAAGATAAGGAGTTGAAGAAGCAATGTCACAGCTCTATACGTTGACGCATTTCTTTTCTTTCCCATCATATTTGAAGCAACAAGTACGAAATTTTGGGATTGTATTTAGATGGTTATCCCATTAACTACAGTGGAATTCATAGAATGAAATACAAGGAATTTTAGAATGAATGATATAAGTAGAGATAAAAACACTGCTTGGCGACAAAAGACCCATCACAATCCGTTCCTTACATAAGCAGAGGTAAAAGACATGTTACTCTTACATGATGCACTGCCATGGAATTCATGCAACTCCCTATTCTCTCCCCCGACCCCAATAAATCCCCTTTATCGTTGACCATTGACAGAGTTGGCCATCTCCCCGAACAACCACGAGGTGCACATCTACCGCCGTGTGGCCGCTAAGTGGGAGCAGATCGCGACCCTCACAGAACACGTACAGCGCATCACGGGCATAGACTGGGCACCGCGCAGCAACCGCATTGTCACATGTGGCGCGGTTAGTACGCCTCTCTTTTCTGATCTATGATTGTATATAAATCAGAGTTGCTTTTCTTAGATTGAAACATGAAGTACTTCCAGTTTTGCTAATCTGTATATAAGTTATAGAAATCGAACAAGATGGTAATAGTTTACTTCACTTGCCTGTGAATACTACATGGAAAAAGTAGACCAGAAAATGGGTGTGTACTAACGGAAAATAAATTGTTCTCATTGCGTTCTTATTCTGGATGATTAAATGTTTTACGTGCAAATTGTAGATTTGGGACTTAGAATGAGGAGGGGATATGCTTTTCTGGGCCTTTGGGTTCTACCGTTATTGGTGTACCACACCAGAAACCAGCCACTGATTTCCAGTGTGATACACTGATAGCCCATGGCTGATACCCAGTGGCCCAGAAAGTTCGTTCTACTCTTCCTTCGATAACACTACAATCTGAAATTTGGGGGCTTTCATCTTAATGGAATTTTTAAGGTGTGAATATGGACGACATAGTAGTGGGTACTGGTGGTCATCAGACCACCAGATATTTGAACGAGTTTTCGTAGCATTTTAAGTGTTTGAAGGTTTACTTTTGTTGTTTCAGGATCGTAATGCGTACGTGTGGACAGAGCAGGGTGGGACCTGGAAACCGACCCTGGTAATTCTGCGCATCAACCGCGCCGCCACCTGCGTCAAGTGGTCTCCTCAGGGTACGGCGCTCGTTTAGTAACTCAATCAAAGGACTTCAGGTTTCATGACCAAACGGCTACTTTGTTGGGCCAAAATTATATTTTCTTTGAATACTATGAACGCTGTATTTGTTCATTTATTTTCGCGCTGTGCATATATACAACGTAGAGCTTTCTTTAATTAAAACATATAATGTCACATTTTTTGCGAAAATTCATATATGTGCGAAAATGTCTACGTTTACAGTAGATAGAAACAACTCTAGAAATTAATTCTCTGTCAAGCATAAGCGCTTAGGGTCTTGTATGGTAAATTTAACTCGAGAGAAACCCCAATTTAATATTGTTGATTTAAACCACATTTCTACACTGTGCTTATTTTTTATGAAGGCCTATTATATGCAATGATTGTATTCATTTCCCCGTTTTCCGTTTCACAGAGACTAAGTTCGCCGTGGGCAGTGGGGCTCGCCTCATCTCCGTGTGTTACTTCGAGCAGGAGAATGACTGGTGGGTCAGTAAGCACATCAAGAAGCCGCTCCGCTCCACCGTCACAAGGTAGGCTCACGCCCAGCCCACGAGCTTTATTAATATATAATAATCTAAATTCTAAAATGTCATGGATGTTCGATTTTGGCAATGCAGACACAAATCATGCACATACAGGGCTTGACAAATCATTTTCCCATCAACCAATGGACTCAATATAGTTGCCTAGTAACATTTTCTGGTGGTCCTGGGCTACGGACACCCGATTTGTCGGGCCCACTTGCAATCTCAAGTTTCAAGTAATGTGTTGCATCCCCACTCCCCAGCTAATCAGATAATATCCACTTCTTTTGACTATAGGATATTTTTCAGATAATGTTGAACTTTCCAAAGCCCTTACTGTTTTTTTTACCGTTAACAAAATTGTATAGTTATGTAAAATGCCTTGGAAAGTTTTACTTAGCTCAACTCTTCTGTCTAGATACAACCTTCATTGAAACTTATATGTTTTATCATTACAGCTTGGACTGGCACCCAAACAACGTACTGATTTCTTCCGGGTCGAGTGACTTCAAAGCCAGGTAAATTTACAGTGGCCCCGTTTTTTAAGATGATAGATACCACTTGTCCCCTTGATACTACAGCTGTTGAATCGAGCAGAGCGGTAGATAAGGGTCACTGATTTTAGTGATTCATGTATTGCATTATCATAAATCTACATAATCTTTTTATTGTTGAAAAGATGGTATAAGTATTACTATTACACATTTGTGTCTCAGAGAAATCAAATTGTATAGAGTAAATTTCGCTTCCCTTAAACTGCAGACATGTTAATTGTCAATATACATACTTTTGAGAAGTTGGGGGGGGAAATATACTGTAAAATATAACACCTACTCTATACTGTCACTTCTTCGAATATGTAAAACTTTTAGTTCTCTGCTAATACATGTAGAATAACTTAATCCCAATTGAGAAGAATAAGTTAATAAATTACAAAAAATAGACCATTCTTTTAACTGCCTCGGCCAGGGTGTTCTCGGCGTACATCAAAGAGGTGGATGAGAAGCCGGCGGCCACGGCCTGGGGCAAGAAGATGACGTTCGGTAACCTGATGGCCGAGTTCTCCAACGGCGGAGGTGTGTGGTGTAAGGTGGAGCACGGTGAGCGGGGCCGCCCGGACCACCACACGGGCCTTTCTAGTCACCTCTCGGTACAGTCCTAAGGCACGGCGCATGCTAGTCACACTGAATGGCTTTAAACCTCAAGACCAATAATCAGAAATACTATAGCTAGTATTAATTGATATTTGTTAAAAAGGCGAAAAATACAGACTTTTATGTGTGATACACGATGGAACTAGAATTTGAGGAGAGTGATGGGAGGGGGGTGGTTCGGATATGAGAGTCAGACTATCCGTAATAGAAGTCAAGAGAGATTTCCTTTTTCATTCTAGAATCTGTAGCAAATGTATGCAGTATTTGTTTTAACTTTAAGGAGGCTTTTCAATTTGCGTTCGGAAATTTGAAATCATTTTCTAGTCTTTTGTTGTGCCCTATGAAAATATATACAAGGTTTTTTTTCAAAATCTAACCTGAGCTTGCTTAGGGCTCATATGTAAAATATAAATCTTAAATCTTCTGAGAACTGTATACCGTTTAATATTAAAAGAAAATGGCAGCATTTAAGATAGACTCTTTTGATTATTACTCGAATACTCTACTTCTTCAACGTTTACGTTATAGTGAGCATGTAAAATGTTATCATTACACAAAGTAAAACTAAGAGCTATTGATATAGGCTTAAGATTTCAAGTTCAACAATTTTAGTATTTCAAACTCAAGTATTCATAACTTACACGGTTTTGCTTGTCTTGAGCTTCTGTTTATTTACATTTTAATAGTTTTTCTTTGTCTTTACCTCTTTGTCACGTTAATTACACACTTTGATTTTCTACATGGGCTTCACAAAACATAGTATCTTTCTTCATTATATTCACATGCGTAACTTACAACGAATATTTTTGGTTACTAGGCACGAACTCGATCTTTTAAAGAGCTGGGATTTTAAGTAATAAACCACTCCATCGTGTAAAACACGACCCAGATTGTAGGTCTCTATTGAGAAAAATTTGCATGGTCTGTCTCAGTGCCTACTGTTCCCGATGTGACGTCGGCCCGGTAGGCTTGGCGCGCCCCCTACCTCCACTATTATAAGCTTTCTCTACTTGCCAACATACAATCTCTACTGTTAATTCCATTTGACATGTAATGCCTATGCCAATTTCTAACTTATTTTTATCATTAAGTTATATACAGTGTCAAAATGAAGTATGAAAATGTCCTATAACTTTCCTTGAGCTTTCCGGAGAAATTTGCTTCATAATTGGCTTTTAGTTTTACAAATAGATAAAGTGCTTTATAGGGAGAGTTGTGCTTTTGTCAGCTCTTCTGGTGTTGGCTCTAAGACAAATTGAGCTTTATGTGAATATCTTGATTACCTTAGTTTGTAAGCTGATTCTATCCTATCTTTTTACCCCCAACGTTTCACGTTCCCAGGACTGCAGAAAGGTGGGTCACTATTTAAGACGGAGTGTCACTGTTTTTTCGTTTGGGGTAGTTCAACTCTAGTCTTAGTATATTCCTGTTGATTCCTCCTTTTGTTGCCCTCCTCCCCTTGAGTTGTAGTAGCTATTTTTACAGCATGGCCGATGTTGGAACCGAGTTTAGAGTGCAGTATACTAGTTGGTGTTTAGTCTTACATTGTTGGCGAAACAGTCAATACCAATGAAAGAACTGTTTGAGATAACAGTGTATTCTTTACCAACCACCTGTATAGAAAATTCAAAAATTCAAAAATGTATATAACTTAAAAAAAATAAACACTTTATAATATAAGTTAGTCCCAATCAAACCTAATATTGCATGGAAAGAAAAAGAAGGGTAACACAGCTGTATCCCCACAACTATCTTCTCCTAGTTCAATGCCTAGTAATATTTATTATAGATATAACGTATATATTTTAACGTAATTCAGAAAGTACTCTTTGAAACACACTTTGTAAATTGTATAACATTTTTCTGTGGAAATGCAATCTAAGAATGTCGTTGCTCATAGTGGTAGGTGACCAATACTAAAGGAATAGAAGCTAAGCTGATTTTGTTGTCCTAATAGAAATTAACATTAAAAAGTGATTGACAAGGAAAAGATTGCAATAGCCAGGCGTTAGCCTCCCATTTTGGTAACGCATATGGCGACGCATATGCTTTTCCTTTCACAGATTTTAACTTTAACTGTTTTAAATCATAAAATATTTACTAGCCTTCAAATCTATCCCCTATTGATAATAAATATCAGAAATACAGTTTTCTCCCAAATACCTTTCAATGAGATGGTAGAATTCAGTTTGTGTGTTATAGAGGATCTGCCAGACTTTGGGCGAAGCTTCAGTTTGGTACAGATCGATGTGTTAGTTCACATTTCGTTGATTTAGGCAACAAGTACTTTCTTTGCATGTTAAAATGGATAATGTTTTGTTTGTAAACATGTTTGAGCTCAAGTTAAAACGGTTTGGGGGGAATATTAGAACTTAGATGATTATACGGAGTTTCGTAAACTTTGTGAAATCATTGACTGGAAAACGTCGAGTTCTTAGTCTAAACGACCCCTTGTCTACCAATCTCCCTTCATGTTGTTCAATCATCAAACTGAATATAACTTTATAATAGTAATTTTACCGAAATGTACCATTTAATTCTAAAGGGGTCTTGTGGACAGTAAGTTATTTGTGATGATGTTTAAAATATATGTAAATGTATGACGTAATTCTCATAACACTTTGAATACAGTCTAATCCTATATAGAAGTATTTAGGTGAATTAAATGAATTACTGATTGTTCATTCCAAAAAAGAAATTGATTATATTCCTCCAAATTGGATAATTAGAACATAATGAAACAAATTGAGGAACCGAAGGACCTTAACAAAAGGAGCGTATGGGATCTCCAAAACTTTACTCAATTCAAGTATTTCTAGTACACTGAAAATCCATAACATCCTCACCTTACCTCATAAGAATTCTTCCTAGACCCATATCAACATTTTAAGACAGTAATCCCTTTAAAGACTAATGAAGTAGCGCATACTGATTGTTGCCCCGTGTCCCCGCGGACAGGTGGGTGGGTCCACGACGTCTCCTTCTCCGCCGGAGGGGACCAGCTCGCCTGGGTCGGACATGACTCCAGCATCTCCGTCGCCAACGCGGCCAACGAGATGGAGTGAGTACCACTACTCTATATTTCTTTAGACGTCGGGGATGTAATTTTCCAGATTTTTCCGGTTTCATATTTTTCTCATATTTCTTCATATCATCAACTAATATTCAAGCATATTACGATTTAAAATGTCTTCCCCGAGTTCCCCATTCCTGTTTAACTCTTTATTTTTTTTCATATTGTCATTAAACCAGTGTATAAAGTTTTACCACGGGGAAAATGAAAAAAGTTATTTGGGGGAGCCAAGCATTGAATCCGTATGGCAAATAAATAACGTATTCTATGAAATGACAGCTACTCCAAGGAGCAGGGAAGCTTTCTTTTCGTTGTCTTTTGATAATTAGTTTTCTAGTTATCGGTTTTACTGCTTAGAAATCCCTGTTGGTCGACGACTTGGTGTTTGGTGTGTTTCTGTCAGTAAATTATTGCCTCTTTCTCTACAGACTGATGACTGTGAAGACCAAGTTCCTGCCGTGTGTCAGCTGTACCTGGGTCAGCGACACCTACATCCTCGTCGCCGTAAGCTGCAATCCAATTCTCCATGAGCCTTTTCTAATTGTTATAAAGGCCGTTATTCCGCCTGTTTGTGTATGACAGAAAGAATATACCAGCTGTTAACTGAGGTAGTTCAGGGTTCCCACGCAGGTCTTAATATGTCTTAAAAGGTCTTAAATTGATAAGAAATTAAAATAAAGTAACCATGAAAATTCCAAATCCCTCTTTCAAATGAGTACATTTACTTGAAATTTAGATCATATAACATATTCTGAAATTCTGTTCGATATTTTGATAGGGCCATGACTGCATTCCCTTCCTGTACACCTACGACGGGCGGGAGGTGAAGTTCCACAGCAAAGTGGACGAGGGCAAGTCCCAGGGAACCACCAAGTTCACGTGAGTATCACGTCTTGTCGCAGACTGCTTAGCCAAGTCTTAAAGGCGTTAAACCCCAATAACCAACCAAACCAACCCAAGTCTTAAAAAGCTGTGAATAGATTTTCTTAAAAGTTAAAGGCATTTATAGTGTTGTCTTGGACATACTAAATACTCTCTTAGCAGAAATATTTGGAATGATGGTACTGGTTTTCTCTGGAAAATACTGAGGCCAGTTCCCCCAATACGATACTGTGGCTCCCGGCATATGTAGGGTAAAGTAGAACAATGACCAGTTCTTTTAGTTGCCAGTAACTGATTGAGTTAACCCATGTCCCTTTATGCACGTCTAGGGCCATGAAGCACTTCCAGAACCTGGACACTCGCGGTCAGACGGTGGACGACAACAAGACGGAGCTGGCCAGCATCCACCAGAACACCATCACGTAGGGGAATTACAGTGCTTAAAATGAGTATAGACTGAACTCTGCTCCCAGTGAGAATATGTAGAAGACTATTTTATTCAAGCTGGCAATATGTAGAGGGTTATTCCCCAATTTTGTATTGTAGATATATTCTGTTTCATTACTATTAGACACTTGTTGGGTTAACCCTCTCAAATTTTTATGTAAATGTAAAACTGAGCGTATACTTATATTTTATATAAATTGAATTTGTGTTATATAAAGTTATATAAAGGCGTTCCAATTTCATGTATACTTGATGTTGTGAACATACACAGAAACTGCTGCATATAACCACCACTCTCGATTGAAAATGTGATACCTGGCTCTGGCACATTCTCTTTGACCTTATTCCTTAATGTTGTTCCGTTTCAGCCAAGTGTCCATCTACAACGGAGACAAACAGCGGGCTGTCAAGTTCTCCTCCACGGGCATCGACGCCAAGCTCATCATCTGGGACCTCAAGGTGAGCCGCACTGATCTAACGCCTTCTTAATTCTTGAGCAATGTCTCGGGTCTTTTATAAAGGCCAGTCTATGGTCATTTCTGACTAGAGTGATCTGATAAGCGCCCAGGAGATTGGTTACATCGATTCAGAGAGAAAGTGACCGTATTCAGTCCATAGACTATACAGTAATAGAATGCCTCGAGATTGTCTTGCCTGATATTTTCAAAAACTGCAACGGTTGCAGGAAGGGGGAAAAGGCATCCATTCACTTTTACATTGAGAAAGTTCTATGTTTACACGGCGATTTGGTATTGTCCTTCAAATACGACAATTATTACCGCCTCCCTTCAGTCACTCGGAAAGGCTAGTCCCCAAAATTATTTTAAATTTTTCCAAAACCATTTAGAAAGGAATGGACTCCAGTTGATTGGTCAAATTGGACTACTGTAGATTAGAAGTTTACTCTATTCCTGTTGATTCTATTGATTAGTCCTGCTAATTCTGTTGATTAGCTGTCAATTCAATAAAGACTTATACGCACCTCTCTTTCAGCTCTAAAGTAGTAGTCCAGCCGTGGACTGGGTGGACATCTTCACCCGTCATGATGGAGTACCAAGAAGTCGCCAAGTCGTTTTAAGATGGACTCCAAATTTTGTCGAATAAGACTGAATAGATCAAGTTTGATATATCATATTTCATCTTAAGTAGATGTAAGATTACTCTACGTAAACTGTGTAATGATTAAAAGAACTCTTATGAGCATGAACTCTAATTCACCTTCATCTGTCATAGAAACATAAGGAACATAAGAAGTATAATCAAAATAAAGCCGAATAAACAATGAACTTATCTCGTTTTATTTCCATGTATAAATTATAAATAGTTAGTCACATAAGGTTCATTCTATACACCTAAATAGATTTTATAACGTTTTCATCTTATATTATTATTTCACCCCAACGTTTAGGTTTTACTGAAGTTTATATATTCAAAATTGTCCCATAAAAAGAGGACACGGCTGAACACACTTTTATCACAATTGTGCTATATAATAAATACATTGTACAATCATCATGCATTACATGGTTCTCTCCGAGCTATACACGGTCGAATATAAGGTATATCACGATCTGATAAGCTCATGTACAATTTATCAGTGGTCTCCATACATGTATTTGATTACTAACAAAGCACAGGCAAGTGAAAACCTAGAGTACACGTCGCAACATCCCGTTTCAGTCTTCTCGAACGTGTCTGTGCAGAAGATGGTTAATAGTTGAGTATTGTCAATGATGTATCACAGCCCCCTCATTGACAAAGTTTTCTCAACATGTCCACTTGAATATATTCATAATACCACTTGAATGTTACATATTCTGCTGGGCGTTGGAAGAAAACCAGTATACTGTACTAACATAACTCCAGGATTAATACCATGATTTAAAGGAAAAAAATCCCGACAAGTCCGCCTCACATCCTGCATATGGCCTCTAGCTGGAGCAGGAGGAGCAGGCGTGGTAGGGCCGCCCGCTGAGTCGGCTCCAACTGCTCCAGGAGCTGGTCAAAGGGAGCTGCTCGCCGCCGGCACCCCAGCGCCACCTGGAGGAGGCGGGCGAGCTGCTCCAGGCCGAGCTGCTCCTCCAGCCCGTGACGGAGGTCCTCCATCAGCGGGAAGGCCGCGTCCTGGGTCAGGCACATGTGGGCGTACAGCTGCTCGGGGACGGTGGGAGGGTCACGGATGGTAGGGTCACGGGTATTGGTAGGGTCATGGATGGCGGTAGGGTCACGGGTAGTAATTGGGTCATGGATGGTGGTAGGGAAACGGGAAGAAATTGGGTCATGGATGGTAGTAGGGTCACGGGCGGTAGTCTGACTACAGGCAATGGTAGGGTCAAGGAATGTAGGGTCATGAACAGTGGTTGGGTCATGGACACTGGTAGGGTCACTGACTGAAGTATGGTCACAGACTATGGTCGAATCATGCACAGAAACCTGGTCACAGACTTTGTGGAAGATCGTCGGGCCTTGGACACTTTGTGGGTCATGTTTAGGAACTTTCTTCTTGCTTGGGTCATGGAAAGAAACCTCCTCACGGACCTCGTTTGAATCGTGGACAGAAATCCTGTGGAAGATCGCCGGGTCTTGGTCAGAAACCATCTCATGGACGGTGTATGGGCCATGGACAGAAACGTATTCACGGACCGAATCCCTTTGTCCTCCGACCTCCTCCTTGGCCTTAAGAAACTCCATCCCCGCCTTACATCCATCCTGTTCGCCCCCAGTGACCCCGCACTCTGAAGCAGTGAACATCTTAGAGCCTGGGGCGGGTAGACCAGTAGTCGGGTGGGAGCGTTTCCTGCCCGGTGACTTATAGTGCTCCAGGAGGACTGGACTGCGGCCCTGCCTCACCCGGTAGGTCTTGGAGGAGATGGCAGGTCTGGTAGAGGACCCCTTAGTAGACTTAGCCCGAGCAGGGGAGCCGTGGGCCCGCCTCAACACCTGCTTGTAGAGGGACAACGTCGGGGCGACGCCCTTCTGAAAAAAGGGGATTTTAGGGGTAAAACGCAAGCAACAATCTTTGGACAGCACATGAAATAGGCTGAACACCATAAATCACATTTTTGGTGTTTTGGTATATTGCACCTAATGGATGACATAATTGCCCAAATTTACTATTATAGTATATCCTATCATGATGGCTTATAAACAGAGATATTAGTCCACTGGCGGATTTAGATGGGGGGGCGCAAAATTCGGCCAAAATATTCGAGAATTTTTTTTCCAATAGTGCCCCCCCCCCCCTTTTTTTTTTTTTCATAATCCTGGACCCGCCACTGATTACCGACCATATTTCATCTAAAATATACCGTTCAGTAGTTGTCTTACATTGTCCTTGGTTAGTGACTGGCGGTTGCACTCGGCTGAGTTGGACAATCTTGGACGGTCCACTGCAGCTTCAGCTTTGGGTGTGGACTGTGAATGACATCTCGACCTTTTGACCATAGAGTTTGGTTTGATCTGGAAATATTAATACTTTCAGATATAAAACAGAATACCTAACATTTTGAAAGTGTTAATAATCATTTAAGGGGTAATTAGTTTCCAAACAAATATAAACCAAAAATTAGAAGGTTTTCTTTTGCACTAGGCCTTTGTCAAATTAATAACCCATATAGTAGACACAGCGAGGTCTTTTGATATTGGCCAAAGGCAAATAGTAAGCTGTATTGGCCAATGACACATTTAGATTAATTTCTATGGAAATATACAATTCAAGCCTACAATATTAAACAAGAAAATACATATTTTTCAGTCCTTTGGACTGAAGAAGAATGCTTTGGTGGCGAAAAGTAATCATCTATACTTATCAATGACTTGTGACACCACCCTTGCTGGCTTCAAGAAACAGGTAGGGGTATGTGTCAAAGTACTTATCAAAATGAGTACAAAGCCCCTCCCTACAAGTATACAGCTGCTACTGCAATGGGCACAGGTAAACATTGTAAGGGATGAGAGGGGGTACTTTTCAATCAGGGTACATGGCCCCTCGCCATAGGCATGGTGCCACTGACCCTTACCTGCAGACAGCCAATGAAAAGGCAGGTGTCCAACTGTCTGGCAGTGACAGTGATTGACAGGTGCCAAGACCCCAGGCCCATCAAGAGATAATTATTACAAATTGTGAACAAGGCCCCACAAAAGACCAATTTTATGGCTCTCTGATTTTAAACAATGCAGAAGTTCAGACGGTAAAGCTTTGGGGGCATCCTTACTAATAACCAATACAGGACACCCCCGAAGCAATAAAATCCCAGTGCACCCATCTTACGTTTTCCTTGTCGGCCTCTGGACTGTCCACCTGGGGTTTGCTGGTGACTACCGGTGACGGTGTCTTGGTGACCCGAGGTGTCATGGCAGCTGACCGGTTGACGTGACCCGTGACGTACTTCTGGAGGGCAGGTATCCACAACACCTGCTCGGCCGAGGGTCTGGTCTCCGCCTGGCCCCTCAGTAACACAGAGATCAGGTCCTCCAGAATGGCGCTGTAGTGACTGCAGCAAGAGAGAGGGGGGCCGGTTATGAAAATATTTTATTTTGAGATAGGTTGAGACTTCACGTACCCCTTTTGAATATGAATATTTCAGAACGATTGATTATAATGGTGTTAAATTGATTGCCAATATTGCAGAGAAGTTTTGAGAAATCTGACGTCGTCTGTTTGTTTTTTGGTTTGAACCACCAGACTCAGTGGTTCTGGAGCTTTGGAATATTTCACCCTTGCTCCTGGATGTGTGAGGAGGTAGAGACTATACCCCTACACTTTTACCGATGCAGGTTTTTCTTTTATTTGCATAACCCAGTCATTGGCATTCGGGGGAACGCAAAAGGAAAGGGGGAGGTGGAGGAGTGAGAGAGCCAGTCAAGGCCAAAGGATATTTTGATATCTGTTTCTTTCTTTGCCCTTATTAAAATAGGGATAAAAATCAATTTGTAATGAAGATATATTACATAATTAAGTAAAGATAAATTAAATGCTTATCAATAAAAACAGAACAATTATACTCTAAGGATTTGTCAGATTTGAATGTATGAGTACATTTATTGGAAGCAAAAAATCAATATTGCTTTCAGGGCAACCTGGGCTTTCTGGTCTCTCAAAATTGACATACCTCTATACATAGGACCCATGTGTAGTGGGTGTCAATCAGTGACATATGTATCCAATCAGGAACCACCAATACCCAAGCCGCACCCCTTTTAGAGAATTAGGTGGGGTCATGGGAGAGGGAAACTGTAGAGGAGAGGGGAGGAGGGGGTAATTGTTACAAACAAGGGTATTCATAGCTTTTCACACCCCATTGTTTTTACACAATGAAAAACTTCCTATGGTAAAGCTTTGGGGGCACCTCTCATAATAATTACTATAGGACGCCCCCAAAGCAATAATTAGTCGTGGGAAAATGGGAGTTGGTCAAAAGAGATAGGACTATGTCCAAACACTGAAAAATCAATGAGAAGTGTCAAATGTCATAGCGGTGTAGCTTACGATATTGCATATAATAGAAACATTGTATATACAACTGATTTCATATTAAATGACGTCACAATGAATTGTACACGCAACAAGCTCCAAATATCTTATTGCCATACATTGTCGCATATAAAATAAGGTCAAACATAGTCGCATACTTAGTAGAGCATGTTCAGGCAGTGTAGGTTGGTTGGTTGGTTACTGTTTGCTTACGCCCGGATTAACTGCCAGGGTCATATCAAGGGCGGTCAGGCAATGTAGGATGACAGTGTAATCAACATGCTTCAAATTCCCAATTCTATATACTACTTACATCATTATAAATTGTCGCATGCAATGAAGCAAATTCACGTGATATTGGCTCGTACGTAGTGGACGCGGCGTCTGGCGTATAGGCATCGCCCAATGATCCTTATGTCCTTTTTAAATGAACTTATCGGCTTGACAACATGATTGGCAGTCTCTAACAAAACTGATCAGGATATGGCAATCACAGATCATACCCAAGTCCAAGGTAAATGTTCATGCAGTTGGCGGATATTGTCTTTGGATTAAAACAAAGTTTCAGATACCCGGTAATCTAAATAATAGCCTTAGTAACCTACCTTGGTATAGGTTTGTAGGTGCCGTTGAGTATCTTGATGACGAGGGCAGCCAGGTTCTGGCCGTCAAAGGGGTGGGTCAGGCAGCACAACTCGTACAGCACACACCCCAACGACCACATGTCGGACTTCTGGTTGTACCTGACCACCGTTAAGGCCACTTACACTTGTCTTCATGTCTTATAGAAGGAAATCTGTGATAGGTGTTTTGCATACTATTAAGTGACTATATTGAGAGACTTAATGCTTAAAGTTGAACAATAAACAGATGATTGAACTTCAAAGTTCACCATTGATTGAACTACAAAATTAACCATTGATTCGGTTGCATTACTTACATAGGTTGATGATATCATTATTGATTAAAACAATAACTGCGGTGAAAGGTTAGAATACACCTATATGTCTAAACTTTTTCCCAGAACTATGTTCACTGACCAAAAGGTAAATTGATGGTAAATATTCCTAAACAGATAAGCTTCTATATAGCTCAAACGTTGAGCGGCATAATGCTGTATATGTTGGAAACTCACATTATTTGATTGCATGCATTTGTTTCTTTACTATTCTCTTCTTTTTTTGTAATGATATACCAATAGCTTGACGACCGTCTCAGGTTCACCCTCAGGGAAAATATTGTGTGATTGCACCTTTGTGGTTAGGCTGGGAGGCTGTGTAAGGATGTACTGAAGTGGATGGTCAGTCCAGACTTTAATTTAGCTATTCTAGTATAAACTAAGAATCAGGGCTTAGAGTGTGACACTCTATGTTGACTGAAGAGTGTAGAAGGGAACGTTTTGTAAGTGGGACCATTCATTTATAAGGTGCAGTCCACGCACTAGCCAGCAGAGCACTGCCCGCCGTTGTTGGGCATACATCCTGGAAAGATTGGTACTGTTATGGACAGATGCTGGAATTGGGAGGAAAAGCAGATACACTGTTAGTTAGGCTGGAGCGTTGGCTGGGTGTTATTGAGTGGACATTACCCACATTTGGAGATTAATAAACTTCAACCTTTCACGCGAATGTCATGTCTTTCATAATGTGGAACTACGTTATGGATTGGACATGCAGTCTGGTTGGAGATAGACTGCGGAAGGAGCTAGTTGATATCCATGGGCATAAAAAATAACAAAACCGATAGTACATGTAACTCTAACTGGATATTAGATCTCTATAGTTCAAGGATACGGCATCTGCTGGCAGATCTCGGGGCTGAGGTAGTACGGGGTGCCCACGGCCGTCGTGGCGTGGTCCGTCGTACTGGACAGAACACGAGCGATGCCGAAGTCCCCCACCTTAATCAGGTTGTCCCCCGACAGGAAGATGTTCTGGGTCTTCAGGTCTGTGTGAACAGTGTTCGCAATATGTATTCAAATGATATTATCAAATGGATAAAAAGGGCCCACAGTAATTACTAATGAGAGCCACTTGATAAAAACTTACTAAACACATAATGATTTAAGCCTGTATTCCACGTCGATTTTGCTGCAGATTTTAAAATTCGACAGTGGGAACAAAGTTCAAATATAAAAATGTTATACATAATTAGAAAAGTCTTACAATTCCCATTCAAATGATATACAGGATGTGTAGGTTTTTGTGGGTTTTTTTCATGCCAAATTCTCAGAAAAAATCAGCCAAATGCGAAATCGGCAGAATAAAATCGGTAGGCCTATGTGGAATACGGCGTTAAGATGTATTCAGTAGGCCTAATCTGAGTCCAGGGAAAGGTCAGTAATGAGATTCCCATACTTTTGCTTATTTATGTGTTATAAAATGAGAGTCTATGGCGAAATGTCAATGCAAATAAATATGTTGGTATAGGGAAAATATCTTGCCGTGAGTGGAACCATTCAATATATCTTACAATAGAGTGGCAAGCTTCTCTCTGCTCATCAGCGAAGTGCTTGGTACTTGAAACCAGCGTTAGTAGTATATGGAAATGGGTGTTTTATAATGGTAAACATTTTGGAATAAAACTCGTTCTATTTATTAGACAGCAGAACTACCGGATAGCCAGTAATCTTATTATGAGGATAATTAAAGACCATTTCACTGGTATAACTGCATATACTTTGAACACCTTACCTCTATGTACAATATGTAGGCCGTGAATGTAGCGCAGAGCGAAGCAAATCTGAACGAACCAATCAAGGATCACCTGTATGGCAATACAAAGGCTATCATTTGTCAGCACACAATTATGATATACTTTATCCTTATTTTGTTTTTATACATAATCTCAGATGGTAGACCTTTACATAAAAAGGGTATTAACCTTTTCATGGCCAGTCAAGTTAATTTTAAAGGGGTATAAGGATGTTGGTGTTGCACATTATGCTTACAAATGTAAACCTCTAATATAATATAGCATAACTTTTTGTATAAACAGCGAGGTTTCCCTGGTAGCCACATGATACTGTATTTTAGACCCCTCCTTGGGCCAGGCTAAAGATACCTACCGGCTCAGGGAAGTGAGACCCATGTTGTTTCTGTATTCGTCCATGGAGATCACCTGAAAAACATACAGCTGACTATATGCTTACGTTGGTGTGATCAAGGTATCACGTTCGTAATGTAAGGTATGTTGTAAGCAATGACAATTTGTTTCATAATTACAGTACACTTTGTTGACAAAGATCGCCAGTATTGAACACATGATTAAGTGAGTTTGGTACATAATTCCACCTTAGGCTTTCAGTGGCACTATTGTGCATTCACATGGTATCTATGGCAACATGTCTGTCTTCATCTGTTCTTTACTGTATCTGATCTAGACTTACAATATGCGAAATCCACTGATGCTTATTTCATATCGTCATCACAATCTGTGAAACAATTAAGGGACAGATCAATGGAGCTCAAGGGGGTCAGGACCCCCCTTTGGTACTTATACTCTCCATCTGCGTAGGACATGACAATGTTGAGCACACTCTATTAAACCCTACCTCCATTGGCATAGGACATGGGAATGTTGAGCAAAAAGTTGTATAAGAGCACACTCTATCAAACCTAACCTCAATCGGCATAGAACATGACAATGTTGAGCACACTCTATTAAACCCTACCTCCATTGGCATAGGACATGGGAATGTTGAGCAAAAAGTTGTATAAGAGCACACTCTATCAAACCTAACCTCAATCGGCATAGAACATGACAATGTTGAGCACACTGTATTAAACCCTACCTCCATTGGCATAGGACATGGGAATGTTGAGCAAAAAGTTGTATAAGAGCACACTCTATCAAACCTAACCTCAATCGGCATAGAACATGACAATGTTGAGCACACTCTATTAAACCCTACCTCCATTGGCATAGGACATGGGAATGTTGAGCAAAAAGTTGTATAAGAGCACACTCTATCAAACCTAACCTCAATCGGCATAGAACATGACAATGTTGAGCACACTGTATTAAACCCTACCTCTATTGGCATAAGATAAGGGGACGTCATGGTAATTTTGAGCTTTTTTGACCCCCCCCCCCCCCGTCATGTTTTGTCATGCGACCCTTGACCCCCCTCTAAAAATGACATCATTTCAAGAGGACCCCCCCCCCCCCAAATTGCAGAAACACGGGTAGACATAACAGGGCCCAGGGCCTCAAGGCCATTTAAAATCAGGTCAGGCCCCTTGAATTTCTTTCCTACAAGCAAATCTGGCCCTTAAAAAATTGTTGGTCTTAATTGAAAATAGGAATTTCAGCATCCAATATCCTGAATGCACCTATGATTTTTCTTTGAAATTCTTGAAATTGAAATTTTTACAACATGATGTCATTCACCACATTATCCCCCCCTTATCATGTTTGGTTGGTTGGTTATTGGTTATTGGGGTTTAACGCCATAGCAACATCTAAGGTCATATTACGGCGAGAACAGGATTTGACAATTCTGTCTTTGAGGATCGTATCTATGGAATGAACGAATTTATGAGAAGATAGAGACCATACCCCTGCACATTTACCGAGGTAGGTGTTCTTTAATGTGCATGGTACCATAGACAGGGCCACACACACAACAGCCGGTGACTCTCTAGGAGTCTTTGATAACCCAGTTGTTGCCACTGGGAGACATGTAGAGGGGAGTAGCAGCCAGCCCACCCCAGCCCAGGATTGAACCCGCGCTGCCCGCGCAACAGGTGGACACGCTGACCACTACACCACCCCACACGCCTATATCATGTTTGGTCATGCAATCATGAACCCCCCTCCCCCCTGCTTCATGACATCATTTATGGACGGCCCCAAAGACAATGTTGAGTGCACCGTATCAAACCCTACCTCCATCGGCATAGGACATGACAATGTTGAGGACGTTGTATAAAACCCTACCTCCATTGCGATAGGACATGACAATGTTGAGGATGTTGTATAAAACACTACCTCCATCGGCGTAGGACATGACAATGTTAAGCACACTGTATTAAACCCTACCTCCATCGGCGTAGGACATGACAATGTTGAGCACGCTGTCCTCCAGGAAGGCCTCTCTGTACCGGATGACGTTCACGTGGCGACACCTGGCGAGCACCTCCACTTCCGTCAGCGTCTGCTGGCGTTCCTTGGCGTTCAGAGCTCCCACCGACACCTCCTTGATGACGTAACGTCGCCCCGACGACAGGTGACGTACCAACCACACCTTTCCAAACGTGCCCGACCCAATGAGCGACGCCTTGTTGTATTTCCCCGCCATTTTAGTATGTATCTGCAAACAAATATTTTCAGATTATAAATACATGTGATTTCAGAAATATGCCTACATTTTTGACAAGCCCACTGCTTTTCCTGATCACTTTTCCTATCCAGTATCTTAAAGGGGGCTTGAGATGGGATGGGTTGGGGGTCCATCCCTGTTCAGCGTCTCATTAAATGCTCATGGGAGCTAGACCAATTCAAGTGACAACTATGAAGATCCATACATGTATATCTTTCATCATACCAGAATAACACGCATGCTTCTAAAATCAAGTTCTGCATCCCGATATGCCCCAGGACTAAGACAGGTGGACAATATTTTCAGCAGGTCATCTACAATGTTACCAGATATCTCTCTGCAAATTCAGCGTTAAAAAAAGTTAAGTATCATAAACAATTTTTGCCCCTATATCAATTTCCTTTGTAATAAGCATAACTGTAAGAAAAAAAGTGTAACCCATAATGAATTTTCTCTACAATAAACATAACTGAATTCTTAATAAAGATAATATGACCAAGTCACCGCCCAATGCGTTTAATAGTGTCATTCCCTGCCCATGGAAAATTGTCATGGAAATACGTTTTACAAAACTCAAGGACCATCGAGAAATGGTCACTTACCTATAGCTCTGGAAATGGCTATAAACGTGCTTCTCCTGGTAGAACTAGACTACAGCGTCAAGTGGTGTCGGGCAGAGTTCACCACGGGGTGAACATCTAAGTCCAACTGATGAAGAATAGTTATAATTCACCCGAGCCTCCTTTGCTAAGACCTATACCTTTGATCAAATATACTTGGACATATGCAGGCCTCCCAACGTCGTGGCTCAGGTCGGAGGGTCTGTTTAACTAAAACAATGTGATGGGTGTCCGAGTGAAAATGAAGACCCTGGCCATGTGACCTATCACCTTGGGTCGCTGTTGTGAGTGCCGAGAAGGGCCTTCGACCTGTTGGCGGAAGGGGCCCTTTTGTGCGACGCTTGGGGCAGTCATTGAACATCCAGTCAAGTGTGAACACTGCTATAATTGGCGCGCTGCATGCTTTTTATCAAGACATTACATACGTTCATGGCATGAACAGCACAAGTGTCAATTACCTTCTACAACATAGAAAATACCATGTACACGTATTCTCTTATTTTCGGTATTAGTTATTGGTACTTTTATATAAATCGCAAGAGGTCTTAGAGGTCTACCCTAAAAATAATAACAATATGACATTTTTCACAAAACGACAATTATCATGATTATGCTATGATAGTACTTGTGTCCTGCAGGTATCTTTAGTATAATTATATAACAACTTACTAATTTTGGCCCCGACCTATTTGACTTTATGATTCAATCCTCGATTGGCTAACTCGGGTCACAAAAATGAAAGAGGCATGAATGTAAATACATAATTGTTAAACTAAAAGAGTTGTTCTCTTGCATCGTCGTCACCTCTTGGCTATGGCCGCACATCTTATAGGTGTATCTGTAGTACTAGTAAATAACTAAATGCAAATATCTTCTATACCAATAACATGTGCACACGATTATGACCAACACCTCCATAAACACCTTGAGGTAAACCCACCAGTCAGACACAAGCAACAAAACAAAAAATAATGTTTGCCAATTATTCTCCCTCCCCCATCCCAATCGATTACATATATATCGATATAACTAGTGAGGATGTATGGATTAATTTTTTAAAAGATATTGATCAATTTTCTATCGTTTTCCGCATATTGGACTACTTTTAGCTATTTTTACAATAATATAATCTATGTCAGTGACGTGCACAACCCGGTAGACATCAATTATTATAAACATAAATCATGTTCAATTGTCCTTCACCATGTTTAACTATTCCCCATTCAATCCGCCCAGATGCATGTTATTGAATTAATGCTTGAGTGACGTGATAAAGGTAAAATCAGCTACGCATGATTGCTTCTATTTCAGCCACTTATGAAATTACCCTTAATAACCAAATTCTCACATCATTCCAGTCAAGAAGAATATTGACCCTACTCCTCACCTCCCAACATGCATTTGCACCCCTGAATTATTGTGCCCTGTTCAATAATTTTCCAGATACAATGTTATCCCCGTACTATTTAGATATTGCATTGGTATGAGTTATGATCATAGAAGATATTTCAGTTCCATGTTGAATAATACATCTGTTCTGAGATGTATGTTTTTTCTTTATTCATAACTATAGTTAGAAAAACTTGCCACAACTGAACCACAAAAGTAGCTTATTTTTGGATGGCAGCCAATAGTATGATCCAGGTTACTCGTTCTACCGGCACCAATAATCCCCATATCACTTACACAAGCTCGAGCATTTAATGTGGTCTTGTCAAAAGGATCGAGTGGATATAATTGGCGGCAGCTGGAAAGTAAATATATATAGAAGCCGAGGTTATACGAGATCACATTTTAGTATAGGCCTATTCCCCCGGGCAAGTATAGTATACCTATCACACCAGGGAGCCTGGGGACATTGTGTAACACATGCGCCCACAAACACACATGTATTTATGTAAATGTACACGAACACACACACACACACACACACACACACACACACACACATGCACACACACACACACGGAAATATCAAATTGATTTGACATTTTCATCTAGAAAGGATATATATATATATATATATGCATCTATGATGCAGACTGTTTTTTAACTCCTTTACTTTTTAATTTGCTTCGTACAGCCGTTTAGATCCCACAGATTGCGGTTTTGAATTGCTGTATTTCCCCAGGGTTTCCATGGATTTCCTTCAAGAACTACTTGAATTATTTGTAATTGAGGAACTTCAAATGGCAAACCAACCCATATCAATTAGATTTTTAGAAATCTGATTTGAAGCATTGAGCAGGGAATCAAACACCCTTTTAAACGACATATTTGCCGTTTTTGTATGTTGAAGACTCATTAGAGTTTCCAGATTGAAAAAATATGG
The DNA here is from genome assembly GCA_936440205.1 of Lepidonotus clava. Lineage (NCBI taxonomy): Eukaryota > Metazoa > Annelida > Polychaeta > Phyllodocida > Polynoidae > Lepidonotus > Lepidonotus clava. The sequence goes on along the minus strand of OW387135.1, from coordinate 48,846,361 downwards.
AAAAACTATGGTTCTTCTAGGCGGCCACGGGCGGATTGGGGAGTATATTCTCGGGCGGCCATGGCCGGAAGAGGGTCTAAATGTTTAATCAATTGGATTATGTATCTTAAACTACATATATGCGATTCACAACTAAAGTTATATCACAAGATCCTATTGTTTCGACCCATTCTAGTTCCGCTGTTACTTACAAATTGAGTGTAAGTAAGAATTCCTTAGCCATGTCATTTTACTGACGCCAATGCAATTCGCGGTCAAGTTTTAAAAAGTGAGTAAAATACACATCTTTCGTACATTAATTTCATAACTCAGGTGTATAACAAATAAGCATCACGAGAGAGTTGCAGAATAGCACTCCAAAAAAATGTAATTGAGTTTTATTAGTACCCCAACTCTTATAGAATACATACCGAGCTAATCCAAATATCACTCTGCATGACCGAACCAAATTTGTTTTTCGTTTTTTTTTTTGTGTCCTACAGATTATATCTCGAGGAATCAACAATCAATATACATGTAACAAAATTGCACTAAGATTTAGCATATATGAAACAATTTGCAAATAAATCATAATGCATACAATTTTGCGTCGTACAGTTCACGGAAAGCTGTAGATCGTGCGTGGTGCCAACTTCACTCTACTGGCGTTGTAATCGGCTTCCTTCCAGCCTATATTGTAGTATTCCTTGTTAAATGGAAGGTCACACTAACGACGACAGGTCAGATCAGTGTACTACAATCTTCGTACCACGGTGGATATGTTGGCATGAACACCAGACTATGGGAACTAAACTAGAGCTGCACGTTGTATTGTTATAGGGTCAGATATTAACCATGTATTGTACAAGTGAGCAAAACGGAAAGTACACATCCTTAGGGCAAGAGGCATACATATGAAAGGAAACATCTATAATTCTGAATTATAACTAACCTTATCATACGATATGGTTATGGTAACGTAACTCTGTGGAAGAATGTGTTTAAAGTGCTTATTTGGATAACGAACTTGGCAATACATCTCATTCCAAGGTAAGTTGCACACGTGGTAAATGGAATGGTATAATTTATTTTATCCAATTCAATTGTTACATTATCATAAAATAATGAGCTTAGAATTTTAGCTGTAAATAGGAATATCCAATACATATCATTTATAACTTTATACTTTAAAAGTTTATTATCGTGAAATGCTAACATGGTATCTAGTGATGTATTCCAATTATGACTTCTACTGCGCTTAGGGCGCCTCACTTGAAAGTAGTCATAATTGGGTCATATAATTTTTCAGATATAGCGCAATACGTTTAATGGCGATAGGATTATATAATATTATGTATAGTTACAGTAACGTCCAGACTTCAGTTTGAGGATTGAGTGCGTCTAAGATCCCCGCAAGGTTATCAATACCCGTACATGGTGGAGGTCCTATAATTATTTATATAGAATTAGTAGGTTTGGCGCGAACGACATTTACAACTCTGTCCACCAGAAAAAAAGGCTCTCATGTAGACGATTGGCTACAGATTACCTCCACACTAATGATAATTTGTTACACTTCTTATATCAGAACAGCTTTGCTCTCAATCTTTACCCCAACTCCACCTATTTTGTTCTAACCATGATTAAATACAGTGTGTGAGTCAGGTTGAATATGTTATTTTGAGATAAACGCTGTTATACCAAAGATCAGGGAATCGGTGTTGCTTTTCACCAATATACTGTTTCATCGTTTCCATGTTTCTCCCCTTACCTGCCCCTACCCCCCCCCCTACCCCCTTTACTCTTCTTTTATTCAACCCATAATTGCATTAAATAATCATATTCAAATCATTTCATAACCCTATAACCTTGTATGGTTTCCTTCATTCCAAAATAACAAAAGAAAGAAACAGTGAAAAGCAAAAAAGGGTGGTTAAATACATTTTATGCAAATCTCCCTTCATATCCTACTGTTGGATGCATGAGAGTTTGAATAATCCTCTTAGCGAAGGGGAATTTCCACCTAGAGCTTTGGTTGGGTAAATGGTGGGGGAAACATGGAATTGCATAATATTGTCATTCGCCACTGAGGTGAGGGGATATGTAAACGAGATCACAAGCTGAATAATTTGCTACCATTCACTGTTTCCCTTAAGGCCTTTTGGGTTTTATAAAATAATCATCAGGCTAAAGTTATCATGTTGTTGTTTATAAGTAGGTGGGGTGTAAAGTTGAGAAGAAGGCACAATGAAATAGCTATTCCAGGTAATTTTAATGGCGATAAAAGGGGGGAAAGAAGAGGGAAAATGAAAATAGTGAAACAACGTATTGGTAAAAAACAACTGACACTTAATACCCTGATCATCAAACCATACATGACAGTGGAGGGGAAACACTGAACACCAGCCAAATCTGTCAACATAGTGGCCACTATGCAGACATACATCGGTGCAGTGGTCACTATACAGACATACCTGTGCAGAAGCCATGCACTTTGCAGACATAGTTCATAACTACATGTGCACATTCCAGAGACCCATGCGAATGCCCCTATTGTAGACTTTGATTTATTATTCAATATTATCATATATATATATATACTTGGAAATTAAATAACAATAGAAAATGTATGCACTAGCATTTTGTTACCATCACGCAGAAGGAATTTATAATGAATCAAATGAAACTGAAAAAAAACACAATTTGGAAGTCAAATGTAAATTAATACCATTTTCCTGGTAGGCCTATAGGTTGTGCTGCCAGCCGTCAGGATGGGTAAGGAGCGCCAGGCGTGTTCGCGGGCGGCCGGCGTCATGCTCATTGTCTGCGGGGTGCCCGTCCTCGTCGTCGGACTCGTCCTCGTCTTTGTCCTCAAAAATTACCCGTAAGCACCAATTTTCCACATTATTTTTGTTCATTGATACGAATTCAGCCTAAGCCTCCATACAATACATAATAATAGAGTATCATACTTAAGGTCACCCTTAGTTCTTAAAAAAAACTGGACTTGAGGAGGGGTTGACCAATATGCTAAGTCCAGGATTTAATTGTTTTTTTCCATAGAAAAGTGACCTTAATTCTGAATTGACCTTAATTCTGGTTTGACAAAAAGGTGAGACTCCACTGTATATATGTAAAAATGCAGTAGATATGAAAAGACAATAATTATATACATAAAACACACAGCATAATTCATCATAAATCCATTACCTTGTATTTGCGTCAAAAAGCAAAGCTGGGATCACTGTTTTATAAACAATCAATTTTTTCCGCTTACACATTTAGGCATTTTCTGTGTCGCGAATCTGCTGTTCTATATATAGATACTCATAGGCCTACATCTTAAATACCTGATGTTTCTGAATATTGAACTAGTGACAATTCTAACTTTCCACCGTCGAAATGGATTTGCAATTAAACTCTGCAGTGAGACACTATTCAAAACCTACCAAAATAATTCAAAGAAGGGACAAATTATGTTAGAGGAGATACGAGGCATAAAAAAAAATTTTCATTCAAAAAAAGTTCACAAATTACAAAAATCTGCCAACCCAGATTTTTAACAAACTGAACTTAGAAAGAAATTTGAAACACAAATTATGATATTTCCCTTTGCCAATAGTGATATTGCTTGATACTTGGAAACTTCTTTAAATCATTTGAAAAATCAATACGTATTTGCTAATTACCTGTATGTATTATCATTGACCTCAGACCTACGTACATCCCCGGCCTGGTGATGCTGGGCGTCTCGGGGGTGCTCCTGATCGGAGGGGTGGCGGCCTCCATCTCCTCCTGTGTCTTAAAACACAAGAAAAAAGTCGAGGACTACAGTGCCAACCAGTACAGGATGCGCCGAGGAAGTCAAACAGTAAAAAACCTACATTTTTTTTATCTCACTATATACCTCCTTCATTTCACATAGCAGGGGCGGATCCAGAGAGGGGCGCCCTATTACAAAAAAATGTCTCCGGACCCTCCTGGGCTGAGAATTTTGCATTAATAATTGTTTTTTATTGAATCAAGGGCCCAATCACAGCTGTCACAATCAAGTTGTGCTCTTCTAATGGCCAAAGATAGGGGACGCTCCCTCTAAATCAGCAATTGCATAAGTAGTAAAAATTAAAGTCCAGCTCGCCTCTTCGACGCAAAAGTCAGGTCTTGCCCGGCTCACCAGCAAAACATTTACTACTAACTGCTATAAAAGAGACTTGATTATATTTGGTTGATTTGGAGCTGGTGAGCCGGGCAAGACCTGACTTTTGCGTCGAAGATGCGAGCTGGACTTTAATTTTTTACTTCTCGTGAGCGGAACATTCTAAACTCCACTCACTTCCTATGCCACAAACTGTTTTAAAAGAGATTCTATATAAATGAAAGTTTAATAGTTTTCAAGGTATGTCTATCTCACCACATACTCGTACAAATGAGTTAAAAGGTTATGCAATTGATAAATAAAGAACACTAGAATTAAAGTCATATGAAAATTTTTATTTATCTTTACATCTTTACATCTTTACATCTTTAGATCATTTACAAATGAATCAAAGGTTATCTTTACTTTCCAGTTGAACCAAAGCCTGCTATTCCTCTCTCAGTTTGATCTAATGATACTTCTTCAATCAAATCAGCAATAAAAATTCTCTCTAAAATCATTACATCTTTACATCTTTAGGTCATTTACAAATGAATCAAAGGTTATCTTTACTTTCCAGTTGAACCAAAGCCAGCTATTCCTCTCTCAGTTTGATCTAATGATACTTCTTCAATCAAATCAGCAATAAAAATTCTCTCTAAAATCAACTGAGCTATTCTATCACCTTTTGCAATTTTAAACTCAACTTCACCAAAATTAAACAAGATAACGCATACATTCCCACGGTAATCCGGATCAATTACTCCGGCACCGACATCAATAAAATGGTTGTATGTAAGGCTTGATCGTGGAGCAATACGGCCATAGCATCCTTCAGGAAGTGCAATTTGAATATCAGTTTTAACTAATACTTTTGCTTTTGGAGCTATAACGTAATCATAAGCGCTGTATAAATCAAATCCAGCTGCTTTTTTTGAACCTCTTGTTGGAGTTATCGCCTCAGTACTTAATTTAGCAAATTTAAGTTCACGATTAGATTTCATTTTGGAATTGCAGATAACAAGGCCTATATCAATCGTACTATAATCAGTAATCACAATATAATTTAAGGGAAGATAAGAGTCGAATGACTTAAATTACTTTTGATTATTTATCGGCTCATGAGTTGTGTAGATGGCAACCAAGTACAAACCAGTAACTAAGTACTTATAATAATTATAATCTCTAGTGACGTAGTCACTTACGTCAATACACCATTATATACGCTAGGTGGCGCAAATGTCTAATTGATCAATTAGGGTCAAGTAATTCACAAGATGTCGTCACAACTACTCGCGGAATAACGTTGCACGTCAATTTAACAAAAGATGTTAACTAAAGAATCTTCAATTGAATTAAATATAAGAATGTAAAATAAACATCTTAAATATGCTAACGATACTATTTTTATAATCATAAATTTCAAAAGCACGTAAACATTCAGTTATTAAAACTACATTTTCAGGAACACCATTCCTACTCCAAATTACTTGAATGAAGCTCCTTACACATTATAATTTGTCAACCATTCACATTCAAACTAAGCGTTAATCCGATACGCCCTCTCAGTTGTCAGTAGGCTAGAGGTAATTTTTGATAGACTCGTGCTGGAAGTGTTGCAGGTCACGCACTTGGTTGCCCTTTACACAACCCACGAGTCAATAGACAAACCAAAGTTAATAGATCCAAACGAATATTTCCTACTCGGTTACTAGTAGTTATATTCGATAATTTGTCACGACGATAAATATTTCCTACTCGGTTACTAATAGTATTAATACTTGACAGATATATTCATCTTAATGGTATTATATATATATATATATATATATATATATTACTTAGTTACTGGTTTACTTAATCTAATATGTGATCTAAGTATTCGCTATGTTTACCATATATTATAAAAATAAAAACACAACAGCATAAATGTTGTTAAATTCCAATTTTATCATATACCATTGAAACATTACATTAAAATATGTTCGGACTGCTCTTAGCTTTATCATACAAACATTTAGTTTCATAATTATACAAACAATTAGTTTCATAATCATCTCAAGTCTTGATTACAACAATCTTCAAACATCGTAGACGCACATCTTCTCCACGATCTTCAACCATATTTATAGCGCACCTGACACGATCTTCACCAGTCATGATTGAACCGCGCACGATCTTCACACCAGTCATGATTGAACCGCGCACGATCTTCAAACCAGTCTTGAGTGAACCGCACATCCTTCAAGTTTGCGCAAACATAATATAAATTCTACGAAGATGTCTCGGTAAAGATTATGATAATATTTAAGTTTGAGGAAAGCTTAGCTCTATTGCTACAGACAATCAAACTCCTGAGAATAATAATGTCAGATCAAACTTTCCTCTTATTTCAATATATGATCTTCACACATTAAGGAAAAGTTTGAAACATTATTACTTACAAACTTCCTTCTGAAGCGTAGCTCTATTGCTACACAGACAAACTCTCTCTGAGAATAATGTTGTCTGCATATAAGTAATAATGCATGCAACACTTATTACACAATTGTAAATCAAACTTTCCTCTTACATGAATTTGTGGTCTTGGTCATTACCTATCAAGCTACAATGCAGATAGGTTTAGTTAAAATACATTTTCAGAAACTGAAATCACATGTATATAGTTTAAGGAAAAAGTTTGAAACATTATTACTTACAAACTTCCTTATGAAGCGTAGCTCTATTGCTACACAGACAATCAAACTCCTTCTGAGAATAATGTTGTCTGCATATAAGTAATAATGTCAACAAAATATATAATAATGCATATTACACTATTACACAATTGTAAATCAAACTTCCTCCTACATGAATTTACCAAACGGGTTGCAATATATTTGCAGAGGTTGACCTAATGTTAATATTTTGCTACAATGTATTTGCAAAGGTCGAACAATTCCCGTTAATAAGTTTCATCCGTGATTCAGAAACTGAAATATTCCTGCCAATAACAGGTCTCATTTTAGTTAAATACCATTACCTATCAGGTTACAATGCAGATAGGTTTAGTTAAAATACATTTTCAGAAACTGAAATCACATGTATATAGTTTAAGGAAAAAGTTTGAAACATTATTACTTACAAACTTCCTTATGAAGCGTAGCTCTATTGCTACACAGACAATCAAACTCCTTCTGAGAATAATGTTGTCTGCATATAAGTAATAATGTCAACAAAATATATAATAATGCATATTACACTATTACACAATTGTAAATCAAACTTCCTCCTACATGAATTTACCAAACGGGTTGCAATATATTTGCAGAGGTTGACCTATTCTTGTTAATATTTTGCTGCAATGTATTTGCAAAGGTCGGCCAATTCCCGTTAATAAGTTTCAACCGTGATTCAGAAACTGAAATATTCCTGTCAATAACAGGTTTCATAAGGTGTGAAGCATTTACAAAAACCTTAGCAATATCAGGTTGCAATTCAGTAACTGAAAAATTCCTAACAATTACAGGTTGCATAAGCTGCGAAGCATTCGCAGAAACCTTTCCAATAACAGGTTGCATTAATTGATTATTAGACTGTAATTGTTGAGTTTCACATCTCAGAAATAACCTTGACATTTGTTTATATTCTCCAGTAATCACACAATTTAACAAGTATTTCTGCTGAGTTAAGTTTGGTCTTTTTATCTCAAGTACAATTACAATTAAGCTAAGAGCAGCCGATACACATAAACCACCAATACTTAATTTTGTTGATGGTTTAATTCCATTCGAATTGTTCTTATTAATTATATCCATATTGTTAATCTTATTACTCAAATAATACTTAAACATAGTTAATAATATTAATCTTAATCATATTTCTTAATCATGTTTTTAAAGATTCAATAACATCTTGCATATATTTAGAACATTGATAATGACATTCTAAATTATCAACATTACGTACAACTTTATCTATAGATTGTTTATTCAATCGTTCAACATAACGAGTAACAAAATCATCATTCTTCAAAGTATTTTTAGTAAATCTTTGCAAAATCTTTATAAGACTTTTACCTTTACATTTTTGAAACACATAATAAATAGTGTATTGCCCACACGCAGTTGAAAACAAACTTTGTAAAGTTTTAGAAGAATACTTAAATTTACATTTATCCTTATGTTTACCCTTTTGTAGAAAAACTAAAAAACTTTTTTTAAACGGAGGTAAACCATAAGAATCAAAATACTCTGGAACAGCTTTAGAAGATTTGAAAAAGAAAGCAACCCAATGTTCACCAGGTTTAAAACTTTCATCTGTATTAACTATAAATGCAGCAGGATACCTCACATTTCTTATATTTGATAAATTATCCGAAGAATAAACACCTTTAAAAATCTTAGACGTAACTATATTAGATTTTAAAACTCTATAAATATCTGATCCAAGCATACTTATTATTCCAGCACACTTAGTCAAATATTTATTTACTATTTATTTATTTACAAACAAGTAAGCAATCAAGAATGCATAACAACCTCAGGTTGATTTACAGGTCCGATTGCAAGCATGCTGTCATATTCATTAAAGAATACCATTACTATACCATGATTCTTAGGTTCTTTTAAAGTTGCTATTACATTAATAGTACCATTTTCTGATAATTCAAATGAATTTGAATTTGGTAAACTTTTGCATAAATCAAAACAATATAATGTGTTACCATTTTTAAATTCTTCAGGAGTTATACTTATAGGATCGTTCTCAAAAAGTCTACCTGTAGCATAAAGCATTGCCATATAAGCTTCATAAAATTTATCAGCGTCAAAGTCACACTTCATTTCATAAAAAGGAGAAACATCTTCACCCTTTTGTATAACAATGTCTGTCAGTCCAAAATTTTGAAAATAGAATGGATTATGTTTCAAATTTCCATCAAACCCACGTGCATCTATAAAACCAACTATAATTCTTTTTGGTAATTCATCGTTTGAAATCATTCGATTTTCTTGAAGAATACTTTTGTTAGGAGCTTGAGTTGAATATTTTACCTCAACTCGCCGAAAAGGAAATTTCATAAAATTATCTGGCTTTCTACTATTCTCTATTTCATCTAAAAATGTGTCTTCTAATGTCCACCTTTTTACTTGAAGAATTGCTTCTTCAATTTCAATTTTATATTTTGCATCTTCAATTTTGGCCATCAATGCAAAATCTGGATCATTTCGTATTAACCTTACTTTCATATCAATATCTCCAGGAAATTTCTTTTGCTGATTAAACAAATCATTGTGAATTTTACAAATTAACTGAAAACTTTTCCCATATTGAGTTTTTTCAAATCTCTTTTTAGCTCCCTGGTTATGCGCAGCATCAAAATTTGAAACTTCATTAAAATCTTTTGTATCTTTATGATAACATGTCAAGTCACCCCAAGATTTTAAGACAGATTCTCTAAAAGATAAAAGATTTTCAATATATGCCTTATAGGGATAAAGGTTATTACTTGATGAAACCAATTTATTTCCTATATACAATTGAACTTCTTTGAACAAAGCTCCACTGAAATAATTTGCAGGAAACACCTTTGACAAATTTGGAATAGGACCAACTGCACCAGTTTGTTGATCCACAGCTGGTGCAGCAGGAGCAGTACCGTCAGAATTTAAAATTTTTATTTTTAATTGTAAAAAACTTCGAAATAAATCAATAAAATCAGCTTTATTTGACTTCAAGGCAAACTCAATTGGACCGCCTTGACTTAAAGAGCTTATAGGAAAAACTTTAGAATAAAAACTTTTACGTGCAGTTGTATCTGTTGGTGGAACATTATAATAATCAAAACTATCATCTACACAAACACAAGACTCATTAAACATAGACATTTTAATTAAACTCAAAATTTCAGCAAATTATAGGATCAAAAATAATTGATATAAACATAACATAACATAAGATAAAGTGTATCTCAGGCAGATTTCCTTGAATTATATTTAACTAAAAATATCTTTATTTCTATTTGATCTCTTATTTGTAGTATTTTTTCTTGTTTTCCTTCTTTTCTTAGGAACTTCATCATATTCCTTTCTCCTTTTTCTTCTATTTTCATACTCACCATCATCTGCATCATTAAATCTATTCTTAGCTTTAGATGCTAAATAATTAATAGAATCTGAACCTAATTGTTTAAACTGTTTAGTAGCCTCATCTTTAAATGCATCTTTAATACCTTTTCGATTCACAATAACATCTTTAACTATATTTTGACCACCCTTTATTGCACTTTTTAAAAAATGCTTTTTAGCAGATTCAAAAGCTGGTAACGCCATACCAGAAAGTCCCTTTAAAAGAGAGCCGAATATATTTCCAATGCCATAACCTCGTTGATGCTGAACTCCAATATATGGAGGAATAAATGTTGCATACCCTCCTTTCTGAGTCTTTGCATTATTTTTAAAGAAATTTCTATAATGCCCAACATAATCTTTTCCACAATACTTTTGCATTCTTATTTCATAAACCTAACATAAATTTACTGAGATTTATTACTTAATGAAATTATTCATAATGGTCTGAAAGTGATAATCTTAAAGTAATTTCAAGTAGGTCAAGATTCACTTTCTAAGGCTTCCAAGATTCCCATTTTAAAGTTCGTTTAATTGGTCTACCAAATGATGATGTTCGTTCTGGACTTGGAACTGAAACTTCCTCATCTACATTACTTGTAACATTAGTTACCTTTCTCTTTTTTTTCTTTTTTTCCTTTTTTCCTCCAGTTTCTTTGGATTTACGTTTAACTAAATCTAATTTTGGAGTAACAAATTCTTCATCTGATGTAGGACTTGCTACTTTCTTATGAAATAATTCTTCCTTATCTGATTCAAAATCACTAACATCAAACTTAGGTGGTTTCTTCTCAACTATTTCTCCCACATGAACACCAGCTTTACCCTGATTTAAATTTTCATTTTTATCTTTCATTAAGTAAGGAGTATTAAGTGCATCAGAAATCCAAGCTCTATTACTTTCTTCGAAAGGATATTTACCTACTGAAACTGGAGAAGACTTTTTAGGAATACGTGGAAAATATTCTTCAATTTTTTTAGTAGGTCTAGGTTTAGGTAATTCATCTTTTTTTTCTGGAAAACGCGAAAAGTATTCCATTATAGATGAAGCTTTCTTCGATCTTAACTTTATCCAAGATTTTGGAATATTTATATCCATTAAGAAATCCCACACTTTATCAGCTCCTACTGGTTGCGCTTTAAATTCTTTTGATTTAGAAAAATATTGCATTAATTTAATAATATCTGAACCGTTAATTACTTCATCTCCTAATGTTAATTGTCCTTTTTCATCCCATGATGCAGATTTATTTTTCATTGCTTTTAAAATGCTACCAACATTTGGCTTCTGTGATAAAGTTATTCTTTCTAAAATTTCCTCAATTGTTAATTCATTTTTATCAAAAATATTTGTATGCTTACTCCTCATAGTTTCATAATCTTGAGGAATATATGATGAAAAAGTAGGATAACTTTGTCTTTGAAACATACGTTCCTGCATTAATTCATTTTGTCTAGATAAAACATAATTATCTTTCTTCGTTTTTTCATCAAAATTACAACTTTTAAACATTACATATGGTATAATAACACTTTCTTTAAAAGAAGCCATCTGAGCTATTTATAATAATCTTGTAATACCAATATTATCCAGTTTAACCTTAAGTCAATTAATCATTATGATAAAATTTTACCAATCTGCCCCACTTTACTAAGTAATCCACCTGCAACTGGCATAATAAATTTAGATAAAAGACCTAACACTGAAGGTAAGATAAATGGAAGAAAACCACCGTCTTGTTTTAAAGTATCTTTTCGCTTCTTCAAAGAAAGATTTTTTCTTAGTAAATATCTCATAACCTCTTTAAACTTCTTTACTTTTTCAAACTGTGACTTAGTCAATTTAACGTTACCTCTCAAAACATTATGAATACAATCACAAATTGAAAATATATCGTTAGCATCTGCTAAATCTAAAATTTGATTTCTTTTCTTTACACTATGGCCCGCACAACAAAGTAAAGTAAGGTAATGTCTATGTACATAAGCACTGTTCTTACATTTACTTTGTCTCTGCTTTTTCTTTTGAGGTGATTTTTTCTTTTGCGGAGCCATCAACTTCTTTTGTGGTGCCATAATATCCAAACAAATTACTTTTCAAAGATTAACCTTATCAATCTCAACACTATTTAACTTGAGGAATAAAAACATGCTGCACTAAACCAAAAATATTTGCACGAAGCATTGCATTTTTAGGTGTCTTTTGATGGCCATCAATGAAAAGGTAACCATGAGGTTTATTCACAGCATGTTCAAATATATTAACAAAACTACGCTGATTCTTTGGCATAAGCTTTCTAGCAAGAGAATAAGGAATTGTTTGATCAAGAGGCGAATTAAAAATACACAAATAAGTGGCATTTTTTGAAAAATTCTTTCTTTCTTTTCCATCTTGAAATAAATTCTGTGTTATAAATACAATACTAACATTTTCATGATGCGATCGTTTTGTAAAAAATTCTGAAATCAATTTGTTATTACCACATTCGGCCATTAAATCATCAAACACAACAAGACCCTCTTTGCTAGAATCTACAAAATTATCAAAAGAATCAGGTAAACCCTGATGAAATTGTACATTTTTCTCTAACAAATATTTATCATGCGGAAATGTTTCACCATAAAACCAATGAATATATTCAAAATCTTTATCTATTAACCTATCACTATTCTTAAGCAAATCAATTACAAAAGTAGTCTTTCCACAATTACTAGGACCAGCAATAATCATTGAAAACGGAGTTTTCAATCTTGCATCAAAAATATTAAAATGCTCTTCCGACGACATAACTATGCCCCTACAACTTTAGCTATTTCCTGAATATAAGCTACACCTGTTAATATCTGATTATCTTTATCTTGCAAAACAAATGTAACTGGTCTTGTATTAAGAATATAAGCTATTTGAAAAATTTCTTTTTTCCAATTTGATAAAAATCCTCTCTGAAATGCTTTTCGATATTTAGTTAGTCTCACTTTATCACCGACTTTTAAGCCTTGATATCTTTGTTTACTATATAAATAATCTTTATATTGTTTTTCCCATAATTCCTGCTCATTTCCTTGATTTACTTCAATTGGACTTACACCTAACGTTCTATGACAAGATCGATTATAACCATTAACAATATTTTGTAGAATATCAACGTATTTTCTTGTCTTCTTAGCTTTCATATATCTAAACAGTCTATTTTTAAATGTCCTAATAAACCTCTCTACAATAGCACATTTTGGATCTTGAAAAGTTGAAAACTGTTGAATATTGTTCTTTTTTAAAAAATTGCTAAAAACCCCTTTAAACTCTGAACCAGAATCAGTTTGAATTAAACGAGGTTTAACCCCTGCTCTTTGCAATATTCTTTTAAAAGCAAATAATGTTTCTGAAGACATTTTAGTTCTCATAGGTTCAACATAAGCAAACCTAGAAAAACAATCAATAGCAGCTAAAATATTAGTATAACCATCATTATCATTTCTCAATTTAGGAATTACCATTAAATCTAATTGCCATTGATCATTTCTTCCACGTACAATTATTTTTCGTCTTTGAAAATTTTTCTGAACAGGTTTAAATGAAGTATATGTCTCGGTATTTTGTAAAAATGTTTTAACATCTTTCAAAGTAATAGTTGGATTAATAGCTTTTGCAGATAAATATAATTTTCGAATAGAAGAAAATGAAGATGAATGTAAGGGATTGAAATATATAGATGCTAATAAATCCCTTTTATTCAAATAATCTTCCATTTTACTCAATTAAAGCAATTATATTTCAAACTAAGTATTAAACAATCACAAGCAAAACTTAATTACTATTGCTCAAGCTAAGCTTAATATACTATTGCTCAAGCTAAGCTTAATATAAACAACAATCACATGCTAAGCTTAAATACAATATATACAAAACTCACATTCTTTCACTGATTTTTTCAAATAGCTGGTAGGATGAAGCTGGCTATCCAAACATTTACATCCCATTAAACACTATTTGAAACTCAGATCTAGAACATGATAGTAAATTAAAATATATAGTGCTCCGGGAGTCCGTAAGCACCTCAGCGCTTTCACGCTGAATATAATATAATATTATAATATAATATGATTTATCCTGACTTTACTAAGTTAGGATTCATTGCTAAAGTCTCCCCCCCCTTTAGTTTTAACAAAAAAAAGTGGAATACAACCATAAATTTGTGCCTGTCTTGTCAACCTCTGTTTTGGTGGAACTCTAGGCTTTCTCGGTGCACTCTTTGCTTTGTTTGGAGCCCTTCTCTTTGGAACTGGCTCATCATTTACATTATCTTTCTTCTTCTTATAAACTCTCTTCTTAATCTTTTTTGGAGCAACTTCATCCTCACTAACTATTTTCCTCTTTGTTTTCTTTGGAAGATTAATAACAAGATCCTCATCATCTTCACTCATATCTTTAGTCTTCTTAATCTTTTTTGGAGCAACTTCATCCTCACTAACTATTTTCCTCTTTGTTTTCTTTGGAAGATTAATAACAAGATCCTCATCATCATAATCATCTTCACTCATATCTTTAGTCTCCATCTCCTTTTCTCTATCCTCATCTATAAGCTCATCTTCACTCTCACTCTCTTCTAAATTTGTCATCCTCGCTGATGCAACTTTATCCTTCTCCTTCACATACTTATTTTGACATGAATTACATCTTTTATCATCCAAAGTAAAATATTTTGGATGATCATATGGTAAATGGCACCTAATACATTCCTTAAACATTCCTTCCTCACAGATCTCACAATATTTTTTACCGTCAACAAATGGACGATCATCGCCACAATAATTACAATTTTGTAAAACCATAATGATATATAGCAAATAATATAATAATACTTTACCTTTGTAAGTTGAATATGCTTGATACTTCACCTAATGTTGAATATGCTTGATACTTCAGTCATACTAACCTAATCACAGAAACATTTATTCATCATTTGCCATATCTTCCTGCCTTCTACGCCTAAGATCTATTAATCTTATATGTTCTAGCTCCTCAGGTGTAAACTCATCATCATCATCACTATCTCTCTCCATTAAAGCTATCTTACATAGTCGTTCTTTTTCTAATCGTTTCCATTTTGCTATGAACATATTAGTGATTAATCGTTGTTCAGGTGTCATCTCCCAATCACTATCACTATCACTAGTATTATCTTGCATATCCTTTTCAATCAAATCATTGCTCTTTAAAATACTAGAATTATCTGGCAAATCCTTTTCAGTCTTGACTGGATCACTCCTTAAAATACTAACATCTTCAGATATTTCCTCATTATAATCCAAGAAACCCTCATCAACATTTGCAATCACTTCTTCCATTTCCTTATCATCACCATCATCATCCAAAATAACAGTAGTAGTCACTTTAGCCTTGTCTTGCTGATAACATGAATCACATCTTTCATCATCCATATTAAAATTATACGCATAATCATATACTAAACCACACTTAAAACATCTCACAGTCCTATATATTGACGATAAACTCTTATCTCTACAGGTCTCCATTATGTTAATATCATTCACGCCTAAACCTATCTTATCCTAACCTTGTTACAAATCTACCCTATCACAGCTACAAATCTACCCTATCACAAAGTTATTTCTCTAAGAACTCTCCTCCTCTTCCTCCTCTTCCTCATCAGCAGAAGACATATCCACTCTCGCAACCTTAGTTGGTCTACTCTTACGTTGCTTCTTCTTCTTCCTCTTTTTCTTCTCAGATATATCCTCATCATCACTACTTAATACAACACTAGAAGATTCTTCATCCTTTCTCCCCCTTAACTCTTCTTTTAACACAGCACGAACTTTCTTTATTTTCTTTTCTACCTGCTTTTTTAATCCGAACAATTCTTTAATTTCTTGTCTCGTAAATGACAAATTTTTAGTTTTATACAAATCATTAATATGTACATAAACCTCATCTTTAAAATCTGTTATATCTAGTCGCTTCCTTCTCCCAAATGAAAAAACAAAATGCCTATTAGACTTTTCCCTTTCTTTATCCATTTTATCCACTAACAATTATAATAACAATAAGTTACTATATTAACAATAAGTATACTAATTAGTCCAAACACAAAGTAATAATCAGTCCAAACACAAGTAATCACAGTCTAATTTTTCACTAATATCATTATCATCTTCAATGTCCTTATATCTCCTTTTCCGAATTTTTATTTTATAATTACCATAAGCTAAAGTATCTATCCCATCAGAACACAACCACCTCTTATCTTCAAATGGAGACAAAGCTGATTTATGTTCCTTTACTGTATATACCTTTTGTTTAAAACTTTTTATTGTATGAAAAGTAACTGAAGTTTGTTTACATTTAAATAAAACTTTTTTAAATTCAGAATGTAAAAAATCTTCAACGCAACTTCTTTTTATTCCTTTAACTCTCTTTATAACCTTACCACTATCCAACAATATAGAATACATTTTAGGCCTTAAACCAACAAACTCAAGTATCTTTTTCCCTGCAGTTTCATCTTTAAATTTCCCTAAAACTTTAAAATTTTCCTTACTAAACAAAGCATTATTTCTATCCAAATTTGAAAAATCAAAATTATTCCTTATTTCATAAAGAAGTGCATCGAAACGTTTATGAATAATCTTATACATCAATGAATCTGTATCTGTATAAAGAAGTTGTAATGAACCTAAACCAAATGTTTTTAACATAACATTGTAATGAAAATTAAACATATGCATTTTTGACAAATCCAATATAGTAAAACCTACATAAATCGGCTTATCTAACTTCAGTTCTGCTTTCCTATACTGGACACCTACAAATTTCGAATTAAATATATGTAATGATTGAAAAGTTGGTTTCTTTATTATATTTAAACATCTCTTTTGATTTGACGTTAAAACCATCTTAACCCTTCGTTTAACATTCTCCATACATTTGCCGAAAGTAGAATTATTCATTAATTTGAAAAATTCTTTATCAAAATCAGATGTTGACTCCTTTCTTTTCTGATTATTAAATTCAATGTATGGCTTCATCCAGCAAGATTGTTTGAAAGATAAAATTCTATGAATTTTTTCAATTGTCAGTCCCAGCTGCAAGTATAACTTTAAATTTCTATAATGTAAAATATACCTCTTCTTTTGTGATAACGTTGAAATTAACTTAACGGTACTTTTAGTATAATTAATATCAAACTCTTTTAAAACAGAAATTGCATAGGGCGAAAGCTGACTATAATCAATACTTATCTTCTCTGGCGCCAAAGGAAACATGTTATGTAAATCATGCAACTCTATTGGATAATTTAAAGTAACTTCTAATACATATCCTATTGGTGCTGAATCTTCTATTTTCAAAACATCAAAACTACAATATTTCTTAGGATCTATCCAAGCAAAATCTTTAAAAGGTAAAGGTTGAACCATAGCATAACCATACAAATTATTAGCATCAACATAAAGTATATGTTCCCCCTTGTTCTTAACTTTAGCAAACCTTTTCATAACATTTGTTATTCCACCTCGAATACCCTTTTCAAAAAATTCATACATGTCATATTCCGTTAATAAATCAAACTTAACTCCAGTAAACTTTAACATCGCGTCATAACTCAAAGATGGTGCTGTTAAATACTTCGCAGGGTCTAAAGAATAAAAATCCAAAGACTGCTCCCTAAATGATTCAAATACATCAGCTAATAGTAAAACATCTATCTTCAAATATTGTTTCAAATAATCCTTTATTGTCTTACATTTTAAAATTTTAAACATTTCTAAAGCATGATAATAATCTTTTGATGTAATATGTTTATTTGTTAATGAATTAAAGAAAGCTTTACGTGAAGGTAACTTACACTCGTCTAACTTTTTCCATGAGTCTATATAATCATAGCACATAACCCCTTTACGCATTACATAAGGTAAATATTTCTCATTTGGAAAATATTTCTTTGTTTCCTTTAAATCATTTACATCTTTTTTTACTAATAAATCTGCTAGATTAGAAAGAGAATTTGGTAAGAATTGAAATGAATCAATAAAGTAAAAACTATCAAAAAACATTGTCAGAAACTTTTCTGAAGATTTTGGAATAACAGTAATATCATCTGCAATAAACTTATAAATATTCTGAACAACAAAATGTAAATCATAATTCATACAATTATGCATAACGATTGGGATTTTAAACAAAGGGAATTTAAGTGCACTATATGTTAAATTACATGTATTACATGCGTAATTGACATCTCTTCCTTTCCCCTCTCTCCCTAAATGAGCATGATCTATTACTTTTTTCATCCCCTTCCTAAATTTAATGCCGCATAGATAACAGCATGTTTGCTGTGAAAGATGCAAAATATCCGAAGGTGTTAAATTTAATGGTTTCCTATTTTTCTCAAATATGTATGAAATTTCTGCCCTCATTTGATAAATATATTCTATGAACTTTTTAATAACATTTGGTCCAACATAAATAAAAGGTGGTTTTGAATATTCAGAATATTTTGATAAAAGTATAGCTCCCACTGCATTAAGGTTATGCTCTGTTTTCAAAGTTGATTTACCTTTCTGTTTATTCAAAGCAACATTATATGTTTCAAAATCTGCATAAATAATAAAATGGTTTTTAATTTGTTTAGCATAATTCACAAAACGAGCTCTTTCTCCCTGTAACGGCATATGATAAAGTTGACCAGTAAATACTTTACTTGTACAATCAGCATTTTCATGAAGATTAAATGATGTTTTGTTTGAAAATGAAATAAGACATTTTTTACAGAAATATCTTGATTTCTTCCAAAAAAATGGAGTAAGAAATGAACTAATATTCCTAATCAACATATAATGATTATTATATAAAAGTAAATTAACATGCTTCTTATGATTACTTTTTTCAAAATTCACTGAAATATACATAGGAAAAGGAACATACGTAAGAGATACAAAATGTATACCAAAAACGTTTATAGTTATACCATTTTTCTTTTCAAATCTTGGTATTTCACTTAATTTTGTTGGAAATGAAAGACCAGATAAATCTAAAGTAGAAACCATATCAAGATAATTTGAAAATCTGCTAGGATTCTTACATTTCTTAAAGGCAGCTAATACACAATAAACAAAACATCTATTATCTTCACATAATATATTAACAAGTGAATGCTTATTAGGAAGTGGAAGAGATATATATGCACACCCGCCAAAAGGATTAAACCTATAAACTGATAAACGTAAAAGTTGAATTTCTTTCAAAAACCAACCTGACCCCATCTGAATAAACCCATCAAAAAATGCTAAAATTAATCTTTTAGCTTCATTAAGTTTATCTTTAATAGAATGGAAAGTCAACAACTGAGTAACACGACTCTGAAACCATGGTTGACATTCAAAGTACTCTTCAGTATCTACCTTATATTTACCTAATAAAACCTTTAAAGAAAGTTGAAATTTGATACCTCCATGCCGAGAAAGCTCTTTCACTAGTTTCTTATACAAAACTTTAGATTTTAAATACAGATATAGCTCAATATCTAAACGCTTTTTCTGTGGAACAAAATCATAATCAACTAAGAGGTTATTTAAAGCCCTACGTCTCCTCACTAAATCTTTATTTAAAACCCTTTTAGGCCTCATATCAATTTTCCTTATACGTTAAGTAAAAATACATTCTCTTGCTTGATCTGAATAGACTTCAACCTGAACATACTTCTCTGATTTTTTTTTTTCTGTCAAAATAATGGGCCGCCCTCCACCTTTGGCCCACCCTGGGACAGGAAATAATTTTATAAAAATATAATTCCCAAGCATATCTAAACCTACCGGCTACAGTGACCATACATTACCCAAATGTACCATAGATACCATGTAAAAACATTACTTACTTGGAACATTCACCAATGTGAATGCACACCAACCCCACCTAGAGGCAAAAGCTGAAAGTGGCACACACCCACCACCACAGCTATAATCTATAAAAAATGGCCAAAATAACGCCTGATGAGACCCCCCAGTCGAAACCACAAGAAAATATAACCAAGGTATTTCACTTTCTAATAAAATAATTAAATTAAAGTAAGATCTCACACACCTGAGATCACATTGCAGGGACCAGTCAGCCTGAACCTGACCAATGAGAAGCCTCATACCTTGGATACAAGTAAACAAACCCCTGGTTACTACTAAGCAGCCAGGGTCACATGGTACCAATCACAGGTAAGGGAGGGAAAATTGAAACTTACCTGGTCACTTGTGGTCGCGTTCGCCAACACTACAGCCACGTCGGATCTGCTTTGATCCACCACCATTATATTTCAAAGTCCACAGCCTTTGCTGTAAGTCCATACTGCACTGTCAACCACAGTTCACTCTTGGATTTAGTCCTCTCCCCTGACACAACATGTTACAGGAAAACCAGGACCCTAATGTCCCCCAGGAGGAGGAACAGATCCCAACCTGGATCACCTGGGAGGCCGAGCCGGCCCCTGCTGCCCAACCGGCGGCCGGAGCCGCCAACAACATGCCGCCGGCCGCCGCCGGGAGACCGCATGCTCCACAAGAGGTAAGTAAACCCAAAACTCGGTCCACCATTGCCATTCAATGTAAGCTGAGCAAATATTTTCCAGTCTGTGATAATCCCACGGGCTCCGGCTTGCTCCAGACTCAACTGGTCTGTAGTAATCCATCAGGGAATGCATATTCCCCACGTAAACAATCCAAAAGAAAACGCTCGCCGGCCGCCGGGTCGCCGAGTCGGAGAAGATACGAAAGTAAACAGGATGACTCTACTTTGCTCGATCTTCTAGCCTTGGATTCCGGCGACATCTCGCCTCCATCTAAGAGAATATATTCCCCTGCACCGGTTAGAAATATTTCCAGATGTTCTAGTCCAATTAGGAAGGACATTAGTGAATTTTCAGATGAATACCAAACTAACGCCTCCCCGCCGACGGCTAACTCCGTACGGCTAGATTTGGCGCCAAATTCAAATTCATACGAAACTATGCGCCGCATCGGCACGAGTTCGTCCGCATCGACCACAGTCGATGCCGCATGGGCTCATACCCCCTCAAAAACACAAACCACATCTGAGAAAGATAAAATAGATGCCTCTGACATTATTTGTGAAGTTGAAACCCTCCCGAAGAAATTTAACTTTCGCGGATACGAAAACAAAAGCGAACAGACTCCGGCTAACTCCGTATGTCGGGTTCCCGCTTCGCCAGAAACCACTGACGAAGCGCAAGTCGCTTCACCAGTGGTCACTGACCCCACTGTACGACCAAAACGAACTGCAAATATGGCACTCATAAGAGAACTAGACCAGATTGAAAAAAGTCTGACGTTATCACTTGATAAATTCAATTCAAAAATCAAGAAATCCACACTGCAAAATAAACTGACATCGGCGGACCGCCAGTCGACCGCCGATGTCAACACGAACCATGAGCATGCCAACACGCATGTCGACACTTTACCCAAAACTAACGCTGAAAATTTAACCTTTCAGAGTTTCGCTGAAACTGTGCTGCCACCAGACGTAAGGTCAACTTGGCGCACCTTGAGAACAGACAGCACCGAGTCGGGTCTGGCAAAGGTCCGCCATGAATGGACGGCGGACTCCGTACGCAAAGACCACAACGAACCTTGGGCCTTCGGGCTTGAGAAACCCCCGAACTACGTCTCAGAAGACGCGGAGCTAAAGAAGATCGTCATCGACCTGCGCACTAAATGTGCGAAGGACATTATGACCGAGACTGCGAAATTTCTCAAGAAGAAATACGAGATAACGAAAAAGACCTGTGCCCGCAACTTTCTAACGGTAAACTCTGCCATCGACGAGGAATACCCAGACCCCGCGGAGGCAGCCCGCATGAAGATGCTCGCAAAAAACGCAATCGATAAGGTGGTGGAACGCGACTGCCACCGAGAAATGCGCAATCTAAACCTAAAATCCGAGCGCAGAATCGCAAACCGTGTCAAAGCCGCGGACATCGCTGACCCTTGCTCAGCGATGATCCGAGTGGCCTCTAACACAACACGCGGAGAGTCCCCTTTTCAGGAGACCACTGTCCCCTTCCGCGGGGGGAGAGGCCGCGGCCGCAGCCGTGGCAGACCGTTCAGGCGGTCTACTCGCCCGTACCCACGCCGGGGCGGACGAGGAGACTACCAAACCCAGTGAACCAAACCTGTAGACAACCCTCTGTAACACAGCCGACTTCAATAAAAGTCTCGAACCGTTTTTCGATTCTTGGTGATTTGTCCCTCGACTACGACGAAATCCAAAGTCAATCAACTCCAGTAGTAAACAACGACTTGATTTCCAATGATCAATGCACCTCAACCAAACTAGTAGTAAATCTATCTGACAAAATCTTGACTAAAGACGAAATGAGTATCCTAGAAAAGGGCCTCAAATTTTGCCCTACCCAAACAAAGGTAAACGAAGGTGATATGCGAAAAGAATTAGATGGTTTTCACAACAAACTTAGAACAATACAGTTTTTCCAAAAGGACAAACAAACAGAAACCATAAAACGCAACATGCCGGACCACACCCAACTGGTGAATCCGAATAACCCGTTCTCTGACACTAACACACTCAGAAAAATAAAAGAAAAATCAAACTGGCGAGCACCAACTGGCTCGCCAGCTTTGGAAACTTTCATTAACTTAAACGAGATATCACTAGCAAAGATACCTGAACAAAAAATCCAGAAGCAAAACATCACTAAAGAAGAAAGGTCTGCCCTACGCTCACTAGCAAGGGACAAATCTTTGACCATAAAACCCGCCGACAAAGGTGGTGCAATTGTAATCCAAAACACAACAGATTACATAAAAGAAGCTAACCGACAACTAAACGATCAAAAAACATACGAGAAACAGACCAATGATCTCACAAACCAACACCACCAAAAGGTGAACTCCCAGATCGAAAAAATGTTGACTCAAAATGAAATCACACCGACGGTAGCGGGGATACTTAGAATCAAAAAGGTAAGAACACCACACATATACTTCCTACCCAAAATCCACAAAAAGGTCACACCACCACCTGGCAGACCAATAGTCTCAGCCAACAGCTGTGCAACAGAGAAAATATCATCTTTCCTGGACATTTTCTTGAACCCCCTAGCTAAGAAATCAAAATCATATGTTAGGGACACCAAAGATTTTATACAAAAGATAGACAAACTCACCAGATTCCCAGAACGCCCAATTATAGGCACTCTGGACGTAACTTCCCTGTACACCAACATACCAAATGACGAGGGTCTACACGCTATAAAAACAATCTTAAAAGAAGAACGACACAACAAAGAGAATCCCAAAAATGAGAGTCTTCTTGAACTCCTAAAAATGGTACTCAAAATGAATAATTTCGAATTCAATGGCACCCATTATTTGCAAATAGGTGGGACCGCCATGGGGACCAAGGTCGCCCCATCATATGCAAACCTTTTCATGAAATATCTCGAAGAAAATAAACTCAACCAACACACCCACAAACCAACAGTCTGGTGGAGGTATATAGACGATATATTCTTCATCTGGGAACACGGCCCAGACGCACTACAAGAGTGGTTAAAGTATCTGAACAATGTACACAACTCCATAAAGTTCACCGCTGATCACTCGACAAAGGAAATACCCTTCCTAGACACTAAAGTAAAGCTAGACCACACTGGGAGACTGTACACCGATCTGTACAGCAAACCCACAGACTCACACAGCTACCTAAGATATGATTCAGCACATCCGCCACAATGCACCAAAAGCCTACCCTATGGACAATTCCTAAGGGTAAGGAGAATTTGCACAAAACTGTCCGACTATGACAAACATGCAAAAAACATGAAACAACACTTCATGGATCGGGGATATCAAGAAAATTCCCTGAACAAACAAATAAAAGATTGCAGAAAACTAGACCGAAATAGTCTTCTAATCGAAAATAATGAAAAAAATGGAAAAAACAAAAACACAGAACAGGGGGACAAAATCTTCCTAACCACAACCTTCAGACCATGCAAAAACAGTCTGACGGCTACGGTCAGAGAAAACTGGGACCTGTTAGGCAGATCCAAAACCACAAAAAAGATACACCGCTGTCAACTCATAAGCAGCAACAAACGCCCAAAAAACATAAGAGACCACTTAGTCAGAGCGAAAACCTCATACAAAGAGGAAAACACCGAACAAGAACACCATACGGGTTCAAAAAATGAACAAAATGAATGCACAACCAAGAAATGCAAGTATTGCAAAATCCTCAACAAGGATGGCAAAATTCATGACAAAAGAACCGGTACAACAAGAGAAACCAAACACAACATAACATGCAATAGTTCCAACGTGATCTACTGCATAACCTGCAACAAATGTGACATAAAATATGTAGGCCAAACAAAAAGGAAAATAAAGGAAAGAATTAGAGAACATCTATATCACACCAAAAAAGAGATGTACACCTCGGATGTACCGTTCCATTTCAACACCTGCGGCCATGACGCAGAAAGCGACATGACGGTACACATTCTGGATTTCATCTATGAACATCCAGACAGCAAACGAGCGCAGTCGCTCCGAAATACAATCGAGTTCAATTGGATTCACAGACTCCATACACAGTCTCCACAGGGACTGAACACCTTGGACAATAGGTACGGTTAAGATATCACAAAACGCCACGTCAAAAATTTTTTTCTGTCAAAATAATGGGCCGCCCTCCACCTTTGGCCCACCCTGGGACAGGAAATAATTTTATAAAAATATAATTCCCAAGCATATCTAAACCTACCGGCTACAGTGACCATACATTACCCAAATGTACCATAGATACCATGTAAAAACATTACTTACTTGGAACATTCACCAATGTGAATGCACACCAACCCCACCTAGAGGCAAAAGCTGAAAGTGGCACACACCCACCACCACAGCTATAATCTATAAAAAATGGCCAAAATAACGCCTGATGAGACCCCCCAGTCGAAACCACAAGAAAATATAACCAAGGTATTTCACTTTCTAATAAAATAATTAAATTAAAGTAAGATCTCACACACCTGAGATCACATTGCAGGGACCAGTCAGCCTGAACCTGACCAATGAGAAGCCTCATACCTTGGATACAAGTAAACAAACCCCTGGTTACTACTAAGCAGCCAGGGTCACATGGTACCAATCACAGGTAAGGGAGGGAAAATTGAAACTTACCTGGTCACTTGTGGTCGCGTTCGCCAACACTACAGCCACGTCGGATCTGCTTTGATCCACCACCATACTTCTCTGATCAGAATTATCAATAATTCCAATCTCTTTATATCTATCATAAGGTAATTTTTATATCTCAAGTCTCCTAAAATGCAATGTAAGTGATACATTACCATACTCAAATTCAACAGGTTTTCCTTGATCAGTTCTAATAACAATTTCTATCTCTTTCAATCTATCATAAGCTAATTTCTTATATAAAGGAAAATCATAACGATGCTTCACATTATCTCCAAACTTGCCAAACGCTTGAACAGTTCTTAATAATTTGGTTTCAACATTGCCTACAAATTCATAATCAACAATATCTGAATAAATATAAATATTTGTTGAATCTGTAGGAAAAACAGGAATACCTAATCCAACATATTCTGTTCCATA
The DNA here is from genome assembly GCA_936440205.1 of Lepidonotus clava. Lineage (NCBI taxonomy): Eukaryota > Metazoa > Annelida > Polychaeta > Phyllodocida > Polynoidae > Lepidonotus > Lepidonotus clava. Next base: position 48,820,471 of record OW387135.1, on the reverse strand, counting down.
TTGAGCCTGTATAACTTGATTATATGCTCCTCCCTTATCCAAAGCTAATACATCATTAAAACCTCCAACAGTACTACCTAACCTATTACCTTTAAATTCGCATAAATGTCCCCAATTTATAACTCCTTTACATTGATCTAAACGCAAAACTTGAGCTAAATATGTTGACAAAAATACGGTATCACCAGTTCCGACATACAATGAGCAAATCAAATTTTGATCATCAACATAAAGTTTTGTCCACCTCCGATAATTAAGATAACCTTCACTCCCCTCCGATGCAGTTTTATCTGCTTTTATAAATCTATCATTCATTTCTTTTATTAATGACTTTATTGTATAATTTCCAAACTTATGAGCAAAAGATTTGGTAACCCTCTTAATTGAAGTCATATCTACTTGATCTATAGATTTAATTACACGAAAACGAGGATCTTTTAATTTAAAAATATCTCTACTTAAAACCCAATTTCGACCTTGTTCTGGATGTCTTGGCACATTATACCAGGATATTGGAAAGTCTATCTCGACTAATGCCACTTCCCAATAACCCTTACATGTTTTTTCAACAGGTAACTCAGTAAAAAAATGGCTTGTTAGATTATGCCGTGTAGGATGAGTAACATTTGATACTAAAGATAAATAAAACCCATCAACTATCTTCCCAGTCATTATTCTATTATAAATATTAACTACTTTCTTACATTAACCTATATTAACTAATTCACATACTTAATTAATCTCAAAGCAATTTATAAATAGTTAAATATGCCTTAAAACTAAAACCGTTATATTGATCTTCCTTTAATAAAATCAAAACAATTTACCTGTCAAATAAAAACTCTGAAGAATATTTCTGAATATGTCTTAAATGATCTGGAACATAACTTAACTTTTCTTCAATACAATGCAATCTAGATCTATTATCTAAAATAGGTCTTCCTTCGCGCCATTTAGTTCTACATTTAAAACAATAAACTTCCATATCATAACTTTGAGAAAGAAATCCTTCAAAACAACCTGCAATATGAACTGGTCTAAAACAACATTGAAGGAAAACCATCTCACAATTTGGGCCTTTATAAGAAAAAATAATTGGAAACGAACAAAATAAACAATGCACATCAAATTTTGAAAAAATCAATCTTCTATACCGCGATACATCCCTCAATTTCCTATATAATGCTCTCATTGCATGTCTCTCTCCTTTAATATGGATAAGTCTAACAAGATAAATTATATAATCTTCTGGCGTACCTAAATAATTTGATATTGAATTCAAAATACTCTGAGTATATTTGTCTTTTATGCCAAATAAATAACAACTCATTTTTAAAGTAGTTACAATTCTCTTCTTACTTGTCCACATAGTACTTTGAATATAACTCAAAATAGCATCACAATGGAAATAAGATGAAAAAAATAAAAGTGCTTGAACAGAAAATTCATTAAACATTCGAAACCAATCTTCTTCGTCATGTTCAGAAATAACCTTAATTATTCCAATACACTCCTGTTCTGATAAACTATCTTGTTCTGGAATTTCAATTACTAAAGGAAGATCAATATTACCTGCATAGAAAGAAACCAAAGCTGAAAAGTACAAACAACTTTGCATAAGTTGGAAAAAAGCTAAAGAACACATTCTCATCTTGTACTCACAATATTACGTCGCTTGAAATTTCCTAGAAATGGTAGAATAATTTCTTATAGGCGGTGGAATAAACAAATGACTTTTTGGATTATAATTTGAATGAAAACGTAATTTATGTAAACGTAATAACGAAAATGACAATAACTCTTTATTACACTCGCTACATAAAATTAAATTTTTTTTTTTTTTGGACCTCTCTTATCTTTTGTAGCTTTAATCAAAGGCTGAGCACAATGTACAGGACAACATAAGCAAGTTTCAATATTTCCTGGCAAAAGATTATTTTGAATAACTAATGCATGTTTACGTAATCGGTCAGTAATTTCAACAAATTTTGAAATATTAGCATCAATCTTTTCCTTAGATTCTTGATACAACACTGAACATGTTGAAAAATCTTGAAGATGTTTTCCACTTTCACTTACATTAACTGATATATTTTTCCTCTTACTTGTTTTATTTTCCTCAAACTCTTTACCAAAACAATTCTTATCTATTTTCCTTTGTCCTATTTCTTTACCTTCATCTACAAAATCATTTTGACTTTTATCAAAACTTTGTTGAGTCTCTTTTAATCTGTTAAGCTCAAATAGGAAATCATTAACCTTTTTGTCACTTATCTGTTTATTAACCTCTTCAACCTCCTCATATTCATCTGTATCTGATACACACAAATCATCATTTACACTAGAACAATCACTATTAACATTCTTACATTTTCGCTTCAATTCAATATCTTCCTTTTTTCTATCTTCATCTGATTCAGATGAATCACTTGTAGATAACCTCTCTACACTCTTATATTGTTTACCATTTATCTTTCTTTTCTTATATGATTTTTGTAAAGATTTCTTAGTAATCAAATCTTCATTAGTTGAAAATTTTGATGACTTATGACAGCCTAAATTTGTTTGAACAAATTTATTTTGATCTTTATTCCACTGAATAACCAAAGGTAAACCCTGTCTAAATAAGTGGTCAAACGGTGAAAAATGATTAGATCGACCAGAACCAGTATATACTACAATACTTAATTTTAAAATATCTACAAGCTTCTGCAAAATAACACTCTGAAAAGACCGCAACTCTAATCTTAAATTCTCTTCATCACTAAAAATAATCAAATAAGCAACATTCCTTGTTGCTTGACTACTCTTTAAATGTTCAAGAAGAGTAGCCTTTAATTCATCCTTAAATATATTTAATTTATTTTCACTTATAAATTGCTCTTTCAACTGCAAAAAAATATAATGAAAAGGATGAGTATCATCAACTTTTACTTTATGCCAAAACTGCTTATTATCAGAATTAACTTTCAATAAAAACCCCACCACTAACAATAGCAATTCATCTAAAATGCTGGCCATAAGTTAAATATCTAGATACCTAAATAGCAGGTCCTAATATCATTACAAACTTCAGAAAAATATAAAACATTACTTGTTAAACAACTACCTTTAAAAGTATGTGAAAATGTTAAAATACAATTACTTTCAAGCTTATTCAAAATTAAACGAAAACTTGAAAAATATGATGAGCCAGTTCCTGTATATGGCAGCCAAACAGAATCACTCGAATTTGACTCTTTAATCTCAAAACTATATTTATCTGAAAACCTTTCCACTATCTTAAAACAAAATTCCATAAAACTTTTACTCCTTTCTGAAACAAAAATTATTTGAAAAGTTATCTGAATATTCTTTGGCGTTATAAAAATAGAAATATCATCTGCTACCTCTTCACATGTACAATATAATTCAATAAAATCATAAACTTCTAAAGCTAATTTAGAAATATCAGATAATAAACTTGAAAAATTCCTCCTTAAATAAATAGTACAAAATCCATGCTTTGTTACTTTTAATGTATAAGATTTTCTTTTAAATGTTAAAGATCCTCTATAAAGAACAGTTGAAACATTAATATTTCTATGAATTGCAAACAAATCAAAATTAATTTTCGGATAAAAATTGACTTTGAAAATAACTAAATTTATACTATAACTTATCTGCATCTATAAACGATACACCTAACCTTAAGCAAATTTTACCTATAATAGTTATATATTGCTATATATTTCATGCATATATTTCATACTGAACTACAATTAATCACTATCTGAATAACAATCTCAACTATATTTTCCTACGACGCTTATAAGCTAATCTATATTTTTCATGCTGCACTACAATTAAATAAATCTGAGCAATTTTGATAAAAAATTCTGAATATCCTAACATGTACTCTGATGATCGAATCAGAAACTCTGCTGGATTCATTCGACAAAACTCAAATATTCTATCATTAATATTCAAAATTTCACGTTTAGTTAGAATCTGATGAAACCTAAAAAAACCTGTATAAGATTTCTTACAACAAAAAAGATCCAGCAAATGATAACACTGCGCACATTGGCAAATTCTTTTTCTAAAACGTTTTGAAGTATTTGAATAAATATATTTATAAAAATAAAATCTTCTTCTCATGCCGTAACCTAGCCTGAAGTTATTGAATATCCAACATGCTTTATAATGACTGAACAAAAGAAAGCACAATGGATATATAATAAACTTCGTTGCAATTCAGCAAAATTAACCAATTTATCTTTTTCTGACTTCCTATAAAATGATAATATTTTGAAATTCTCTTTTAAACCAATTCTTTTTGAAATTATTTTACCCCTAAAACTCAATAAAATAAAATGACAAGATTTCTTACAACAATAAAGATCCAACAAATGTTGACACTGCGCACAATGACAAATTCTTTTTCTAAAACGTTTTGAAGTATTTGAATAAATATATTTATAAAAATAAAATCTTCTTCTCATACCACAACCTAACCTGAAGTTATTGAATATCCAACATGCTTTATAATGACTGAACAAAAGAAAGCACAATGGATATACAATAAACTTCGTTGCAATTCAACAAAATTAACCAATTTATCTTTTTCTGACTTCCTATAAAATGATAATATTTTGAAATTCTCTTTTAAAGCAATTCTTTTTGAAATTATTTTACCCCTAAAACTCAATAAAATAAAATGACAATGAGGAATTAATTTTAAATGAAAAGAAAAAAGATATAAACTTATACAAGTTGGACAATTGCACTTATATTCTATAACCAATTTCTTCAACCGCTTAGATTTATAAAAACAAAGATAAGACTTGAACTGAAAGCGCTCAAAAGATTTCATTCAAAACATCGCATACTAAAATGGCATAACAACAATACATTCACTTAATGTTGAAACTAAAGAATAGCCGACATGCTTTGTAATAGCAGCAGAAAAAAAAGCATAATGAGCAAACAATAAACTATTATAATATTCAGCTACATTATCATAATTCTCTTTTATTACCTTTTTATAAAATGAACATATCTTTAAATTTTCATTCAAAGCAATTCTTTTTTAAATAAACCTGCCTTTAGAATAAAGTAAAATAAGATGGCAATGAGGAATAGGATCAAAAAGTGTAAAATAAAGATACAAACTAATACAAGTGTGACAACAACACCTTATTTCAGTAACTGTACCATTCAGCCTCGTAATTTTATCAAAATCAAGACAAGTCTGATATCGAAACGAACTAGATGGTACTAAAACATATGTTGCTTCACTTGTCATCTAAACAAAGTATAAATGACGCATGACTTATAATGTGAAAACAAAAGTAAGCAAAATGCAAATAAACCAAAAGCTGAATATCAGCTATAAATCTCTTATATAGTGGAGTTTTCTTATAAAATGTTAATAATCTAAAATTTAAATTCAAAATATATCTTTTAGAAACAAGTTTATCCTTTAAAGATGTTAAAATAGGAATACAAGGTGGAACCAATTCAAAATCTAAAGAATAAAAATGACTAGCACAAACTTTACAAAAACAACGATTTTCTTTACATGAATTCCCTGACCTCTTCAATTTATAAAAATAACAAAATTTACACTTTGACTCAGAAAAATTTAATACTAATGCAGTACTCATTAATACAGCTAAAACTAAAAGCAGAACCCATTAATAAAGCTGACTAAATTTCAGTATATAGCACATTAAAACCTATATGATGTCTAAACAATACTACAACCGTTGACAAATATGCAAATTCATCAAACTCCTCGGATTGTGACTCAGCAAAATTCAGAATTTCTTCTTTTAAAATCCAGGGTAATCCTAAAGTGTCTAATTCATCTTTAGTAATTTTAGGAGCAATATTCACAATTGTTTCTAAACATAAATCTTTTAATGTTATCTTGTTATATAATTTTGAATTAATCTCTTGAGCTAATGTCGCGGCTTTAACAACATCTGAAAAAGTAACTAAACTATCACAAGGACAAATTTTAAGCAACTCCGAATAAAAAGAACACCGCTTAATAATTTTGACAATAACCCTACAAAAAAAACAAGAACACTTAATACCAAATTCGTTTACAAAATCTATAACAATACTCATTTGTAAATATATACTATTATACTTACTGCTTAATTCCTTCAGCTTAAACTAGCCAACCAGCACTGCACGATCTAAACAAACACCAAAGACCTCTGTTAGAAATTCATTATCTTAATCCACAGAGGGCGATACATTTCCAAACCTAAACAATTATTCGATAGATGGCAGCACATTTACAAAACCTTTACCGACATTAACATTCACCAGAGGGCAGCAATTCAGCAGATGCACATAATGACTAAACCTAATACTTCTGCCCCTAGATAAATCTTGCCCTAAGATTAAGATAAAGCAAACAAAATAAAACGCTAATACTTGATAGAATGCCCCACAAAGATTATACTCAGAATCAAACCGTCAAGCACTCAAACCAGCAGCAGCCTAGAGCCTAACCTAGAGCCCAGAACACTACAAAATGACGAAAATTCTTCTTATAAGCCTAGTTTTCTTAATGATTTGTACGAAAATATGCACCACGTGCACTGTACAAAACAACTGTGAGACCATTACAGAACCAGGAATTTTAGAATGCAGTTGCATTCCAACACATCTATCGATTGAAACAATCCAAGCAGAACTACTGAAATTGGAAACGGCCGACCCATCAAATTCTCAACTGAACTACGATCTTGCGGCGTTTCCCTTTCTCACGACAATGACCGTCAACGAAAAAGAGTACAAATGTGAATCCGGAATATGCACGTAAGTTATTACTTAAATCAATCTAATTTCCAAACTCATAAACTTATGCTAAATGTAAGAATGAATCAATACTTAAATTGTAACTAAACGCTTAGTCAAATTACGAACACTAATGAAACTACTTGAGGCTCCCAACCCTATACAAGCCTGAATTTCATAATTACAAACTTTCATAATTATAAACTACCACTAAACTCATCAAACCTATAACTTCCGCAAACCCTACCTGCCTTAATACTCAAAAAATGATCAAGAAATCCCTCCTAAGATTCAAGTCACTTACCCTCGTCATCTTACCAGACCACATTGCTCATCAACCCGCCTATCACAACGTAATTTCAGCTATAGGCCTATAACCAAAACTACCACCTAGTGATCAGGTTAAGGACGTGTTATGCATCCTAAGCACATTGAAATAATAAATGGCGTAATAAAGAAGCAGAAAATGTTTATAAATGACACATTGAATTTCAGATTTTAAAATTCCCATAAAAAGTTTAACTGTTGGAATACATATTTTTCTGACCACACCACTATGATAATCACATAATAATTTCAACTATTTATTAGCTACAACGTACTTCCAACTAACATAATTTCAGCTAAATTCGACCAAACTAATTCTTTATTTCAGAAAATCAACTCTTCCAGCACCAACTCTTCCGGCACCAACAGTTCTACCAAAACCACTGCCGCCACCTACCTTTCTAACAACAACAACGACCTCGCCTAAACTACTGACATGGCCTACGGCTCCACCTAAACCATCACCTACACTTCAAGCACCAACGTTATCACCTACGACCCAGTCAAAACCACTGTCATCGTTAAGCCTCCAAACACCAGCGTCTCAACCATCTCCAACCCTTCAGACAGCCCTACCTAAACCACTGCCGTCGCCTAGCCTTCAAACACCTACCACTCTGCCTAAACCAGTCCATCAAACAGTCCTGCCTAAACCACGTTCGCCGCCTCGGCTTCAAACACCTACCACTCTGCCTAAACCAGCCCTTCAAACAGACCTGCCTAAACCACGATCGCCGCCTAGCCTTCAAACACCTGCACCCATACCTAGACCACAACCGTCTCCCCCTAAACCACTACCATCTCCAAACCCCTTAACACCAGCAACCTCTTCTAAGCCAGCCTCAACCCTTCAAACACCAATGATCCTGTCACCGACTCTTCCAAACAAAACACCAACCATCTCTCCAACACCAAATCCAACAAATCCCACACCTATCACAATCAAAAAAACAAACCCCAAGCCTTCAACAGCCGCCTCGACAGTACTATCTACCAGTAATAAGCCTCTCTCTCTAAACTCAACACCTTCAAGTACCCCTCAGGCTATCACCCGATCTCCAACTAAATCACTGATCTTTAAAATTGCTGGCGGAACTCTGTGCTCAATTCTCATCATCCTAATAACGCTTCTATCATGCACCATCCACAGACTTAGAAAAATAAAGAACCGACAATACTATAGACCTCACACTCCCCGCTTACTACCCCCCGAAACCATTGAACTCTATGATGATCCCCTTGAACTCCCAACGATCCAAACAACTCTTTAAATCTTGAACTACTAAACAAACAAAGCTTCATCGAATATACAACTGACCTTTTAATTAAACTTCATCTATTATATAACAAACAAACAAATAATCTGAACCTATAATATCCAAGAATACTTATCCTAACATTATATCTGAAAATGCATAACCAATATATCTATTAAAATCAAATATAAAACTTTCAACTTACCTTAGCCTCGTATTATCGGTGTTGTAACGAAGAAGAGTCTCGAAGAAATATCCAAGTACTGATTATCCAATAAAGTTCAATTGTTCTCTGTATAATTGTCTTTGTACTGTTTGAATTATCCTATGAATCCGCACTAGAGATCCTAAGGAATCCTTACTGCACACTATAATAAAACAAATCTTCGACTTATCCCATCAGAAGATTCAGATTACGACAGCGAACAACCCCTGTGACGCAACCATTTATACCTACGTAACTATTTATACCAAGTCCCAAAATATCAGCCAATCAAATTCCAGCAAGTACGTTCACAATACGTTCAAACATTCCAAAGGAACAGAGGAACTGAAAGGATTATGAAAGATTATGAAATACCGAATTTTCAAGCAAAATCAAACAATAATTTTAAAATTCCAAACTTTATATTCCATTTACATTTCACAAAATAATCTAACAAAATTCAGTCAAAAATATTATGACAAACAATATTATGCATTTTTCTTAAATAAGATTACATCAAACCTATTTCAAAAAGAAACTAAACTCTACTAATAATTTAATAAAAATTCAATAATACCTTTCAAAACATCATAATACTTTCAAAGTAAAAGGCTTATTGAATAAAATACCTTTCAGTACCTCAATCAGATCTACGCTGAAACAGGACCGAAGACAAATAAGAAGAAGAATTATTACCTGCTATAACAAAACATTACATTTTTAAGAGAGGCGTTGGTTCGACGTCCGCCCCACGTACTAAGAATCAAGCTCAGAAACAATTACGCAAATACCAATACAAATTTGGAAATCTTTAAGTTTCAACATCGAAAATCTAGATTACGAAATTAATAGTTTTGAAATACCACCTTACCAAAGTCAAAAGAAGTTTCGTCCCTCAACGATCAGTCTTCAATAAACCTATAAAAGAAACTATAATTAAAAACACATAAAAGAAATCATATTCAAATTGATAAAAATTCAAAATTCAAAATAAAATACATTTTACCTACCAATCTAATCCTGAAACTCCAGAAATAATCTTCCAAAACGCTATTCTTAACCTATATTTAATGAAAATCACAATTTGCAAATTAGACCACACCCTCAATAGCCGACATAAACTCTCTTAAGATTAACCATTGAAACTAAATCTCTAAATGATAATATAATCATTAAACAGAAGGTCATTAAGAGCAACTCATTACTCCAGTGGAACAGAATTCTGATAAGTAGCACTATCACGTCAATTTATAGAATCTAGACCCTCAATAATAAAAACACAACAACAAATGTTATACGCTGTCACAACGATTTCCTTATATTATCTAGGTCAATACCATTTTCATATTAAAACAAAAGATTCAATATCAATACTTTTAAATCTAAAAATAACATATTAATCAACTCATATTATGATCACATAACAGTTTTATTTTCAAAAACAATACAAATAAAACATTAATACGATACATAGATTATACCAATCTATAAAAACAAACAACACCAAAACTCTATATAAACCATTTTAAATATATCTACTAATGAATTATATATGATTCTTAACCTCTAAATATAATCACCAAAACCAATCACCAAACTATTTAATATTATATGCTTCATTAACAATCACGTTATTTAAATTCATTTACAAGCAACTCTATAACAATCCAATAGATGGCAGTTTAAACTAATAATTCGCTAACATTTCACTAGATGGCAACCACATATTTGAAACTACATTTGAGTTAAACAAGACCTGAGTCGAACAACACATTATTCCATTCAAACTTATGAATCAGACAAGACCTTAAATTTCGCTCGATGTGTCGAACAAGACCTTAAATTTCGCTCGATGTGTCGAACAAGACCTAAAATTTCACTCGTGTGTTGAACAAGACCTAAATTTTCGCTCGATGTGCTGAACTCGACCTGAAATCTAGTCGATGAGTTGAACAAGACCAACACATTCTACCATTGACTCAAGCATTAAATGTGTCGAACAAGACCTAAAATTTCGCTCGATGTGTTGAACTCAACCCTATTTTCTGCTCGATGTGTTGAACTCGACCCTATTTCTGCTCGATGAGTTGAACAAGACCGGCACATTCTACCATTGACTCAAGCATTAATTGTGTCGAACAAGACCTAAATTTCGCTCGATGTGCTGAACTCAACCCTATTTTCTGCTCGATGTGTCGAACTCGACCCTATTTTCTGCTCGATGTGTTGAACTCGACCAAAAAGGATACTACTTGCATAGTAATCACTGACATTACTGTTGATAAAATTATGTACATGTATGCATAGATATTTTTGAAAGTTAGGAGGCGAAGCCAAGTTAAATCATTATTGACAATAAAGCGCGCATGGATGGTGCTAATTGCTGATACTATATAGATTTGATCGTTTAATCACCCCTTTCTTTAATTCCTCATGTTTCAGACCTGCTACACGACGGCCACCGTGGACACAGTGGCCACCCGGCTGACGGTGGCGCCCCCTATGTCGGCCTACTGCTTCCCGGAGGACGGGGAGACCCCGCCCCCTCCCTACATCAGTAGTGTGCACGCCTGGGAGAACGGCGACCACATGGGACAGAGGGCCTACATACCCATCATAGGGCCTGGCCAGGAGGCCGGCCTGCAACGCTTTTGAGACAGGTCAAACTCAACAGCTAAGGACACAGCGTTGGAATATGCGCAATGGACCCTCCCATAGACGCCTTGAACCCAGCACTTTTAGCCTGCCCCTATGGGAATCCATATCCCAACTCACTGTTTCAGGCATATGCTGCTAGGGGCGCTACACTTGTGAAAAAGGTATATATACCTCTTCGAGGAGGAGATGGATGTTTAGCTCATCGCCTTCTATTGATATACTGAAAAAAACACTTTACAATGTGTCTTCCTTATAACACAAGTGGAAAGAGGAACAAGGAGGGAAATGTGAATTAGCCGGAAAACAAGCTCAGGGACTTTACCGGTTGTTATAGGCAATTCATCCTTCCTACTCTGAAATGGTTATCACACGTTCCGTTTTTAGGAATTTGGACTTACTATAGACAAACTATGAGAAAAACACTTTTTGTGACGCTCAGGCTGCTCAAAAGCAGACTCCTAATTCCCTGAGGTTTGCTCTATGAGGTTGAAAGTATTTCAAATTATTATTGACCACAGGACATGTACATTGCTGGTGGCTCCTCAATCGGATCTATTTATAGTTCTATAGTAGTACACATGGACATTTGCCTACCATTTACCTACCAGCTCAACTTCTAGTTTTCGAAAAAGCATAACAACTTTAGTAAACTTTAGTAAAATTGAAAAAAGAATTAGAGAAATCCGTTATTCAAAATAGCTTATTTTCAAATTGTTATCAAAAGTTCTTGTCAGCTTCGGATTAGAAATGGCTTGCATTAAGGATTGTGTAGATTGGTGCAGAATCAGACATTTAAAGACAATAGTCTCTGTGGTATTATCAATACGGGACGTCTGACTAAGCCAAAGGGGGCGGGGCCTAGGGGTCCTGAAGTATAGCTGGAAATGGCTAAAGGTCAAAATGTCACACTTAAAATGCTCATTTACATAGCCTACAAGTTTTGATAGCTTATAGAACTATATCAGTCTACTTATATCATATCATACGATGACTCACTCAACAAAATCACATCGTTGCAGCCATGCGATTCGTTTGAGATATATTATTTAGGGACTACATTTGAATAGAAGTGTAATAATATTTTTACGATCAACTTCAATTTTGATGCAAAATGGGACGGTCTTCCGCCACTTCGTTATGTGAATAAGCACGGTGCATATATTCCTGTATATCAAAAGTGCATCTCATTAATCAATTCATATTGTTATATAGCATGAAATTACGGGTATAAGAAAAAACAATCAATCAGTAGTCGTTAAGTGTTATTTATTATGTCTCGATGAACATTTAAAGCACCAAAAGTGCTTCGTTTTTTCTTCACAGTGTATAAGAAGACTTGTGCAGCCTTCAAGCAACAAGGTTTCTTCTTGTGCCAGCCCCATACATAGCTCCAGTTCTGCTATTGCTCCTGTCTCACTGACAAACAGCTGGGCTTCCACTTCCACATACTGTTTCTCCTTTCCCATTCTGTATTCATAAGAATAATGTTACAAACGGAAACTTTAATGATAGTAAGTAATGGGATTCTTACCTGCATGTAATACATAGCCAAACAGTAGTTCTGTTTCTTCTTTAACAAACCAGTCAGGAAATAGACTTTTAAAAATATAATTATAAATAGTCATTTCGTTACACAGTTTGGACAATATGTTTGTTTGAGATTGATTCCAAAAACAAATGATCAAAAGGAAATAAAACCCGAGGGTATAGAGATGAGCACATTAACAATTGTATAGCATATGCATCATGCATAGTCATGTATATCTGGTATTTTGTGCCTAAAATGCAACAGCGCGATATAAATGCTAATTTACAAGACTTGTTCTTGTAGCTTTCTCATATGTGTCACACAGCTATATGCATCAAAGTAAGACCTTATATGTGGAAGTATAAACCCTTCTTCAAACATTTTCTAGACAACCAGTGGTTCTAGCTTCCCCTTCACTACAATTACTTATATGAGGCATCAGTTCTCATAACTTCGTTTCTATCAGATATTGTTATCCCTCAACATTTTTGCAAGGCAGTACCGTAATTTCTCACAAAAAGACCATTCACTCATCCAAACGTAGCGCTCACATCAGTCTTATGCGTTTAGGAATAGAATACTTGACGGTATCTCGAAGCAATTATCATCATGAATACATCCTATTGTCAGAATTTGTGAATCATTTTCTTATCGGCAAATCTTTTAACTGAGCTACACCTTGTGGACTATACTGGATTTCCTTTATTGTTAACAGCAATTGTGAGAATGGCTTTTGCAGGAGACAATTTCTCCGAATAACCTTTTAATAAAACCTATTTTTTAATGACTCAGTTTACTCTCTATACTGTACTAGACCTTTTTTTTCATTTTGGTCTGTTTTGAAAGAGCACATGAAAGGTTACACATATCTTGTGGGCAAATGGTCAAAGTGGAACACGGCACATTTGAATACATTGTTTTGCATTTCAATACATGCTCCATCCTTATTTACAGGCGAATAACAGAAAGTAAAATCGGCCTGATTAATGATATTATTGTTTGAAAAGAACAAAATCACCGATCTCTAGAAAAGACTTAGATTTGAAAAGGTAATTATTTTCAGGAATAGCCTCGAGGTTGGACAATACTGAAGACTACGACCAGTTCCTGTTCAGAACAGAAACGTTCATTATACGGAGTTTTAAAGATAACCGTCTCAGAGACCTGTTCTGGGTAGATTGTGACCCAAAGTCACAGGTGAAATGCAGTGTCTGGGGGGTGCAGTGTACAGTCTACCTGCGGCGGTGGGTTCGATTAGACGGGCGGGACTGCGCCGGGGACAGCTTGAAGGCGTATCACAGTCATGGCTGTGGGGTGTGGGGGAGTGAACAGACGAACCGCACGCTGCAAGTCCTGCCTCGTGCGACGACTAACTGCTTTGCAGTGTTCATATCTTTTACACTTTTTTCTGGTGACTTTGTATTTATAACTAGAACAAACGGACACAGTGCCTATAATACTAGCTACATGGATGACGGTATAACCCGTCTTGCATTGTTATATATATGGCCTATGTGCACTATCAATCATAGCCCTTGCAAAATAAGTCAACCATATTTACTCTTAATGAGTACAACTGTATCATAAACAGTACAAACTGTCGAAACCATTCTGCTTAAAGGATAATTTTGACATTTCAAAGCCAAAGTTTCACCGATAGGAAGATATAACAGTGCAACTCTTTAGCGAAAGAAAACCGTGCGTGGGGTAGTAATTTTAGCTAGAGAATGTCGTGCTTAGATTTGTAAAGACCAGATTTGAAACGAGAAATGCTAGTCGAATTGATTTTCAATTGGATTTTATAAATGGTATTACCAACAAAACTATGCCCGATGAAAAGATAGTTTTAGATATATTGCAAAGCAAAGAGCCCATATTGCCCACCCCTTTTTGTGTTATATCTTACGTCGGAATAATTGAGTAATTCAGAGGCCGATGAATAATCGAGTTATTAAAAGCTCAATCAAAATATAAAAACTCTAATATGGGGCACATTGCAGGACGACATCGTGTTGAACACGACTCACATCGATATAAATTTATTAAGCTTTACTATTCATTTTGCCACTTGCATACTTTGTATTTCTCTAACAGTGCATCTCGCTTTGAACCTTATATGTATAATGAGCCAGAGCTCTTCATGAAAACGAGGTGCAACACTGCTGTTATACCTACTTCCCGTACGTATCATATATCATAAGTAAAAAATAGTATTCTTAATGGGGATAAAAACAAGCTGGGTAACATTTTCGACGCACCTCCCCAAATGAGGTCATCGTTTACTGATAATATTTACTGTCCTGGCCTAAGCAACACACTCGTATATCTTCAACCAGGTTCTCAGGCCTTTTTTAAAGTGTAAATCTATGTACATCATTTCACACATTGAAGTCGACTAACAAGGAGACCATGAGATACCTTCGTCTAGTTACTTGTGTGCCCACCCTGCCACCCATGTTCATCGGGGAGATAAGTTTCATTGAAAGAGAACTGGAATGTATAGAAAACCTGGCCACCGGCGAGTAGGAGCCTATTGGGTGAATCCACATATATACACTCAAGTTACTGTTGACATGACGGTTCTAGCAGCACGCGTCACAAGGGGGTTACACCAGTGTACACTTACTGACTGCAAGACTTTTTCCTTCTCTTGGCAGAGGACACGTTTCAACACAGGAACTTGGGACACGAGTCACGTCATAATCAGATTACAATGCACACCGCGTGTACGCCTGACTTTAATTTAAAAGTAAAATATACTTCACATTACGACTTAGCAAACATATAGTCTTCGATCTATACAGGTTGTTTCTTCTTCTATTAGCACAGTGGGGATCTACAGTCTACAGGGGGATCTTATTTTATGGTTTATTACGAGTTTCTAGATTCTATTTTAATGAAATGGGACTTCGCGAAGACTTGGGCGGGCAGCCACCCCAGCCTAACCTTACTCACCAGTGGTGTAAACCTAAAATACATTCTGCTAGTGAGGCCATGAGACCTGCTTTTGTCACGCTGGGTCAGGCTGCCCACTTGTGTCCTAGTCCCTCAAAAAGGGCGTGGGGTGGCTTAAAGTAAGGCAATCTTTATGGACAGTCCTACAGAGGAAACAATAATAATGCATCTGTTCTTCAATGACCACAATCTATGCTTTGGCCTACTATGTTTTGCTATTCTCCCTTTAAACATAAACTTTGATTTAGATAAATAAATAAAAATGTCTTCTTGAATTATAACAATAGCGACATAACAGAGTGATTAAACTAACGTATGCAACATCGTGATCAACTATAAACGAATATTTCTCTCACATTAAAAAGAATGACAGCACCGAATTGGTTTGTCTATCACAAACGAAAAATCAACAGGTCTATGGCAAAATTCAGTTTCCATTGCCTTTTCTCGATTGAAACTGAACAATATGAAAAATAAAAGTGATCTACTTTGCAAAAGATATGCAAAATTTCCAGTATGACTAGAATATCTGGCCGGGAGTAGGACCGATCTACTCTCTTAAGATAAAAAGAATTAATTGAATATGATAAAACTTTACACTTTTATATCACGTCTTTTTCATTTGGTTGGTCAGGGAAGTTAGGGTGTGGAATGCGGATACTAAAACAACCAAATATATTAATTTTATGAAAATCAATTATGCTACGTTTATCAATGCCGTTAGTGTGACAAAACCTTTCATCCAAGCATCCTTCCACTGCATTATTCAGACTTGACACTCTATAAATTGAAGCACCCTTGTAGAAATTATTCTGAAGAGTTGAAGCTGCAGTGTATACAATAAGTGAGAACACGTCGCTTTCATACAAGACACCATTTGATCACTGACCAAATGGAACAAGTCAGAAGAAGTTGGTCATGGACTACACTCACAAAATGTCTATTTACAGCTTGATTAACGGTTCAATACAACTCCACATGGGTTGCGTTTTTGGGTGGGATCTGCCTTGATATTGGTTCAAGTAACTAGCGAGTCTCACCCTCCCCACACCCGTTATTCCCCATTCCACCATGCAACACTAGTCCCAGTACCCCACCCCATCCCTCCCCCTCTTCATAGTGGCAATTCCACTCATAAGATACAAGGAACAGTCAAGTTTCTCCTTCAACTTATAATACAAGAATCCGTGTAAATATATTTCGAGTGTTAAACCATATTTTCATATTCAAACACACACTCATTCAGACAGTTGCACAGAGTCATTCACATAATGAACATATGGCTTACAGGTATACATTAAAGAGACTTCGGGACAGTGGCACATATAGCAACATGTCCTGCAGCGCCTACCTATAATACAATCTACACACAAGTGGCGTGTCCATTGCACGTTTCAAGAGGGGTAGTTACATACACACACGTACATGTTACCCAGAGTAATAAGAAAAGGGAGGCTTAAAAAACTTAAGAACAAAAAAAATAGAACAGTGTTATTATACCTATTAAGTATGTATGGCCCCAAATGTACAGTATCCTTCTTATTCGTCGTCGTCGTCCTCCTCCTTTCCCACCCATTGAAGGTCCCAGGTAAACTGGGGTTTGTCGTCCCTGTGTGAAGTTGTCGCGACCGGGGTTGAAGCCGGTCGGGCAGCAGTTCTGAGGGGTGGTGGTGGTAGTTGTGGTGGTGTTGGCGGCTTACTTCCTCTATTGATATCACACGAGCATATTACACAAGGTCTCAGCTCCGTAAACGGGCACTGAAACCAACCAAAACATTAACCTTCAGCTCGGCCTGGCATGGTTGCGCTCGATCGACCAAACCGAACCGAACCGCCCAGACCGACGACCGGTTCATCGCTGGCAGTCGCTTTTATCAGCTATCACTATACGAGCTCAGTTTCTTGCATACTGTTATTTGACGAGTCCGACTTCTCATCGTGCGACTGAAAGGGGGGCAGTTTTTGGCCCAGCTTGGGACAGTTTTGAATGTAGATGACGCGGTTGTAGGCGCGCCACCGTCGACATAGTTGGACGTACATTTTGCACTGTACATACATGAAGACAAGGCCCCCCGTGAAGCCGATGGCCACCACGATGAGTTTAGTCCAGAAAGGCCACTCGAGCTCACCCTGCTTGATCTCCTCCGTCGTGCGGTCTATGAGCACGTAGAGCGACCAGATCACACAGGTGATGGCGATCAGGTGAAAAGTCACAGAACACATGATCTTACGCCGCTCCACCGTCGACATCTGAAGCTTCTGCCACTGTAAATACAAAACGAAAAGTGTTATCAGCTTTGGCAATGTTTCGAGAGTCATTAAATGTTTTATCAAAAGAATTATCGACAATTTTCCCACGCAAAAACATTGTATGGTGAAGGAATTGACAAACCCCGCTCATTGAAGGCAAACTTCTTTTCGACATTTTCTAAACTGTATAAGCAACGAGAGTAGAATGAACAGAGATACAGCTCCAGGATGCCGGCCTTCTTCAGAGAAAACCCCTTGCCTTATCAGGAGGTATTAATCTAGTTAACGCCCTGACCACGGGCCAGGGACACACCAGGGACCCTGCTGGGTCGGTCCCCTCACAAGTCCGAACTACCTTTCACTCTGGACCACACAATCATGTATTTGCCCTCATATTCTATATATATATTAACGCATCCTGAGCCCTAAATACAAGGGTGACAACCTTTACATTAGGTTTAAAGTGAACACTAATTTATTTCCTAATTTTACATATATAACTCAATAATGTCAAGTTATTTGAGATGGCATTTTTAATTAAATAGATATCAGAGATATTCAAAAAATGGGTTATTCAATGTGATCCGCATGGAGAACACTTATAATGGTTCCCTGACAAGAAAATCGATATTCCTGTCTATTCACTGATGTGTGCAGCTAGAGTGTAATCGTTGAGGAAATATTTTTAAATAATAATTGAAAATAAAATGTTTAAATGCCATTCTGTTGTATAGGAAAAAAGATCTGAGAGAAATGGAGAAGTATCCTGCTGTGCCCTTACCAGCCCTTATCAGGTCATTAAATCGCGACCTGATCTGCGGCCTGCCCTTGTTCTCCTGGCCAGAACCATAAAATGCCCCCTGATGTGTTAATAGACCATGCTAATTGCGAAAGTCAGCTCGGAACTGGTGCCTTGGCAGAGCTACATCTCTGTTCATTCTACTCTCGTTGGTATAAGTAAGTAAATTAAAATAATGAAGTTCTACAATTCAGCAATGGAAATGTAGATCTTACTGTCTCTTAAAGTTTGTTGAAAAGAATCTATGTTACTTCAGTCTTAATGGCCATATTTTTTCTACTACAACAAAATTCAACATTTTTGTTTACAATGGATGTTTTTATTAAAACCAGCTGGATCTTGAGGGGTGGGCTTAAAGTTCAAGAGTTGTCAGTTATCAGACTGAGTGTTACCTGGAGGGGATATTTTATCAATAAAAAGTGACCTAGTCCTGGTTTTTGTTTTCAATGACTAACGATTAGAGCCAGGTGCTTGATAAGTATGTGTTCTTAAACACTAAAAGGTTATCACGATCAAGCTCAATCTTGCAGAATGGATGAAATGTGTACATATTTTGTGCTGGGGCCTTTTAAGAACAATAGTAGCCATTTTCTTCTGTCAAATGTGGCCTGTTTTGCTAAGCTTACAA
Organism: Lepidonotus clava; assembly: GCA_936440205.1. Classification (NCBI taxonomy): domain Eukaryota; kingdom Metazoa; phylum Annelida; class Polychaeta; order Phyllodocida; family Polynoidae; genus Lepidonotus; species Lepidonotus clava. The sequence continues at coordinate 48,801,067 of OW387135.1, read as the reverse complement.
TTAATTTTGTCGTTACTTTTAAGTTGATGCGAATAGATATTATCTTAAAGGGATTTATCTTAAATCCAAGGCGGTCACTTACCTAATCTTAAAAGTTGAACTTAGGTTTGTCTATTCCCATTATGCCTTTTCAGTTTAGTTGTACATAGCGCTATTTATTAATTTCCTGAATTTCCTGGATGTGCGATCGATTAAGGATTAAATGCATCTGTTGTTTGACCGTTAAAATTAAAAAAAGGAAACTTGGCACGCACATTTTATGAGGGTTATTAGTGTAAACAAAATATGGAAAAAGATTGGAATGAATACCCCCCGGAAAATTTCTCTTTTCGTATGCTACTATCATCATGTTGGCCTTAACCACCATGCGATTGCCCCGATAGCCGACAAACACGTCATTTCTAGAGAACCGGTCTTGTCATAAATTTATTTCCATTTGCCTCATTCAAAATAGCACATGTTCGTACCTCTAAGGAAAAGAATACCAGTATGTTTTGTGGCATTTGGTAGATCTCTTTTCAGGGAAGACTGCGAAGATTATGCTACGTGATAATGGCTTTACTGGCTTCCAGGCATAAGGAAATGTCTCACTTTTTCTGTGAATTATTTCTAGATTTATTGAGAATATTGTCTAGTTGCTGCGTGGCTGGACACCAAAAGTACTCTTCAGGAACATAGGAGTTTGGGATTTAGCTGTTAAAGATCATGATTTATGGTCACTGGAATACGGATAAACTCGATTTAAGAAATAGTTTAAAAACAGAAGGCCCTAAACCAAAAATAAAAGAAGGGGAGGGGAGAGGAGGCGACCTCTCAATAAATACATTCCTATTCTTTTTCATGGTGATGGTCCAGAAGATAAAACATTTTCCATCATGTCAAAAAAACATCGACACCCATGCAGTCACCTTTCTGAATGGCTTGATGCGCGTGGTCATCTCGAAGTCGTACTTGCACAGCTCGCACGACTTGGTGTCGGCGCTCTTGATCCACTGCTGCAGGCACGCCTGGTGCACGTACTTGAGACTGCCGGAGCAGACGCACGGCGAGATGAGCGGCGCGCCCGGCTCGGCCTCGCAGTGGCAGATGCGGCACGCCTCCATGCTCGAGTTGAGCGAGGCCTCCGAGTCGCGGCGCTCCGACTTGTACGGGGGCATGCCGCTGTTACCGTTGGATAGCATCTCCTGAGGCTGCAGGGGGAGAGAGTGATGAGGGGGTACATTCAGGGGGTATCAGTTCGCAGTTAGGTGTACAGTCTGGGTACTTAGTATTTAGAAGTTATCCGTTAATTGTGCAAGGTCGAAGCGGTTTGGGGGCCTGGGGTCTACGTATATGAAATATATGTATATGTATATAAATATATGTATATATATAATTATGTACATATACATGTATGTATATATATATGTGTGTATAATCATATCATGTATGTGTTGGTATTTAGTATTTAGAAGCGGAACTGAGAAGTATTGATTAAAAAAAAGAGAAATCATGTGTAATGCCAAAGCGGTTTTGGGGCCTAGGTCTACGTATATAATATAATGTACATGTATGTATATACACATAATTATGCACACACACACACACACACACACACACACACACACACACACACACACACACACGTGTATATATGTACATGTTTGTATGTATATTCGTATCTATATATCCATATATATGTAGGTATATCTACATGTACCTGAATATATCTACGTATCATACGTATACATAATGTACACGTCCAATATTTCTGAACTCGTAATTAAAGCACAGAATTAGAATATTGATAGTGTTCTCAGAAAGAATTAGTTGCGATTGATAACAAGAATTCTCGAATAGCAGTCATCTAATACCAAGTAATCATTAACACGTCAACGTTATTAAAGAATGAGTGGGTTGCAATTCCAAGAAGGCACACATGTCCATCTACTGTTAACGCATGTGAGACCAATGTGGACTAGGAAGAGAGGCATGCATATGAAATTAGTGGGGGAGGGGAGGAAATATCTCAGAGAGAGAGAGTGGTTTGGAGGAAAATATAAAATTGGATCACAGGTAAAAAAGGTTGCAACCATAACACGACATGATTCCACATGTTACGTGTCACAACAGTGACCATTGGTCTGAGTGTATTAGGGCAAGATCAAATGAGCCCAGCAACACGTCGCCACGTCCTACAAATCAAAATGACACTATCTGGCATATAAAGGAACCTCACATTCTAAAATGGATTACTGATGTTTGGCGGAACAGTCGAACAAAATTACACATGCAGGGCTCATCAAAACACGGGGACATTTGGTGGATAAAAGGGGTATTTTCAATCAGACGTATGAGAACCCTTATTAGCTAATGCGGAGGTTGGTTTGTATAAGTATTAGGTTGTACCAAGACGTTAACCGCGAATACATGTACATGAATATTCTAGGCTATTGGATTTGTAAAAAAAAAAATACATGGAAAGACTATATGAACTGGAGATCAATTGTTATAAATATATGAGAACATTTACTTACACATGTATACTAGAAACAGACATATGGTAATATAATACTATAGTTATGAGGACTACAATAAATATATGTCTACAGATAATATGTACTCTACCAATGTAACGCTATATCACAACTAGTACTACGGAGGTCAAATTAAAAGGGGTACAATAATTACGGGGAAGTATGTGATGCATCCCGAAGCCTGACTGACCTGGGCCCCGTGCGTACAGTTGCTGGAGGCCCGACTCTCCATAGTCCGTGTCTCTTTGAGGTTACTGGATGTTCCCATAGCCCTCACGAGCGGCGGCCGGTCGGGGAGGCGGGGGGTCGGGGAAGCCCTGTAGGAATGATACAAGAGAACGTCAGTGCAAAATTCAATTCAAGGGAAACTGTTAAGAAAAACGTTGTTTTTTTGTTGTTGAAATTCTAGCATAGGTTCATTTCCGCACTTAAAGGGTTCGTAACACATACATTTTCTAATTGCTAATTTCATTGGAAAATATTCCTCCCCGTTTTATGTGCAAGGTTTCCTTTAAGTAGAATCATGTAAATGGTCCAGCGGACATCCCTAGACGGTAACCCACACAGCTTCTAAGCAAAACCCCTTATTATGTGGGTAGTACTTGTACAATCAACACTGTATTCCAAAAGTATGTTAACCTAAAAAAACAAAAACTGTATGTAGCTTTCATTGACTTTAAAAAATTCTTCGACTCTATTAACAGGAACCTGCTCTTATACAAATTGCTAAAAAGCGGTATCACAGGACAAACCTACAAGGTCCTAAAGTCTATGTATACAGGTTGTCACTATAGCATTAAAACCCAAACTGGTATTACTGATGAATTTGAGTCCACAACTGGAGTAAAACAGGGATGTTCTCTGAGTCCAACACTATCTAATATTTACCAAAATGACATCCATGAGCTGTTTGATCATTCCTGTGAACCTGTAAAACTAGATGACATCTCCTTCAACTCACTCTCCTGGGCAGACGACCTTGTACTTATATCACAGAGTAAAGAGGGTCTGCAGGTATGCTTAGACAGACTCAATAACTATTGCTGTAAATGGGACCTTACTATTAATGTGAATAAAACCAAAATCATGGTTATGTCAAAAGGCACTATAAAGCCACCACCCTTCTATCTACATGGGGATATACTTGAAGCTGTCAAATCCTATAAGTATCTTGGCCTTATAATATCAAGTAATGGCAACTTGACTAAAATGATTAATGATCGAGTTACTAAAGCGAAGCGAGCCTCATATGCAGTACGACAAGCCATCAGTACCTCACTTAATATATCTACTAAACTCGCATTATCACTTTTCGATAAGCAGATTGAACCTATTCTGTTGTATGGTAGTCCCATCTGGGGAATACCCTCATGTAACTGTACGATAAGACTGGTTGGTGATTTTGAGGACAATGCAAATGTAAGATCCCTTGTCTATAACTGCCTAAAATCTCTCGACATATCGGATGTGGAAATCGTTGCATGTAGGCGCTTGAGAACACAGCTAGGTATTTCAGTCTCCCTTCATAATGTGTTAGATAAAATCAAGATATTGTCAAACTATAGGAAATCTCCTACCACTTTTTTGGTCGAAGAGGTAGAAACTACTGCTGTCAATGATGTGGAAAAAACTTATTCCAACTATTGTAAATATACCCTAGGTGTCTCAAAATATGCGAGCACAAAACTCTCACTCAGCGAATTAGGGAGATTTCCAATCCAGATTAAATCTAATGTTTTAGCAGTGCTATACTGGCTGAGGCTCATGCAAGGTACAAAAAGCACACTTCTTAACAAAGCCCTCAAGTCTATGCAGGACGAACATCATCAGTGGCTACAAAATATTCAGTATTTCCTATGGTCTATTGGTTTAGGTAATGTTTGGCAAACACCTAATGCTTTTAACAAGCCCGCCTTGAAATCTCTTCTCACAACAAGGCTTGAGAACATTTATCTACAGACCCTTGACTCCTATTGCTGCAATGACATTAACAACAACAGATGTGATATTATAAAGCTATGCCAGTCAACAACATACAGACAGCAACCTTACCTCAACAACACTAGGTCACCAGTGATCAGAAGTTATCTCACAAAACTAAGAATAGACTGTAACTGTACCTCAGATAGCAAGCAAAGGAGTTATCGAACAAAAAAAGAGGACAACATACTCTGTATAGACTGTGGTGAGGTTCAAGATGTCAGGCATGTTCTCCTTCACTGTAAGAACAAGGACCTGTCCGACGTCAGGAAACTATTTGAGGATAACATTTCAAACTACGTTAAAAACTACAAAGCCTTGCCTGAAGTGCAAAAACTAAAAACTATTCTCAATCTACACCCTATTTGTGAAAATGACCTGAAAACTCAAGCTATTGAATGTATTTGTACTTTTGTCAAAAAAACATACACTTCTGTACAAAACCTGCCTACCATTGTTGTGACATAAATGTACTGCTCTACATTAGTCAATAAAATATTCGTATTCGTATTCGTATTCTAAAGGAAATACTATCTAGTAACCGATAAGTGTAGGAGAATTTCAAAATTCCTTGTCTATTCCCTGACAGTGATTTTGTTGTTGAAATTGTCCCTTTCTCCCTGTGCAGTGATCCACTCGAACATAGTTAATACTGAATGAATAAATCTATCGTCCAATAGTTCAGATGATTTTTACCTGCTCTACTTTCTTTATGAACAAACAAATAAGAAATAAAAGTAGTCTTATATGACTCTACAGCTTTGGATAAATGACACAATGCCGCGAAGGTTCCTCTTTGTCTACAGCATTTCACCAGCAGTCTTTTCGAAGAATGATATCAACTACAATAGTGTTTTGATTTTCATGGGGAATTTTACCATAGCAATACGTACAAAAAAACATTAGACTTCCGTTGTAAACTCAAAAGTATACCTAAGCAACAGCTGTTAAAACACAATATCTGATTAAGGACTCTTATGTCCCCAGGAGTGACTAGTATAACACCTCAGACTTGGTTGAAGCAGTCCTTAACGGTGAGTGATAACACACTTTTGGCACCTTTATCAATATAAAACACCTAATGACGCTTGGTGACGCGTGGGTTGCTGAGTCTGCCCGTCCCACCTGGCGACCTGCAGACGTCGCACATACCGCTATCGACTTTTACCCAGTATCATTGGCGCATTCTCTCGGTAGCTATTGATGCATATATATGATACATATGTCAGAATGACTACTTTACGCGTTCATACCAAACTCTGTGTTAATACTAATTGCTGATGTGTTTTCCAATTATGTATTATCGGAGATTTTGGATAATGGGATTCAAATTCAAATACTCCAATTATACTAATACTCTTCAGAGCTCAACATTAAGGGTTTTAACTTTGCTGCCCGTCGGGCATGGGTAAGTCAAATTGTACCTGCCCGACCCTAAAACTCACTTGCCCATCTGGAATGGAGTATTATTACATGACAAATAATTCCTGTCCTCCGGGCAGGTGCATTTTAAATTGTACCTGGCCCATCCCAAGCTTTACTTGCCCTGGGTAGGCAGGAAATACCTAACGTCGAGCCCTGCTATGCATTAATAAACCCTGTCATACCTTGTCTAAAAACGAATCGTCGAGGAGCAATACTGCAGAGGGCGTATGACTGTGAATCCAACATATGAATAAGGAAGGGGGGAAAAGTTCAAACAGAAGGCCAAAAGCCAACAAAACTTAACGGCTGTTTTATACTATAATAATAACCTAATTCACGGCGGAACTATTTTCATAAGGCCAGACACAATAAGTGTTGCGTTCAGGTTTCATGCCTCCAAAAAATAGGTTCGGTAGGTCGTGACTTAATTTTTTAAAACATCTTTTCAACTGTAAAGACTGGTTCAGATCGTATTGAGAATTAAGAACTTCCTAGATATGCCTTCTGTAACGATTTTTAGCATTGGTAATGCACATTTTGATATTGTATTGGCATTTTAAAGTTCATTTATCCAAGTTTGTTTGGTTTTAATGGTTTACCCCTATACTTTTGTGGCTAAAAAAAAAAGGTCGGTTGGGAAACCTGAACACAATGTTTATATTGGCCTAATGAGTTAACCCCTAAGAAGCTGGTCAGCTTATATATGCTCCAGGTCGTTCAGGAAGAAATCCATTCGTTCTGTAGGGCACAGGTAGCATGGCTTCTGTTTACTCAAAGTGAACGCCCATCAGAGCTCAATCCATACACACCACATCTTCAAAATTTACTCTACCGAATACTGCAACTCACACCAGAATTATCCCCATTGATAATTGGCCACCCCTAGAAACTGATCATCGAGCATCAATTAAGCATGAAACCCGTCTAAGGAACATGCTTCCTTCCTATCTAAAGGTAGGTTAGCCTCAAAGGTAAAGGAAGGGTAATCATGCCTGATCAATAATGCGATCAATAGCGAATGCCATTCCCCACTACAGTTAGGTATAAATAGAAAATGTAGGTTTATTGATTGACTAAAGGGAGCTAATCATAGGGAAAACGACCGACGCAGTGATTGATATGTTTAAGATTAAGGAGACTTTGAGAGCTCTGGGGTAAGGACTGACAAATTAACGTCCGGGCGGTGAAAAGCCCAGGGCGGTGATTTGACCCTCAGGGGGATATTGGCACTTCGTTGATGTCTATATTGTACGTATATTATCATGTGCTTCAAAACGATTTTTCTCAAAATGTCTCTTGTGAACAGCTTATGTTTTAAGATTTATTTTTGACAGACGGAGTTTAAGATGTTCTACACGACGCATATCAATCAATAAAGATCCAAAGACAATAACGACAATGTACGGAAGGCGTTCGATTCTTTGAACCATCCCCTATTACTGGAAAAAATGAAAAAGATTGGATATTCCTTGAAAACCTTGTTATGGTTCGCAAGTTATTTAAATAGAACTCAATCAATTAGGTATAATGGAAAGCATTCACACTCAAGCAAAGTCATATCTGGAATAGGTCAAGGAACTTTTCTCGGACCAACCTTGTTCATATTCAATATTAATGATGTTATTCACAAAATTGGTAATGTTGATATAAGTATGTATGCTGACGACTGTGTACTTTATACATCAGGGTACAGTTGGAACCTGGTTAGTAAGCGTCTGCAATGTGATCTTAATAATTTTGTTTCTTGGGGTGAAGATAATGCACTATTTCTCAATGTGAACAAGACTAAGGCAATGATTATTGCATGTAGGGCAAAGCGGAGTAAGCTTGGTACCACTCCCCCTTTTCATGCAGGCAACAACACAATACAGTTTGTTGAGCACTACTCATACCTAGGTATTACAATAGATCATGACTTATCTGTATGTCCAACCTTTAATAATGTAAAACATATTGTAACTAATAAGGTATTTCAGTTGTCCAAAATTAGAAAATCAATTGATTGTTCAACCAGCATAGCAATTTACAAGCAAACTATTCTACTGTATTTCGATTACTGTGGATTTATATTGATGTCATGTACACTTGAACAGAAAAGAGAGTTTCAGATACTGCAAAATAATGCAGCCAGGACCTGTCTTCGCGTCTCTCCCCGTGACCATGTCACTTTTGAATATCTACATTCTAAACTAAAATTGAGTAGTTTAGAGCAGCGAAGGCATAAACAACTTCTTCGTCTGATGTTCTTACACAGTGTTAAAGATAATGTGTTAATTGTTCCAGTAAGAGAAACTAGATCAGCTAATAAGAAACAGTTTATTGTCCCTGCAAAAATGAACACAAAGTTCCAGAATAGTGCATTTTATAAAGGGACAATCATTTGGGATGAACTATGCCATGATGTACAATTTGCAACCTGTGTCAATGAATTTATGAATCTTATCAAACACAGATACTGTTTCTATATTGATCTACTTTATTAGGTCCAATATATATTGTATTAATCTTGATGTACATACTCAAAATTTACACCTTAAATGTTTATTCACTACACTTTATCATTGTAATATCACCGAAAACCAGGGGCAACCCTGAAGTGAATTACTTAATAAACAATTTGAATAAAAAAAGAAGAAATAACTGTCAAAATGCTGAAGCTGGGTATCCAAATAACGGATATGTGCCTATTACTATGCACGCTGCACACCATCTTAATTTCAAAGCGAATATGACGAATTGCATAAAAACAATAGATCTATGGATACAAATGATCAGACCAGTATCATTGGGGTATGAGAGCTGTCATAGTGAATACACAGATAACGTTTGAGTTTAGCCCAAGAGACGACAGTCACATGGTCTGTCGTGACACTATTGGGGAGCGCTTTTTCCAGAGATGCCACGTACATTATGAACATGAAAAATGCTGACCTTTGAAGAATTAAGGTACCGTTATTAATCCGAGAAATGAAGGTAAACTGGCATCTCTGCATTTCGGTCAGTGGGGGCTTGGCTGTTGGAGGTGTGGCCGTAGGGGGCGTGACCATAAGGGGGGTTTTAACACAGGAATCATGAGCATAAGGATCATTGCTGTAGGGAACAAGGGGTGTGGCGGTGGGGGGTTGTGGCCATAGTGGTCATGGATGTACACGGCATGGACGTAGGGGCCACAGGGGGCATGACCTTGTTGGGGAGGGGGGGGGGGATTGTTTTGATTGTGGCCGTCAGGGTCATGATTCTAGGGTCGTGGCCTTAGAGGTCTTGTCCTTATATGGGGGGCGTAACCATATTTATACTCTAACATCAGGGTAATCATGTACGAGCTAAGGCGTAGATTGATCTGCGTAGAGATCAGTTTCAGGACATATAAGACACTCTTGCATGTACCCATTCTGAAGGATATTATTGCAGAAATACATGAGCTTTTTTTATGAGAAAAATTATCATAAATGTTCCGCTTCTGTCAATACTCGTTGGTTATAGCTATGAACTGTGAATACACTCTGTTTATCTTCAATCAAACAATATCTCTAACAATAAATTTAACCCCTTGTTATACATGCAATTATAATTTATATATCTACTGTTAATGTCATAGTTGACTGTTATCTAGCAATCAGATTATATCTAGATCTAACTGTTATCAGATACTGGGTATTAGTTATGTATACTGAAGTCTACAATACATGTGGTTAATTTATTTAGAAATAATTATAATAATTATTCTGTAGATCCAAATATTTCTACTAATGGATATTTTAATTAATCGCTCATTTAATTGATTAAAATGTAATTGTAAATACATCTCAGCTAAATAAACAAAACAGGATCTTCAGTCACATAAAAATGAGTACGCCTTTAACACTGTGAAGGCCGATCATCACTATTTTGGCCTCCCGGCCAACAGTATTATTAGCCTTTGACACTAGAACTCCTACCTGAATCTGACAGCTAGGAGTTTGGGAACCGAGGTCCGCTCCGAGCGACTACTTCCGGCCACCTGAAAACTGTTGCAGGACGACCTGGTTTCCTTGTAGAAATTGCATTTTGGGCCGTTGATATAACGAGGTCATACGAACTTTTCCTACAACTATTACTGATTATTGAGTTTGGAAATGACGATGCTAGCCGGAAATCCACAGGCTTCTTTTAAATACGACCCGATGGCGGTAGAATCGACATGACAGCTGAGACCTGAGTGGTTTCAGATCATGACCCGATTTTGGCCTTGATGGGTTTTTGTGATTCTTTTCCACGTCTAGGGCCTCCATGGGGTCATGGCTATATCTCGATTGTTGAATACCACAATGATTTGACGGCCTCCCATCATGAGGGAACATTTATGAGCAAAAGCATGGGCTTGACAATAGAGAATCCGAGTTTTGTTGACACACTCTGAACAACAACACTGCCGATCCAGTGGTGTCATTTGCCCAATGCCTGTCGTGACATCCCATCACAAGAGAAGTCGGGTTCACTTATCTCCCTCCTAAACGGTTGTAGATACACGTCCGTAGATAAAGGGGAAGATCCAGGCTGCTCTGGTGGACGTATTCCGTATTGTTTTTGTTTCACTGAAGAGGAAGGAATGAAAAGATTCGGCACAAGCTCCCAGTTCACTTTGATGTATGATGGTCATGACGTCACAAAGGTACCGACATCTCGCGGCAAGTAGTATAACCAAAGTGGGCGGTTCCGCCGTGAGCCGGTGGGTGGTGCTCGCTTCAGCATTGTGGATCAGCTGATGGATTGCACAGTGAGATCCAAATCCCCTTCTGTACAATGTTCTGAATAATAAGGATCACTTTTTCAAGTCCTACAAAATAAAGATCTATATCATACTAGATTTATAACTTCTAGGAAAGATATAAGTAGTAAAAATTAAAGTCCAGCTCGCCTCTTCGACGCAAAAGTCAGGTCTTGCCCGGCTCACCAGCAAAACATTTACTACTAACTGCTATAAAAGAGACTTGATTATATTTGGTTGATTTGGAGCTGGTGAGCCGGGCAAGACCTGACTTTTGCGTCGAAGATGCGAGCTGGACTTTAATTTTCACTTCTCGTGAGCGGAACATTCTAAACTCCACTCACTTCCTATGCCACAAACTGTTTTAAAAGAGATTCTATATAAATGAAAGTTTAATAGTTTTCAAGGTATGTCTATCTCGCTACATACTCGTACAAATGAGTTAAAAGGTTATGCAATTGATAAATAAAGAACACTAGAATTAAAGTCATATGATAATTTTTATTTATCTTTACATCTTTACATCTTTAGGTCATTTACAAATGAATCAAAGGTTATCTTTACTTTCCAGTTGAACCAAAAGCCTGCTATTCCTCTCTCAGTTTGATCTAATGATACTTCTTCAATCAAATCAGCAATAAAAATTCTCTCTAAAATCATTACATCTTTACATCTTTAGGTCATTTACAAATGAATCAAAGGTTATCTTTACTTTCCAGTTGAACCAAAGCCAGCTATTCCTCTCTCAGTTTGATCTAATGATACTTCTTCAATCAAATCAGCAATAAAAATTCTCTCTAAAATCAACTGAGCTATTCTATCACCTTTTGCAATTTTAAACTCAACTTCACCAAAATTAAACAAGATAACGCATACATTCCCACGGTAATCCGGATCAATTACTCCGGCACCGACATCAATAAAATGGTTGTATGTAAGGCTTGATCGTGGAGCAATACGGCCATAGCATCCTTCAGGAAGTGCAATTTGAATATCAGTTTTAACTAATACTTTTGCTTTTGGAGCTATAACGTAATCATAAGCGCTGTATAAATCAAATCCAGCTGCTTTTTTTGAGCCTCTTGTTGGAGTTATCGCCTCAGTACTTAATTTAGCAAATTTAAGTTCACGATTAGATTTCATTTTGGAATTGCAGATAACAAGGCCTATAGGGCCATTCTCCGGAAATCTCCTCAATTGATAAAATCACGTTTTTTGTACTTTAGTAGCCCCTACGATGTTTCTCTTCTTATCCAATATGATTACAGTTTCATTCTCATAACGAGGGGACTTCAACCTTTTAGAAAATGTATGGTTTGCCTATATTGAAGCAGCAAAATTTACCAAAAAAATAGATATAATATGAAAATTTACCCCAAATATATTTGGTAAATTCTTTCTTAATTGCAAATATTATCATTACAGAGGCTGGTCAGTTTTAATTAGAAGTGATTGGCAGTTCTGTAACATTGGGTAACATTTACCATATTCAAGGTTAATCATGAGGTGCATGTACTGTATTGTTCTAAAGCAGAATGAAAAAAATATAGCAAATTTACAGAATTATCTTTCTTCTTATGTAACGTACAGAACCAAGCTTTGAATGTATTTTAGATATATTAAATATTTACCTAGGATTGTCCTAATACCCAAAGGATATAGGCCCTATACCATGTTACCTATGGTGGAAATATGGATTTCAGAATCGTATTAGTATGCAGAAGATAAACAAAATACACTAAATTTAAAAAGTAAAGTGTAACGTACATAACCAAGCTTGGTAACGTACATAACATTCATATCTGCATATATCATGATTAACTACATTATAAAGTAATATAAAACAAATATTTAACTACTTTCTATGGAGAGGAATCCAGAGAAATCTAATATACCAAAGATTTTAATAGATTATTGGGCATAAGATCATAAAGAAAGCTTGGTCATGTATGTTACATGCTTGGTTATGTACGTTACCAAGATCTCAGATTATTTCCTTCTCCTTTGAAACATTATAAATAAACAACATCAAAATTCTTTTAATTGTCTTTCTAAGGGCTCGTGCTATCTGTATTTATAATTATAGGTTGTGTAATGTGACCTTACACCTCAAAATCTTAGTTAATGGCATCAAAAGCTTGGTTCTGTACGTTACATAGGAAAAACAGTGCATTAACTTAAGAGTTTTATAACTTCAAAACTAATCACAATAGTTTTGCCCCATTCTGGAATTTGATTCCTGACATGAATGTCCTAACAAAAAAGTATATTGACATCCTTGTTGAAAACCTTTATTTTTTCACTAAATTTCCAAGGTAATTGAGGAAATTTCAGGAGAATGACCCTATATCAATCGTACTATAATCAGTAATCACAATATAATTTAAGGGAAGATAAGAGTCGAATGACTTAAATTACTTTTGATTATTTATCGGCTCATGAGTTGTGTAGATGGCAACCAAGTACAAACCAGTAACTAAGTACTTTATAATAATTATAATCTCTAGTGACGTAGTCACTTACGTCAATACACCATTATATACGCTAGGTGGCGCAAATGTCTAATTGATCAATTAAGGTCAAGTAATTCACAAGATGTCGTCACAACTACTCGCGGAATAACGTTGCACGTCAATTTAACAAAAGATGTTAACTAAAGAATCTTCAATTGAATTAAATATAAGAATGTAAAATAAACATCTTAAATATGCTTACGATACTATTTTTATAATCATAAATTTCAAAAGCACGTAAACATTCAGTTATTAAAACTACATTTTCAGGAACACCATTTCTACTCCAAATTACTTGAATGAAGCTCCTTACACATTATAATTTGTCATCCATTCACATTCAAACTAAGCGTTAATCCGATACGCCCTCTCAGTTGTCAGTAGGCTAGAGGTAATTTTTGATAGACTCGTGCTGGAAGTGTTGCAGGTCACGCACTTGGTTGCCCTTTACACAACCCACGAGTCAATAGACAAACTAAAGTTAATAGATCCAAACGAATATTTCCTACTCGGTTACTAGTAGTTATATTCGATAATTTGTCACGACGATAAATATTTCCTACTCGGTTACTAATAGTATTAATACTTGACAGATATATTCATCTTAATGGTATTATATATATATATATATATATATATACTTAATCTAATATGTGATCTAAGTATTCGCTATGTTTACCATATATTTTAAAAATAAAAACACAACAGCATAAATGTTGTTAAATTCCAATTCTATCATATACCATCGAAACATTACATTAAAATATGTTCGGACTGCTCTTAGCTTTATCATACAAACATTTAGTTTCATAATTATACAAACAATTAGTTTCATAATCATCTCAAGTCTTGATTACAACAATCTTCAAACATCGTAGACGCACATCTTCTCCACGATCTTCAACCATATTTATAGCGCACCTGACACGATCTTCACCAGTCATGATTGAACCGCGCACGATCTTCACACCAGTCATGATTGAACCGCGCACGATCTTCAAACCAGTCTTGAGTGAACCGCACATCCTTCAAGTTTGCGCAAACATAATATAAATTCTGCGAAGATGTCTCATTTAAGTTTGAGGAAAGCTTAGCTCTATTGCTACAGACAATCAAACTCCTGAGAATAATAATGTCAGATCAAACTTTCCTCTTATTTCAATATATGATCTTCACACATTAAGGAAAAGTTTGAAACATTATTACTTACAAACTTCCTTCTGAAGCGTAGCTCTATTGCTACACAGACAAACTCTCTGAGAATAATGTTGTCTGCATATAAGTAATAATGCATGTAACACTTATTACACAATTGTAAATCAAACTTTTCCTCTTACATGAATTTGTGGTCTTGGTCATTACCTATCAAGCTACAATGCAGATAGGTTTAGTTAAAATACATTTTCAGAAACTGAAATCACATGTATATAGTTTAAGGAAAAAGTTTGAAACATTATTACTTACAAACTTCCTTATGAAGCGTAGTTCTATTGCTACACAGACAATCAAACTCCTTCTGAGAATAATGTTGTCTGCATATAAGTAATAATGTCAACAAAATATATAATAATGCATATTACACTATTACACAATTGTAAATCAAACTTCCTCCTACATGAATTTACCAAACGGGTTGCAATATATTTGCAGAGGTTGACCTAATGTTAATATTTTGCTACAATGTATTTGCAAAGGTCGAACAATTCCCGTTAATAAGTTTCAGCCGTGATTCAGAAACTGAAATATTCCTGCCAATAACAGGTCTCATTTTAGTTAAATACCATTACCTATCAGGTTACAATGCAGATAGGTTTAGTTAAAATACATTTTCAGAAACTGAAATCACATGTATATAGTTTAAGGAAAAAGTTTAAAACATTATTACTTACAAACTTCCTTATGAAGCGTAGCTCTATTGCTACACAGACAATCAAACTCCTTCTGAGAATAATGTTGTCTGCATATAAGTAATAATGTCAACAAAATATATAATAATGCATATTACACTATTACACAATTGTAAATCAAACTTCCTCCTACATGAATTTACCAAACGGGTTGCAATATATTTGCAGAGGTTGACCTATTCTTGTTAATATTTTGCTGCAATGTATTTGCAAAGGTCAACCAATTCCCGTTAATAAGTTTCAACCGTGATTCAGAAACTGAAATATTCCTGTCAATAACAGGTTTCATAAGGTGTGAAGCATTTACAAAAACCTTAGCAATATCAGGTTGCAATTCAGTAACTGAAAAATTCCTAACAATTACAGGCTGCATAAGCTGCGAAGCATTCGCAGAAACCTTTCCAATAACAGGTTGCATTAATTGATTAATAGACTGTAATTGTTGAGTTTCACATCTCAGAAATAACCTTGACATTTGTTTATATTCTCCAGTAATCACACAATTTAACAAGTATTTCTGCTGAGTTAAGTTTGGTCTTTTTATCTCAAGTACAATTACAATTAAGCTAAGAGCAGCCGATACACATAAACCACCAATACTTAATTTTGTTGATGGTTTAATTCCATTCGAATTGTTCTTATTAATTATATCCATATTGTTAATCTTATTACTCAAATAATACTTAAACATAGTTAATAATATTAATCTTAATCATATTTCTTAATCATGTTTTTAAAGATTCAATAACATCTTGCATATATTTAGAACATTGATAATGACATTCTAAATTATCAACATTACGTACAACTTTATCTATAGATTGTTTATTCAATCGTTCAACATAACGAGTAACAAAATCATCATTCTTCAAAGTATTTTTAGTAAATCTTTGCAAAATCTTTATAAGACTTTTACCTTTACATTTTTGAAACACATAATAAATAGTGTATTGCCCACACGCAGTTGAAAACAAACTTTGTAAAGTTTTAGAAGAATACTTAAATTTACATTTATCCTTATGTTTACCCTTTTGTAGAAAAACTAAAAAACTTTTTTTAAACGGAGGTAAACCATAAGAATCAAAATACTCTGGAACAGCTTTAGAAGATTTGAAAAAGAAAGCAACCCAATGTTCACCAGGTTTAAAACTTTCATCTGTATTAACTATAAATGCAGCAGGATACCTCACATTTCTTATATTTGATAAATTATCCGAAGAATAAACACCTTTAAAAATCTTAGACGTAACTATATTAGATTTTAAAACTCTATAAATATCTGATCCAAGCATACTTATTATTCCGGCACACTTAGTCAAATATTTATTTACTATTTATTTATTTACAAACAAGTAAGCAATCAAGAATGCATAACAACCTCAGGTTGATTTACAGGTCCGATTGCAAGCATGCTGTCATATTCATTAAAGAATACCATTACTATACCATGATTCTTAGGTTCTTTTAAAGTTGCTATTACATTAATAGTACCATTTTCTGACAATTCAAATGAATTTGAATTTGGTAAACTTTTGCATAAATCAAAACAATATAATGTGTTACCATTTTTAAATTCTTCAGGAGTTATACTTATAGGATCGTTCTCAAAAAGTCTACCTGTAGCATAAAGCATTGCCATATAAGCTTCATAAAATTTATCAGCGTCAAAGTCACACTTCATTTCATAAAAAGGAGAAACATCTTCACCCTTTTGTATAACAATGTCTGTCAGTCCAAAATTTTGAAAATAGAATGGATTATGTTTCAAATTTCCATCAAACCCACGTGCATCTATAAAACCAACTATAATTCTTTTTGGTAATTCATCGTTTGAAATCATTCGATTTTCTTGAAGAATACTTTTGTTAGGAGCTTGAGTTGAATATTTTACCTCAACTCGCCGAAAAGGAAATTTCATAAAATTATCTGGCTTTCTACTATTCTCTATTTCATCTAAAAATGTGTCTTCTAATGTCCACCTTTTTACTTGAAGAATTGCTTCTTCAATTTCAATTTTATATTTTGCATCTTCAATTTTGGCCATCAATGCAAAATCTGGATCATTTCGTATTAACCTTACTTTCATATCAATATCTCCAGGAAATTTCTTTTGCTGATTAAACAAATCATTGTGAATTTTACAAATTAACTGAAAACTTTTCCCATATTGAGTTTTTTCAAATCTCTTTTTAGCTCCCTGGTTATGCGCAGCATCAAAATTTGAAACTTCATTAAAATCTTTTGTATCTTTATGATAACATGTCAAGTCACCCCAAGATTTTAAGACAGATTCTCTAAAAGATAAAAGATTTTCAATATATGCCTTATAGGGATAAAGGTTATTACTTGATGAAACCAATTTATTTCCTATATACAATTGAACTTCTTTGAACAAAGCTCCACTGAAATAATTTGCAGGAAACACCTTTGACAAATTTGGAATAGGACCAACTGCACCAGTTTGTTGATCCACAGCTGGTGCAGCAGGAGCAGTACCGTCAGAATTTAAAATTTTTATTTTTAATTGTAAAAAACTTCGAAATAAATCAATAAAATCAGCTTTATTTGACTTCAAGGCAAACTCAATTGGACCGCCTTGACTTAAAGAGCTTATAGGAAAAACTTTAGAATAAAAACTTTTACGTGCAGTTGTATCTGTTGGTGGAACATTATAATAATCAAAACTATCATCTATACAAACACAAGACTCATTAAACATAGACATTTTAATTAAACTCAAAATTTCAGCAAATTATAGGATCAAAAATAATTGATATAAACATAACATAACATAAGATAAAGTGTATCTCAGGCAGATTTCCTTGAATTATATTTAACTAAAAATATCTTTATTTCTATTTGATCTCTTATTTGTAGTATTTTTTCTTGTTTTCCTTCTTTTCTTAGGAACTTCATCATATTCCTTTCTCCTTTTTCTTCTATTTTCATACTCACCATCATCTGCATCATTAAATCTATTCTTAGCTTTAGATGCTAAATAATTAATAGAATCTGAACCTAATTGTTTAACCCCTTCAACCCTGTATTCCTGAGGATAATAGGTAAAAATGTGTGTGGACTACAGAAGAAATGCTTTCTAAAGCTGCAAACCATTTGAAAATATTCCTTTTAGAAGCTTAGATATGGTCATTTGAACTTCCCTACTTCTTGTACAATAGAAACCCTCTAGTTCTGATAGTCATCTTTGTTTCCATGTTATGGTAACTTTAAGTTGACCTTGTATATTCAGAGTAAAAAGCATTTCTTATTCAGAAAAATGTTTGAAATACAATAACTTTCAATTGACTTGGTCTTTTATCTAACTGTTTGAAATATAATGCAGAAAAAGATATTTCCTACATTACCCATGAAAATTGTTCCATTGACTCTGAATGTTCTTTTTTCTGTAACCATGGCAACCTAACGACCTTATCATATGAAGGATTTCTATGAAAAAAACATTCCATTGCAAATTTCCCATAATGCATCATTTGCAAAAGATTTGATATTTCTCTGAAAATCATTGAATTCTCAGGAAATTTCTATCTAAGTCAAACTTTTCCCCAAAATTACATGAAAAAGTAGTTTTTCACCAATAATTCCTTAATTAATGCTTTCAAGAGGCTGATTTCTCAGAAAAGGCAGATTTGCACTATATTGACCATAGCAGCCTTTACTGGAACACATGTTCTAAAATATCTAAACATCATAGAATAATAATACAAAAAGTGTGAGGTTCCTTGGAACTTTGGGAACATTTTGATATTTACCACATGAGTGTAGGTGAAATAAACATTTTATAATCAGAATAAAACCCTAAAAGAGAGGCCATTTTAAGGGTACCACTCACGTAGTGGCCAAATATGGCCTTATGGGGTGGAAGGGGTTAAACTGTTTAGTAGCCTCATCTTTAAATGCATCTTTAATACCTTTTCGATTCACAATAACATCTTTAACTATATTTTGACCACCCTTTATTGCACTTTTAAAAAAATGCTTTTTAGCAGATTCAAAAGCTGGTAACGCCATACCAGAAAGTCCCTTTAAAAGAGAGCCGAATATATTTCCAATGCCATAACCTCGTTGATGCTGAACTCCAATATATGGAGGAATAAATGTTGCATACCCTCCTTTCTGAGTCTTTGCATTATTTTTAAAGAAATTTCTATAATGCCCAACATAATCTTTTCCACAATACTTTTGCATTCTTATTTCATAAACCTAACATAAATTTACTGAGATTTATTACTTAATGAAATTATTCATAATGGTCTGAAAGTGATAATCTTAAAGTAATTTCAAGTAGGTCAAGATTCACTTTCTAAGGCTTCCAAGATTCCCATTTTAAAGTTCGTTTAATTGGTCTACCAAATGATGATGTTCGTTCTGGACTTGGAACTGAAACTTCCTCATCTACATTACTTGTAACACTAGTTACCTTTCTCTTTTTTTTCTTTTTTTCCTTTTTTCCTCCAGTTTCTTTGGATTTACGTTTAACTAAATCTAATTTTGGAGTAACAAATTCTTCATCTGATGTAGGACTTGCTACTTTCTTATGAAATAATTCTTCCTTATCTGTTTCAAAATCACTAACATCAAACTTAGGTGGTTTCTTCTCAACTATTTCTCCCACATGAACACCAGCTTTACCCTGATTTAAATTTTCATTTTTATCTTTCATTAAGTAAGGAGTATTAAGTGCATCAGAAATCCAAGCTCTATGACTTTCTTCGAAAGGATATTTACCTACTGAAACTGGAGAAGACTTTTTAGGAATACGTGGAAAATATTCTTCAATTTTTTTAGTAGGTCTAGGTTTAGGTAAATCATCTTTTTTTTCTGGAAAACGCGAAAAGTATTCCATTATAGATAAAGCTTTCTTCGGTCTTAACTTTATCCAAGATTTTGGAATATTTATATCCATTAAGAAATCCCACACTTTATCAGCTTCTACTGGTTGCGCTTTAAATTCTTTTGATTTAGAAAAATATTGCATTAATTTAATAATATCTGAACCGTTAATTACTTCATCTCCTAATGTTAATTGTCCTTTTTCATCCCATGATGCAGATTTATTTTTCATTGCTTTTAAAATGCTACCAACATTTGGCTTCTGTGATAAAGTTATTCTTTCTAAAATTTCCTCAATTGTTAATTCATTTTCATCAAAAATATTTGTATGCTTACTCCTCATAGTTTCATAATCTTGAGGAATATATGATGAAAAAGTAGGATAACTTTGTCTTTGAAACATACGTTCCTGCATTAATTCATTTTGTCTAGATAAAACATAATTATCTTTCTTCGTTTTTTCATCAAAATTACAACTTTTAAACATTACATATGGTATAATAACACTTTCTTTAAAAGAAGCCATCTGAGCTATTTATAATAATCTTGTAATACCAATATTATCCAGTTTAACCTTAAGTCAATTAATCATTACGATAAAATTTTACCAATCTGCCCCACTTTACTAAGTAATCCACCTGCAACTGGCATAATAAATTTAGATAAAAGACCTAACACTGAAGGTAAGATAAATGGAAGAAAACCACCGTCTTGTTTTAAAGTATCTTTTCGCTTCTTCAAAGAAAGATTTTTTCTTAGTAAATATCTCATAACCTCTTTAAACTTCTTTACTTTTTCAAACTGTGACTTAGTCAATTTAACGTTACCTCTCAAAACATTATGAATACAATCACAAATTGAAAATATATCGTTAGCATCTGCTAAATCTAAAATTTGATTTCTTTTCTTTACACTATGGCCCGCACAACAAAGTAAAGTAAGGTAATGTCTATGTACATAAGCACTGTTCTTACATTTACTTTGTCTCTGCTTTTTCTTTTGAGGTGATTTTTTCTTTTGCGGAGCCATCAACTTCTTTTGTGGTGCCATAATATCCAAACAAATTACTTTTCAAAGATTAACCTTATCAATCTCAACACTATTTAACTTGAGGAATAAAAACATGCTGCACTAAACCAAAAATATTTGCACGAAGCATTGCATTTTTAGGTGTCTTTTGATGGCCATCAATGAAAAGGTAACCATGAGGTTTATTCACAGCATGTTCAAATATATTAACAAAACTACGCTGATTCTTTGGCATAAGCTTTCTAGCAAGAGAATAAGGAATTGTTTGATCAAGAGGCGAATTAAAAATACACAAATAAGTGGCATTTTTTGAAAAATTCTTTCTTTCTTTTCCATCTTGAAATAAATTCTGTGTTATAAATACAATACTAACATTTTCATGATGCGATCGTTTTGTAAAAAATTCTGAAATCAATTTGTTATTACCACATTCGGCCATTAAATCATCAAACACAACAAGACCCTCTTTGCTAGAATCTACAAAATTATCAAAAGAATCAGGTAAACCCTGATGAAATTGTACATTTTTCTCTAACAAATATTTATCATGCGGAAATGTTTCACCATAAAACCAATGAATATATTCAAAATCTTTATCTATTAACCTATCACTATTCTTAAGCAAATCAATTACAAAAGTAGTCTTTCCACAATTACTAGGACCAGCAATAATCATTGAAAACGGAGTTTTCAATCTTGCATCAAAAATATTAAAATGCTCTTCCGACGACATAACTATGCTCCTACAACTTTAGCTATTTCCTGAATATAAGCTACACCTGTTAATATCTGATTATCTTTATCTTGCAAAACAAATGTAACTGGTCTTGTATTAAGAATATAAGCTATTTGAAAAATTTCTTTTTTCCAATTTGATAAAAATCCTCTCTGAAATGCTTTTCGATATTTAGTTAGTCTCACTTTATCACCGACTTTTAAGCCTTGATATCTTTGTTTACTATATAAATAATCTTTATATTGTTTTTCCCATAATTCCTGCTCATTTCCTTGATTTACTTCAATTGGACTTACACCTAACGTTCTATGACAAGATCGATTATAACCATTAACAATATTTTGTAGAATATCAACGTATTTTCTTGTCTTCTTAGCTTTCATATATCTAAACAGTCTATTTTTAAATGTCCTAATAAACCTCTCTACAATAGCACATTTTGGATCTTGAAAAGTTGAAAACTGTTGAATATTGTTCTTTTTTAAAAAATTGCTAAAAACCCCTTTAAACTCTGAACCAGAATCAGTTTGAATTAAACGAGGTTTAACCCCTGCTCTTTGCAATATTCTTTTAAAAGCAAATAATGTTTCTGAAGACATTTTAGTTCTCATAGGTTCAACATAAGCAAACCTAGAAAAACAATCAATAGCAGCTAAAATATTAGTATAACCATCATTATCATTTCTCAATTTAGGAATTACCATTAAATCTAATTGCCATTGATCATTTCTTCCACGTACAATTATTTTTCGTCTTTGAAAATTTTTCTGAACAGGTTTAAATGAAGTATATGTCTCGGTATTTTGTAAAAATGTTTTAACATCTTTCAAAGTAATAGTTGGATTAATAGCTTTTGCAGATAAATATAATTTTCGAATAGAAGAAAATGAAGATGAATGTAAGGGATTGAAATATATAGATGCTAATAAATCCCTTTTATTCAAATAGTCTTCCATTTTACTCAATTAAAGCAATTATATTTCAAACTAAGTATTAAACAATCACAAGCAAAACTTAATTACTATTGCTCAAGCTAAGCTTAATATACTATTGCTCAAGCTAAGCTTAATATAAACAACAATCACATGCTAAGCTTAAATACAATATATACAAAACTCACATTCTTTCACTGATTTTTTCAAATAGCTGGTAGGATGAAGCTGGCTATCCAAACATTTACATCCCATTAAACACTATTTGAAACTCAGATCTAGAACATGATAGTAAATTAAAATATAGTGCTCCGGGAGTCCGTAAGCACCTCAGCGCTTTCACGCTGAATATAATATAATATTATAATATAATATGATTTATCCTGACTTTACTAAGTTAGGATTCATTGCTAAAGTCTCCCCCCCTTTAGTTTTAACAAAAAAAAGTGGAATACAACCATAAATTTGTGCCTGTCTTGTCAACCTCTGTTTTGGTGGAACTCTAAGCTTTCTTTGTGCACTCTTTGCTTTGTTTGGAGCCCTTCTCTTTGGAACTGGCTCATCATTTACATTATCTTTCTTCTTCTTCTTATAAACTCTCTTCTTAATCTTTTTTGGAGCAACTTCATCCTCACTAACTATTTTCCTCTTTGTTTTCTTTGGAAGATTAATAACAAGATCCTCATCATCTTCACTCATATCTTTAGTCTTCTTAATCTTTTTTGGAGCAACTTCATCCTCACTAACTATTTTCCTCTTTGTTTTCTTTGGAAGATTAATAACAAGATCCTCATCATCATAATCATCTTCACTCATATCTTTAGTCTCCATCTCCTTTTCTCTATCCTCATCTATAAGCTCATCTTCACTCTCACTCTCTTCTAAATTTGTCATCCTCGCTGATGCAACTTTATCCTTCTCCTTCACATACTTATTTTGACATGAATTACATCTTTTATCATCCAAAGTAAAATATTTTGGATGATCATATGGTAAATGACACCTAATACATTCCTTAAACATTCCTTCCTCACAGATCTCACAATATTTTTTACCGTCAACAAATGGACGATCATCGCCACAATAATTACAATTTTGTAAAACCATAATGATATATAGCAAATAATATAATAATACTTTACCTTTGTAAGTTGAATATGCTTGATACTTCACCTAATGTTGAATATGCTTGATACTTCAGTCATACTAACCTAATCACAGAAACATTTATTCATCATTTGCCATATCTTCCTGCCTTCTACGCCTAAGATCTATTAATCTTATATGTTCTAGCTCCTCAGGTGTAAACTCATCATCATCATCACTATCTCTCTCCATTAAAGCTATCTTACATAGTCGTTCTTTTTCTAATCGTTTCCATTTTGCTATGAACATATTAGTGATTAATCGTTGTTCAGGTGTCATCTCCCAATCACTATCACTATCACTAGTATTATCTTGCATATCCTTTTCAATCAAATCATTGCTCTTTAAAATACTAGAATTATCTGGCAAATCCTTTTCAGTCTTGACTGGATCACTCCTTAAAATACTAACATCTTCAGATATTTCCTCATTATAATCCAAGAAACCCTCATCAACATTTGCAATCACTTCTTCCATTTCCTTATCATCACCATCATCATCATCCAAAATAACAGTAGTAGTCACTTTAGCCTTGTCTTGCTGATAACATGAATCACATCTTTCATCATCCATATTAAAATTATACGCATAATCATATACTAAACCACACTTAAAACATCTCACAGTCCTATATATTGACGATAAACTCTTATCTCTACAGGTCTCCATTATGTTAATATCATTCACGCCTAAACCTATCTTATCCTAACCTTGTTACAAATCTACCCTATCACAGCTACAAATCTACCCTATCACAAAGTTATTTCTCTAAGAACTCTCCTCCTCTTCCTCCTCTTCCTCATCAGCAGAAGACATATCCACTCTCGCAACCTTAGTTGGTCTACTCTTACGTTGCTTCTTCTTCTTCCTCTTTTTCTTCTCAGATATATCCTCATCATCACTACTTAATACAACACTAGAAGATTCTTCATCCTTTCTCCCCCTTAACTCTTCTTTTAACACAGCACGAACTTTCTTTATTTTCTTTTCTACCTGCTTTTTTAATCCGAACAATTCTTTAATTTCTTGTCTCGTAAATGACAAATTTTTAGTTTTATACAAATCATTAATATGTATATAAACCTCATCTTTAAAATCTGTTATATCTAGTCGCTTCCTTCTCCCAAATGAAAAAACAAAATGCCTATTAGACTTTTCCCTTTCTTTATCCATTTTATCCACTAACAATTATAATAACAATAAGTTACTATATTAACAATAAGTATACTAATTAGTCCAAACACAAAGTAATAATCAGTCCAAACACAAGTAATCACAGTCTAATTTTTCACTAATATCATTATCATCTTCAATGTCCTTATATCTCCTTTTCCGAATTTTTATTTTATAATTACCATAAGCTAAAGTATCTATCCCATCAGAACACAACCACCTCTTATCTTCAAATGGAGACAAAGCTGATTTATGTTCCTTTACTGTATATACCTTTTGTTTAAAACTTTTTATTGTATGAAAAGTAACTGAAGTTCGTTTACATTTAAATAAAACTTTTTTAAATTCAGAATGTAAAAAATCTTCAACGCAACTTCTTTTTATTCCTTTAACTCTCTTTATAACCTTACCACTATCCAACAATATAGAATACATTTTAGGCCTTAAACCAACAAACTCAAGTATCTTTTTCCCTGCAGTTTCATCTTTAAATTTCCCTAAAACTTTAAAATTTTCCTTACTAAACAAAGCATTATTTCTATCCAAATTTGAAAAATCAAAATTATTCCTTATTTCATAAAGAAGTGCATCGAAACGTTTATGAATAATCTTATACATCAATGAATCTGTATCTGTATAAAGAAGTTGTAATGAACCTAAACCAAATGTTTTTAACATAACATTGTAATGAAAATTAAACATATGCATTTTTGACAAATCCAATATAGTAAAACCTACATAAATCGGCTTATCTAACTTCAGTTCTGCTTTCCTATACTGGACACCTACAAATTTCGAATTAAATATATGTAATGATTGAAAAGTTGGTTTCTTTATTATATTTAAACATCTCTTTTGATTTGACGTTAAAACCATCTTAACCCTTCGTTTAACATTCTCCATACATTTGCCGAAAGTAGAATTATTCATTAATTTGAAAAATTCTTTATCAAAATCAGATGTTGACTCCTTTCTTTTCTGATTATTAAATTCAATGTATGGCTTCATCCAGCAAGATTGTTTGAAAGATAAAATTCTATGAATTTTTTCTATTGTCAGTCCCAGCTGCAAGTATAACTTTAAATTTCTATAATGTAAAATATACCTCTTCTTTTGTGATAACGTTGAAATTAACTTAACGGTACTTTTAGTATAATTAATATCAAACTCTTTTAAAACAGAAATTGCATAGGGCGAAAGCTGACTATAATCAATACTTATCTTCTCTGGCGCCAAAGGAAACATGTTATGTAAATCATGCAACTCTATTGGATAATTTAAAGTAACTTCTAATACATATCCTATTGGTGCTGAATCTTCTATTTTCAAAACATCAAAACTACAATATTTCTTAGGATCTATCCAAGCAAAATCTTTAAAAGGTAAAGGTTGAACCATAGCATAACCATACAAATTATTAGCATCAACATAAAATATATGTTCCCCCTTGTTCTTAACTTTAGCAAACCTTTTCATAACATTTGTTATTCCACCTCGAATACCCTTTTCAAAAAATTCATACATGTCATATTCCGTTAATAAATCAAACTTAACTCCAGTAAACTTTAACATCGCGTCATAACTCAAAGATGGTGCTGTTAAATACTTCGCAGGGTCTAAAGAATAAAAATCCAAAGACTGCTCCCTAAATGATTCAAATACATCAGCTAATAGTAAAACATCTATCTTCAAATATTGTTTCAAATAATCCTTTATTGTCTTACATTTTAAAATTTTAAACATTTCTAAAGCATGATAATAATCTTTTGATGTAATATGTTTATTTGTTAATGAATTAAAGAAAGCTTTACATGAAGGTAACTTACACTCGTCTAACTTTTTCCATGAGTCTATATAATCATAGCACATAACCCCTTTACGCATTACATAAGGTAAATATTTCTCATTTGGAAAATATTTCTTTGTTTCCTTTAAATCATTTACATCTTTTTTTACTAATAAATCTGCTAGATTAGAAAGAGAATTTGGTAAGAATTGAAATGAATCAATAAAGTAAAAACTATCAAAAAACATTGTCAGAAACTTTTCTGAAGATTTTGGAATAACAGTAATATCATCTGCAATAAACTTATAAATATTCTGAACAACAAAATGTAAATCATAATTCATACAATTATGCATAACGATTGGGATTTTAAACAAAGGGAATTTAAGTGCACTATATGTTAAATTACATGTATTACATGCGTAATTGACATCTCTTCCTTTCCCCTCTCTCCCTAAATGAGCATGATCTATTACTTTTTTCATCCCCTTCCTAAATTTAATGCCGCATAGATAACAGCATGTTTGCTGTGAAAGATGCAAAATATCCGAAGGTGTTAAATTTAATGGTTTCCTATTTTTCTCAAATATGTATGAAATTTCTGCCCTCATTTGATAAATATATTCTATGAACTTTTTAATAACAATTGGTCCAACATAAATAAAAGGTGGTTTTGAATATTCAGAATATTTTGATAAAAGTATAGCTCCCACTGCATTAAGGTTATGCTCTGTTTTCAAAGTTGATTTACCTTTCTGTTTATTCAAAGCAACATTATATGTTTCAAAATCTGCATAAATAATAAAATGGTTTTTAATTTGTTTAGCATAATTCACAAAACGAGCTCTTTCTCCCTGTAACGGCATATGATAAAGTTGACCAGTAAATACTTTACTTGTACAATCAGCATTTTCATGAAGATTAAATGATGTTTTGTTTGAAAATGAAATAAGACATTTTTTACAGAAATATCTTGATTTCTTCCAAAAAAATGGAGTAAGAAATGAACTAATATTCCTAATCAACATATAATGATTATTATATAAAAGTAAATTAACATGCTTCTTATGATTACTTTTTTCAAAATTCACTGAAATATACATAGGAAAAGGAACATACGTAAGAGATACAAAATGTATACCAAAAACGTTTATAGTTATACCATTTTTCTTTTCAAATCTTGGTATTTCACTTAATTTTGTTGGAAATGAAAGACCAGATAAATCTAAAGTAGAAACCATATCAAGATAATTTGAAAATCTGCTAGGATTCTTACATTTCTTAAAGGCAGCTAATACACAATAAACAAAACATCTATTATCTTCACATAATATATTAACAAGTGAATGCTTATTAGGAAGTGGAAGAGATATATATGCACACCCGCCAAAAGGATTAAACCTATAAACTGATAAACGTAAAAGTTGAATTTCTTTCAAAAACCAACCTGACCCCATCTGAATAAACCCATCAAAAAATGCTAAAATTAATCTTTTAGCTTCATTAAGTTTATCTTTAATAGAATGAAAAGTCAACAACTGAGTAACACGACTCTGAAACCATGGTTGACATTCAAAGTACTCTTCAGTATCTACCTTATATTTACCTAATAAAACCTTTAAAGAAAGTTGAAATTTGATACCTCCATGCCGAGAAAGCTCTTTCACTAGTTTCTTATACAAACTTCAGATTTTAAATACAGATATAGCTCAATATCTATACGCTTTTTCTGTGGAACAAAATCATAATCAACTAAGAGGTTATTTAAAGCCCTACGTCTCCTCACTAAATCTTTATTTAAAACCCTTTTAGGCCTCATATCAATTTTCCTTATACGTTAAGTAAAAATACATTCTCTTGCTTGATCTGAATAGACTTCAACCTGAACATACTTCTCTGATCAGAATTATCAATAATTCCAATCTCTTTATATCTATCATAAGGTAATTTTTATATCTCAAGTCTCCTAAAATGCAATGTAAGTGATACATTACCATACTCAAATTCAACAGGTTTTCCTTGATCAGTTCTAATAACAATTTCTATCTCTTTCAATCTATCATAAGCTAATTTCTTATATAAAGGAAAATCATAACGATGCTTCACATTATCTCCAAACTTGCCAAACGCTTGAACAGTTCTTAATAATTTGGTTTCAACATTGCCTACAAATTCATAATCAACAATATCTGAATAAATATAAATATTTGTTGAATCTGTAGGAAAAACAGGAATACCTAATCCAACATATTCTGTTCCATATTGAGCCTGTATAACTTGATTATATGCTCCTCCCTTATCCAAAGCTAATACATCATTAAAACCTCCAACAGTACTACCTAACCTATTACCTTTAAATTCGCATAAATGTCCCCAATTTATAACTCCTTTACATTGATCTAAACGCAAAACTTGAGCTAAATATGTTGACAAAAATACGGTATCACCAGTTCCGACATACAATGAGCAAATCAAATTTTGATCATCAACATAAAGTTTTGTCCACCTCCGATAATTAAGATAACCTTCACTCCCCTCCGATGCAGTTTTATCTGCTTTTATAAATCTATCATTCATTTCATTTATTAATGACTTTATTGTATAATTTCCAAACTTATGAGCAAAAGATTTGGTAACCCTCTTAATTGAAGTCATATCTACTTGATCTATAGATTTAATTACACGAAAACGAGGATCTTTTAATTTAAAAATATCTCTACTTAAAACCCAATTTCGACCTTGTTCTGGATGTCTTGGCACATTATACCAGGATATTGGAAAGTCTATCTCGACTAATGCCACTTCCCAATAACCCTTACATGTTTTTTCAACAGGTAACTCAGTAAAAAAATGGCTTGTTAGATTATGCCGTGTAGGATGAGTAACATTTGATACTAAAGATAAATAAAACCCATCAACTATCTTCCCAGTCATTATTCTATTATAAATATTAACTACTTTCTTACATTAACCTATATTAACTAATTCACATACTTAATTAATCTCAAAGCAATTTATAAATAGTTAAATATGCCTTAAAACTAAAACCGTTATATTGATCTTCCTTTAATAAAATCAAAACAATTTACCTGTCAAATAAAAACTCTGAAGAATATTTCTGAATATGTCTTAAATGATCTGGAACATAACTTAACCTTTCTTCAATACAATGCAATCTAGATCTATTATCTAAAATAGGTCTTCCATCGCGCCATTTAGTTCTACATTTAAAACAATAAACTTCCATATCATAACTTTGAGAAAGAAATCCTTCAAAACAACCTGCAATATGAACTGGTCTAAAACAACATTGAAGGAAAACCATCTCACAATTTGGGCCTTTATAAGAAAAAATAATTGGAAACGAACAAAATATACAATGCACATCAAATTTTGAAAAAATCAATCTTCTATACCGCGATACATCCCTCAATTTCCTATATAATGCTCTCATTGCATGTCTCTCTCCTTTAATATGGATAAGTCTAACAAGATAAATTATATAATCTTCTGGCGTACCTAAATAATTTGATATTGAATTCAAAATACTCTGAGTATATTTGTCTTTTATGCCAAATAAATAACAACTCATTTTTAAAGTAGTTACAATTCTCTTCTTACTTGTCCACATAGTACTTTGAATATAACTCAAAATAGCATCACAATGGAAATAAGATGAAAAAAATAAAAGTGCTTGAACAGAAAATTCATTAAACATTCGAAACCAATCTCCTTCGTCATGTTCAGAAATAACCTTAATTATTCCAATACACTCCTGTTCTGATAAACTATCTTGTTCTGTAATTTCAATTACTAAAGGAAGATCAATATTACCTGCATAGAAAGAAACCAAAGCTGAAAAGTACAAACAACTTTGCATAAGTTGGAAAATAGCTGAAGAACACATTCTCATCTTGTACTCACAATATTACGTCGCTTGAAATTTCCTAGAAATGGTAGAATAATTTCTTATAGGCGGTGGAATAAACAAATGACTTTTTGGATTATAATTTGAATGAAAACGTAATTTATGTAAACGTAATAACGAAAATGACAATAACTCTTTATTACACTCGCTACATAAAATTAAATTTTTTTTTTTTTTTGACCTCTCTTATCTTTTGTAGCTTTAATCAAAGGCTGAGCACAATGTACAGGACAACATAAGCAAGTTTCAATATTTCCTGGCAAAAGATTATTTTGAATAACTAATGCATGTTTACGTAATCGGTCAGTAATTTCAACAAATTTTGAAATATTAGCATCAATCTTTTCCTTAGATTCTTGATACATCACTGAACATGTTGAAAAATCTTGAAGATGTTTTCCACTTTCACTTACATTAACTGATATATTTTTCCTCTTACTTGTTTTATTTTCCTCAAACTCTTTACCAAAACAATTCTTATCTATTTTCCTTTGTCCTATTTCTTTACCTTCATCTACAAAATCATTTTGACTTTTATCAAAACTTTGTTGAGTCTCTTTTAATCTGTTAAGCTCAAATAGGAAATCATTAACCTTTTTGTCACTTATCTGTTTATTAACCTCTTCAACCTCCTCATATTCATCTGTATCTGATACACACAAATCATCATTTACACTAGAACAATCACTATTAACATTCTTACATTTTCGCTTCAATTCAATATCTTCCTTTTTTCTATCTTCATCTGATTCAGATGAATCACTTGAAGATAACCTCTCTACACTCTTATATTGTTTACCATTTATCTTTCTTTTCTTATATGATTTTTGTAAAGATTTCTTAGTAATCAAATCTTCATTAGTTGAAAATTTTGATGACTTATGACAGCCTAAATTTGTTTGAACAAATTTATTTTGATCTTTATTCCACTGAATAACCAAAGGTAAACCCTGTCTAAATAAGTGGTCAAACGGTGAAAAATGATTAGATCGACCAGAACCAGTATATACTACAATACTTAATTTTAAAATATCTACAAGCTTCTGCAAAATAACACTCTGAAAAGACCGCAACTCTAATCTTAAATTCTCTTCATCACTAAAAATAATCAAATAAGCAACATTCCTTGTTGCTTGACTACTCTTTAAATGTTCAAGAAGAGTAGCCTTTAATTCATCCTTAAATATATTTAATTTATTTTCACTTATAAATTGCTCTTTCAACTGCAAAAAAATATAATGAAAAGGATGAGTATCATCAACTTTTACTTTATGCCAAAACTGCTTATTATCAGAATTAACTTTCAATAAAAACCCCACCACTAACAATAGCAATTCATCTAAAATGCTGGCCATAAGTTAAATATCTAGATACCTAAATAGCAGGTCCTAATATCATTACAAACTTCAGAAAAATATAAAACATTACTTGTTAAACAACTACCTTTAAAAGTATGTGAAAATGTTAAAATACAATTACTTTCAAGCTTATTCAAAATTAAACGAAAACTTGAAAAATATGATGAGCCAGTTCCTGTATATGGTAGCCAAACAGAATCACTCGAATTTGACTCTTTAATCTCAAAACTATATTTATCTGAAAACCTTTCCACTATCTTAAAACAAAATTCCATAAAACTTTTACTCCTTTCTGAAACAAAAATTATTTGAAAAGTTATCTGAATATTCTTTGGCGTTATAAAAATAGAAATATCATCTGCTACCTCTTCACATGAACAATATAATTCAATAAAATCATAAACTTCTAAAGCTAATTTAGAAATATCAGATAATAAACTTGAAAAATTCCTCCTTAAATAAATAGTACAAAATCCATGCTTTGTTACTTTTAATGTATAAGATTTTCTTTTAAATGTTAAAGATCCTCTATAAAGAACAGTTGAAACATTAATATTTCTATGAATTGCAAACAAATCAAAATTAATTTTCGGATAAAAATTGACTTTGAAAATAACTAAATTTATACTATAACTTATCTGCATCTATAAACGACACACCTAACCTTAAGCAAATTTTACCTACAATAGTTATATATTGCTATATATTTCATGCATATATTTCATACTGAACTACAATTAATCACTATCTGAATAACAATCTCAACTATATTTTCCTACGACGCTTATAAGCTAATCTATATTTTTCATGCTGCACTACAATTAAATAAATCTGAGCAATTTTGATAAAAAATTCTGAATATCCTAACATGTACTCTGATGATCGAATCAGAAACTCTGCTGGATTCATTCGACAAAACTCAAATATTCTATCATTAATATTCAAAATTTCACGTTTAGTTAGAATCTGATGAAACCTAAAAAAACCTGTATAAGATAATAAAAAAGATCCAGCAAATGATAACACTGCGCACATTGGCAAATTCTTTTTCTAAAACGTTTTGAAGTATTTGAATAAATATATTTATAAAAATAAAATCTTCTTCTCATGCCGTAACCTAGCCTGAAGTTATTGAATATCCAACATGCTTTATAATGACTGAACAAAAGAAAGCACAATGGATATACAATAAACTTCGTTGCAATTCAACAAAATTAACCAATTTATCTTTTTCTGACTTCCTATAAAATGATAATATTTTGAAATTCTCTTTTAAAGCAATTCTTTTTGAAATTATTTTACCCCTAAAACTCAATAAAATAAAATGACAATGAGGAATTAATTTTAAATGAAAAGAAAAAAGATATAAACTTATACAAGTTGGACAATTGCACTTATATTCTATAACCAATTTCTTCAACCGCTTAGATTTATAAAAACAAAGATAAGACTTGAACTGAAAGCGCTCAAAAGATTTCATTCAAAACATCGCATACTAAAATGGCATAACAACAATACATTCACTTAATGTTGAAACTAAAGAATAGCCGACATGCTTTGTAATAGCAGCAGAAAAAAAAGCATAATGAGCAAACAATAAACTATTATAATATTCAGCTACATTATCATAATTCTCTTTTATTACCTTTTTATAAAATGAACATATCTTAAAATTTTCTTTCAAAGCAATTCTTTTTGAAATAAACCTGCCTTTAGAATAAAGTAAAATAAGATGGCAATGAGGAATAGGATCAAAAAGTGTAAAATAAAGATACAAACTAATACAAGTGTGACAACAACACCTTATTTCAGTAACTGTACCATTCAGCCTCGTAATTTTATCAAAATCAAGACAAGTCTGATATCGAAACGAACTAGATGGTACTAAAACATATGTTGCTTCACTTGTCATCTAAACAAAGTATAAATGACGCATGACTTATAATGTGAAAACAAAAGTAAGCAAAATGCAAATAAACCAAAAGCTGAATATCAGCTATAAATCTCTTATATCGTGGAGTTTTCTTATAAAATGTTAATAATCTAAAATTTAAATTCAAAATATATCTTTTAGAAACAAGTTTATCCTTTAAAGATGTTAAAATAGGAATACAAGGTGGAACCAATTCAAAATCTAAAGAATAAAAATGACTAGCACAAACTTTACAAAAACAACGATTTTCTTTACATGAATTCCCTGACCTCTTCAATTTATAAAAATAACAAAATTTACACTTTGACTCAGAAAAATTTAATACTAATGCAGTACTCATTAATACAGCTAAAACTAAAAGCAGAACCCATTAATAAAGCTGACTAAATTTCAGTATATAGCACATTAAAACCTATATGATGTCTAAACAATACTACAACCGTTGACAAATATGCAAATTCATCAAACTCCTCGGATTGTGACTCAGCAAAATTCAGAATTTCTTCTTTTAAAATCCAGGGTAATCCTAAAGTGTCTAATTCATCTTTAGTAATTTTAGGAGCAATATTCACAATTGTTTCTAAACATAAATCTTTTAATGTTATCTTGTTATATAATTTTGAATTAATCTCTTGAGCTAATGTCGCGGCTTTAACAACATCTGAAAAAGTAACTAAACTATCACAAGGACAAATTTTAAGCAACTCCGAATAAAAAGAACACCGCTTAATAATTTTGACAATAACCCTACAAAAAAAACAAGAACACTTAATACCAAATTCGTTTACAAAATCTATAACAATACTCATTTGTAAATATATACTATTATACTTACTGCTTAATTCCTTCAGCTTAAACTAGCCAACCAGCACTGCACGATCTAAACAAACACCAAAGACCTCTGTTAGAAATTCATTATCTTAATCCACAGAGGGCGAAACATTTCCAAACCTAAACAATTATTCGATAGATGGCAGCACATTTACAAAACCTTTACCGACATTAACATTCACCAGAGGGCAGCAATTCAGCAGATGCACATAATGACTAAACCTAATACTTCTGCCCCTAGATAAATCTTGCCCTAAGATTAAGATAAAGCAAACAAAATAAAACGCTAATACTTGATAGAATGCCCCACAAAGATTATACTCAGAATCAAACCGTCAAGCACTCAAACCAGCAGCAGCCTAGAACCTAACCTAGAGCCCAGAACACTACAAAATGGCGAAAATTCTTCTTATAAGCCTAGTTTTCTTAATGATTTGTACGAAAATATGCACCACGTGCACTGTACAAAACAACTGTGAGACCATTACAGAACCAGGAATTTTAGAATGCAGTTGCATTCCAACACATCTATCGATTGAAACAATCCAAGCAGAACTACTGAAATTGGAAACGGCCGACCCAGCAAATTCTCAACTGAACTACGATCTTGCGGCGTTTCCCTTTCTCACGACAATGACCGTCAACGAAAAAGAGTACAAATGTGAATCCGGAATATGCACGTAAGTTATTACTTAAATCAATCTAATTTCCAAACTCATAAACTTATGCTAAATGTAAGAACGAATCAATACTTAAATTGTAACTAAACGCTTAGTCAAATTACGAACACTAATGAAACTACTTGAGGCTCCCAACCCTATACAGGCCTGAATTTCATAATTACAAACTTTCATAATTATAAACTACCACTAAACTCATCAAACCTATAACTTCCGCAAACCCTACCTGCCTTAATACTCAAAAAATGATCAAGAAATCCCTCCTAAGATTCAAGTCACTTACCCTCGTCATCTTACCAGACCACATTGCTCATCAACCCGCCTATCACAACGTAATTTCAGCTATAGGCCTATAACCAAAACTACCACCTAGTGATCAGGTTAAGGACGTGTTATGCATCCTAAGCACATTGAAATAATAAATGGCGTAATAAAGAAGCAGAAAATGTTTATAAATGACACATTGAATTTCAGATTTTAAAATTCCCATAAAAAGTTTAACTGTTGGAATACATATTTTTCTGACCACACCACTATGATAATCACATAATAATTTCAACTATTTATTAGCTACAACGTACTTCCAACTAACATAATTTCAGCTAAATTCGACCAAACTAATTCTTTATTTCAGAAAATCAACTCTTCCAGCACCAACTCTTCCGGCACCAACAGTTCTACCAAAACCACTGCCGCCACCTACCTTTCTAACAACAACAACGACCTCGCCTAAACTACTGACATGGCCTACGGCTCCACCTAAACCATCACCTACACTTCAAGCACCAACGTTATCACCTACGACCCAGTCAAAACCACTGTCATCGTTAAGCCTCCAAACACCAGCGTCTCAACCATCTCCAACCCTTCAGACAGCCCTACCTAAACCACTGCCGTCGCCTAGCCTTCAAACACCTACCACTCTGCCTAAACCAGTCCTTCAAACAGTCCTGCCTAAACCACGTTCGCCGCCTCGGCTTCAAACACCTACCACTCTGCCTAAACCAGCCCTTCAAACAGACCTGCCTAAACCACGATCGCCGCCAAACCTTCAAACACCTGCACCCATACCTAGACCACAACCGTCTCCCCCTAAACCACTACCATCTCCAAACCCCTTAACACCAGCAACCTCTTCTAAGCCAGCCTCAACCCTTCAAACACCAATGATCCTGTCACCGACTCTTCCAAACAAAACACCAACCATCTCTCCAACACCAAATCCAACAAATCCCACACCTATCACAATCAAAAAAACAATCCCCAAGCCTTCAACAGCCGCCTCGGCAGTACTATCTACCAGTAAGCCTCTCTCTCTAAACTCAACACCTTCAAGTACCCCTCAGGCTATCACCCAATCTCCAACTAAATCACTGATCTTTAAAATTGCTGGCGGAACTCTGTGCTCAATTCTCATCATCCTAATAACGCTTCTATCATGCACCATCCACAGACTTAGAAAAATAAAGAACCGACAATACTATAGACCTCGCACTCCCCGCTTACTACCCCCCGAAACCATTGAACTCTCTGATGATCCCCTTGAACTCCCAACGATCCAAACAACTCTTTAAATCTTGAACTACTAAACAAACAAAGCTTCATCGAATATACAACTGACCTTTTAATTAAACTTCATCTATTATATAACAAACAAACAAATAATCTGAACCTATAATATCCAAGAATACTTATCCTAACATTATATCTGAAAATGCATAACCAATATATCTATTAAAATCAAATATAAAACTTTCAACTTACCTTAGCCTCGTATTATCGGTGTTGTAACGAAGAAGAGTCTCGAAGAAATATCCAAGTACTGATTATCCAATAAAGTTCAATTGTTCTCTGTATAATTGCCTTTGTACTGTTTGAATTATCCTATGAATCCGCACTAGAGATCCTAAGGAATCCTTACTGCACACTATAATAAAACAAATCTTCGACTTATCCCATCAGAAGATTCAGATTACGGCAGCGAACAACCCCTGTGACGCAACCATTTATACCTACGTAACTATTTATACCAAGTCCCAAAATATCAGCCAATCAAATTCCAGCAAGTACGTTCACAATACGTTCAAACATTCCAAAGGAACAGAGGAACTGAAAGGATTATGAAAGATTATGAAATACCGAATTTCAAGCAAAATCAAACAATAATTTTTAAATTCCAAACTTTATATTCCATTTACATTTCACAAAATAATCTAACAAAATTCAGTCAAAAATATTATGACAAACAATATTATGCATTTTTCTTAAATAAGATTACATCAAACCTATTTCAAAAAGAAACTAAACTCTACTAATAATTTAATAAAAATTCAATAATACCTTTCAAAACATCATAATACTTTCAAAGTAAAAGGCTTATTGAATAAAATACCTTTCAGTACCTCAAACAGATCTACGCTGAAACAGGACCGAAGACAAATAAGAAGAAGAATTATTACCTGCTATAACAAAACATTACATTTTTAAGAGAGGCGTTGGTTCGACGTCCGCCCAACGTACTAAGAATCAAGCTCAGAAACAATTACGCAAATACCAATACAAATTTGGAAATCTTTAAGTTTCAACATCGAAAATCTAGATTACGAAATTAATAGTTTTGAAATACCACCTTACCAAAGTCAAAAGAAGTTTCGTCCCTCAACGATCAGTCTTCAATAAACCTATAAAAGAAACTATAATTAAAAACACATAAAAGAAATCATATTCAAATTGATAAAAATTCAAAATTCAAAATAAAATACATTTTACCTACCAATCTAATCCTGAAACTCCAGAAATAATCTTCCAAAACGCTATTCTTAACCTATATTTAATGAAAATCACAATTTGCAAATTAGACCAAACCCTCAATAGCCAACATAAAGTCTCTTAAGATTAACCATTGAAACTAAATCTCTAAATGATAATATAATCATTAAACAGAAGGTCATTAAGAGCAACTCATTACTCCAGTGGAACAGAATTCTGATAAGTAGCACTATCACGTCAATTTATAGAATCTAGACCCTCAATAATAAAAACACAACAACAAATGTTATACGCTGTCACAACGATTTCCTTATATTATCTAGGTCAATACCATTTTCATATTAAAACAAAAGATTCAATATCAATACTTTTAAATCTAAAAATAACATATTAATCAACTCATATTATGTTCACATAACAGTTTTATTTTCAAAAACAATACAAATAAAACATTAATACGATACATAGATTATACCAATCTATAAAAACAAACAACACCAAAACTCTATATAAACCATTTTAAATATATCTACTAATGAATTATATATGATTCTTAACCTCTAAATATAATCACCAAAACCAATCACCAAACTATTTAATATTATATGCTTCATTAACAATCACGTTATTTAAATTCATTTACAAGCAACTCTATAACAATCCAATAGATGGCAGTTTAAACTAATAATTCGCTAACATTTCACTAGATGGCAACCACATATTTGAAACTACATTTGAGTGAAACAAGACCTGAATCGAACAACACATTATTCCATTCAAACTTATGAATCAGACAAGACCTTAAATTTCGCTCGATGTGTCGAACAAGACCTTAAATTTCGCTCGATGTGTCGAACAAGACCTAAAATTTCACTCGTGTGTTGAACAAGACCTAAATTTTCGCTCGATGTGTTGAACTTGACCTGAAATCTAGTCAATGAGTTGAACAAGACCAACACATTCTACCATTGACTCAAGCATTAAATGTGTCGAACAAGACCTAAAATTTCGCTCGATGTGTTGAACTCAACCCTATTTTCTGCTCGATGTGTTGAACTCGACCCTATTTCTGCTCGATGAGTTGAACAAGACCGGCACATTCTACCATTGACTCAAGCATTAAATGTGTCGAACAAGACCTAAAATTTCGCTCGATGTGTTGAACTCAACCCTATTTTCTGCTCGATGTGTTGAACTCGACCCTATTTCTGCTCGATGAGTTGAACAAGACCGGCACATTCTACCATTGACTCAAGCATTAATTGTGTCGAACAAGACCTAAATTTCGCTCGATGTGCTGAACTCAACCCTATTTTCTGCTCGATGTGTCGAACTCGACCCTATTTTCTGCTCGATGTGTTGAACTCGACCAAAAAGGATACTACTGATATAAGCACGCGTGTGTCTAAGTAGAATTTCGTGTGAAATGTGGACGCGGGTTTTCAATGTTAAACCTATGGCGACACCGCGTCCAAAAAAATTGAATATTTCATATTGAGAGCGTAGCCCAATCAGCGCCCTAGATTTGCGCCTTGATCTTAAGTGGGACGTGCTTGAAAGTCTAATTGAGGTTGTTGATCTTTGCGGTGTTAGAAAGGTCTGATTAAGGTGTTATACTGTTATCAATAAATTAAAACTTGCAATGAATCCATGAAGGACATTTAGTACATTTTTTGTCTTTTTATTCGTTTTTAAAAAAGGTTTTATCTCGGGTCCATTGGGCTTGGCGTAGCCGATCTTGCGCCTACATAATAGGATTTTTCCCTATAGATTGCAAGATTAGCACTGCATCTTCATATCTTTTTATCATAATTATATATTCACCATTTCATGTAATTATCTGAAAACCGGGGGCAACCCCGAAGATTATTGCAATAAAACACTTTAAAAAAAAGAAAAGGTTGAGTTTAAGATCTAGTTGCCAGTTTCCGTGCGTTGTTATTTTCCGCGCATTTAAAGCAACGAAGCCTTAAAAAAGTATTGAGTTATATAAAACTATTCGTTAACTTTGACATCTATAATTCATTGAGATGCCACAGTGCAAGTTAAATTCAAATATATTTGCTGTTTTTCATGGAAGAGATTTCT
This sequence comes from Lepidonotus clava, assembly GCA_936440205.1. Taxonomy (NCBI): domain Eukaryota; kingdom Metazoa; phylum Annelida; class Polychaeta; order Phyllodocida; family Polynoidae; genus Lepidonotus; species Lepidonotus clava. The sequence continues at coordinate 48,760,739 of OW387135.1, read as the reverse complement.
CAGTCATTGATAGATAATAATGGCAACTATTGAAATATGAATATTCTCTGTAATCAAGAACGCTTATATTATCTTTTCCAGTCATATTGAATGTGTATGCCAGAAAACTCACGATTGTAGGACATTTAAATCAAAATTTTATTTTTATCTTAAGTTGACACTAATGGAAGTTGAAGAATGTTCTAGAATTAGAGCTACTACCCCCACCCCCTCAAATAAAAAGAAAATTGTCAATTTATAAGAATCACTAACCATTCTCTTTCATCGACAATATTTTGAAAATTGATAACCTTGATTCGTACTATTCGTCATATAAAATGCTAACTCATGAGACTGTATTTCAGACAATTAAATCTTTTCCATTTGGTCGATGCGCATGCCCTTCGAACTGGTAGAAAAAGTATTGATGCAATTGAAATAATTGTAAACGTGTTCAGGTAATGCACTAATGTACCATCTATTAGAAATCATTTTTGTAATATCACAGAATATTGTAGACCAAACATAATGGTAGCACCAAAGGTTTAAGGCGGCATACCATATTTGCATGTGTCACCACTATAATATATTAAGATAGGTCCTGTACCCAACCCTTTTAGAGTGTAATTTATGGCAGTGCCCGGCACTGAATTGCAGAGTATGATACAGAACTTGATGTGTTACCGATAAATGGATCAGATTAATATGGATAGTTTCTATCATGTGTGTGGACTGGAGCTATTTGATTACCTGTATTCGACTATGGATATGGCAATAGCGTTAGTTTTTTTAACACAACTGATACGTCCTCAGTTTGCGGAAACTGGCGGAATGCCTGCTCATGTTTCTTCAACTTTACGTATTTGTATCAATGCAGCAAACGATACGTTTATGAAAAGTTACTATAGGTCAGGTGGGCAAATAGGGGACTTGAGTAGTTACCAATTCTGTAGTTTCTTTCTCCTGATAAAATTGAATCATTAGTGTCATAACATATCAAATTCACAAAGAAGATGTGCTAAAATTATAATTTCCATTAAAATAATCAGAAAAAGATATAATAACAAGTATCCCACGCTAAAAAGAAGACCGCATAAACCTTTTATGGGGGCATTTTTAACCTCATTTTGCTTAGAAATGATAGTTTTTGCCAGTTTTTGACCATTATTTGGATATTTTCTATAGTTCACTAGGTTTTATATTTAACACACTACATAAAATTATATTTAGAATAGTGTCTAAGAGAGGTCTACTTCTCCAGGCAATATCTTGTCTGCTAACCATTAAAAAAATATATTTTTGAATAATTTTGAAATAAAGTCCTAAACATCCACATTAAATTGAGCCTGGCACTGCCATGAAAGCCTAGACAGTTTCAAAATTTGATATATTAAATGTTGTTTCACTGACAATGATACTTTGTAATTCTCTATTTCAACTTTACAAGCTAAATAAGTCATTCTTGTGTATCTATTCAACATAGCTATTTGATATTCACAAAAAAAAACGCACACAAAAAAAATATAATTTTTTTGCATGTATAGAGAACAATAGAACCCCATTTGCATTTTGGAATGTAATCTAGTGTTAAAATACGGCTGGCAACTGGGCAAAAAGGTGGTTTTCGGAACTTTTATTTTTAGCATTCAAAACTGAATAACTTTTGATTGGTCCGGATTATAATAGCATATAACATATTAAAATAACCCTTACAACATATCCTTTTTGAATATAAAGGTTGTACTAAGAATTGGAATGAATAAGAAATATTTCTATAGTCCTTAATATTGAATATCCAACATTTTCAACAACTTTTTATAAAATTTTAGGTTCCATTTAGTTCTTTAGAATGAAAACATTCCATTCAGGCTTTGTATCTGTTGCACGCTTACAACAGGTAAATTCTTAGCTTTAAAATGATATATTATTTAATATTGTAGCCACATTATATGGAAAGTTATTTTTAAATTAGTGAGGAAGGTCCAGAAAAACTAGTTTTAAGTCCGCTATTTGCCCACCTGACCTTTAACAACAAACCAGAAGATATTTTGTTTTCTCACAGCAGCACCTTTAATATAAGTCCTGTACATAGTTGTCCGTAAAAGTACAATATCACACAAATGTATATTATCATATGCAAAGGCATTTCATGAGGCCAGAACAGCAAGTAGTAATCTCGATAACTGAAATGACTTCATGCTCTCCTATTATGAGTTTCATGATTATGTCTAGGTAAATTGTCTATATGACATGGTAAAAATAACATACATAAGAAAGTGTATATGATGTTTTAAATACCGTCCTCTACAGTCGGTTTTCTGAACTACAGGTACATAGTAGTGTAAGGCAACACTTTATCAGTTTAAAGTAAGGCCCCGGGTAGATCTATTCGTTGCGCCACACAGTCATACTATGACTGTGTGCTGGTGTGCGGAATACAAAAATAAGCAAAATTTATATACATTTAAAAGATGTTCTGAATCTTCCGCAAATTGTTTTGACTCTGTTCATTACGGGAATGGACATGATTGGAGATGACATGTCTCCAGTCTTACTGTCTACACCCAAAGACACCTTTCCAAGTTTACAGGTACACTAGTGCCAGGGCTAAATCATGCAATAGTTCTGAAGACTAAAAATAGTTCCGCTATGCAAGGAACACCTTGGGTCACTGAGCTATGAAAACAGTGCGTGCTTATACTTTGTACATTGATACATTAAACAGCTGTCACATTTGTTTATAACAATATGAGCGTTAAAAATGACATAAGTACATTCCACTGCTATATTTGATATTCAGATCATGTTCAATTACTGAAGTTACCAGTACATAAGAAGCTTTTTGTTCGGCCCATACGGTGAGAGCTGTTCAAAGCACAAAAGTCGCATCTTTGAGGACGTGTCTATATGGGCAGAGGCGTTCTCACAATTTTATTTAGAATGTTCACAAGGCACCTCAGGACAACTATGGCACCTGCAGCTATGACGACTTTACCTGTAATCTAATGTAATCCTCCAAAAAGTATCTATCACTTTTCACATAGATGTGCGTATTGTGCAATTCTCGTGAACGCTTATCTGGTCAACTTGGTAAGGCATGCTCGGTTATGTTACTTATTTCTGAGCGACTTGCGTATTGGCATCTCACTACGGTGGATCCTTGGTTATTTAAAGGTTACAATACGTTGACTGAAGTGACATTGATTTTACCATATGCTGAAGCGAGGAAAATGTTTGATTTTACCATTTGCTGAAGCGAAGAAAATGTTTGATTTTACCATTTGCTGAAGCGAAGACAATATTACAGATATGGATTTAACGATTATCGGGGAAAAACTAGTTATTAATATATGATTGATCCCGGGAGAAGCATACAAATGGTGAAATTTCATCTTTGTTTTTGACAGTAATTAAAGCGTTTGCATATCATGTTTCATCAAACTTAAAGCTGCTGAGTTTTAGAAAAATGTCACTGCACGGCATTTCTAAAATCTAAAAATAGGTTATAAAGTTTGTGGAAGACATTATAGAAATGTTATCTGAACTATGGTCTATGACATCATGAACGACCCTAGGGCACACCTACTAACAGATTTCGGTTATCAGAAAACACATGTTCTAATTCCTGCCAGCAGGGTATAAAACAGTTACATTTTGTGCAGAACATTTTGGTTGACTTGTTACACGCATGCTGTAGCATTGTCTGTAATATTTGAGAATAAACCCGTTTTAGAAGCAGTGGGCCTATGCAGGATATAATTTTTTACCAGAGAAGAACGGAGAAGTCCAACAACAACATACTCAAATTAATCTCAAATGTTGCACCGACTTTTTTATGTACCCTTTCAGGAGTATGGGAAATTTGCAAAATATCAAGTATTGTATATTAGCAGTATTTGAAGTTTATTTGAAATTCCTATGGTGTAAAATATATCTAAAGATTTGTACAAGAGAGCTCCTGTACTGGTAGTAAGGCAATTTCTGGATATAACTTTTATCTATCATCTTTAATTAATTTCTGACTAGATTAGCACAGTTTGAGCCAATCGAACATAACTACACTTTATAGAATAGTATTGGAGGAGAAGGGAGTGAAAATAAATAACTATTTCATGTACCAAGGGGGGTAATTGAAAAAAACTAAAAATGGCAGAAAGCGCGCATAAAAGATATCTTATATATGCACAGATCCATTTCTATGTGTCTTTCTAGATTCAGCAGTGGACGTCATATTTCAAAAACACAGTTCCTTGTAATTTGCCTTGAGAAAAACAATAAAATGTTATGATATAAAACGTATAATACATGCATTAAAGAATTTGTAAATGATAACGCAATTCACGAATGATAATAAAACTGATAGGTCATGTTACTGACATGTGGTACGTATTAGGTCGGTAACTTCAGATCTAATAATTAAACTCCTATTCCAACTGTTATTACAATAAATCTCATATTTCATTAAAAACACTGTATCTTTGTATGTAAATATGTGATTAAAGTATATTATTACTTTTACAAGTAACTTTGCAAAATATGTCATATACATACAATACATATCTAAAACAACATGCTTGCATAAAATATCATCAATATGCTTTAACAAACTAAACTTTAACACTCTCTCGAAGTGTACTCTACTGCAAACCGGATCATCGTTTCATAGGTGGTCCGTGCAAACAATTAAGATAACATTTCATTAATTGTTTTTTATTACCAGACTTGAGTCTTTACCGTAAGCTATACTTGATCTTTCCTTTCATACATTTGCTATATCACCAGACATAACCTAGGTGCTTCGTACATTTTCAAATTTTACAGTTTTTCACTTTCACACTTTCGTTCTATATACATCAGATTCGTATCAAATACACATTTTGCACCATACATCATCGACAAACAGATTGGTTTCAGTATTCGTGCAGATCTCTCGCGGTTCTTTGTCGTTTATTGCATGCATCTAAAATCTCCTCTTGGCGTATGACATTAACTATACAGCGACGCCACTGGTGACGTTATCGTCTATTGCATTACCAGTGGCGTCATCATCAAAGGGGCGTGTCTTGGATCCTGTTCGTCTCCTCCAGGGAGGCCGTGGTGCGGACAGAGTTCAGACTGGCCCCGTGCCTCAGGGCTACTTCACTTGGCCGACTCGTCTTTACGTCCGCCCCTCCCTCGGCCCCCTTTGACCCTTTGACCGCCCCCTTCCCTGTCCGCTTCTCCGGGTGCCCCGTCCCCACCCCTCCGGCCGCGCCGTGCTCCAGGGTGCGGTCGTGGTCCTGGAGGACGTTGTCAAGGTAACCCACCACCTGGTCGGCGGCGCGGTGCAGCGTCGACGACGTGGCGCTGTCGGCCAGAGACCGCGCGGGACTGGTGCGACTGGACGCGGGCGACGTGACGGCCGACGACGTGCCGGACGACGTGGCACTGGACGCCGACGACGTCCAGGGGGTCTCTACGTCTACGTCCGAACAGGCGGGGTTGTCCACCCCTCCGTCCTCCAGGTTCAGGGACGGCCTGTTGTGGGCCGTGCCCACCCGCGACCTGTAGGTGGGCGGCTGGGAGCTGGGGTAGCTGGGGCCCTGAGGGGGGAACGTGATGTGCAGCCCCGGCCGGATCGTCGACGCCCGCGACTTGTAGGACGGCGGCGGCGACGACGGCAGGCTGTAGTTGTCGTCGGCGTCGCCAGGGGGGCGGTCGGCGGGGGGCAGGACCCCCCCGGCCGAGGGGTCGGTGTTGAGCTGGAGCTGGGCCAGCATCAGCTGCTGCTGGAACTCCTGCATGGAGGCGTTGTAGGAGGGCGGCGGGCGGCGGTAGCGGAACTCCGGGTACGTCACGCCTGCAACAGGTAAATCGGCAAGGTTGTTATTGTGCACAAAGGTAAAGGGATTGTCAGTCACACCTGCGACCGTTTTACAGGGATAAAATTATATACTCTTTTACACGGACAATAGATATGAAACCGTTTGTGAACTGTCAAAACGTGTGTGGTCTAGTTTGCTTCCGTGGGTGTGCTTAGGATGAGGTATAAAGAAATAAATAGGTCTCATCTTAATATAAAAAAAAGTCAAAGAAAATTAGACATAAACACTACACACTTAAGTATCATTATGTAGCAAAACAATATGTTCGTGTTTTTTGTTTTAACAATATACCAAAAGAGATAAAGCAAAATGCTAGCCTTTCGTACAATTACATCTCCTTCCAACAGTAACTGAACACATATGTACCACATTCAAAGGGTTCTGTCCCAGTACAATGCCAAGCATAACACGGTACCCTCGCCTCTATGTCGGTAGACCAGCCCCAGCCCCGCGGTTCACCCACACAGCGGGTCCCCCACCCCCGTCCTCATGTGGCCCCGTTACTGGTGACAGTACCACACGTGCAGATTGTATTTCTTCTCCTGGTCTACTTTTCAGGGGGAGAGCCCTAGTAATTGTTAGGCAAACTGTAGCTGGAGGGACAAAAAACAACCCCAGCTGAACGTGAGGGGTGATGCTATAATAGTTCAACATAGTGTCAGGGCACATTCTACACCCAACCATTCCGATCTCCAGGCATGAGGGGGTCGCATTGTACACTTGTTTCTAATAAATTATTTATTCGGGTTAACATGTGAATCATTTTTATCTAGGGGTGGAGCCATTAATTATCATGAATTAGGACAGTCTCGATATTTTGAATTATTTCAGATAATATCAGACCAAACATGTATATGCATGATGTACAGCATATATTTCTATATGCACCATTTGTAAAATTACGTCAGTCATAAGTATTAAAGAAATAGACCATCCTATTTGAGGAAAATACTATCAGGTATTTCATTTTGGAATTGAAGTATGCAATAAAACATCTGGAGCATGCTCCTTCAGTTTGATATTTCCCAGGACTTTTACCAAGGTACTCGATTTAATTCATTCTATCTTTTCACAAGAGCAACGTATACCTTTGCTCGCCGACCTTGTTCTCGACAAGGATCCTACTAAAAATGGGGTCGCCGCTGTCAAAGGCGCTTCATTGTCTACAATGAAAGGCATTTAAAAAGCCCAGACTGCATTTTTTTGTTGTGTTGTTGCGTGACTGCCACGCTGCTCTCTGTAATGGGGGAGCACAGGCCGGTATAGGAGGGCCGGGTGCCTGGTCGGGGGTAAGGGGGCAGATAGGGGCCGTATTAACGGCTCGTTATCAATAACTCATCCATACCCTCATTTGATACATTATCTATGGGCATGACACACAAAGAACAGATGGTCATGGCTGGGGAGACAATTGATTACGCCCCTTATAGAATTCTGTATCGAGGATTACACACCAGGTAGAATAGAATATATAATGGGTAAAGACACCTAAAACAATGCAGGCAACATCGCCTTTTTTAAAATACGACAAGCAATATGAGGTTTAGTGACAGAAAGATACAATTCAAAGATATGACAAGCAATTTATTATATACGATATATGGGAAGTTGACAAGGAAAATTTAATCACGGGGATAGGTGACATGAGCATTTCCTAACTCCGACCTGCAACACTGGACCCCCAATCAACACCGTCAAAAGTATACCTCTGTGACAGAACCTTCAACTGCGTATCTAGACGCTATGGCGCATTAAAGGGTAGAATAACACACCTTAAGAGTACCATGGGACCTCGGGACTAAGGATGAGTTAGACTGCCAACACACAGCGTGTCAATGAGGGTGGTAAGTACACCTGCCAGGATAGACCTACAGACGGTTTGCTATTTCAAACACTATAACAGCACAGGTAGAATGTACATCTCCTCTCCCATGAAGGGAAACAAATACACATCGATCTCAATGGCATATAATGTTCAATATACTGAAAACAAAGTTGTCTTACTGAGGTACAATACTCAATATGAAGTGAAAATATATAGTATCAAGCCAAATCTCTAACTATTCCAGTGTGACAAGAAAAGAGTTTGTTTGTTGGGGTAGTTTAACGTCCGGCCAACCCTTATGGGTTCTTTCCAGACTGCACAAGGTAATACTTTTCAGCTTATTTTACGCCACAAGGGCGGTGACCGAATATATGGTATGGTTTAGGAGAAACCCGCCACCGGGTGTGATACCCTACTCATTGCGAAGAGTGGCAAGGGGTCTTTAGTGTGCAATGTCCCATAGAAAGGACACCACACACCCGGCCTTTGATGACCCTGTCGGGAGCACAGGGTGACAAGAAAAGAGAACACAGCACGAGCGATTCTTGCTGACCAGATATTAAATACCATACTTAAAACCTTTGACTGGGGGAGCAGCAGTGAAAACATATTAATGTATGTTTAAGATCAATTAAAACGTATTAGTTTCTTTAAACAAATATGTCCTAGAGCACATATTTTAACCCAGAGACCTTTGGGCCGGCTAAGCGACTGCATGATCAGCCCCATAACAACACAACCACCCGCGTGACATTTTGTTGATACGGTCACCATGGAGACAGGCGGAGGGACTCGGATCAATGACCACCGGTCAACTTCAGTGCGGGTCAACGCAGACGTCACTGAGTTCACTTCATGTTGGAAATAGCCTGGGATCTCTAGATCTCTACAGCTCGCCCTGTGCATGGCATTGGGAACGAAGCTACTTCTATATTTGAATTATTATAAGAAATGCTAATCTTTTATGTTAATACTGGTGATTTATGATGCTCTAAATTCACTGAAAATGTAGGTTCCCAGAAAGATTTTGGAATATTTTTCAATAATTTTTTTTTTTTTTTAATACAAAATTCCGCCTTTATAGGCAAATCAAGCATCATTAGGACTAGTTTTAATGACTTAGTTCACCTGGGGGTTCAAGTCTTATAAGTAAATAAATGACTTGTCAGAACAGGTGCAACCTTCAAACATATGAAATTCATATATGTGCCAGCGTGGCATTCGAATATAAGTAAACATACATAAAAATTATTTCCTTTTTATTTGAGTCAAATAACTGGTCAAAACAAATCCAGGGATGGCATGAGTTAAAAAATCGATTGCATTCCTGGGATGGCTGATCTCTGGTGATGGATCCCTATGTCACCTATCCGTACACAGGACCCAGGGCCGGCTCACGTATGTACTTAGTGTGTTGACATGGTTGGCCGAGGCGGGCCTTATTGACATGTAGCTACCACATATAAACAGGTCCGGTGACGAGCTGCCATCTACCCCTACCTCAGTACCTAACGTAATGTGTGTCACATGGTATAACGTCTGGGGATCATTACATGATTGACGGCTGACTTCTATATTGCCTGACCGAATATTAAATATGACGACTGACTTCCTTATTGTATGGCCGAACATTCAACATATCTACCATGTAAATATAAACACACACACACAGAAAACCGACAACATACTGTTATCTGTTTCTATAAGATATAAGCCTTTTAGGTAGATTAGACCGGGGAAACAAAAAACTCAAATGTAAACAAATCGTTCAGGAATATTGACTGGATAATTATGATATTTCAACATGACGTAACAAGTACTCGAAAACTGCTCAGACTCATAAACCTATAGACAGGTGAATGATTGATAATACCAGTAAAATTTTCATTTAATTTATATTTAATAATGTGTTTGAAACTGAAAGTCAGGTAAAGTCTCACACATCAGAAAAGATCAATCTTTATTTCTAAGTAACTTCCAAAATCAGTTTCAAATATCATGATACGTAATCTACTGTGTGTACGTAGTACAATACCACAATACTGTAAATAAAGTGTGGTGAGACAACATGTCAGATATAGGTAATTAACATACATATATTTATACCTATTCCAACTAACAGGGCCATCACTGGCGCTTTATTGTGATGGCCCTAAGAAAACATGGTTTATAAATATACATACAATACCATCGGCATGTATCGGACTCATCAAGAAACAGCAGATAGTACTATAATCGTTGACCGCCGAGGGTCAGGGGCCACCACAAAGGAGACACGGAGTGCCTTAGGTCAGACTCCCGGTTGTGACCACAGGTCTGGTAGTGGTCACTCAGGGTATATAGCCATGACACGGATGATGTCGTCAGATGCAGATGCTTATTAATTTTCAAAGAAAGATGATAGTAACTCGACCAAAACATTAATTGACAGCTCTATTCAAGCCATAAAACGAAAACTTTGATTAATCCGAGAAAAGAAAGAAAACGTTTACTGTTATGGAATAAAAGAATTATGGTGTTTTAGTTCTTAAACCGGATAAACATGTAGGACTATGCTTACGGTGAATCCACATGGGCATGAATGACTAAGGTTTACTTTCTAACAGACTGATTATTAGTGTTATATATTTATTATTTAGAACCCGGTTTTTAAGTATGATATCTTAGACATTCAACTTGATTCACATGGTAATATCTGGAGTGAAAACAAGCCTCAAAGTCTCATATCTGTTTCGCAATACCGTGTTTGTAGAACAGATTATACTCTTGGGTTCCACATCTATCGTCATATTCCACCAGGAACATCACCTCCCCACTCATACACTGCACATAACCCAATATCAAACTACTTCTAAACTTCACCTCTGTACAGTGGGAGATCTTGCTCTTACGACATATCCTAAGTAAATACAACTACTTCCCATTCGTGCTGACCCAACTGCAGACCTTCAGTTTGAGCTCCTACAAACAACTTATGGCAATCAACAGTGGCTTAGAAATGCCTTGAGAAAAGAAGGTCCAAAAAACAAGTAGGAAAAGGTGTGGAGAGAGGTAGATCCGAGTGGGCCCGAGCTTATAGTAGTAAGGCCTCTGTGGTCCCTGGTTGGACCCAGTCACTCGACAAACATGTCGCCTGACGCCTGCCTCACTGCCTCCTAACCGACCAGAACGTCTTTACAGGCTAAAGTAGCCACGTGGTAAACTACTGTTAGAGTAAGATGCTCTGCGATGCATTTCCAGGAGCTTATAATATATATGACAAGCCTGTTCTAACAGACCGTGTCAGTACACTTAACAAAAAAAAGAATTGTTGAATCAAAGTTTGCAGACAATCTTTTAAGTTAAGCAATGACATTGTTGAAAATGTCAATACCTATAAAACGTACATGTAGGCTGCCTGAACATGGATGATACACAACTGGTGCAATTCTGCTTTTCACGTTGTAATTCCCAGACGTCAGCCCCCCTTTTTTTGACTTCAACGAGTTGACAACGAGTAAGTCAAACAACTTCCAAACTAATGTCTATGCTATGTGTAAACTTGAACTGTCTACCGAGCTTCATTGTTATAAAACACTCTTGGAGTGCATGGTTAAATATGTAAAGTATGTACATTGGCGACGCACCCGTTTATACAGGGCGTATGTATTAGAAATCCCAGCGTATATTATTTCCCCATATTTTAGCACACAAGGAGCACAGCCTATCACAAGGCGATCTCGGGTGGTAGAAGAATATCATAAAGAAGATAACCATAAGCATTTCTAAGTACCCTGACTAAAGTCTTCCCACTAATTGATATCCCTTACGTATAAATCCTGGTGAACCTCGATATTCCAGCTATGGAGTACCCTGAGCTTTTTTTCCTAAATCAATTCAGGTTATTTCGTCTTATCTACTTCAATATCATACTCTTAGCAGGGCTTGACTAATCGTTTTCAGAACTCATTTCATTCCCAAAAAAGTTCTCCTGTATATTGAGATTTGCTACTGGACAACCAAGACCCTATATTTAGTTGCCCAGTAACATTTTTCTTGTGGCCCTGAGCAACCGGACACCTGATTTTTTCAAGCCCTGCCCAGTCTTATTTCTATATTCACTGAACTAGATTCATTCACACATGAAGAACAATATTATAAACTTTTTCTCATCTCTTTGAATATAAAGTTCAGGCCTGACTACACCCAGTATATTCCGAGAAGGGCGCACCTTCCCCCATTTCTAGGCGTCTACATGTAAGCTGACCTGGTTCGGACAAGCCCCTGTCATGACTTCATCAATGGTGATGAAGACAAGGTTTCCGTCAGCAGTCACCGTCCGACATCAGCCTTAGAAGAACACTGAGGGTCTCAACCCTACCGGGTCTACAGTAAACATTGAAAGTGACGAGGGGTTGAGGCCTGCTCTAACGATATGGATATGCTCCCAATATGTAGCTAACTCGAATCGAGCAGTTTGATTCAATACATAACACTTAGCTGCTTAATCTAACGAATATTATCAAACAAGTAAAATGTGTAGTAATACTGTTATACACAAAGTTTTACATATAAACTAGGGCGAATTATAGTACTTCACTTCACGTATAATGTGATGGGGAGAGTCTGAATGGTTGTTTATAGTTTAACCTGGATCAATGCCAATACGGCTCTATCATATAGTCGGAGATCAGGACACTGCCAAGCCCAAGGCATCTCTACACACAGTGTGCCCCCGTAATGATTGTGTATTCATTCTGATGGTAGGTTTGCTTGCAATTATAATTTTGGATTTTAAAAAGCAAATTGTCACTACAAAAATTTTCTGATTGTAAATATTTACCTTTTACCCCTATGCAATGTTATAAATATGAAAAACCAGGTGACACGGACGTTTAGTACGTAATAAAGGTCAGATGGTTTGCAGGCGTCTCACACATTGTCTAAACTCAGAAATGAAATTTTATAAGTGAATAGGATAATATAACATCCATATCATTGTTGAATCAAAATGACCTGGTCAATAAAACAAGAGTCAAGCTTCATCCCTTGTCTGCAAGCAGGTTATCATATCCTTCTCTACTCTCTTGAACAATGATGAACGGTTGAAGCTACCCTCGGAGAGTGTCAAGTTTATGGGAAGTCGACCCCTAGTATTGTTACATTACCCTCATGTTTACCAGCCAACGCCCTCAGCCTTATGGCCTCATAAAACACCCAGACTAATATCAAATCCATTTCCAATGCGTCGCCGGAATCTTTACACACAGACTGGCCTGCTGAGCCAATATTTAAGTGCCTGTTCTTATCAGGCCTAGACCTTGTGTGTTTATTTAGAGGATAAGCGAAATACAACTGCAAACATAAATCGGCTCTAACTGGAATCTGCGGCATGATAATCTTCATAAGATTGACTTGTTTAAGATTTCTTTGAAAACACACCCATCAATCGACAACTTAAAAATATTTCTGGCGAAAAGACTTGGCACACTTCCTTCCCCTGACTGATTGAAGTGTATCTAACATCCATATTGATAATGATAGATTCTATTCACTAGCCTACTACTGCAAGCCAAAACACATTCGATCCCTCTATAACTCCATAAAAGGCTATTAGAAAACAACGTCGTCCAAACACAGAGGAATGTCATTCGTCAAAAGCTTGTAAAAATATGTAGTGTCTTTTTTTTAAACTTACCATAAATTGAGTACATGTAGTAAAGTGTTTCTTACCTCCATACCAGTGGTTCCTGTCACGGTGACGTCGGTGTGACGTCGCTCTGACGTCACGCGTACAGTGGTCCCCGAGGTTAAACAGCAGGTGACAAGGTTCATGGCCCTGAGGGGTACATTTCCACCCGACTCCCACAACGATCACTAGCATCACTCCCAAACCTACAAACGAAAATTGTTAAAAGATAAATATTTCTATCCATCAGATTTACATAATCTTGTGCTAGAACATGTTTATACGCTAAGATGAAAACGTCTTTATTTTTATAACTGTCAACACTCATAAACTAGCAAGGACATGTAATGATGTAAACTAATTGATTTCTCGTTCTCATAAAGTTGGAAAAATGTATAACAAAGGGGAAGCGGGTAGAGGATGGGATAAGTTGAAGCACTATAATAGGTAAATTGGCTTATTGTGGTGTTTACGCACTCAATACGAAGTGAAATGAAGGATAATGTCAAATACCAAAAGAATTGTCATTCTTGTTTGACAATCAAAACATTGGACTCTATCCAAAACATCAAGGACCAACATAACTCAACGCCAACCAATAAAAATGTCAAATTCAAACATATAAGTTTTGGATAGGCGGATAACAATGACACTGTGCACGCGTCCAAGTGGAATGGTTTGCAAAAGGAATGGCGACTGATCAAAGATGGTTTGCGGTACAGGTTCTATTTCTACCTTTTAGTACCGTCCTCAAGAAATTGGTTTAACTGGGAAAGTCATACCGGATGGTAAATAAATGGGCGTCTTGTTTTGCATAGACTTTATAAATCACACAAAAAGCATATTTAATTTGATAACTTGCTTTTTTTAAACAAATTTGTTTAAATCCATGACAGTCTGGCGCACCACCTGTGCATCATCACATAACTGTACGTTTTTGTCCCCTCTATCCGCACCTCCGATAAAAAGTGCACGAACCTCATGATTTGGATCCAATGCCATCACCACAAGAACCACAACTCAAACCCTGGCATCCTACCCTGGCCGCCTCCAACACACTCTCCAGGCACACACATACACAACACTTTTGTTTCTGTTTCTTTTGTAAAAGCTGCTCCCAAAACAACACTCTGCTTGGAGAGTAGGAGGGTGTTGTGACCTGACCCTCCGGCCCCTCCAAGGCTCACCACATCTGAGCTCAAGTACTTCCCCCAACACGGGCTGAGGGCCGGGAGGGTAGCACCCCACTCTGAGCAGCAGGACGTGACGGGCTTGTGTCAGAAGTGAGGGAGATGAATAAACTAGAGTACCTACTCCGAGACCCCACTACTGAGGGAAACATGTGTTCTTCTTGTGGTGTTGTTCTAATGCTTACAGAAAGTGGGGTGATTGATCTTAAGTCTATACTGGTTTAGGTTATTCTTTATTTCTAGAAATGGAATGCTATAGATTTTTTTTGTTAAAAGATATGTTTATGGTTCTCTAATCAACACATTTTGAAAGCACTAATTTGATTATGGCCACGATCGCACTTTTGGGCAACATGTTTTCCTCCCTAAAACAACCGTTTAAATAAATGTTATATATTGATACTAAAAATGCAATATGTTTGTCCCTAGCCCTAAAGTTTTTGACATTTGTGGGGTCGCTTTTAAAAGAATTGAACTCTAGTTTGAGTCATTGTTTAAACCAAGAGGCAAGACTTCATAATTCAAATATTATCAGAATTTCCACTGGCATGATTAACTTATAAAGATACGAGAAAACAACTACCTTTTCACATTAAATTTTAAAGAGTTGATAACTGGTGCTCATGGAGAGAACCAATTTCATGAATAGAACTCAGTATGGTCTCAAATATCACTTGAGTAATTTTTTGATAGCATATAATATATGTGCATAACAAATTGGCTTTCAAACACATGTACGTCTGATCGTCTTTACATCTGAGAGGCCCTTTACTGATACAAGAAACTCACGCGAGAAACTCTATTCATACTTGTATTCATCTTATTTGAAACCATCTTATGGTGCCCCTTGGATATTTTTGTATCCTAGACAGTGGCCTCAGTCAGCTGAATCTACACATAACAAGGCCAGACTATTCGCTATTGTGCAACCAGCAAAAGGAAATATATTTTTTGTCCATAGTGGCCTAAGGCTCGACAGATAAACCGTATGTGTTATATTCAGGTTTTAGCGCTATACTTCTCCCTCTTCGAGTAAACGATTCTCTTTAAAAGTCCTAGATTTCCTAAAAAGAAGTCTCACGACTCTAAATGTAATGTAACTGGTACTTGTCTGTAATAACAAGATGATTGAAGATGAAAAACACAGAATAAAAATACATACATATTCCGTATTTCATAACCAGAATCAAGCTAGTACAAAAAACTTTTATACGGTTCTTTCATACATCTTCCAAAGCTCAATGTCCAGCGTGTTGCGTTACAAATCATGAAATTCCTTTATTCATTATGATTTTTTTTATTCTGTGTCTTATATATAAAAGAAGGAATATACATACGTGTACATGACTTATGTAATAAATCTGAAAACCAAGGGAAACCTTGAAGATTATTACTAATAACAACCTTTAAAAAACATGTATACGATTTCCCGTCTTGCCACATCGCCGTGCTTCAGTGCTGGGGTGTCTGGTGTCACTGCCAGCCACAGACGTACATTGTGCTAACTGTAGTCTACCTACGCACTGTATGCTTAGTTCTGGTCCTACTACTTCCCCACAGCAATCTGCTAGACCATGCGAGCTGAGACAACATACGGAAGTATGCAGCGTGGAAACGCAAGGTCTAGCTCAAATACATCTTCTGTTGGTTGATAATAAGATATGATATCTGAGTACAAATTCCGTGTGAATATGTATTGCTTGGAACAACTTATAGTAAAATGTTTGAAGTACAATTTTGAAGTGATAGTCTTATAAATTACAATATTAAAACTATTCGCACTGATGAAACATTGTTTAGATTGAAATAACAAGCAAGTGAAACTTGTCCACTGAAAATTGCATTCGGTTAGATAACTTAAGTGATGTAACATTCTTTTGTTGAACTTTTTACTTTTTTAAGTAAACTAAAATTGTTATAGGGTGAATACAGGAAATTATGAATGCATTAATTTATAGAATCAGAGATGCCACTGTCAATTCATATAGATGAAAAAGTAGGAAAGGAGGGACTTTTCCTGTTTCATTTAAAGAGTACCTGCCTAATAATACGAAAAAAACCTTCAGAAATAGAGCCCTTACCTCTATTTCTAAAAAAGATCCAAATAAATACAGAAATGGTCGACATGGACATTTCAGTGGCAAGAACAAAAATCACTGAAAAGAGGGAAATGCTACAGCAGTAGGGAAAATGGCAATTCTGCAGAATAAAATATTTTACTATGATCAGAATCAACGTATGGAACAAGGAATCTTTTTCATCTCCCTCGGCTAAAATATGCCAACATCTTCCCACTTCCTCCTGCTGTACAGACTCCATACATCACAGCCGCTCCCTACTCTCCCGACTGTAAACCTGTAAGTCACTCTTACATCACGAATTATCCGGACAGGTAATACCGGATACAAGGTTATCTCGTCAAGGAGGAAACCTTAGCGGGGGCTTATCGGGGGGCTGGGTCCCGGCAGGGGGTACTTTGTCTACTGGAGGAGAGGTGGGGACAGGGGAAAGGTGAGGCCGGGAGAAGGATGTTGACGGGGCGGCTTTAGGCTTACTACCCTTACGACTCTAGGCCTGCCCCTCCCTACCCGTCACCTGAGGGGCCTAAATCCCTGTACACACCCACCTCAACAGGTGCTCTGTGCCAATACTAAGGTGCAGCGATGACAGGCGGGAAGGGGGAGGCTATATATTTCGCCCATTATAGGCTCTTTGATCCATCATTGAAAGAAATATCATGTGGAAAATGATAAAGTGTGTAAGCACCTGCATTTTAGCGAACATGCCTGAATATCCTGGCAGCTGCCGCCATCTATTTCTGCATTTCGGAACTTAAATTTACTTTGAAGTGTTTCGGATGTTGAATTTCTATTGGACTACTTGGAGGACTACAATACAAGGTCAAAATTTTGCAAATTCAATTAACTACTGAAATACAATCTATGGCTATAACTTAGGCCCATAGTAAAATATGGATTATGAATAATGGCTGAAACTTCATGAAACTTGTCCCTGTTCAAATTTGGTGAACAACCAAAATCTGTTTGTTTACAAATATTGCTGTGTAAAAACAGAAATGTCATGTTTTTTCTGGAATTCAAGGGAAGTTAAAGTTAATTTTCATGGCTCATACTTTACCAATAACTAAACTTAAGACTTGTAGAATGTATTTTTTGAGTTACATGATTTTGCAATATTTTGTCAAATTTACACAGAACAATTTTTTTTTTTGGCTTCCTTAAAAAAAGCGCACGTTTGCCTGGCCCATTTTAAGGGTGTAGGGCCCCACCAGACACTCGGCAATAAGTTAACAGACCAGACTGTTTTCACTTCTTTACAGGCTTGGCATGATTTATTAAAATATCAGAGATGCCATTCCCGACTGATGAAATAGTAGGAACAGTAGGAAACACTTTTCCTAATTTTTTTCTAGACGCGACTAGGAGGGACATAACCTTTAGGAATAGAGACCTGGCACTGAATTGGTATTTGAATAGCTTGAAACAAACACAAAAAAATACTCTAAAATAGTTATGTAGGAAAAGTCTGTTGTGCAATTCAACTTGAATTTCAAGATCGCAAAAAGTAGGAAATCCTACAAAAGTAGGAAAAATGGCATCTCTGAAATATACGCTTTCGAGCCAGATCGACTATAGAGGCTGTAAATCAGAATCAAGAAGGCTGGATTCCATTACATGTACAAGTATTATCCTCTGAAAAAAAAGAAACCTCTGGTAGATTTGGCATAATTATTTGAGGCAACAGTAATATATCATAGGTCTCAATTTCAAATTTTGGTGTCTTACATTTGAAACAGGTTCAAGATATAAGTGCTGGAAATCTATACACCTCATTCAACAGTCGGCTTCATGGTGAGAACCAGAAGAGTAGGTTCTTGATCCACAAATCGTGTTTTTTTAAACCTTGAAAATGATGTACGATGAGCATTATACCTAATTCATAATCATGTATGTATCTTTAATTTGATACATCGGTTCCACGGATCATACTTTTATATTCGCACAAAATACCCGTCCTTTTTAATGGTTAAATTGACAGACAGTATAATCTTCCCTCTTTGGGTAGTATCAGTGGTGTTACTGACCAGATGGTCAAGTGCCCTTATTTCATGACATAAAACTGTGTTGCTTAGAAAGATGGTCTACTAGAGCAGCGCATTTCTTATCAATGACGACTGGAGAGAGTGAGGTTTTTACTGGATAGAAAAACATGAGGACATCGATAGCTTTTTATGACGCAAACTACGTCCCGCTTCTTATTAAAATAGGCAAGTTGCCTAAGAAAGATGTTCGGGATCTTTTTTAGCCAAATTTATTAGAAATAATTATACGCAATATTTCTGATAGAATAGCACGAATATTTATGGACGTTTACCACAACAATCACACTGTATAAACATCATGATATCCTCTCTGACATTTTGGGGTAACATCTCTGAAAGAATTATATATATTTTTTTATATTCGTTTATTTCATATAAAAAAAAAAAATAATTCTTTCAGAGATGTCACCCCAAAATGTCAGTCTTCGATCAAACTTTTGATATCATTTCCATACAACACACTCGGATTCCTTAAACGCTATTCATTGCTATGGTAGTAAAAACATTCACTTCATATTACGTAGGGTAGTCAACAAACGGATACCGTACACAAAAATTAGAATAGCGGTCGTGAAACAAGTTTTTCTTAAGGAAACTTCAAACTTCACATAATGACTAAGTGCGCTATATGGGACACTTTCGGTGACTCATTCAGATATAAAAGATATATCTTCTATACAAAACATGTAGTCTTGTCACTGAATAAACAAAGGCGTTTTCTCATATGAATGGCAAAACGGTAGTTAATGTAAATAACCTACCTAGAAATTAAACCCTGTTCAAAAGAACTGCCATTGATTATATATGGCGCCTGATCACGAAAGGCACAAACGCTTCAAGAAATCATTGAAATTCGGGACACACCTTTTTATTCTGTGATGTGTATGAAAAGCCCCCATACGTAAATAAATTCACACAAATCCTACCCCTTTCTAGGACCATGTGTTGAATATCAAATCGAGCGTCAAAGACGAATCAGGTCAAATAATCTCGACAGATTTCAAGAAACTTTGTGAGACGTGGAGAGGTGTATTCGTTCACAGCAACCGCATGAATGGTCTGACCAGACTTGTAAACATGAGTTCTTTTTATACTGCCATGCCTAATAAACGTCATTGTTGGACAATGCAGGGGAAATTTCAAGTGTTATCTATGCTTTATATAACGAGTTTTATGATATACAGTTTGAGTTAGAGACCTCTATTATCCGGCAATATAAAAGGTCTGCAAACATTTAAGGTATATTCCAGGCCCTGGTCTGGCTTTTCTCAGTGTCAACACGGTTAATAGCGCACACATAGCCTTAGCTATGTCTATTTCAAAACGAATTATAAAGAAGTGTGTCTGATTTATCTTATAAATGTCTAAAACTACAAATACTTTAAACAAAGGATAATTGACTCTTGGACGACCAGATACCTATTTCCAATGATTCTTGTTCAATTTGTTCTTGGTCTGTAATCGAATACCGATTTTATGTTAGAATTATAGTCTGAAGGACAATGGCGGAAGATACAACACCAGCCAGAATTGATACATAATGTCAAATGACAATCATAACACCCATTTTCATACACTGTATATTAAAATGGGAGCTAATATTGCGGTCTACCGTGACCCCTTTATTTACCGGCATATTCTATTATGATACTTTTACTCGGTTCTGACATCATCATGGCGTCACCCTCATATTCATATGGCACTAAGGTTACCCGCACCGGACCCCTACAATTAAAGTGCCTGTGCACGAGCGTTTAGGCGGAAAAAGGAGGACCAAATGCGGGTTAGATTTGGAGGTCTAATCTGAATTTCTTATATAATATCCCTTTAAACAGTGTCAGAAGATAAGCCGATATTTTGGGGTCCCGTAGGTTGAACAATATAGAAAAAATTGTACGCCTGGGGCTTTACCCATGCACCTGTCTAATATAAGCAATGGCCATGAAATTGTGCATAATTAGGGCGCACCTAAATTTTGGGCATTGATAAACCATATTTTGTAATATCAAATATTAAATTTGAACGCAACATTTGACCACTGAAATGCCCATGTCAGATAGGCTGTGACGTCAATTGTTCGAAAATGAATGAATTACGTTTTCGTTGGTTCAATTAATTAATCCACCATAACGTGCCACAATGTCCCAATGTCCTTGCCCTTTATATTGTCTGAGAGTCCTCTATATACAGTCAGGCCAGAGCCTACCTGACGCCCCCACCTCCCGTATACCGTGATTCACTATACCCTCCCCCCTTATTCTCCCATTAGAAGGTCCCTTTTTATGGAAGTCCTCAAACACGACGAGGATACATATACTATCCGGTAGTTTGAGTTTAAGACAACCATGTATTTAAAATGATATACATGTACACTAGCTCACCATAGTAGAGGATGTACAACTTCAAACCATTGAAGGTACTGGAACGTGTGCTTTATCTAAAGCAATATAAAACGTAAGGTAAATACCTCAGTTTTTTTTAATGATTATTTGCAGTCAGATTTTTATTTTTGTTGTCTAGTCTACAAATTGCATACGCTCGGCAACCTGGGTCCCCTCAGAAAGGTTTGGAGGCATTCAGCTTCTAATTCTAACCTATGGACGACGAGCATTACACCCCCTTTGAGTTGTACCTTCAAACGCAGTAGCAACTTGCAGACCTGTAAACTGAATCTTCAAAGGACAGTGATGTCAACAAAAATCAGCTGAGTCAGTGACCCAGGTAGAAGATGACTGAAGTATCGTCTTAACATATATAGGACCGACCACATCATGTATATACATAGCCATGCCACAGTTTTATGTACTGCCAACTCCCATCTAGTTGCCAACAATGGGAGAGGAAGCCGAGTAAACGCTGATGTGTCGGGGGCTGAGACAGTGAGCGCCCTGTTCGACCAAGGTACTGCTGTCAAAAGGGGGGCCGTTCCCAACTCATTCAGAGGGAGGGGAGAAAGGAGCAAGGCAGTGCACTGCATGTCAAACAGAATTAAGACCTGTGGTGGAAAAAGTGGTGGGACTTTCTTCTCTGTCCTTCTTATTCAGTAGATCTAGTAAAGGATCGGTTTGTGTATCGGCATTTGACCAATAAAGACTTGCATTCAGCAATACATGTACTTCGTCAGTACTATAGCTATATATATTTCGACCATTTCATCGGGTTGGCAGGATTCGAGTACACCGCATACTGTTCTACTTTATTCCTGTAGAAGAATCATAGAAAGTACATTCTGGGCGAAGTGTTTGTTCGCACAGCAACGGCGACAAAATAGAGCTACAGATAATTTTGATTAACCTTATTACCTTCTGAGCACGGATGGGCGGGGGGCGTGTACCTGGTACCAATTGGTCCAAACATGACACTTTTAATGTAAAGTTCCTGCAATTTTACTATAGCACGCCCCCCTCCCCCTTTTGCAAATTCCTGGATCCGCACCTGCCTTCAATGTCATACAGCTCTGTCAAATCGTACAACTAAATCCAATCACATTTACCTGGCACGCCATAAGTACACTCATAAAAACGATCTTGGCACAAAACGTGTCTTTAACCAAGCCCCCTGCCGACCATCCTTGGCTGGCCATATTATAGCAGCTAGCCTGTAATCCCAAATAAGTCCAGCATAGTAAGAAGGTTATGCAGTTTAAAAAGTCATGGCTTTGTAATCCCCCCTTTGTCATTGTACAGCCAAAGAATTTACCGTTAAATCGCTGCCATTTAATAACCAGACGCACCTGCTTTACAACTTGTCTGATATCATACTCTTTTTAACCACCAAGCCTCTTTTTACACGATAACCTATGTTATAATGTACACTTTGATCATATGGATCATGGGCAGATTACATCCTCCAAGACTTGGTTTTGAAATATAGTTCAAACAGTACAGTTTTTGTGTGTGAAAGTATTGCGGTATTTTTCAGGGAATATAACATCAGTGTTCAAAATACAATGTGCGCCAGGACCCCGAGCTGCACAAATTAGGTGCGCTTATAATTTCTGGCACTATAATATTGGGGTGCATATAAGGAAAGCACAATTTGGGATTCTGTGCTCTCAGGGCACTGAAAATAAATTTTAATTTCGAACACTGAATGTGATATAAGTATATCGTGCGCCCGACGGTGGAATAGTTCATATTATTCACACGCATGCACCGTTAAATTTAAACACCGCAGATATATGTTTGGGGCCTTAAGCTTCCATTAACAATGTACGCCACAAGGTGGGTGAGGGGGGGTCTGGGACTTTTGAAAATGTGCGTACGTTCCTGTACAAATCTAATGCATATTATAGCCCAAAGGGGGGGGGGTCTGAAATTTTTGAATTTTTTTGTAAGTACTTAATGGAAGGCCCCTTTGTAGATTTGAGAATTAGCTGTAGCAGTAACCTTCGTGCTAGCTGGGGGCCGTGGCCGACAGGGACACCACCACTACACCTGTACAGCCCGCAGGTGAGGGATCCAGGTGAGGTGCTTACCTGTGAACCCGCCATCATAAATTGATGGCCACAGCCCTACTATATACTATACCTATTATCACCGGGCGGAACTCTTACATAAAAGATTGAGAAATGATTTGTGGTTTCCCTCTATTTCCACATTAGGGAAATACCAGAGACATGTCCAATATGTAAACAAAATCGGGCATATTTGTAGACGTGATGAAGGACAGCTTATTTTAGCTGAAGGTTTGTAGAATGAAGAGTCAAAATCGACTATTTTTATAGATCGTATAACGGTATTGGGGGCAAACCTGATTCAACTGATCGGTAGGCATTAACAATCATCTCAACCAACAACGTGGTCAAAGGTATGTTGTTCAAATAGATATTCTAGGTAAAAAAGTATACCCTCAGTCCCACCAAAATAAGTATGTTAATACTCGGTTGTGCTTGTATACTTCGCCCACATTGTAGCCAAATAAGCTACACTTCCGCATTATCAGCCTTCTATTCAACCCTCAAATAACAGTCAATTACAAAACAGTGATAAATGTTTGAGGAGTTTTTGAGGAGATTTTCATAGGTATATTCAAATGATATATTTTTCCTATGTCGTCTTGATTAATGCCCATTATGATACTCTTTTTATTGCTGCGTATTTCCTCCGCCAGCAGGGCATTGATTCTATGACGTACATATCGACATATATCATCGTTCGCACCGTTAGAATCGGGCCCATGCCAACCAACAGCATGGCGTATGAATATACAACAAGGGCAAAAAGCGTGTTGTGGGACAAGAAGATGACAAATGACCTTCTGGTCACTAGTGTCCATGTGAATGGTCACTCCGACCTCTGATCCCACTCCCCGACAACGGGCCGGCCCGGGGGTGGCACAGTGCTACCATAAAATATAAAGGGAGGGAACACTTGGTGGGTATACCAGTAACCTATTGAGGTTTTCTAGAAGTTGTAAGCATATGAAGAGGAGAACTTGAAGGCCCTTCCCAGAACTTCTTATTCTCGGTAGAAATTGCAGCATCTGGGTCACGTCTGATTCGACTTTAATATAAGGTTTGTTTTCATGTCAGGTTAGCGAACATATTTCAAGAACCACTTGCACAGTTGAGTTCAGGAACCTAAAGCTCACAGTTATCGGACATGGTTCAAGTATTATTTCTATTTAGTAATATGCTTGACTGACCATCCCATCTCTGTTTTTGTCGGTATTTAAAGCAAATATTAGCCCACTAAACGTGATGGAAAACAACTCCATTGTATACAATCCCACAGCAAACGACTCAATAAACCCACATCTACTATAACATATTTCCAGGCTTTATACATTCTCTTCCGGGGGCAGTAGGTTGTTATTTGAATATATGAATCAATGATAATGGTGGGAGGTCACTGTGATGTGATGTAAATTGCTGAAGGGCACAGTTAAACTTGATATTGACCGACAGGTGGTGTGCCCGTCGGCGTCCTATTAAATGCTCGAATACTAGGACGCGATTGTCACTAAAAAAAAGCCACACGCACAATCCCTCTTCAAATTAAATGGGAGCGGCAAACATAAAATCTAATCAAATGTAATGAAAAATTATAGTACCCCTAATCATTGACTTTCAAGCTACATATGTTAATTTGATATCCATGTCTATTCAAAGTAAACAAAAAAAACCAAACCATATTGACTTTCTAGAAAACTTTAAATTCAACAAAGACTTCTGAGAATGCTTGGTAAGCGAGACAAGTACAGTCACGATATACAACTTCACGAGTCTACGTCCATCGTTTACATTTTACTAACAGTAAACCAAGTTATCCTGGCTGTCAAGATTTTTATTGAATGATTTATACACTTCACTGAAGTGCATCATGACCCCCCCCCCCCCTCCCCACCCACCTTCCTGTTTTTCTCCTTTATCTGGTCATTAAACCTCAAAATATAATTGAATGACGACTGAAAAAAAGTTACTTTTATCGGAGTCATGCTATCATGTCTTTTTAAATCATACATCCATGTAAATAGTCGGTATTAGTCAAAATGCCAGGAATTGCTGAACAAAGACATTATCAAGTTTTCTGCACGAGTCGAAAAGTCAATACTTGCTTTAAAAAACAAGCAAAAAAAAAGCTGCGTATATGGTACACCTAAAGTTAGGGCTTAGACATCCTACAATTTGCAATTCATAGCATTCACTTAACCAAAGTCCTACTTGATTACAGTAACAAAGTCAATGCTCTTAGATCAAGGCAAACACAGACATCCTATCAATATTGGGACAGGAAACCCTGACTGCAGCTTTGTCAGTATTACATCTTGTGGGTTATTAATATGCAACAAGAATGAGATCACTTTTGGTTCATTAGAGATTAAAACAAACTCTCTCTGCACAATATTATATGTCCACAAAATGACGCACACTATGTACATTTGTCAGCTAGAGTATCTGGGTCAATGCCGTTTGGGTCAATACAAACGCGCTCGTCCATTATATGGTGACTACTAAGCAAGGTTGGGGTATCCATGAGTTGCATAATATTTGGCTGGGCAGGGGATTACAACAGCTGTTCTGGAGCACTGATTCAGAGAGGTAATGCTGTGTTCACAAGATGATTACCTGTCAGTAACAAGGATTGGTTGTACAAGGACACGGTGACAGGATTATTTGGGCGTTTAACCAGCTGCATTTATGATTCAGCACGTTTTTATACATAACCCCAATTATAGCTGTCAAAAGTTCACTCTAAGTACGACTGTATAAGAAACACGTATCAATTGATTTAATGTGATTAAGCCTATGTGTGGCCTAGGAAAACAAAACTGAACACACTGTTGTTCCCAAACCACTACAGTCTATTAAGGTTTAATCTCCGAGCAACCATTTGTTTCTTTTAGGGTTAATCAAATATAGTAGTGTACCACTATAACGTTAATCCTCGACGTGTTCGGGTTAATACACACTGACAACACATATAGAAAGTCAGCATGGTGTTCATATTACCCAGTTTTGTAAGTAGGGCCTAATAATGTTATGTATATATGTTTCCCTGCGTATTACTTTTACAGCCTAAGACCCATATTAATAATCGAGGGGTATCAATTCAACTCAGTTCAAAAGTAAAATCACAGAAAAAAAAATTCAAGTCTAAAATATGACAAAGACAAATAGTTCTCGAACATATAGGTTACACACACTATCGTCTACTCAGAAAAAACTGAAATCCCCAAAGGCAGGTTTAACTATGCCCTAAGCACTTCATCATCATTGGCGGGTTGAACAATGCCCTTAGCACGTCTACACGTCTGAGTAACAGTAACAGTGAGTAGCTGCCTGCTGGGCCCCTGACCCCTCGCAGCTAGAAGCACCGACCATCTGTGATCCCGACCCATGCGGTCAGCTAAGTGGCCAAGCTGACGGCTCACCCTGGCAGTTACAGCCGATATCGACTCAACTAACCACTTCACCGCCACCGGCCAAGGAATAGGGAATCGGATGTACAACATGTTGGCCTAAAAATGTCCATGTATGATTCTCAACTATAGGAGTCAATGCCACTTCGAAATAGTTAATAAAGTCAAATTCGAATATGAAAAGATGTTTAAGAGACGAGGCGTACACATGATAGTCCGTGGTTTCGATTATATAGTGGTAAACCTCTCAAATACAATTTTCTTATTGTAATATTTTGTGTATCGATACATACATCAAGATTTTAACCTTTTAGAGTCGATGTAACTAGGAGGTTAAAATAAATAATCCTTTTCAGTGTTCGAAATTAAGGTGGCACCCTGCACCCGGTGTGCACAATTTGGCCACAGAGTGCATGATTTTGAGAGCTATGCACCCAGCGGGTGCACACAATTTTGGTAGAATGATGAGCCTTATATACCTGTGTGTGCATGAGAAGGTTCCTGGGTGCATAAATCTGAGAGCTGTGCACCCGGCGTGTGCACGTTTTAAAAGCTTAATTTCGAACACTGCTTTTTATTAATGTCCAAACCAACCACTTGTTATTCCTTCTTATTTCCAATCACTCTATGTATATTCATTTTTGCCACGAAGTAAATAAGTTATATATAATTCATAAAATGTGTATTTGACTAAAATGAATGTTACAAATCTGGTTGATTAAGCCCAACAGACCACTACTTCCTACATCATTCGTAAAACTAAGATAACTATAATCTATCATGTCATAATCAAACCCAAATACGTCAAAACCCATTCCCTTTCAAACCCAAAGAGTCTCTATTTTTAAAAACCTGTTCAATCTAATCCCTTATTTACGACCACCCGGGCGCGTGCCACCAGCCTGGAGCCTGTCACCTGTCGTCACGTGACCTGCCCACCTGGCTCTCATTGGGCTCACCGTGGAGGCTCCCGCCTGGAGGGGGTGGGGCCCGCCAGGTGTGGTCAGTGGGAAGGTGCAGGGGAGGGGTCGAAAGGCGCACCTGGAGGTCTCACTCAGACAGCAGGAGGAGGATAATGCGATGGTTGCAACTTTTTTTTATTTTCCTTGTGAATAAATAATCCATTAACCATCCGTTTTACTGTTAAAGACAGTTTGTCAGTGACATGTGTGTGGGATTTTTGAATGGGCCAAAGAATAGAGAGATAATCTCTGCATTCAGATAACAAAGCTTTCCGAGAGACAGTTGCATGTCTACAGGTTAATGGGGAAATATAATGAATCAGAATAGCTATTAACATAATCT
The DNA here is from genome assembly GCA_936440205.1 of Lepidonotus clava. NCBI lineage: Eukaryota > Metazoa > Annelida > Polychaeta > Phyllodocida > Polynoidae > Lepidonotus > Lepidonotus clava. Next base: position 48,732,922 of record OW387135.1, on the reverse strand, counting down.
TATATGAATTATCAGGGTTGACAAATCGGATGTCCAGTGGCCCAGGACTACTTAAGTCATACTGAGCCACTGAAATAAATGCTTGAGTTGCCCAGTGGGCAACCTGAGTCAATGTCCAAAATTAATGTTTGGAAATTATTCACCTTGTGTTATTTGTCATATATTTTACCTCATTCTCTTCAAACGCTATCAGGCAAACACATTTTGTAGCTGTACAGCCACATTCAGGAGTCTAGTTGCCCAGTGGGCAACCAGGTTTCAAATTGATTTGTCAAGCCCTGAATTTATCATTTTATTATAACCAAAAGATATTCAATTAAAAAGACTGAGAAATGAACCTCATATCTCCTTATCTAACCCGGTAATACTTTGAAACTTATCCTCTAGCTTTTCCAGCTTCGACCAACTTCATATCAGCGTCCTTTTATTGACGAGACTAGACTACTTAGATAGTAGTATACAAAGTCAAGGACTGAAATAGCTTAAAGACTGGTGTCAATGATAAATGACAATTCGACTATAGGGTTACAACTTTTTGTGCCCAAACGACTTTTGGTAAACTCTGTCTGTTATAACCAGAGTTGCATCATAGATAGTAGAAAGACTTAAAGACTAATTGAAACATCGTTCCCATTGGAAGATATATGATTAAGAATAAATACAGCTTGAAGGAAATCGCGTCAAATTTCTAGACAAATTCGTCGCAGCTGTAACATGATAAGGTATGATTATTATGGTTGGCTTTTTTTGTTGCGCAATAGCCCCCCTACCAGTTTCAATTACACGTATGATACCACCTTAACAGTGTTCCGAGGTGCCCAGTCCAAATTCTGAGTAATTTCTTTCAGTTTTTTGGGGGAGAAGGACTAAAGGAGAACCAGTTTTGGCTATGTCTCTGTTGTCAACATTCTACAACTGAAATCGATCGATCCTTCTAGTGCTCGTTTTTATTAGGGTAGTCGTAGCCAAATAATGGATCTGTAACACACTCAAAAGGGCCTATTCACCTATATACATATCTTGCGCCCACACCTATACCACCCGTCTCTGAGCCTGTATATTTCCAGTAAACTTCGGACATATGAGGTTAAAACCAACAAGGGTCTTTGTGTAGCTAGAATATTTTTGTTAAAACTCAACAGGATATGTGATTCACAGATCTGACACTGTTGTGTAACGACAAAATCTATGGTGACCAAAATAATCATGAGGAGGATCAGGAACACCTAAAGTGATATAATCACGTTTTTTTAATCACTTCGGTTCGTTAACCACGATTTCACAATATCATATAGAGTAAAATTTAGAAGTTTGAAACATCTATCAGCCACCATTAATCTAGACTTGTATACACAGTACATTTTTAATCTAATGTTAAAAAATCATGTAGTTGTCATACGAAAGTAATTCAAATCAGTCATGAATGTGATTAAATAAGGAAGACTGGTAACCCTGTTTAACTTCTTCAATAAAACTATTTCAACAAGCTGACTGAAGGAATGATAACTTCTCTATAAATTCTTATTCAAACAATTACATATATAGTTATTTCTTTCATTGGAAACCGTGTAAATCGTGACAGGCGTTACTATGTTATGCCAATGGACATGAAGCTCGATTTCGGTCAGGTTTCCATGGTAACCCAATACAAACCGTAGGGTGTCAGCGGGTTGCCTATTTCCCACACCCAGGGACGCCTGCTACCCGGATCACAACATATGGATCTTTGCTTCTCGTTCTCCTAACCCAACGGCACTGACTATTTTTTTCTCACCATCTCCCACAGTATACCGGGATAATAACTCTGAAATTGTGCACTTAACTTGTTAGAGTTGCACGAACCCTGTGTTTGTTAATTCCCCATAAAGTTAACAGGTTGGATCGATATACTGTGGCTTGTATCGAACGCAGTCACAGCTAGGACATGCAAGTTGTACAATTTATGTGCTATTTTTAAATTGAGAACTGTAGGTACCCAGTAGTGAACCCATGTTTTTATCGCTTTCACTACATAGCATGACATTTCCGAGTCTGAGCCGCGTTATTCACGTAACTCACTGCATGTCAACACGTGCAGGCCGTTGTAGTATGTTACTTTTTTTGTAACAGATTCGAAATGGAGACTGGCGTCACATTCTTCTTCCATTACAACCAAAAATTAGGCCAACCTTAAAAAAAGAGTTGTTTCCTGTCCAGCGGGTGACCAGAAAAATAACAAGTCGGGAAGTCAGAAAATCTGTTTTTCCATAATGTGTTGTTGTTGGTAAGGCTATAACTGAAAATTTTGAAAAATAAAAAGATTTTTTCCAAAAATGAAAAAAATGTTTCCAGTCGACCCTCAAATACTCACTCGGGCGGTAAACAGGAAACAAACTTTTTTAAAGGTTGGCCTTAGAAAAAATACATTTTTAGGATCAATCAAAAGTATTTGCATTTGATTGATTTACGAGAAATTGAACCCATCTTATACTGGCAGGCAATGATCTTTCAAAATATACAGTTTGACAAACGAAAATTAGAACTAAAACTGAATTGTCTAAATATTTACATTTAAAGACCTCTGATTAGGAAACAGCCAAACGTTGTAATACCTTAGTACGTTAACGCATAAAACAACAATCTACGACTTGTGTCGAGACCGAGTTAAGCGGGGTAAAGGTCGGGCGCCAAGACGTGCCCTCGGGTATAAAAACAACTGACAACACCCGCGTCCTTATCCCTTATAGCGGATGTGTGGGGAAACAATGAGGGCAACAGGACCGCCATGTCAATCATTGTATATAAAAAGTGACTGAGACTTACCAACCTCTCAAGAGGTGTTAACAGTACCTAAGTTGTTTTTTTAAACTGAGAGAGATGCCAGGGTTGAAAGTCCAATCGTTGGTTGCAGCTTATGGTTTAAACATTACAAATATTTCCTCCTGAAATTTAATACCTACCTAGCAAAACCGACTCTCTAATATGACACAAGATGCATACAAAATTGTGGACTACCTATAAATGTATATTGATGAACAGATTCTTGACTATTAAATAGGATAAGACGTGGCGAAGGTGTGCTCAGTCCAGCGACCGCATTCAAAGTGACCAATTGACAGTTGACCACTTTTTAACGTACTAAGGTCTTACAAAAAAAAAGATTCTTGACTATTAAATCCGAGAAAGGCTCTGACTTCATTTCGCCATGCTACATTCGTAGTGTAGCGTTGGGAAGGACCTCTCGGCCTAATTCTTGACGAGCTTGATGAGAAATGCAAGGATATTGCTATACAAGTTAATACATAATGCATGATAAATACATATCTGATTATGAATCGGGATGCCTGACTATCGACTGTTGTTTCTTTGCCAGTTCAAAGGTCTGCCCTTTTGGGTAAATTGGTACTCTATAAGGTAGACATAAGGTAGCCATGTAGCCGTTACTCACCTATAAACATGAGGGACAGGGTGAGGAAGCTGGAGCCGACCGTCATGTGTAGCGCCCCTAGGACGATGCCGGTGACCACACAGGTGACCCCGAGTAGGGCTAGGGACACGAGCACCCAGCGGAACGTGGTCAGCACCGTCACACACCGCAGGCACCCCTCGTGGCTGCAGCACCCCTTCTCCTCGTCGTCCAGCTGGGTCATACCGCCACTACTACTGCGACGACCGCGCGACCGTCGCCCTCGCGACCGCGACGGGTTGGCGCGACCCTGGGAGCGACTCGGGTGGCTGGAGCGAGAGGGGCGGTGCTGGTTTTGTCGGACGGTGTAGGGGGGCAGGATGTGGGAGTTGAGGATGTCCGGCAGGGCTTCCGTCGTCTCGGGCCGCTCGGGCCGACCGTAAGAAATCCCCGCGCTCAGCTGGTTCGTTAGGATAGGGTTCGAGGTGGCGGCGGCCGACGGGGGAGAGTACCCCGCCGCACCCCCTACCACCACGCCCTGGTCCGGGCTGTTGTAGTCCACCACGTCCAGCCGTAAGTTGCTCAGGTCCACAGGGCCTTGAGGAGGGGGAGGGGGGACACCCTGGAGGTGGTGGTGGGAGGTGTGGTGGCCGTACTCCGGGAGAGGGCCCCTGACCAGCGGGGGACTGTTGGAGGTGGCGCGGGCCCCGCCCCCTCGTGGAGGGGAGGGCGCCCTTGTCCTCGTACTCCTAGCGGGATGACTACTGTGGGGGGTGGGGGCAGAAGAACTGGCTTTGGGGTGGTAGTGGTGGTCTACTGGTAACGACTTGGTGGTGGACGAAGGGTGTCCTGAAGCCGGCGACACACCACTGGCACCATGATCCCGCCCCACGGTCTGTGACCCCAGATTGACCCCGGCCTGTGACCCTAGGTTGACCCCTGGCTGACCTCCCCGCCCCGCCCGGCGCCCCACCACGGCCCGGGCGTCAACGGTGATCCGGGCAATGTCCCTGTCGTCAGTGGTCCCCGTCGCACCCCTCTCCACCACCACTGACGCTCCCGCTCCGGGCGGGGACGTCGGAGAGTGGCGCCTCTGACTCTGAGTGTCTCGACTAGAATGAGCATGCTTTGGGTGGTGGACAGAAGGGGCGGAGGCGGACAGGTTAGTGGCGGACGCCGAGGGGCGAGTACTGGACGTGGCCGTCCCGTGGTGGTAGGCATGCGCCACCCGGGAGTTACTGCCCACAGACGCCCCTCCATGGGGCAGGGTGGACGCCGCGCGTTTCTGCGGCGCCTGACGCGTGTACCGCTCCTTTGACTCCTTGGGCGCTTTGGCTGACGTCGGGCCCTCTCTCGGGCTGACACTGGCAGTAGCGGCGGTGGGGACGGCCGGGGGCGCGGCGCTGGGCGGTAGAGTGTGCGCCTGTCTATGTTGGCGCTCCTTGGGGTCCCGGGCCCGGTGGGTGTGCTGGGGGTGGTGGTGGGGGTGTGGGAGCTGCTCCTGGCGAACCTCCACCCGCGCCGAGCTGCTCGTCACGTTAGAGGTCCTGCCCGACGTCCCCCCATGAGCTGCTCCTCCCGAGGACCCCACAGTGGCCGAGGCCCCTCCCCTCTGGGCCGTGTACCCCCGGGAGGATACCACAGCGGTACCGGCCCCTCTCTGGGGGGAGTGTCCTCCTGATGCCCCTCGAGGAGGACTGCCTCCTTTGGCCGTCGCCGACTCAGCTCGACTTCGAGGGGGCGGCGCGCGGGCAGCGGCCCCTGCTGTATGTCCAGGCAATGAGTGACTGTGAGAGGTCTGGCCGCTCGACTTACCAGCACCTTTACTACTACTCACAGTGCCTTTACTGGCCGACCTCCCCTGGGCCGACGACGACGTGCCAGGAGGCATGGTGTGAGTCGTACTACTCCCGCCTCCACTTGCCCCTTGTATGGAGAAGGACCCTGGAGGTCTCGCTGCAGGGCCTCGTTCCGCATGACTGGGTCCGGCCTGGTGGGGGTCTGGGGGCCGGTCGCCCACCACGTCGGGGACCTGGTGGTCCGTAGGGGCGGGCGCCCGGCGCTTACTGCGGCCCTGCCCGGCCGGCCTCGGCCCCGACGGCTTCGACACCATGCCGGGGTCTGCGAGTCGGGCTGCAAATGGAAGGGTAGATTTGTTATTACATTTTAACGTGCTGAAGGGAAAACAAGCAATCAGGATTTAGCTTTCTATACCCATGTATAGGTTAAATTTATAGCTTACCTTTGGTAACTTCTTATATGTTTGTCAATTTTATTCCATTATTAAAAAGGATTTATGTTTCGGAGGAATGAATACTGAAGTGGCAATAAATAATTCCCTTTTTATTATTCATTTGAAAATTCATTACCTATTTTTACAGGTGCTTGCACTCAGTAAAAGAGATGTGGCATATATTAGCCAATGACAAAATTTTCAATTATTGATACTAAAGTCAGTTCTCTAGGCCTGAGACACAACAGTCTAAGCCCCGGCCCCCGTCTGGTTCTATGCAAATATATTGGAAACAGTCCTCACTGTCCCTTTCGCCTGTATATATAGATCTACACCACCCATTGTTTACTTGATACCTTTTGAAAAATTACAAGGTCGGTCAATCAATTAATCAATACCTTCCATTGTGATCATCACTTGTCCTTACAAGAAAGCACCGACAAAACTCCCGTAATAATTAGTAATAATTATGCGTTCCGAGTACCCAGATTATCTACGGAATTTCCCTCCATATGATTAACTTTACTGTTTTTGAAAAGAATCAAAGTTTGAAGTAACCTATTTAAAAAAAAAAGAGCTGTGTCAGCAGGAAAGTCAGTAAAACACTGTTTTAAATCGGCAGGCATAACACTTAACTCCTCAATACACTGGCACGTGCGGAAACGTGGGATTAAATGTGAGCAACCACCCCTGTGATCTATTGTTTTCGGCAGGCACGCATCCTTTCACACCTCTGTGTTTAGTTAGCGCCCCTTTGAGGTGTAGTGTAAGCCAATTGGTGTCAACTGCTGTCAACACTGTCCTGATCCTGGCTAGGAAAATACCCTTTGAACTTTGACAGGAAGATAGCAATCTTCTGGGACAACATGCACAACTTTGTGTCTACAAGTTAAAGATTGTTCAAACAACAGATTATTGAAATAATCTATTAGTATCGCGTACGTGTTGTAGAAGTCTGCAATTGGTGGGGGTCTAATGACAAAGGAAACAGCTTTTCGCCATTTACCAGTAATGATTAAGTAACCTTGTGAAGCGTTAGAGAATCCCTGGTTGTTCATGCATGGATATCTTACTGTTAATATGGCTGGTGAGAAAAATAAGATGTTGTATAACATGTATATAATATAAAAGAAGAAACTTATCCTAAATCATATTAAACATGCTATCTTTATGTGGTGAAGAGTCAGGAACAACCAAGTTTTCCCAGTTAATCTAGCCATTTCATTAATCATGCAAAAAAATTATAAAAGCAGATAAAGTCCTTGGATCTACAGTTCTCAATGTTTTCTATGCACGGAGTTGACCCAAACAAATAAGTTATGTTCATATGCGACACACTGTTCTATGTTATTATCGAATAGCGCATTTGTTTCCACTGTACATGAAGAGGAGAACCCCCTCGGATTGTTCATTAAGACACTCGACCCCCAAACAGCATGGTGACTTTCTCCAGACGTCCTATGGATGTTGATCTACTGAAAATGCTTAGTAGGACGTCTTCACAAAATCCAAATGAGTTTCACTTCATAATGACATGAAGTCAATGAGGACAATGATAATGAATGTCCTCTGTTTGTACATCAACATTGTTTACATAATTTGTATATTGTTCTAGAAAAGCGTTCATTCTACATTTAATCTCAGGTTGATTGTAATGAATGATTAGAGTCTATAGGAGCACCAATATCCAAACTTTATGTAGAGAATCCGATGCAAACGTAAGTAGATCTAGTCTAGATCCATTGTGGTAGAGCTGGACACGACTTGTATTTTTTTTTTTTTTTAACCTCTGATTGACTAGTTATTGTGACATTTATTATTTTAGAATATAGATCTATATCTAGGCTAATTTTAAATACTGGTTTTTGAAATCTTGTTCAATGTCCTGAATATGCTGATCATTAGGTAGCCTTCTGAGTCCTGGGCACGTCAGCATTACCACTATCGACTCATCACACAGTAACACACTTAGATCTACAAAGTAAATAGTTGCTTCTACACAATTAGCATTTTCCAATCTATAATGCCCATCCGAGGAAGACTGAGAGTAGATGGTGGTTAGCCGATAATCATATGGCCAACACAGACTACAAACTACGGTAGATCTACTCTCTCAGTCTCAGTTAGATCATAGACATTAGAGTCTAATAAATGAAATAATAGTCTATGTAGATCTATCATCTATCTCTACGGTTTCTTTGATCTCCGGTTTGATCTATTCTCTACTCTAGTCTAGTCTAGATGTTACTTCCTCTAGCTATATCAGCTGATAATTTGGGGGTGCCACATGGGAACATAACCTTCATTGTGAACAGTCATAATAGAACCACAATCAGGCATGATTTCAGTATGTTTTCCAAAGTTTCTAAACATTTCTGGTCTAGGCCTAGATGATGGTTTAGGATCTTACCAAGGTAGAGAACTGAAAAGTAGAACAACGTCAAGACTGGCAGTGGCAAGAATGTAATGGTACGAGACTCACATTGACAAGATTTGGATTATTCCAATGAAAACAGTAAGTTCCAAAGGTCTTCATGTTCTTACCTGTTAGATAGAGTTAGATCCTTTGTCGTGCGATCAACATGGTCATAGAAATCAGTGATCACGACTGCTCCACTTCTGCCTCCACCACCACGCTCGACATTATTGTTTTTGCTGCCGAGTGCCCGTCACGTGACCATCAACTTTTGGTTCACTCTCCGCCCCGGTAATTGTATACATACTCTGCTGGGAGAGTGAAATGAGTTCAAAACCTATGACTGATTCCACGGAACTGCATCATGAACGTTTATGTTCCTTATAAAACAGGGAGAAATATAAGGTTGTTGTACTACTGTCGCATCACAAAGTAAATCAAGTGATTTATATTGATGTAAATGACATACAACTTGAGTTTGGTGTCATCTTATCTGAATCCAATAGTGCAGTTTGCTTAAGGTGTAGATTTGGACCTGCTGCAGAAGACGACATCCGTGACAGGAGTTTGAGGTTGGTGTCAAATGCAGTAAATTGCACATTATTAATATAATGACACTTCAGTGGAAGTTAATCATCAACCTAATATACACCCAAACCATTATGCCAGTGCTCATTTCAAGAAAAAACTCCTTCTCGATCTCTGTCCCTGTTTGAGTGATAAAAATCTACCTCCCTTTCCAAAGCAAGTGGCCGTCCGGGCCACTGCCACTGGCACTGCAACAAGGATTTGAAGGCCGGCGAGGCAGCACAGGCCTGGCCACGCAGGCTCCATAGACATTTACATTACAAGGTTATATTAATAAAGACCGTTTACTCAAATACCTCCACGATTGCAAATGTGTCCATAATTTAGCTTCGTTTAGCTTCTTGGATTTTTTCAAATCACCAATTTCTAAATAGATCCACAATTTTTTATTGAGTTAGAAACTAAGAAAGATTTTAATTGAGAATATTTAATTTATTTTCATCAAATTCCTAGCCAAGAATTGTAGAGGCGTCATTTTTCTATTAATTTTTGCAACACTTATGAAAGTGCATGTAGACAATTCTTCATTTTTTTTTCTTAAAGTGGCTTCCAATAGATTCTTAATGTGATTCATATTTGTGTTAGATTTAAATGAGATTTCCATTTCCAAAATAGACTACTATCGTTTCAATAGGATATCCAGGCGTAGATGTACCTCATTAAATCTGGGAACCGTTATATAAAGTGTGTCTTTAACTTATTATTTAATATCCTGCTGTGTTCATTTGAATATCTCTGTTAAAAATTGAAATTTTCGTTTTTCATTTTTAGCTGTAGATTTAGTCCCTAACCTAGATCTACACAATGGGGGACGAGGTGATTAACGGCGTTATTGACACAATAGACTGCGCCAACCAACACAAACTGCGTTTGACTGAGCTACTTTCAACATTACGAGAAGCAAAATCGCAGGTAAAGAATATATCCACGTAGACTAGAGATGATACTCGATTTTATATAGATCAATATGGCATAAAAGACTCCCAATTCAGTGGTTCAGAGACAACGAACTTGTATTTACTAATTGTGGCCGGAATTTGTAGGGAAGTCACATGATTCACAATCTTCATTTGAAGTATAAAAAAAACAACAACAAAAACCAGAACCATTATCCATGATAATTAAGAAATTACATGAGGGCGGAGAGGAAGTCACATTTAAAAAAAACAACTAAAATAGACGATGCAGCCCGCCTGGGCCCAATGTGTAGATTTCAGTGAAAATTGTCTTTACATTAGCTGAGAATGCAAAATTTATATGCATAGTGATATTTCACTAATATGCAAGGTGAACCTTCCCAATTGTTCTTTTTACAACGTAATCGAAAATCATGTACTGTTAGTAGTTGCGAAACTTTCAAGTGTGGCGCGACCCTCTCTCCTAAGCCCCATGGCCATGGTCACCGCCCCTAGAAGATTTTGCATGTATACATGTAGATCATTTACCATCTTCATTACATATTTCTTGATATGGTTTGAATATAGGTAAACGGTAAATAATTTTTCTATAAGAACATATTGTATAGGAGATAAAGAATAGATTTGCAAAAGATTTAAAGAATTTATAACATGATTATTTTCAATTTAAAGAATGATAGATCTTACGTTGTTTAATCTTGTTCTTATTCCTGCAGGTACAAGGGAGTTCGAAGTCTTCTGAGGAAGAACTTCGCGAGCACTTTGCTGAATTAAAATCCCAAGTAATATCAACACTTGACAACCGATTTTCTACACTACTTTCACAAATCAAAGACATCGAAACAACTGCACTAACACCCTTAGTGCAATGTGAAGCCGTCCTAGAAAAAGACATTGCTTCTGCCTCAGACATTCTAAAGCAAGGTAAATTTTATTCGGATAGCATGCTATAATATGTTTACAATATATGCTTAAACATAAACAGATATCAATTTTGGTATCATTAATGTATTAATTTAGAATAGAACTAAAGAGCAGTACAATGATACACATCCAGTATACCATAACATTTTCTTTTTATCACTATGTATGTAATTCACTTAGTGCATTTTTATTCTTTAGGTAAATCATTGTTGAGTGGGGACCATGACAGTAACCAAGAAGCTATGGTCGAATATAAATCAAAGGCGAACGAAATAGGATTGGCAAGGTAAGATTGCATTCTTGCACGAGTTCTCCCAAAATATAAATATTGAAGTCGTTATATTAATGTGTTGCCACAAAAACGTAATATTCGCCACAAAGAGGTAATGGTCGCCACAAAGACGTAATATTCTCCACAAAGAGGTAATAGTCAACCCAAAGATGTCATCCGCTTTACAATCCCATCTTCCACATTGATTTTTGTACACCGGGAAAATCATATCACATAAAGCGTCTTGAGCCATGTTTTATATATAAAAAAAAAAAAAACTCCTTCTTTATAGTTTGTATTCACCCAGTCCCTGTTTTAGTAAGATTATAAAATCATACGGCGCTATATCAAACATCTCATTTAGTTAACCAGGCAAGGTACATTAAGATTTCTCCTTTTCTCTTACCAACCAGTCTTCCTGAAGTGCCTCCTCTCTCCGAAGTGGCGTGTATCTTCGTTGAGACCCCTGAGGTACTCCGGCAGCAGCTGCTGACAGACGTGGGTGACTACGGCCGGGTCATCTCCCGCGCCCCGGTACAGATCTCCTCCGTGACAGAACGTCCAGGCAGCTTGGTCATTAAGTGGGTTGAGGTTCGTGTCACCAGTTTTTATACAAATTAAGTGCAGTGCGTTAAATCTTATGAACGGCCAACTGTTTTAGAGCCTTTAATGTATGGTAGCAATTTTACAATAGAATTTTAGAAGTTCACAAATGCCAAACATAATATTATATTTTCCTCTTTTTTTTTTATTTCTCCAATAGACCTGTCCACTTTGCCAGCTAGCCCACTATGATATCAACATTTGTAGAAAAATGTTCATCATACTTGATTCACAGTATTTTTCCTGGTAGTATTACCCAAAACTAAACTTGATAAGCTTTTACTTTCAATATGATGTTCAATATGTAGCTGTAGGACTGGAAATCAAAAATGGCATTTTCCCATAGGGAATAGTGTTAAAGCCCTTCAGCTTTTCCCACAATGTCCAACCCTAAAATCACAAAAACATACCTTATTTTGGTTCACCTGACATTGAGATAATTACCTAATTGAGAGAAAATAATAATTTATCCTCATTTATCAACACCTTATTGACTTAGAAAACACAAGTACCAACTCATTCATTCAGATTTGTGTCAGTAGCTGACTTTGCAAAAACTGCAATTATGTCCCACCTCTATATCATGCCAGCAATACATCCCAAAGTGGACAGAGCAAAGGTCACTTCATTTCAGGAGTGAAACATACAAAAAAAAATTAGCTCTGAAATTGTGGGAAAAGTTTACAGTGCGGCCATAAATCGTTGATTTAAAATCCTTTTCACATGATGTTTCCGTTAACAAAATTTACAATGTACAAGATATTTCGGGTTAATAACTTTATCCCATAATAATTCTAACCCATCATCTAATTGCTTTCACACCTATAGGTGGACGATGAAGACAGCCAAGGTCTCGGCGAGTTCTGCCTAGAGTACCGTCTCGGTTCGGGTAATAACGACACCAAGGCCACTGCACACGAGGTCAACGTAGGCGCCAATACGTCCTATACGTTACGGCATATCAGTCCGATGAAGTCGTATACGTTCCGTGTACGGGGACGGGTAGAGGGGGCCGAGGTCTGGAGCCCCTGGAGTATACCTTACACGGCCATGACCACCATTCCCCATTATGGTAAGTCATTGTGTACATCAGAAATTGCTTATGTGTCTTAGACAAAAGCATGTAGCTGCCGTTCAAAAACATATTGCATTTTGAATTTTTCTGGTCAAAGATAATAAGAATACAAAAAAAAGCGACAAAATCCATCATCGAAGTAATCACCATGCAGTTAATAATTTATCTATAGGTTTTGTTTCAAGTGCACACACAGTATATGTTGCTTTTCATTGAAAAGTATTTTGGCATTTATAATCACTAACAATTAAACATGAACATATGGTTCTTCATTATAAAATAGAATGGAGGGACGATGCACCCGGCTTCACGACTAGTAAAGAGAACAGGATCGGTGAGCGGCTGGGCGAGCCGGACAAGGAGCTGCTCCTCTTCTCTAAGGGCAGCGCCTACTCGTGTGGTCAGTCGGTCATCTTCAGGGTGGTGGAGAGTGCGGTACGCCCGGGCACAGCGGAGGCCGACCAGCCCACCCTGGAGGAGGGCTTGGCATTGACGGTCACCGATGAGCCGGGGTCTTTGTTACGGACGGGGACTATCTTTGTCAGTGCTGATGGTAAGCTTTTTCATTAGGATCATAGGTATTACTCGGAAGTGACCTATTCACATGCATGAGTTTATCCATGCATAAACTATACATTTTACATTGTGTATTTTCTAATAAGTCGGTGAACTAATACAGTTTTAGTTTAATCTTAAATTATTTTTCTTATTATTTTACTGAATTCTTTGCTTAAACATAAGGACACACCATCTTCGTACTAAAATTATGTCAACTGATATTGTGTAATCCCATACTCAACAGGGCGCGTCTTCTTGGATGGACAAGAGAAACTCACCAAACTACCGGCACTCAAACGGGGGTCCCTAGTGACGTTTGAGACGGAGGTGTTGACGTCCGGTAAAGTGAGAGTCACTGTTGAGGTGGACGAGAAGATCGTCACCTTTGATTGGGCCGTGGAGCGGTCCAAGACGTCGCCCCAGGGACTCATGTCAGCCATCAGTATGAGCCAGGGACAGGAGGAAAAGATCAATCTCTACTTTACCATGAAATTCAATACAGAGGGATGGAGGATAGGAGTAGAATAATGTACTTAATATTCCTCTATTTTAGAAATGATTTCATCTTTAGTGAATCAGTTTATTCTAGCCTGGGGTTCATAATCCATCCATGAATTTCCGTCAAAATTGCAAAGGTTTCTAACTCTCCATTTTTGGAATTTATAGAAGATACGTATAAGGTACACATATTTCCATAGTGATGTCTAAATATTGATAGTTTGTGGCGAAACGATAGTATTATTGTAGATCTAAGTCGTAGGTGAAACTCGTAGGTTAAACTTGAAATTCCCCAATCTAAGAACTTCACAAGTGAACCTTCCAGGGGTATCTATTCAAATGATTCGTGTGCGAAATTGTAATGGTATGTCAAAATATGGAAAACCATTGACGGTCGTCATATCAAATTAATTGAAAAATGTCAATGTACAAAGAGTCTTTGCTATTAGGAGAGTATCGAGATTTCCTCGAGTATGTTGCTCCAGATATGTGTATATTTGTAGGCCGAATGAGTAAAAGTTACTGTTTGCGTTTGAAGTGTACTTTTTCTTCCCCTGAAATTGATGCAAAATATAACCTAGTCATAATTCTAGAAAGGGATTTGTTATTGTTATAGCTTAGGAGTATATAAACGGCTTCACATAGCCATGTGGATTCATGCAGAACCTCTATTTGAAACTCGTGAAAATATCTGAAATGGTGTGTATAGGAAGATATTTCCAGTATACTGGTACATTGAGCTTGGAAAACGGGGCTTTTTGTTTGGTAGTTAATCGAAGGAAACTAAGGTTATCAAGTTTTAAAAAATACAAATCCACTCGGTAATTATACGAATGAACGTTACATGGATCTCAGTAGTGTCAATTTTTCTCTTATATGGTTGCTGGATCTATAATGAAGATGATCTGGACAGTAGTAAGCTACGTGCAGAATAAGTGAATGTAAATTAATACTGAACTTGGGTTTTCTGAATACCTCCTTTTCCTGTGCATCTCTGTGACTGAGGTCAGCCCTGCTGGCGCGAGAGGTTGTTAACATTGAACGATGAACAACAACAATGTGATATAGATAGATCCCGATCGTCTTTGCCAATGCTACCAAACTTCTTTCAAACCTTAAAATGTGTGCTGCTGTGCCAAATAATCCAGTGGATCATCCTACTTTGCAATAGGTCGTACTGATATTATTTAATGGCATCGTCTCTTGCGCATAGTAACGTCTTCGATGATGCTGTATATAAAGTATTGCGAAGAATCTTCGACGTTTTAATTCTTCTTGGTTACAGGCGTGCCAGAGATCTGCGGAACCGTTGTCTCTGATTTCAATTCATATTTACTTTTGATCCAAATCCAATCTCACCAGGGTCAATTGTGCCCAAAATGAAAAATGTCACTTTTATCTACAATTGCATTTCTTGTATTTTAAAGGAAACAACACGAGGTTGTTAAGATAATGCATTTCTTCTTTTTCCGCAGAAAATAACTAGCAACCCGCATGCCTGTTAATGTAATATTTCAGTATCGAATTATATGTATACAATATAAATACTTATCCGAAGATGAATACGATTCGGTAAACGGCTTATGATCTTTCAACTGGTTTTGAGTAGAAGTGAGTGACGTGTAAGTGTTTTGACCCACTTGGTGCTACCTGAATATGCTTATTCCAATGGGTTTTGTGTGATGCTCCATTGTAATAAAATGACTGAAACGTATTCGTTTTAAAGCTTTTAAACCTTGTTCAATGGCTTAAAGGAGGCCAGTCCCTGCCATAGCTTCGCAATACTACAGGGTCCTCACTCAAATTTCCTTTTCAAATTCCCTGAGTTTTCCGTCCTGTGGCAATTTTCCCGTGTCATTTCCAGCAAGTTGTTCCAATTTAAAAGCCTTCGTATGCAGAAACGAATTGGACAATCCAATGTAAAGAATTCAAGTCACCAATATTTTGAGAATCAGGAATTGCAGAATCTGGTCAATTGAAATGCCCTGTGTTCTGGTAAAATTAGGATTCCCTGTATTTTCCTTGATAATTTTTGTTTGCCATTTTCCCTGTGCAGTGGGGACCATGTACTTTATCGTTAATGGTTGTGCTGTTAAGAAAGTAAAGTTTTCCTCGTGTGGTCAAGTGAAGTCCTTCGGCTTCTACATATTCGTTTATTTTATATTATCTAATCAGAGAATTTTCTTTACTAAGAATAACTTTGTTTGGACCGAAATATACCTATGCAAAATAGTTACTCTGCATAAACACCTACCAGGTCGAGATTCTCAGTCTTTAAATAGCCCCGTGGTTTTCGCTTGTCATGCACGACTGACCGGGGCCGAGTCCAGTGGCAGCTACAGTGCAGAGATCACTCTCGAATTGAGGTGTCAATTGCGGCAGAGTGGTAAGTTTTTTCAAAGAATCGGTAATCATAAAACACCATTTATTGACGCACTTACTATTTACGGAATTAAAGGCCATGGTCATTTTCCCAAAGTTTTCCAAACCAATAGAAAACATTTGTTTGTTGTGTACTTATATGTGACACAATTTTTTCTCTTTAACCACGAACGAATAAGTAAATTCGTATAGATCTGTTACAACCTTAGATTTTGTCATCATCCTCACCAAAAATATTCCATATAAATGAACTTTTGATTAAGAATGTTCAGTTTGGGTTTAAACTCATCAAACAATCTACCGTCGTTCCGGTCGTATTATGGCACTGACCTCAGAGGGCGTATTATAACAATAATGCATATAAAGAAACACAAAATTATTTTTACGTTACGTTTTAATACACACAAAAAATATACAAATACACATAGAAAGCACTTAAAATTATCGTTAGCGTCTTAAATGTTAAGAAACGCCGTTATCGGCCATTTTTTATATGTGTATATATGTCTGTGGTGAAGGTGATCAGAGTACGATGAACAAGTTGTGGATGAAACGTTTTCTTTAGTTTAGACATCTTCGGCAGTCCAGTTGGGGATACTAGGTGATCAAGAGCAGAGACAGACGCGATCGTTAACCTGACGTTTAGCCCGAGCAACCACGGCATCCACAGTGCACACACTCGACGATTTTGCCCTAGAAAATAAATGAAATAGCATGTGAATAACATTCTCTGTAACAGTTAAACGACATCAAAAGATTTAATCGAATAGTATGGATATATGTGAAGTGCATGTGGTTCTACTTTAATATTACATGACGTTGAAATACTGTAAGATGAATGTTAATCAATAATAATTACAACCAACTCCTTTGTATACCCCTTATTTAAATTTAGGCGAGTCTAAATCACATCCCTTCTCGTCTAGTGTGAGGGAGTGAGTGGTTTTATTGTCTCAGGCATCACAGGCAATAGTTCCCGTAAAATTAACTTTCCATGCATATCTTACAAGAAGTGTAAGTAGTAAAAAGATGTGATTTTTAAGTTAAATATACAGAGACGATTAACAAAAGACACTATTAGAGAGTAAACTAGAAATCTGAAGATTGTCGGCCAGAAACTGGCCGATGTTGCATTGGTGGTTTTTAAATGTTATAAAAGGAACATGGAATAACTTATGTACATGTACCTATACTACACAAAAAAAATGGTGTAGATGACATTTAATTGACTAGAGTAGAGGTGCCACTTTTCGCGCATCACTACCCTATATTTTTTCGCGCATTTTACGCATTTTTATGAACGCATTTTTTCTAAAGTCAACTTGAACCTATTATTTTCATCTGGGATATATCAGGACGTTATGGTTTAATACATTTGAGGTTTTTACGATGATTTACAAATATATATGTATCTTAGCAGTAAAAACATGTAATGGCGTCCCTATAATATGAAAATCTGGCGGGATCCTTATAAAATCATATTTTCTCAAATAATAGATAGATGCAAGATTTCTTTGATAAAACCAACTATCTACTGGTTCAAAATATTACAGATAGGCCTATTAGTTTTGGGTATTGTACCATCATAGGGATATCAGCTAGAAAGTGCATTTTTTGAAAATATTTAGAAAATAGACCCCTGCATGAAAACTAATGACAAAAAATTGGGCAGTTGCTAGTTTTCGCGCATTTTTCACGCAAGCATGAAAAATTAGTATTTTGACTAAATAACCACATAACCTTACACATTGATACTCCCTTGTAAACCACAGAGGTGCCACTTTTCCGTCTAAATACGGATTTCCGTATTTTTGTCTATAACACCAATTTTCAAAATGCGCCTACATCATTCCCCCCCCCACCTCCCCCCCCACCCCCGCCAACCTCCCCCCCCACCCCCCACTACAGCTCAGAAGGCCAGGTGCACGGACGGTGGTATAGGAGGGAGTCCTATTGGTCAATCAGGTTGACCAATGAGTGTACAGCTGCCCTGCACTGCTGCATTCTCCCCACCACTCTCCCTCCCCCCTCCCCTCCCTCCCTCCCCACCCCACAGACGTTTCCAGCACCCCTCCCCCCTCCCCCCGGTCCTATTTTACAAATCAGCTCTCCAAGCAGATCCTGCACCATTGAATTACTTTACTCAGTAACCTCTCACCTGGTGGGAGAGTGTGACCAGCCTGACCACTGAGTGGTGTGGAGTGTGGATGGCCTCTCCCCCCCTCCCCCCTCCCCCCCGGTCCTGTTTGACAAATCAGCCCTCCAAGCAGATCACTGCACCATTGAACTACTTTACTCAGTTACCTCTCACCTGGTGGGAGAGTGTGACCAGCCTGACCACTGAGTGGTGTGGGGAATGGATGACATACCTCTATATATAGGACCCACCTCACCAGTCAGGCCAGAGAGGAGCCAGTTAAGGCCAAAAGTAGTTTTGATTTCTGTTTCTTTGTTTGCCCTTACTAAAATTGGAATTAAAATCAATTTGAAATGAAGATATTTTACATAATTAAGTAATGATAAATCAAATGCGTATTGATAAAAATAGTTTGAACATTTATACTTTAAGTATTTGTCAGATATAAATACATGAGTACGTTTATTGGAAACAACAAATTAATATTGTTTTCAGAGCAACCTGGGCTTTCCAGTCTCTCAAACTTGACATACCTCTATATATAGGACCCATAGGCAGTGGATGTCAATCACTGATACTTGTCCCTCCTACCTCTACCACCAGTGACCAATGAGAAGACACTGAGTGGAGGCCCCACAGTCTGACCACCACTGGGGGTCAGAGAGGGCACACCAATTAAACAATTACACGGTCCACTGGTCCACAACAATAGACCCACTTCAAAAACAGACCTATACCTTGGTTGCATTGGTAACTTAATACCTATATGATTTATACTTATATGTACCAATGCAACAAAAATAGCCAATTGGATAGTAAACAATAGATATTCAAAGTACCTCTTCCAGTTTTCCTTTTGGTACTCGACAGATGCAGTTGGTGCCGAAATTCGTGTCACGTGTTTGGATACAGCGCAGACAACACAAATTTTCAAATCCCTGCTTCTTCCATTTTGCGATAAGGTTTTTATCTGCAATCCCTTCCTTGACACAGTAGTCATACAATTCTGAAAAGAAACGACAAATTCATTAAGATAGTGTTTTCTTGCTTCGGCATAAGTACATGTGGTTTCCAGTTACATGATTTTGGGTAAAATCGTATTTCTGTATGTCAGAATTTCAGAACACTTTGGGTTACTAAAAGGACAGTTTAGTATATGAAACGTATGTCACGATAACAAAAAAATTATTAAGATTAAGAGAAATTTAAGCACGTACTGAATTGTTTGTATGAAAATGATTTTCGGAGAAAATTGCAAATGCCAAATTATTGAGAAAAAAAAATTGAATACTGAATTGTTGACAACTTACCTCTGCTGATTGCTCTCCTGCGGTAGAAGAGGTCATACAGATACCGCGATTTCTGGTGGTGAATTTTGAAGACAGGCCAAAGAGCCTCCACTTTGCGCTTTCCTTCATGCGGTTCGGTCTCAGCTGTAAAAGATAATTATAACTTTCCATATAATTCTCATACAGCAGTGGACATAAGTCTAAATGTCCAGGGGTCAGTCGGGCCCTCAACTTTTCAAATCCAGGGCCCCGCACTAAAATCTAGGGGACCTCACATATATATATATAGTGAGATAGGCCCATGCCCGTGGTTATGTCCACCCCTGCTCATATTTCAATCATTTACACGAGATTAGGATGCAGAGTGAAAAAACAAACTGACAGTGGCACGTTAACGAGTAGTACTGATGCACCCACAAAAGGTGATAGTCGGGAGATAATTATTTGTATTTCAAACATAGGCCTAATTTACCATTATTTTCATATTTTTTCTAGACAGTATGTGGGTTTCCTATTCAGTGCGCATGGGTACTAGACATCCACATCACAGAAAATAGTCAGTGCACATGGGTACAAAAATAGTCAGTGAGCATGGGCACACATCCATGTCGTGAAAAATAGTCAGTGCACATGGGTACGAGAAAAGTCAGTGAGCATGGGCACACATCCACGTCATGGAAAATAGTCAGTGCCCATGGGTACGCGAAAAGTCAGTGAGCATGGGCACACATCCATGTCGCGGAAAATAGTCAGTGCACATGGGTACGACTATAGTCAGTGAGCATGGGCACACATCCACGTTGTGGATGTGTGATTTTTTAGATGTGTGTTTTTGTGTGGATGTGTAGATGTGCGAATAGACGGTACCCCCTGGGAACCTCCCGCAAATTTAAGAATATATATATATATAATATTTTGTTTCCTCCCCCTTACAAACTGTGGAATAGGGAGTTGACCCCTCACAGGAAATTCGCAGACCTCGAGGCGCGAAAAGTGACGGGAGGTGTTGCCCTAAGTGCCGGGAAAGATGTGGGCCGAATCGACGGTCCGAATGCGCGAAGCCGAAGGGCCCAATCACCTGACCTGGCAATCGACACGAGAGTGGCCTCTCTGTGCTCGCAAAGTGGCGGAACCGTGTAAGTGTGTATGTTTGATTTTGTTTTATGTAACACACGGAGCAGCCGAGGCGAGCGGACGGACGTACGTAAGCGACGAGAGGAAGATTCCGACGAAAATTCTGACGAAACCCAACGCTGCCCTACTAGAAAACGAACAGAACCTGACCAGAACAGCCCCCCGACAACCCCTGATCACTGACTCCAACACAGATAAGTATGAAATATCCAAAAACTTTATTTTTCAGCCCACCCAACCTAATATCACTCACCCAGAAGCCCGCGAAACTCAAACCAGGACTGTAATCCACTACCACACAGAACCATATACACATACCCATACCAACATATATCTATCTATACTCATAAATATAGTCTACTACTAGAAATATAGAACCAAATACTCATACCACACAGTCCTAGTTACTTTAACCCCAAATATAGATCAACCCATAGGACATATACCCATACTATATAGACCCAAGCATTGTACAGTAAATACAGACCTAACCAATAACTAAGAACCTACCACCTGACCAACAGCCATGGCAGCCAACCGACAACAGGAACAAACCGACACGGAACTAGACTACGACTCAGAACCCGGACCCCTTGAAATGACCGAGCACCAAAAAACGGACGAGAAAATGACCAACCAGGAGAAGACAACAACAGACACCCACACCCAGGACGGAAAAAACCCGAGGAAGAGCAGCAGGAGCAAACCGAACATAAATTATGCGCACGTCCAGAAAGGAAAAAATCCACAAAACAAACCGACAAACAAACAAAGAAAAACAACCAAAAAAGAGGAAGAAGACAATCCCCATCCCCATCCCCATCACCATCCTCAACAAAACCAAGAACAACAATCAGAAGAATCTGAGATAGAAGAACACCCCCAATCCCAAGAAACCCCCCAAGCAGAAGAAACCCCCGAGGGAAAAGAACCCCCCTCAGGAAAAAACGAAGAAAACCCAACAGAAAACATGACCGGAACCTCAAGCGGGGAGGATGACCCCTTTGAGGATGAGAAAGAGAACAAAAAGGAAGCATGCCAAAATTGCAAGCAACTTGAGGAAACCATGGGAAACCTGTCAAACCAGCTACAGAGGCACGAAGAGAAAATAGAAGAAAAAAAAAGCAGGATCGCCCTACTAGAACAGAAGATCTTAAGAGAGAAACGGTTCAAAAGAGAAATAGAAGAGGAAAACGAAACTATTAGCAAGGAAAGAGATGAGGAGATTGAGAAAAGACGAACCACTGAGAAAGACCTAGAAAAGGAGCGCAAACTAAGAAAGGAGGCAGAAAAGGACATAGAAGATGAGAAAAAACGCAGGAAGGAAGCGGAAAGAAGAGAAAAGAAACGCGAAAGACACGAGTCTGAAATGCAGAAAGACCTAGACCAGGATAAAGAAGAAACAAAGGAAAATGAGAAAGCAATGAAAAAGCTAAAAGAGGAAAATCAAAGAAGCAAAGCCCTGCTCGCAAAAGAACAACAAGAAAGAAAAGAGGAGAGGGAGAAAGAAGCAACAAAAAACAAGGAACTCTCAAAAAAAGTGGAAGATCTGACGAAACAAAGAGACGAGGAGAAAAAGAGGGCGGAAAAGTACAAGAAGCTGCTAGAACACTCAGAGAAAGTGGCTGACAATCTGATAAGAAAAGAACAGAACAAAGCCGAAGCAAGAAGGGGGATTACCATCACAACACTAGGAGACTCGAACATGAAAAGAATAGAGGAGGCCCTTCAGAAACAAAATGATCAGCTCAAAATCAACAGAGTGAGAGTCTACACGGCAAAAGAGCTGATAGATATAACACGGACAAGGAGCGAGGCAACAACAAAAACCGACCAAATCATAATACACGTAGGCACGAACGACGTAAGGAAAGACCAAACAGCACGAGAAATCACAAACAACATCAACACAGCGGTAAAAAACCTAAAGGAGCAGACCAGAGCCAAGATAACGGTGATCCTCCCTCCACCGATAGAAACCAACCTTGACCACGAAATAACAAGAAGAAGAGCCAAGCTGCTAATCAGTGAGGAGGTACGAGCAAAAACCCTAGATATACACAAGGAAACAACCCTCGACACTGATAAATTCCACCTCGACCAGGAATCAACTGACAAAGCCGCGGAAATCCTCGATAAACACATCAGGACGCAACAACATGACGAGACCCTCCCACCAGAAAAAACACACCAACAACCCCATAAAAGAACCGAAGCAAGAAGACCATCCCCCAGAAGAAGCCCCAGCAAAGAAACCAACAGAAAACCCGAAACAAAAAGAAGCACGAGCAAAGACAATACAACAAAGAGAGAAGATAAAAGCGAAACCACAGTGTATGTACCAAATGTTGCAAGATCTAGAATCATTGGCAAAGGAGGTCAGAACCTAAAAAGAATGCGAGAAGAGTATAAGGTACAGGTAGTAATGGCCAATGGAGTAGTAAGGATAACCGGAGAAGACGAAGATCGCCAACGAGCTACGAACAACATCCTCCACCTAATCCAAATGGCAAAGGAGACGACAAACACAACACCCACACCTGGAACAAGTGGCAATAGCAGTACAAGCCAAAGAGGAGGACAAGAAAAACGGAGAGCCTCCGACCAGGAAGGGCCAAGTTGGAGATGGGAGGAACCTAACAAAAGAGGCAAACATACATAGAGGTCAGGCCAGCCAATGCACACTGACAAGGAACGCCCACGGATACTCATAAAGGATAACGGACAACACAAAAACATGAAAGAAGGAAACCAACGGAGACACCCCTGGACAACCCATATGGAAAATGGACTAAACCAACTCCCCCAAACAACCACGATTACCCCGGAACGCCCACGGACACGCATCTCGAACAATAGAAAAGAACATTATACAGAACCCCGCCAACACCAAACACCCAACAAAAGGAAAAAACATAGAAGAGGAAAGAAAAAGAAACACGGAAAAAACCAAACTATAAAAATCCTATACACCAACCCCAACGGCATATGCAGCAAAATAACAAGCCTAAAGACCATCCTAAGAACCCATAACACAGACGTTGCCGTAATAGTAGAAACTAAAACCAAAAGAACCCCAAACATACCAGGATATACCTGGTTCCATAACCCAAGAAAGACGAATTCCGGAGGAGGAACAGCCATACTCGTAAGAGACTCACTAGCCCACAACACTGAAGAAATAAGACCATCAGAGAACCCGTGCTCAGAAATTACCTGGGTAAAGATCAACAACAAAAAACCAATTATAATAGGAGCATTCTACGGGCCCCAGGAAAGAGAAAACCACGATGAAGTCCAGAGAATATACAGCGAGATCACCGCCCATATAATCTATCTTAGGAACATAGGGGACATACTGCTAGCAGGAGACTTCAACGCTAAACTGAACATAAATACAGAACACATAAAACAACAGGAAAGCAGAAACGGACGTGAGATGAGAGACCTGCTGGAAAAAACCAACCTCCACACCCCGAGCACCCAGGAAGAACACGTGAACTGGACCAGGGTGAACAGAAGCAACCCAGACGAGAGATCAGTAATAGACTACATAACATGTGACGTGAGTATGAAACCTAGAATAAATAACCTAACCATAGATGGCCAAGGAACCTTACTACTAAAAGGTAACAAAGAAACCGACCATAACACCATCACCTTTGACCTAGATTTCAAGCCACCAACTAATAAACACCAAACCATAAAAATAAGAGAGAAAGGCACCAAAGAACAATGGGAAAAGATAAACGAAGACTTCATAAAACAAATACCAACTACTAACCAAAATGGACCAGGATCCCTATATGATAAGCTAGAGAGCACAATCCAAACATGCCTAAAAAACAACCTAAAAACAATAACAATCAGGAATAAGAAAAACACAAAAGAATCACAAGAAATCAAAACCCTACGCCACCAAAAAAAGATAAGGAAAAAGGCCTACGATATAGCGTGTAAATCTAAGGACCAAGACCAAATCACACTAACCCTACAGGACTACATAAACACACAAATCCAACTTAGAGAAGCCATAATGACCAATGAAAGGGAAATGACCAGGGAAAAAATGCAAACCCTCATAAAAGAAGGAGCTAACTCAAACCTCTTCTGGAAGAAGAGAAAACAACTACTGAGGGAAAAGAAGCAGGAATACCCAACCATAGATGAGGAGAACAACCCCATTACAAGCCCTACACAGGCAAAGGAACACATAGCCACATACTTCGAAAACCTGTACACGGCAAGGGAGGGAACAGAACAACACCGAATATGGACAGACCATATAGAACAAACCATAAACGAAACAAGAAAAAACGCAGAAAGAACAAAAGAAGCACCTTTCACAGTGAACGAACTAAATCGAGCAATAAAGACACTCAAAAGGAGCAAAGCACCTGGACCGGATGGCATACCAAATGAATTCCTGATAGAAGCGACACTGCAAACAAAAATCGCAATCCTAAAAGCCTTTAATGAGATCAATAACAATGGCTCAAAGGAGAAATAACCACAATATACAAAGGGAAAGGGAAAAGAGGGAAATGCTCAAACGAACGAGGTATAACCCTATCAAGCAACCTGGGGAAGCTATACGAGAGGCTAATCAACAACAGGATAAAGAAACACATAAGAATATCACACTACCAGGCAGGAGGCAGAGCGGGATCCGCAACCACTGACCATCTTCTAGTACTGAAAGAAATTATAAAAGCAAACAAGGAAAAAAAACTCACAACATATATAACCTTCCTCGACGTGACAAAGGCATACGACAAAGCTTGGATAGACGCCATAATGTACGTCATGAAAAAAAGGGGCACCCCCGAAGCAACATGGAACATGGTAACAAAACTAAACCAAAACCTCGAAGCAACAGTAAAAACCACACATGGAATAACCAGACCAATACAAATAAAGGACAGCATTAGACAAGGAGGAGTAATCTCAGTAACACAATACACAGCCATGATGGACGAAATCAGTGAAGCAATCCATAACTCGAATGCCTTCGAACGTACCAAAATAAACGATCCCATCTGCCTCCTATGGGTAGATGATGTAGCAATCATAAGCAACAACCCGACAGACCAACAGAATCTTCTACATATAACAGACGAAATAGCGGAGAGATATCGAGTCAAATTTGGAGAGGAAAAATCAAAGACTGTAGCCATAGGAAAAACGACCAAAGAAAAACTAATACTAGGAAACTTGGAACTCCAATACGCCAACACCTACAAATACCTGGGTGAAACCATAAACGAAAAGGGCAACCTGGAAGACCACCTGACCCAACAAAGGAATAAGGTAGAGGCAGCATACCAGACAATACTCCACATTGCCGGTGACGAAAACTTCCGAGGAATACAGATGGCAACTATATGGAAACTAATAAGCACATGTATAGAACCTATTATCCTATACGGGGCAGAAACATGGGAACTAACCAAAAGCCAAACAGACAAGATCAACCGAATAATGGATAACATACTGAAAAGAATCCTGCTCGTGCCCCAATCAACACCAAGGGAAAATATATACATAGAAACAGGGCTCCTAGACATGGAAACTAAGTACATGATAAAACGAGCAATCTACTATAGAAAACTCCACACAAACAAAGCAGACGTACTAAACGAAATCAACAAATCAACTAGTAAGAAGTCATGGATCACAAAGACGGAAACCATGATAAAAGAACTCGGAATTAACCCAGAGGAAGCAACCATCACCACAGAGAGCGAATGGGAAAGAAAATGCAAAACAAAAGCCACCAACCACATGCAAACTAAAATACATAACGCCGCTAGATCCAAATCCAAAACCAAACACCTGATAACCCGAACGGAATGGCAACCACTCAAATGCCAACCATACCTAAACTCCCTGACGAGAAGAAAAGCTAGCTTGATCTTCAAAGTCAGAAATAGAATGCTAGACTGTAAAGGAAACTTCAAAAATAAATACCAAACAACAGTGTGCAGAGGCTGTGGCCACCATACAGAGAATCAACAACACATACTCAACCAGTGCAAGGCAATCCACAAAACGAATGACAACAAGATATACCTTAACGAACCATTCATAAATGAAGTACACCATCTCCACCTAATAGCTAACAGGATGCACCATATAACCTCAACCATGAAACAATGGGAAAGCAACACAGGATCCCCAAATAACAAAGAACCACCAACTAACACAGAACCACCCAACAGTAGAGGACCCCCAACTAACATAGGACTATCAAATAACATAGCACCGCTCGCCAAAAACACGGCTGAGCACCCTGGGTATCCGGGGGAGTGCACACAGTAGTAGTAGTAGTACCTCAAACACACCCCTGAATGGAAAAAAATACCCAGAAAACTTACTCAATAATAAAAAACACAGCACCTCAACTCAAAATACGCATAAAACGACATGTTTTCGTAAATTCCCAATCACAGATTCTCTTATTATCGCTCAGGATCGTGAAATGATCGAGTGCTTCTATTTGTTGTCTCAATGGATATTGCCTTTTACCTTCTCTCATCTTTTGATCCAGTTCGTCTAGTGTCGGCTCAATCAATTCCCATCCATCAGGGGGAGGTTTCTTACTTCTTTTAACCTTCGGCATTTTTACGTTTTATTTCTCGACTTCGATGTTTTCAAGAAACCGGAAATAATGCGCTGCGCATGCGCAGGAAGTTACCTCGTAAACTTATTTTGGTAATCTAAAATCAATTTTACGCATAAATACTTCTTACATGAATAAAATAAAATAATATCTTGTATTGTCATTAAGTATATGTTTTTTTTTATGGATAAATAATAACTGTTTATTTTGTTCTGTGATCATATGCTTCACGAGGCAAGCCGAAAGGAAATCGGCTGTCAAATCCAGTTTGTCAACATCTCAAGAGAGGTACAAACATTTTTGATAATTCCTTAGAAATCAGTGCTTTAAATATGACGTTATTAGGCCAGTTAAAGGGCCCACCTAACACCGCTTCTTATAACGTATATTTGCCTTTTGATCACTCGCTCAAAATTATTTCACAGTAAGAATATGAGGGGTGATCATAGACACCTCAGTCTCAGTCTCAGAGTCTGACTTAGCTCTGTGGATCCTTCTTTCACAGCACGCTATGTACGAAGCTTAGGAGTAGAGAGTCGATCATTCGGCTAAGTCTGACTAGGCTAAAGTATTATAAAATAGGCCCTGTTAGTGTTAGTCCCTGTTAGATTCTCAGTCTCAGACTCATACACATATATATAGTGATACTCATAGTAATAGAGTAAGACAGAGATCAACTTGAGGTATCCAAAAAGAATACCTCGTCGGGGGGGGGGGGGGGTCCTGTGAAAGTGTAAACCTACCTGGTTCAAAATTTTGAAAACCATATAGCCATAGGACTGTTATAAATCTAGACAATTCTGAAAATATTCTCAAAGACAGGTGTGTGTCATAGCCCTATTTGGGTCAGGAAAGTCCTTAGTGATAGTTATGCATGGTTGCTCATGTATGACTAACTAAGGCACGGGGGTCAGATCTGGTTAAGGATAAGGACATACTCCTTAGTCGCATCAGATTCCACATGTAATACTGGCTCCGACTGTACCTTTTTTTCGTGAAGCAGTTTTATTGTAGCACTACGCAACTGCTTCACGCACATGTCCCGCCGCAATATCTTCTGAACCCATGTCAGGCCGGTAACAACTTACAGAAAAAAGTAGTCCCAGTACTTTCCAGAATGCTATAGTTGGAGCGATGATTACATGGGAATCTGAAGCGAGAAAGGAGTTTGGGATAAGGACTGATCAATCACATATGATATAGTTGCTAAGAGACCTAAGCAAGGGCTCTCCCTTAGTGGCTTTACCCTGTCTTTGAGTTTGAGAATAGGGTTGAACTCTGGTGAGATAAACTCTCAGAGGTCTGTTTATTCAGTCTGAGAAGATCTAATGCAAAATGCAACAGGTCTGCCTACTCTGCAGTAAATATAAGAGTACAATCGGCCACGAATTCTTCCTACCACGGATAGCAGATTTACAGTTCTTTAATGACCGGCAGGCTAATTTAGGCTGATTTTGTCGACAAAACCCCTAGAAAAACTATAGAAAATAAACAAATAAATGCTCTTTATTCATTCATAATAAATGAATTTTCACATGACTCAGGAAATATGAATGCATATGAGTACTAATTTAGAAAATAATGATTGCTAGATTTGTTCAACATTAATTTCCAAATTATGGTACAATTCACGAATTTTGTTATGCTGAAACCTTGAGTTTTGTCGACATATCACCCAGCATGCACTTGGTTTTAGGCTAACCTGCAGGTAATACTCAAGAATCTGGCTATCCGTGTTAACTTAGGGAGAATCCCACAAAGTTAAATCCTAAAATGTCTTATGTTTGAAAATGAAAGGCGTGATCATATCGATTCTAAATTCCTGGTGTCGTGTTTTTCATGTTATGGTGTCGTGTTTTTCATGTTTGAAGAGTGGCATCTCTGTTCTAGAAATTCATAAAGATAACATTGGCATCGCCTGACTATCATATATCAAAATATAGTCCTTATGACATACTGAACTTCCTAATTATAATTGTTTTTCATGTTTAGGTGGAAAGCTATCCATATCATGGAAGTCCTTTTGATGAAAGCTGTATCTGAGCATGGGTAGTAGTATGACGTGTGTCAAGAACGAGGCTTTAGGCCATCGGGTCGCTGTGGAGCCCGATGGTAACATCTACCACGAGAAACAGTCCCGGGAGTTGTGTGCGCTGCATGCCCTCAACAACTTGTGTCAGGACAGAGTCTTCACCAAACGTGACCTGGACAACATCTGCTACAAGTATGTATGCGCCTTCATTATCATTCTATTTTCGGATAAATTTCTGCAGTACTTAAGTAGCCAATTTATATTGAGAGTTTAAGTCACCAAGAAAGCACAATATTCCATCTTTGTGTTTTTTTTTTCGAATCCTGTATCTAGTATAAATGTCAGCTATTGATTATTATATTCATATTTGAATAAAATATCTCCAATTTCAGGTTGTCCCCAGATGCCTACGTCAATCCACACAAGAGTATGTTTGGGTTAGGAAATTACGACGTCAACGTTATAATGGCGGCTCTCCAAACCAAAAACTTGGATACCGTTTGGTTCGACAAACGAAAGTAAGTTCTGCTTCAGTGAACAAATCTTCCAGATAACATTAACAATCGGTAAACAATCCAATCATAATCCCAGATCCTGGTTATTAAATCTTTAGTCAAATATGATACAATAATGCTGCAAAATATACAGTTCTCTCTCCCTATGTGTTTGTGTATTTGCAAAACTCCAAGCTATTTCTCTTACTAGAAGCAAAGACATATCACTGCAGCTGGATCACAAACTAGCACTTGTTTAATATGCAAGAACTTATTTATATTTGACTTGCGAACGAATCAATGAACAATGACATAACATTATCTTGCAATTTTATCAATTTCAGAGATATCACTGGCTTGGTCATGGAGAATATTCAGGGACTTATACTGAACATTCCGATGGACTACAAATGGGGCATTCTGCACCTGCCGCTGCGGAGGAAGCACTGGATCGTGATCCGCAAGGTGGGTCGGCACTACTACAACCTGGACAGTAAGCTGGACCTGCCCGAGCTGATCGGCACCCTGGAGGACCTCCAGAAGTATCTCCGTGAGCAGATGGAGTGTAAGGACAAGGAGCTGCTCCTGGTCGTCAACCAGTTAGTGTCCGTCTCCGCCTCTTGGTGGCGCCCTCCTCCCCCAGGGCAGAACAAGGAGGGGAAGGACACAGTCGGGGGCGGGAAGGGTCGGCAGGAGAACGACGCCCCCCTGGCGCAGACTGAAGACGATAAGAGCCAGGATATCGAGTACACTATTGACTGCCATATCGTCACCGGGGCGGTGGAGAAACCAAAACACTTGAAAAAATACCACCAGGACTATGTGCCTATTGAGATTCACCGCACTTACCACAAGAAGGGCAACACCATGCGCAGGTCGCAGGATCTCCAGGACACTCCTCCAGCCGCCGCTACCACCACCACCCCTACAGGCGCCGCCCCGGAGGACATGGCGCCCGTGGAGGTAGAGGCCAAGCCCCAGACTGTCTCCAACAAGGCAGCAACAACTATCTCCAGGGTGGCAGAGGCTGGGTCGCAGGAGGAGAAAAGCGGCTCCCAGGGGGAAATGAACGGCGACCTGTCGGCCAAACCCCGTCCGGGCAGTGGTGGGGAAACCCCTGTGGTTATTGTGAAACAGGCCGAGGAGGTTTCCTAACGTTGCCGTCGGTTGTAGATTATACATATTAAAAGTCAGACCCGACCAAGTCAGTAAGTGCCAGGGAAACTTGTTACTGAATGGCCGTCGACAAGGGGGTTGGGATAGGACGGCGTTTTAACTAATGAAAATCGGTTTGCCTCTGAGTTATTAGCGTGCATCCTTCCACTAGACAAAATGCAAAGAATATATTAACATGGAACGTTGTGTTAAATCAATTTAGGAGAAACTGGGATCGTTGTGTAACTATCTCTCTCCATGAAATGATGGCAGTGTATTGGCCATTTACATAAAATGGAATTTTGAGAAAACTATTTAGTGAAGTGTAACTGTGTGTGATATAAGGAAAGGAGCTTTGGAGCTAAATGGCAATTAATGAAGGGTGTAATTGACGTATATATCATTGACAATTCTATACATTCCTCAAAACTTATCAACACATCTTCAATACATATGCCTTGAAAATATACATATAATTAGTCAACATTTCGTGTAATACTTGGACCAAATACTGATGAATAGCATAGAAACACGAAAAGGTATGTAGGGTAGAGTTTACATCATGGAAAACGATATTCCTAGAATAATAATCGCCATTACCTTTAACATCACTTATATATAAATGTATGGGACATATAAACATACAGAGACAATTAGGTCAACCTTGCAAAGTGCACAGACTATATTGTCTCAAAGATATATTTTGACGAAATTTACTCCACTGCCTCTCTGTTGTGAGCAAAGAGATGTATTGGCATATTTACTCTAGATACAGCAAGTAAACAAGACGTTGATTTCAGAATATTTTCTGAAACCAGATTTATCTATTGGAAAAAATCTGAGTTGCAATCGCATGAGGTTTTAACAAAATGAGATGAGAATTGGTCCAAACAGATCAAATAACTGATTTGTTCCTTTCATAAGCACCCAAAAACGTTATAAAAACTTTCCATGTTGACAGAGAGGAAAAAGCCGTTCAATCAATATCTCTTTGTGGTCTAACCATTGTTCGACAAATTTCTGAATTTTCAGCAATATAATGATGTTGAATTTTTAACCAAATAATGCATTAATTCATGTAACGGAGTTCGTGTTGCTTGTAATTGAAGATATATTAATTTGTATGTGCATGGTTGGACTAATTTTTCTCGGTTTGATTTAAAACGAATTTGGAGTTACTGTGCTTACCACGAAGTAAGAAATGTTAAAAACGGAATACATAGATATGTATTCGTTAGATTCAAGGGTCAGCGTATGTCCGATTACGTAATTCATTAGCTTAGAAGAAAACGGAAAATTAGGGCCATGGAATCGAACTTCCAATGAACTAGTAGTTCCTCATCTCGTTTCTAGTAAACTTAGATTAGTGTTTGTCTTACAAACATGTGATCATATTATTGTTGTGCCTCAATAACGATACAGTCAACACGTGTATACTTACATATGTTGCAATTTCAACAATTTGCAGCACTTTTCATTGTAAGAATTGAACCCCGCACACATCATTGCTTATGAATGGTCAGTATACTTCTGTGTGTTGCTTCATCTGTCCTTTCTGTGCCTGTGAAAGCATATTGTGATTCGAGAAACGTAGTTAAACTTACTTAAAAGTAGGAGAGAAAGGATTTTTCTTTATTTTGCATTGTACAAAAAAGCTTTACTTATAAATGTTTACCCTATTTAAGATAAATATATACTAGTGTATTCTTCTTTTATACACCGACATACAAAGAAACAAGTTAATGAAAATATTTCAAGTATGTCACGAGTAGAATTTGAATGCTAGCGCACAAGCTATTCATTGAAGATATTTCACGAACGTCAAGAGTAGAATTTCAATGCTAGCACATAAACTATTCAGTAACTGTGATTTACACGATGGAGATTAGAGAACACTCTGTCTGGTTCGCCTTGAAACATAGAAGGCTGAAATAAAGTCCAAAGCCTGCCAAAACGGTTATTGAAACATTGACACATTTCAGTCCAATCCTCCCTTCTGTCAGTTATGAAACTGAATGTTACGCCAATTTGAGCTTGAAACGCATTTGTGCTGGCCCAGTCTTCCCTCTCGTTAGCTGGTTGTCGGTCGGTTCTCTGCTGATTTATTTCCTGGTGCCAGCCTTATCTCACTATTCTTGCGTGGGGTGTTCTGATGAACTTGAAAGAGGTTTTGAATATCAAAGTTTCTCTATGAAATTATCCCTCTTAAATCGTGTGCCATTGCCCAGCTGTTCTTGAGGTGAAGATATTGTAAATTACTAATTTTAACAACAACACATAATACTTTCCATTTGAAACCAAGGTCTTAGTTGTGGTGCTTTAAATTTTGAACGTATGTGATAAAAAAAAGAAAAATGTCTCCGCAAACTAAATTTACTTAATTGCACACAGAATGATTTAAATTGATTATGGTTTATTACGTTTCAGTAATTTGACCTTGTATATGGTGAATCAAAAAAATTGAATACAATTAGGAATTGTAAAGGCATGTCTCATCAAGTTGAACATCTCTTTTCCAAAATGGTCTCTATTTTTCTTTAAGATAAATCAAGGTCGGGACGTTTAACTTCCACAAGATATAATTGCCGTGTACAATTGTCAAAATGATTAGTTGTTTTTGTTTATCTGTGATATAATTTTAGTAACCAATATGACACAGCGTTGTTTATATGACTATTAAATAAATATGTACATAATCTCTGCATGGTACTGTCTCATTAACCACTTCTCCAAAGATATGTCTTGAGTGTATAATACAGAACGTGAGTTTACTGCCGAAAAACTGAGTAAGATTGGCTCTCATCAAAGATATTTTCTTCAATATTGATTTGATTATCGCTGTTGGTGTGTTAGAGATGACGAGAAAGATGACGAGAAAATGGATGTTCAGGGTGTCAAACGCAGCGCTTTATGTTTGCGGTATGTGTAAAATGTATTAATAAATATTTTGTTTTATCCAATCAGTTTTTTGTTCAGGCGAGTGTTACTGCACATTTCATGGTTAAGGTTCCAATAAGATACTCTGGGTCTCTCCGCCATTGTCTCGTTAGAAGAGAGATTTTTGGATTAGTTTTTATCATGTACAATCTATTCTTTATGTAAGACGTAAGGAAATATGTCGGAGAAGCCAGAGATCTCATATAGGTACCCAAATGTTCATGTGCTTTATAGAATTGATGACAGCTAAGCCCCTTTTTCTTGTAAATTTACATGGCCCACCAGTTGCTTCAGTGAATGATGTGCTGAGCTAATTTCACAACTAAAGTATTGAGATAAAAAGAAATATAGTTATATTCAATTGGTTTGAAAGCCGTTTTAACCAAACGATTATAGCTAAAAGATAACAAGTATTTTTTTATAGTTTTGAGCTTGTCCTGATGAGTGACAGTAATGAGCAGTAGGAGGGTCAAAGACACTTTTATTTTTTTGGAATTGCTTGTTACCTTGCCTCTACCACTACTGCTTTACATTGGCCCTGTTCGCTTGTCCCGATAAACTGTGTACGAGGGTGAATGTGTAACCTAAAATCCTAACAATAAACCGTTTTCTTTTTAAAGGTATACTCTTGGTCTTGTTTAGGACAATGTTAAGTGACTACCTTGTAAACAACCCTATCTGTGGTCTTTACGTTAACGGAAATTCCCTGTTTATGGGCAACGCTTAAAGGGAGCCAAAACCAATAAAATTGACACAATTTTCAAAACTCAGATAAGTATAGAAATATGTTAGATGAGTCCAATTAAGGTCAGTGGTAAAGTATTAGCTGTGAAAACTAGCTAAAACTGAAGTAGAATGCCACACAAGATGGTAATGTTTACATTTTTTTGTCAACAAACCCCATTTTTGCGGATCCACATTAATTGATTTGAGCAAGAAAAACGTGTTTTAAATGATTTTTGACCATATCCCATGGTTAAGATTTTAACATGGGCCAGAAATAGGCTCAAGGATTGGATTTCTATGATTATTTGAGTTTGGAAAATTTCATTGAATTTATTGGTTTTGGCTCCCTTTAAAGGGAAATAAAAGCAATTTATGAATAATGGTCAGTATTTTCAATCTCAAATAACTATTTAACTTGATTCCTTGAGCCTACAGGAAGATCTAAGCCATGAAAATTGGCATAAGATTATTAAATAAACGTTCTTCATGCTCAATTCAATTAATGTGTATCCACAAAAAGATGTCTTTGTTAACAAACAACTGGAAATATTATCATCCCATCTGGAATCTTACTGAGATTAAAGGTATTTTTCATGTCTTATACTTCACGACCGACCATTGTTAGACTTTTGACTGATTTGAGTTATTTCTATAATGATCTCAGTTTCTAAAACTATGTCGATTATATTAGTTTTGGGTCCCTTTAAAAACATTGCACAAATCTAGTACGTCCACTTTGTGGTCAAACACCCCTTAATCTAGAAATCATTATAAATATGTATAACAATTACTTTTGGCATTGTTAAAGGTCTTCTTTAAAAGATCAGAATACAATTTGACAGATTTAGTATATTTAATTTTTAGCGTCCAGATTTTGTTACGCGGAGCAAGTTGGACTAGGTTATTTTGAACTTCTGTGTCAGTTTTCATTACAACAAGTCAATAGTGCACAATGAAAACTAAGCTAATTGGCCTGTTTTCAACAGTTTTAGGTGCTTTTAAAACAATGTCGGTTATATTTTTTAATACGTTTCCTACTTTAATTTATGACAAGTAGGAGGATCGAAATCTTAAAGAATACCCTGACCTGAAATTTGCTCATAAATGAGGTGTATAATGTATATTTATATGTATATATAATTTCAGTTAAAAATTGTCATGCAGCAGCGCACGGATCCTTTGCCTATGATTGAATCATAAATCATTAGACTCGCGATGTTATCTTTATGCATTTTATTGTAATGATTTGACATGACTTATTCATGCATATCTTGAAATAGCTCAACAGTCCTGTGATTCAACCATTCATTAATGCGTGATTACTTTTTTGTGCACACTGATAAATGCAATGCAGTTTATTGAACACATAATCATGGGACTGAAACGTCAAAGGTAATAATGGTAGCAATCTACTGTCAGAGGTACACAAATAACAACTTTCTTGTAACAATCACAACACATCCTGAGCGTGCGTTTTCAAACAGAAGTCACTTTGGATAAGAAACCAAAGGAAGTGGCTTCAGGGAGTATGAAGCCATTCTAGTCCTAATAATAGAATATAAAAATACGAAAAATGGATCATTTGGATCATTTTCATTAGCAAAGAACGTATTTTTACTTTTTGTAATCTTTCATTCTTCCACCAGGTATTGACTTAACAGTAGGCCCACTGATATAATGCTTACTTTAAGCTTTAAACATTAGAATCATAAAGTAACAACGGGAATCTACGCATTCAGGAGTTCCTGTAATGATATAAAAAACATAAATCTAAATTAGTTTATGAACATTATATATAAATTTCTCTTTTCTGTTTGTTTACAACTCCAGCCATCCTGACAATAACTATAATGCATGACTGGGAAGACGCAATCAGTAGGCCAGAGGGGCTTTTTTTTTCTTAAAATAGATGCAGTCTGCATGTGTATACACAGTATTCACATTTCCGACGAACATTCTGTCAATCGATATTTGCAATGCTTGCACTCATTAGCCCTTTATATATATCTTAGCAATGCATATTATGGGACATAACTGTATTCAGTTATTCATATACTCTTTGAGAAACGACATTCTCTTTAAAGTCAGTGCTTTTTGATATAATTATGTAGTCGAACTTATGCCCGTCAGAGACAGATATAGATAAGATTGGCCTTGACTTAGGACATAGACATACATAACATAGATAGGAAACTTGTGTTGTTTCTAGATTTTCCTTGTCTCGGATAGCTCTCCAGGTATAGCCAAGAGTAAAGGTTTTTGCCACACCTGCTTGGAGAGTGTGAGGTGTGAGACTGCAGTTTCACACCTTTTTTGGCCTAGTACCCAAATGATCTTCAAAATTTATATCACTACAATCAAAATGTACTCAATAGAAATGAATAGAAAACAAAATTCTGATTAAGAAGATACCAAAAATAACATATTTATGTCAATTATAAATAAAGATATTGACTACTGAAAATTGAAGAAAATTGAGAAAAATAACAAATTTGTCAAAGTTTGGGAGTTAATTTTAGGCAAACCACAAGTTGGATATCCATTTAAGCTTTTATACTACCATGAGTAGTTACACTCTACATGAAATAATTGGTTTTATTTGTAGGAAAAATTTGTTAAATGTCAAAATCTCACTTTGAAGAAATGTCGGAATTGAATTGTTTATTCTCGGGAAAAGTGACATGTAGCCACTTTAGAACCCCAAATACCATTTTATGCCCCCCACAGAATCTAATTAGGTTATAATGGGAGAGGAAACTGTCTCATCAATCACACTGGTGAATATTAGAGCCATAAGTGGCATATAAATGGTTTTTTTTTATTATCACTTGACCCATTCGAGCCAATGTCAGAATCCAACGAGTTTGATGTGATGGAAAATTAACAAAGTTTGGGAGTTAATTTTAGGCAAACCACAAGTTGGATATGCAATTAAGCTTTTATACTACCATGGGTAGTTACACTCTATGTGAAATAATTGGTTTTATTTGTAGGAAAAATTTTTAAAAGGCCAAAATCAGACTTTGAAGAAATGTCGGAATCAAATTGTATATTCTCAGGAAAAGTGACATTTAGCCACTGTAGAACCCCAAATACCATGTTATGCCCCCCACAGAATCTAATTAGGTTATAATGGGAGAGGGAACTGTCTCATCAATCACACTGGTGAATATTAGAGCCATAAGTGGCATATAAATGGGTTTTTGGTATTATCACTTGACCAACTTTTCCCGAGAATATACAATTCAATTCCGACATTTCTTCAAAGTCTGATTTTGGCCTTTTAAAAAATTTTCCTACAAATAAAACCAATTATTTCACATAGAGTGTAACTACCTATGGTAGTATAAAAGCTTAATTGGATATCCAACTTGTGGTTTGCTTAAAATTAACTCCCAAACTTTGACAAATTTGTTATTTTTCTCAATTTTTTTCAATTTTCAGTAGTCAATATCTTTATTTCTAATTGACATAAATATGTTATTTTTTGTATCTTTTGAATCAGAATTTTGTTTTCTATTTATTTCTATTGAGTACATTTTGATTGTAGTGATATAAATTGTGAAGAGCATATGAGTACTAGACCAAAAAAGGTGTGAAATCCATTTCTAACACCTCACTCTCCAAGCAGGTGTGGCCCAACCTATGCTATTTGGCCTATACCAGGCCTTATCAGGTGCTAATTTGCATATCAATACCGAGACAGACATGCACCAATAGGCCCAGGGCTTGTTTCCACTCTATCTTATGTATCTCTATGCTTAGGATAACATTACCAAAAATTACATGAAACATCTATGACAGATGTATCAATATAGATTTTAAAAAGCAGCTATACACACAATGCTTAGATAAGGTGTTGTACTGATAAGATGTCATTGAAATCACAGAATTGTGGAAAATTTGTGCTCATTTCCATACACAAAGGTCAGAGCGGTCGGTAAATCCAACGTATAGCTGTACACGGAACTCATCACATGACGTAACTTATGAAACTGCTTGCGTCTAAGAATAGTCATACTTCATAATTTCCATACAGTGTTCGTGTATACACATCGATTTCCTTCAGGTTTTATAAAATATTATTTTCAACTTATATATAAAGTTACATGTGTCATTTATGAAACTTGAGTATATAACCACGTACATGCACTGTGACATTCAGCATTGCATTTACCAAAATCCTTAGAAATTGCTAACTTTAATGTCCAAAAAATATCGTCATAACAATTACTGTAGATGAGAAACTGTTTTTTTAAATCTCTAGGTAACATAAATATCAGTAGGACTTCAATAACAACCCTTGACTTTACTCAACATCTCTACAGTGATTAAAACAATGACAATAACGATAATTATTTTTCAATATGCAATATGAAATTCCTGAATAATAGTAACCTCTAGGGTTAAGACTGGAGGGCCGTTGAAAAAAAAAGTAAAAGTAAAAGTAAAAGTTGGAAAAAGTAATAAATATATATTATATCTCTTATGCAAATAGGGTAATAACGATTTGTCGAAACTCCTAAATCAAAGTTCAATTTTGTGAAGCATTAATTTTGGTATGGAATTTTCGCAAATCATGAAGCAGGTTCTGTGCTAGCGATATTAAATCTGTGCAATTGTTATAAAATGAAGAGAATTGGACAATTCCTTTATTTTGGATGAAAAATGCAGTCAATTTAAGATCAAAAGTTTGTCAAATTCTAGGATTTTTGGTTACTTCTATCAAATTCTAAGACGTTTCACATAGCCATTTCATGATTTTCCAGTCTTGTTTTGAGGTAACAGAAACCTCAGCAATATATATTCTTCAATCATCTAAGTGAACATTCGTCATACAACTATCATGCGACTGATTATACTAATTACATCACTCAGATGGACAAACACCTTTAACAAAGGGAAACTGCTAACGTAGCACCAAATCAGCACAATATAGTTACAATATGACTACATATTTCTTTTAGTGTCCCCCTCTCAAAAGAAACTTTCTGTAACTTACCATTTCAGTTGTAACGTAATGCAAACTATGTCCATCCCAACTTTGTATTTGTATTGCAATATTCTTTTGACTGTACAGGTTTGTGCAAAGCAATCACAGACTTCCCTGCTTTATTAGTATGAAATAAATACAAAATATATTTTAATGCTCCCCTTCTCCCGTCATACAGCGTATACATCAATAATAGCCAGACTTGGAAGGTTTACACCAAGAACTGCCCTGTTTTGGGGACCTACAAAAGGGGTTATGTTTTGAACGCAAATTAATTGTGCCCATACAGCAACATATCAGACCAGCCAACTGAACCATACTTTACGACTAACTAACACAGATTAGTTGTTGCTTGTATGTCAAACGGCTTCAGTAAAGGAGATTATATAACATTTTAGTTATTCGATGCATATCTCACGCAGCAAAATAAACGTTGAATAGAAAATATATTATAGCTAACCCACAACATTATTTTCCCCTTTTGATAATGTGGCGTAGGGCTTACACAATTCACAATAATCGGACGCTTAACAAACTAAGTACATAAATCAGAAGATCATAAGCAACCAAGGTATTCCTAGGGTTCCCAGTCTGAGTAACCCCCCCCCCTCCCATCATGACTTATATGTATCATACCCAATTTGATTAATTTCCAGGTAAATGTTTGCAATGCTTATCACAAAGCAAATTTCATGGTACCAATATTCTGTGAATTTTTGAACTGATGCCAAATTCCTTGATTTCATATTTTTTCAAATATTACCATATTAATCTTTTTTTTTTAACTCCAGACTCTGTGGGAATCCTGTCTCCCCCCATATCTTTTCATAAGCAACACAACATGCAATATATGCACGCTTAGATCCGCAACATAGAATTAAAGTAATCTACAATTTCGTTATTCTCATTATACATGAAAAACTGAATTTATTGCACCGGAAAAAGGAATGCGTTGGGTTTCCATTTCGTCAAGAGTCCAACGACTCCTATAATATCAATTCTTTTGATATTTTCAACAGAGGGGTTACACCACCTTATTTCTACTGAACTTAAAAAATATCATTTCAGATTTTACGACAGCAACTTTTCTGAACCTAAATCAGTCAAAACCACTGTCACCATAATATTAAATCTGAAACTTCTTATTCAGTTTGTCCACATGTTACGCATTCACCGACATGATTACAGCGTTTTAAAAATATTTGAACATTTTAATGCGTCCTACTACAACAACCACCCATGGCAGTTTGGAGTATGTTCACAGAGATTTTCATTATGACGGTTAACTACATCCAGGACAATGATTTACGTTTGAAGAGACCTCTGCAATGTTCGGGAAGACATCTGACAAATCACAACAGATTAATACCGGTACCGCAAGGAACTGCTTATAAACTTTTTTTTTCTGTTTCATCATCCAGTATATAAGGTCCAACGTATAAAAAAAGTCCAGCCTATTTCGTTCAAAAGCTAACTGTAAATCTTAATTTATAAAACTAAAATATTTGAACATTTCTATAGAAACGTATTCTATATTTGAGGCTTAATCCAAGATGAAGCATAGGCGGGATAATATTTCAAAATAAAATTGTGACTTCGTAAAAGCGTTTCTCCCTGACACAACAGACAGTGACATGTGGTTTCAATGGTAGACGGTAGTGGACAGTGTTGGGTAGTGATCTGGGCTTAGCGCGGTGTTCACAGTCCCATGTAGTGCTGTTGAGGGGCCGGGGAGGACGAACTCGGGGCCGGACCGCGGGGATTAGGTCCGCCCCGGGATACCTTCCTCTTGCTCTTGTTCTTCTTTTCTGTAGTTGGGATGTCCCTGTTTTGGAAAACAAAAGTTATCTTAAGATATCTTGACTATTCTAACCATATCACCTCATAAATTTCATTCTAATTAGTGACGCGTCGAAGAAAGTTAAGCAGTAATAAACTAGAAATAAACTTAAATGTATACGATACGAATTTTTATTTGTATATCCATGTACATTCACTGAAGTAAACAATAGATTATTCATGATAAAATATATTATTTATGCTATGATTTATACTTTTTAATCTGAAAAAAAAATCGCTACTGGTATTTCTAATTCCTCACGTCATGGTGATTATCATCGGAAACAAAAGTTTGTGTAAAAAGGTGTACAGAGGTCGAAGAGGTATTTTTTTTTTTAAAAAAAAAAAAGGTTTTTATTAGTAATAATCGTCAAGGTTTCCCTTGGTTTTCAGAGTTATTACACTTACAAATGTAACAAGACCTCAACCTAGCCTACTAAATGCTCAATGGGACACATTCATTCAAAAGTTTAAACCTAGGAAAGAAAAGCAAATCTCACCCGAAGAAGGGCGCCACTTGGAGGAGCCGTTTGCGGCTGACGTTGGCCACGAAGTCGGGGTTGGTCTGGAGGAAGAGGTTGATGACCTGTCGGAGGTAGATCTGCAGCTTACGGCGCCGCTCCTCCACGAACTTGGGGTCCTGGGGGCGGACATGGAGAACGTTGGTTACAAGGTTACAGTTAGAGAATAGTGGTTGCGTCAGCACTGGATATAACACTACCCCGAGTTTACATCATAAGGAGTCCCAGTTTAAGCTTGATTCTAATTGTAACGATAAGACCTTTGCCCTATTTTACATCGCTAGATATTCGGGAGCATTTAATGGGCTTGGTTACCAAGTAGTCTAAAACAATAATTTTTCCTACACAATTTTCATGTGAATGTTTACAATAGGAAACAACTCTTCTACGGTACATAAAATATTGAGCAGAATTATCACAGAATTAGGTGAATAATTTGTTACCCAGATTAAAGGGATTTAGAGGTGGCTGCACAAGCGACCCCTGGTGTGAAGATTTTAATGCTTTAAATTTTCTAATTTTCTTTTTTGGGCATGAGCATTAGTTAAATCACTATTGATATCAAAGTTTAAAGGAACAGATATAGCAATGAGACAACACATTTAAAGGTATCTTGGTCTTTGGCCACTAGCACCACCTGGTACAACAAATCAATCAACGGCCGTGAACGTCTCGTGTTTATCTTCACTATTATATTTTACTCACTCGATTTCCAAAGGTTTTCTTCTGTGGGAACTCATACGTGTTTGCGATAGGGTATTTTTTCCTAAGTTTGGAATGTAGTTCATGGAACTCAGCATAGCGACGATATATGTTCCACTCTTCGTCTCGAATCCGTACATAAACCTGAAAATTTGAATAATGAACGTGTTCATTCATACAATATTTCTCCAATATAGAAAAGCAGAAAAACAATGGTTTAATGAAAAAGGCAAAAACAGTTCTTTTCCTTTTAAAATGTCAAACTTAGCACATAATAGAAATTACTTACCTGGTAAACGTGGAAAGCGTCGGAGCCAGCGCCCCGGAGGAAGGCTGACGGTATCCATATATTGACGAGTGGACGGTTTAAGGCAGCTCTGTACAATCAGAATGAATTAAATTTATCATATGATACACAAAACACTGTCCTTATACCTGAGAGAAACTTTCGACGAAGTCTTTTCAGCTATCGCCAATTGGTTCTAGTTTCAGCAGAATTTGAGTACCAGGTAGTCTTTGAAAAAAATGGCGTTGGACGTAACGTTTTATCGAGAAAACAAATCGATAAATTAGCATTTACTTTGATAAAACGGTAAATCTGACTGACGCATAGAGTATCTGTAATGACAATACAGGTGGATACTTACATATCTATTTCTGATGTAACACTAACGCTGTCATCTGACATCTGGAAATCCTCTGGTAACTGAAAACATAGAAAAGGCAAAAGTTAAGTACATATAGGGAAGATGAACTTTAAAAAAAATCTTCTATTTTTACCGGAAATGTAGATCAGCGCTATAAGACCATTTTTCACTGGATTCCAGTATCCGAAAGATTTTACGCAGAATTCAATATACTGAAAAGTCGTAAATATGAAAGGTAAAGAGAGATTACATGTTTAACTTCAGGCTGCGTACATATTTTCCCTTGCCAATGAGAAGGGAACATTTGTTTCGATTATCAAACAAAGTGCGTTGGGAGCAGTTACTAGTTACAGCAGTATGGATCTTGGAAGACAAACGATCGTTCCAACATTAACTTAATTATTTCGCAATATTGCTTTGCTTTGTCAATTAATGGTTCTCTAACATGCTCAGTTAAATATTGTTTACTTTAAAATATTTCAAGAATTAGTCACAAACACTTACGGGTCCCCTGAGATCGGTGAGTTCCTGTTTGAGGCGTATGATGGTGGCCTCCTTGACACTCAGCTGTCGGTGTAACACTTCGTTAAACTCCATCAGCTCGCCGTGCATCTCAGCCACCTGGGGGGAGGGAAAGAAACGAGGAGGTTACAGGAAGTCAGGTATTTACAGTGTTTTAGGTTGACTTTTTCAGCCATCAGGCAGCCGGGCTAACGTAAACAAATGGCCATCGGGCTGGGAAGATAACTTTAGTCCTGTTTTTAAACCTAAAACTAACAAAGTGAAATTTACATGTGGTACAAATATATACTGTACACTTACACGAGAAATTTGCAGTCATTTATTTCTTCTTAACCAAGACACAAAATGGTATTTCCATATAGAAATGCAGGGGAAGATTCTTCAGCCAACCGGGGTTATTTAAGTATCTTTTTAGGAAAAGCATGAGCCCTGATTGAAAATCATATGCCTGGGGCAGCCGGGTTAACATTAATTTAGAACACTGCATTTATGGTCAAAATATAAC
Source organism: Lepidonotus clava (assembly GCA_936440205.1). NCBI lineage: Eukaryota > Metazoa > Annelida > Polychaeta > Phyllodocida > Polynoidae > Lepidonotus > Lepidonotus clava. Next base: position 48,688,817 of record OW387135.1, on the reverse strand, counting down.
TCAAATAGCGGAGGGATGAAAAGATGCAATTTTAGAATGGAATCACGGGGAAAAAACACATATTTAAAAAGATATGTCAACGACTATTAGTAACAAATGGATAATGCATAGGCGCAGTGCACGTGTAATAAAAAGGGCTATAACTAAGAATGAAATGAGACATTATATTAGATTAGATATCAGATTTAAAAAGAAAGATGAAGTGTGAGACCTATCCCACCTGAATGAGTTTCTTCTCATACTCGGAGGCCTCGTGGCTGTAGTCGATCTGAGGTCGAGGAGGCGGGATGGTAGGCTGAGGTTCGTCAAGGTGAATACCAGGGATATCTGAAGTGTAGAATTTAATATGGCATTCAAAGAAACCTACCAAATTTGATATTTCTCTTTATTAAAATTGATTTTAATAAAAAGATTTGTTTAGTAGTCTAGTCTAAGATCTAAGACAATTGAAGACTGACTGAATTATTTAGGGATATACTGAAAATACTTCTTTTCAAAAATTCAGTAGTCACTAGTGTTAGCAATACTATTTCCTTCGTGATTTTTATTTTTCGGGTTTTCAATATTTATGAAGGCCTAAAGTAGGTCTGAAACTAAAAATATCTTCCTCGCAAATGTATCTATATTGTTCAGTTTTTAAAATCAACTTACCGTCCGTCTTAGCCCCTTGCCTGCGCAACATCTGGACAGCGTTGACATATTTCCTGAGCTGGTGTTTGAGTAACTCGTTCTCCCTAAAGGTAAAACAAATCGTATCAATATTTGTGTGTATATAAAAAGGTACAAAAAATATGTTTAGCATAAGTAACACACACAAAAAAGGTTTACTTTTTTTTTGTTTTATCAAATATTGATGCTAATGTAGCTCTTGATTACGACCGAGAAATACTGTTTTAGATTTATGGAAACATTTTACTTAAAACAAATGAACAGAACCAAAATCTAGAGGTGCTGATAATTTAGGATTCGATGAGCAGAAACGTAACTGACTAAAACCAGTCCATGCAAACGATCAAATGTACCAGCGTTTTTCAGAAGTCAATACCAAATACAACAATGGCAGTTGCATTTTGAATACAAAAGTCCTGTCTCTGCATTTTCAACAAACTTTTAGTCCCTGCCCTTACTTTGACAGCGCCCTGATCCGCTCGACGTCCTTCTCCTCCATCTGAGCTGCCCCCTGTCGGAGCGCCTCTGACTCAGCCCGCAGCGCAGTGTTCACCTCCCGCTCCACGTCCAGCGCCTCCTCCAGGGCCTGCCGCTGTCGCTCCGTCTCATCCTTCTGCAGCATCATGGCGATCAGGGCCTGCTTCAACTCGCCTGCCAAGGACAATATCAAACGTCAGTTAGTGATGTGTTGATCTAAACAGTCAGTATAATTGGTCAGGTGCATACAATAAAGTCCTATATACTATTTACACATGCTGTACAAATGTGACCCAAACATAAAATCTGGTATTTTGCGGTACAACAATTTGGAAGACAAAATCTAAGGTCAATAAAAGCAAATTAGCGAACGGGTTAATGGACGGTGATCACTGAAATATCTATAATATTTCATGACATATATACATTTTTCTACTAGGATTATAGATCTCGAAGGTAAGAAAAGATATTTTAGGGACCGTTTGAGCAGTCACCTATGTAATAAAAGATACAGTAAGACATATCCTACCTGGAGAGAGGGACTCGCTCGACACGGCTTCAGGGGAGGTGGCTCCTAGCTTCTGAAGGTCGTTGCTGTAAAAGTGTAATAGATAAGTTTAATATAACTATTTTGTATTCCTGAAATTATTTATAGTTTTAAATTGACAAAATTTAAGATGGCTGAATTTGTCGTTGTTATATATTTAGCAGTACATATTTCAAATTATTGATGTTGGTTTGAAATTACCATAATAAACTATAAATATATGGCTGATTGTCATGACTTCTATGCAACATGAAGGTACACTAAATTTGGGAAATCAGTTTTCTTGGTAGGGAGAAATGAATGTTGTTGCCCAAAATACCTTGCAAGGAACCCTTGTTGGGTAACTGCTAATGCATAAGCTGCATTTTCGGTGTCCTCCGTGTAGCTTGGGACCTCAATTGAATCATCTGGAATCACACAAGATACAAGAAATATTGGCAAATTGTTTCATGAAGGTTTATAAAATTGTCTGAGTGAGGAAATCTTTATTTGGCATTATGGCATGCCTCCCGCGGCTTAAATTGGGGTTTGTTTCAGAAATGAGAGCAAGTTGGGGCTAAACTGTGAGCGTGCGGCTTAAATTATATTTTTACACAACCTCGAATGGAACTTGAAATTGGATTGCGCCTAGGGGGAAATGTTATCAAAAATGCCCGAAGAACAACCCAAAAGTCAGGATGCGGCTTAAAAAAAAGAGTTTAATTGTACTCACAAGACCTGGAGTCCTCCGAGCTGGCGGTGGTGTTCGGTAGTGGGGTCATGAACTCTCCCTCCAGGGGCCGACCTTCGGGGCTGACGGGCGTCAGCGAGGCCCCGCCCGTTACATGACCCCTGGAAAAATATGATAAATATTAGAATTAATAGAGTTAGTATCATTTGTAACATTCATCCGGTTAAATTCAGTGAAGCATTGAGGATTTTGTTAGTATAAAATTCAAGTGACTAAAATGTAACGAAATGACGATATTACTCCTACATTCTGTTCAAAATATCGCAGACGGTCATTCTGTAGGTGCTATCCCCTACCACTGTATGTATACATGTCAGCCAACGTGCCTTTTTAATCCATCTGTCCACAACTACCGAAAAGTGTAGTGACGCGCTCAACATTCTAAATGTGTGACAAACTCTACACTGTGAAACTCTTTTTTATACTCCGGGCACAATGGACTGGTGCTTTGGTTTCACTAGTGACTATGCGGGCTCAATTTAAACTGAACATATTCTATAAGTAATGCATTGCCACGGACACAATAACTTTGGACTCTATTGGCATTACATTCTCTATTAGAAAGGGGCATTTGAATGTAATCCCGAATGAAATACATATATATATATATATTATGGCAACAAAAATACAGAAATAATACTTACACGCTCATGTTCTTCTCCACTGAGGCCTGCGGTAAGGTTGGAGAGGACACAGCCTCTCCGAAGGAGGAGTTACTGGTGATGGAACGTACATCGGCACTATCCGTAGAATCCCACCGACCAAACCTCTGACGCAGCGAGTCGTTGGTTCGCACGGAGTCTGACATACTTCCCGGTACACTATCCGAAGAGTCGCAGCGGGGTATTTTATACCTGTCTGACATATCAAGACCTTTGATTGACTCAGGTCTTGGTGATGCCTGTCTGTACGGTGAACCCATCGGTCCCCGCTTTGGGGAAAGATTAGGGCTGGCCTGGTATCCTATGCCACTATCAGTCTTGGCATCTTCGTTCGTCCATGACGGGGACGTTTCAGTTCGTGAAACGTCCACTACGGTGGCAATTCCACTTTGATTCACTAATGCCCCACCAGGTGGCCTGACTACAGGCGTTACGGTCGACTGGTTCTGCTCTCCCTGAGCCTGATGCCCTTTGGTCGAGGAGTATCCCAGAACTAAGTTCGCGTAACCCTCTGTCATACTGTCCGCCCTCTTTGGTAAAGTGTCACTTATGATACTATCACTTGGCTTGTTTATCCCAACTTCTACATTATCACATGATTTGTCTTCTTTCCCATTTCTGCCCGCCTGGCCCCAATCAATCAGGATTTCTTTCTCTTTGGAAGTATCCTCAAAGGTATCACTGTTTTTCATTACGGCTGCATCTTGTCTGGAGATAGTGGAAGGAAGATCAGCTTCAGTAGTAATGCTATCATTTTTCATGGAGGACACCTCTTTCACTACTGGAGGTTTCTGTTCGGTTATATTTCTAAATTCTTTGGTGGGTTCGTCTTGTTGTTTGCTGGGCCCCTCTTCCTCAGGACTCTGCGCCAATAAACTACCATTCATAAGGGAAGGACAGCGCAGTTCATTTAGTACCATCTTATTGTTTAAGCCAGGGAGAGGGGCCGACAGGTCCTCACTCTTTGACATACCCACTCCTGAAGTCGTCGAGCTAAGCTGCTCGGTCCCTGAGTTCATAAAGCCGAGTTGGCCCGTTCCAAAACTAGCAGGGCCCAGTTGCCCTGTGCCCGAATTCGAAGGGCCGAGCTGCACTGTGCCCAAAGAACTTGTAGGGCCGAGCTGTCCCGTTCCCGAACTCGCAGGTCCTATCTGCCCTGTGCCTGAACTTGCGGCGCCCAACTGCGACGTTCCCAAACTCTCAGGGTCTAGTTGCCCTGTGCCTAAACTCGTAGGGCCCAACTGCTCTGTGCCCGAACTGACAGAACCTAGCTTATCAGTGCTCAAACTCAAAGAAGCGACCTGGCTAGCCTGTTGAGATGGCACATTAGCCGACTGGCTGCTTTGATATGTACTCAAACCTGCCTCATTGTTAGACAAGCTATTGGAGGTGGTTTCTGAGGGAGGTCTCACAGGTTGGTTTCTCCAAAGGCTATCGCTAATAGCAGCAGTAGTGCTCCTTGGTTCACTGCCAAAGGCCGGTATGCTATCTGTGCCCTGTCCCTGATCTTGAGGTTGTATTTGGTGCGTCACTGTAGAAGACTGCTCATAGCCTAATCTCCCAGCCTCTGCATCACCAGGGATAGTCGTAGAGTTCTCAGCAATGGGTGCACCCAGCATACTCTTGTGTTGACTGAAGCCGTACACTGCACGTGTTGATGGGCCCGCTCCGGCCACCACGGTGCTGGTCAGCGAGCCGAGGTCAATGCCCGACGTTTTGACCAATGGACTGGTTACAGAGGACCCTGGCGACGTGCTGCAGTAGGAACTTGTCCCGTCATCGTCGTCAAAGGACACAATATGTGCAATTTTCTTCTTCTTTTTCCTTTCTTTCCTCCTCTCATCTGCAATATAAAACAAAATACTGAATTATCAGACAAGTATTATTAGTAAAATGGGAAGGAAGCTGATGGATCTCTGCACTTTTTGTAATCTGTACCTTTTTGTTGTCATCTTACTTTTATACTCGGAAATCATTTCAACACTTAGATATGATTTGTTGAATATCACTTCAATTGGAAGTCGTTTAAAGGATTAAGAGGTGGTACTTTGCATATCTACAAAAGGTAAGTATGCGTTATTAAGATGAGGATATACTAGTACTAAGTCATGAAATGTCACCATACAAATACTTACTCTTGGGTGAGAGGTCAGAGTGGATGACAGGTCGCGGCTCCTCCTCTGCCCGTGGGGAGAAGGGCCGGCCGGGCGGGGTGGAGCTGAGGATGGAGTCCAGCCCTGTGGCCGGTTTGATGGTGTTCAGGTCCGGGTTGTCAATGTTGATAGCGAACAGGATGGACCCCAGCCCGGCCGCCATCATGGGCAGCATACTGGCCCGCTCCTGGTCACGGAGGAAGGCGCCGTCCTCGTAGAAACTCCTACAGGAAATTTTACTCATAATTTTTTTCTCTCTTTGACTCCTAACACATATATATCTACTGGATACTTCACATTTCTTTCAAGTCAAGTGGAGCTTAGGAAAAAGGTTAATTCAGCGAATTATTGCAGTGCCAGAATGGTTAATTTTTTCAATGACTAAATAATTTCTTTGCCTCAAAAATATTCCTTAGTGAAGAATCTGTTTTCTTGAATCATTTCCAATGTCTTTGATAGTCAGATTGAAGGCAAGTCGTAGAAAGAACGTCAAGATAGATTGCTGCAAGGTAAGGCTAATGAAAACTACAATTACAAAAAAATTCCTATGACTGATGCTTTCTAGACATAATGGATGATCTATACATACATATATCTGTATATCAAAAAAAAATCTACTTGAGTTCAATTACATGAAGCATAGTTATCATAAAATAAGAAATGAAAGTGTTCCCTGGACTTACTTGATCATGGGTCCGTCCTCCATGATCATGTGCATGTATTTCTCCAGTGAGTGTTCGTTAAGTGTGGAGCGGAGCCAAGCCCGGCCGCGGCCTGCGTCGGTGGTGACGTGCCGCAGGAGGAGGTAGCGCTGCACCTCGTGCTTACTGAGGTGCTCCTTCACATACTGCCAGAACACTGTGCATAAAAACATTTACATAATATTGTATATTTAAGCAGCATTTCCTTATTACCGTTTTAGTTTGAAAAGCGTGTGTTAGCATGAAAGGTATAGGTATGAAAGTCTCATTTTGAAATTCATTGAAAAATATTAGGTCTTTTCTTATTAAGTAACATCCATAGCAATTGCTGCCAGGAATACCCCGTGCTTTCTTGGATATTTTCCCATATCACTCAAGAAACTACTCTGCCGATTGATAATACCAGGTGCAGGCATCATACCGCCCTCCCCAAAAAATAAAGGAATTTAAAGGAAGTTTTTTTTGTAAAAATAAAGGAATTTAAAGGAATTTGCAGGGATTTCTAGGAAAAATAAAGGAATTTTAAAGGAATATTTAGAGAACTTTCAGAGAGTTTAAACATGAAATAAGGCAAATAATACTGTAACAGGACTGCCTTCCTGTTGACTATTTCTGTGCAGCACTGCGTTGACCCACGTCGACCAATGTGTCGACTCATGCCGATCGTCACGTCGACCTGGATCGATCGACGGCTAGAAAACTTTGTAATTTTATCGCTAATAATATGGAATTCTATGCATTCTATGAGATAATGTGATATTTTCTTAATTTGGAAAAAAAATAAAGGAATTTACAGGAATTTTTCACGAAAATAAAGGAATTTTGCCTATTTTCACAAAAATAAAGGAATTTAAAGGAAGTTCCTTTAAAATAAAGGAACGGTATGATGCCTGCAGGTGGGAAAACACATAGAACCAGGTTATCAGGCAAAAAAGACACATGTCCTAAAATGATGTTGCTGAAGACGAGAGAGATACTAATAGACATCTTCCTCTTTCTGAAGTACATTCAGATCAAACATAGTGTCCTACTTTCTCCAAGGAAGAACATGGAAGAGAATTAATGTAATGTTGACGTAGGATTTACCTGGTTCTGTTTCCATGTTTTGTATGTTTTCAATGAGACCGATGTTTGAAGCCACCTTGGAGAGACCTGTCATCTCAGTCATTTGTCTGAAAAACAAAAGGGGTCCAAAAAACTTCTATGAAGAGAGTTCGTTGATAAGACATCAGACAGTTTTTACTTCAGAGGATATAATTTACTAATAGATGTGTTTTTCTGCAACTGCTACTGACGATAATTTAAGATGTAGGACAAATAAATATATAATCTTAACATAGTAATCTCATTGCAAAGTTACGATTATAAATTCGACAGCACAACGAATCTGAAAAACCATATCAGCGACAGAAAAATATCAACTCATGGGAAAGATCACGTACAATAACAGATGGCCGCTAGTCTTATAAGATATGAAGGCAAAAAAAAGCATTTATTCATATACTCACTTAATTGTCGACAAGGCCTTGTTGGTGTGCCGCATACCGTGGGACAAGGCCGCCTCCCACGCCGCGCACAGACATGTCACCCTACATGAAAAGGACGAGTTTATATTTCAATTAATTACAGATGAAAGTGAAACACGTAGCAGAATCTATGACATTTTTTTTTATTTAGACATGGTGAATTGTTTGGACTCATAATAACACTTCCTGAGTTATCATTATCTGTTGTATGTTTTTTTCCATAAGAAGCACAAAAAACGTATGCATCCCATATTATCATTCGTGGCCTACATATTTTGAGATAATCTTATTGAAACTTGATATTGGCGCGAACTCCAATGACTTTATAAAAAGCATTAAACATGCAGCATATAAACTAACGAAACTTCAAGACCGGTTGTTATGATTGTTGGGGAATATTATGAATATAAACCCGTCTAAACATAGACACGGTTTGAAGTTGTTTTTTGGGCGTCTTTCAACACCTCATCGTGCTGACATTTAGTGTTTTTTTTAAACTGATATGTTTTTGTTTGCACAATCCCGATTCTAACCACACCAACCAATAACATTATTTGAGTGCAATTTCTGAACACACAATGCATCGACCTATAGGCCTACTTGCAGTCCCCCAGCTGGCGTAGTAAATATGTCCTGCTACTCCCCCTGACCCAGAACCATCGACCTCGGCGATCAATGTACGAGTTGGACAACAACACTTTATCTCTACCGGTCTCCAAGTTTTATCAGTAACTTGTAATTGAACGTATGGATTCCCTTCAATAAGCAATCCATTCTGTCTCTGTAAACGACACCATTATATCATTGTCGTGCAAAAGGTAAGTTGAACTTTTGAACTATCTTTAGATATTAAGAGTTGGAAGCCGTATGGGGTCTTCCATTAAGTAGGTGATACAGTCTGTACATTTTCATAAATGTCAGGCCTCCATCCCCGCTTAGGCTATAAAGTACGTATTTAATTTGTACAGGAACATTTATACACCTTTAAAAAAATCCAGATCTCTCCATATCGCCTTGACGTGTACCTGCTTGATGGAAGGCCCCTTACACAATTTCTTATTGAATCTAACGTCAGTTAGTTTATGCTACAAAACGACCTGAACTCAGCATTTTACTACCACAATGTCTAATTTATTATGCGCTTAAATTCTATTAAGTCAACATCAGGATAGGCATCATTGAGAAAAGTTGGCACAGATTCAAGTCATAAAGGCCCATAATAATGATGTCATGTATATCATCATTGATACTGAGAAAGATATAGAGTGGTTCCATATGCGCAAACCATTGTATTCAAGGTTTACGTGCACTGCAGTAACAACACAAAAACCTGTTCATCCTTATAATTTCCATCATTTTTGTTTGCAGTCCATCAATGTCCAGTACTGACTCTCTAACCATGCGGGCCCTACGCCGGGACCCCAGCCGTCACGGTGTGACCATGGTGACCCTGCCCCACCCCCCACCTCCCCGCCGTGACCGGGTGCTGGTCAGGGTGGTCTACGCGGGGATCTGCGGCACCGACCTCACCATCATGGACGGGCTGCTCGACCTGCCCCCCGACCTGGTCCTGGGCCACGAGGTCTCCGCCACCGTGGAGGAGGTGGGGGAGGAAGTGGACGTGGTCCAGGTGGGACAGAGGGTGGTGGTCTCCCCTCAGACGGCGTGCGGCCAGTGTCAGTACTGCCAGAGGGGCGAGGTGGTCCACTGCAGTAAGGAGGGCCTCAAGTCGGCTATAGGATGGAACCAGGACGGGGGCTGGAGGGAGTACTGGGAGGTCCCCGCGCGCCAGTTGGTGGTACTAGCTGAGGACATACCTCAGGAGTTGGGCGTTCTCTGCGAGCCCTTCTCCTGTGTCTTCCAGGGTTGGGAGCGGAACGGTCCTCAGCCACTGGACGCCCGGGTCCTCATCATGGGGGCTGGGGTGATAGGGTTACTGTGGACCAGCCTGTTTCACCACTTTGGGTACCGAGACGTGACCATCACCGACACCCGGCAGGGTAGGCGGGACCTGGCGGCCAGCTTGGACCTGGGCTACAGGGTCTGTGACCCGGAGGTCCTCACCCAGGAGATGACCACTACGGACACGGAGATAGAAGGATTCAGTCTGATCGTCGACTGTTCGGGCAATGTGAGCGCCATACAGGCGGCCCTCGACTGGCTCAGGAAGTGTGGGACACTCAACCTGTTCGGTATTCCTCCAAGCACGGCAGAGGTGGCACTGAGACCCAGTCTGGTCATGATAAGGTCCATCACCATTGTGGGAACACTTGTGAATCCGCAATCAATGCCCAAGGCCATACCAACGTTCAACACCCTAGTGAGGCGGGGGTACTTGGACTTCTCTAAGCTTGGCATGCGTATCTACCCCTTTGACAACTATATGGAAGCCATAGAGGCACTAGCTAACGCTGAAGTCACGAAGGCCGTTTTGGAGGTGGCAAAATAGTCATGTTGTTTAAATATTGGTATACGTGTATATAATTCCAGACACATTGTGACCCTTTTTCTGTTATTTTGAATGCGTAAAATGAATGTGTAAAGAGGAGAGTAGTTCGACAAGCAATCTTACCGACTGTCTCCTTCAGTGGCCAGCTCTCGCCTCCCACCGAACCGCACCTGGCACTGAAATTAGCATTTTCATAAACATAAATACAAAATTGAAACTATAATTTGCAAAGGTTATACATTCATTTTGCATAGAGAAATTTGCATTCAATCTGACTTAAACTTTATATATAAACTTTCATTGAGATAGAATAGTTGAAATTTACATGGTCTCTTTTTTTTCATGACAAGGGCCTTGATGATAATTATTGACGAATAATTTCAGAATACATAAAACTTCTAACGCATTTTCGAACAACGTTGCAAAATTGTCTGTATTATAAAATTATACTTTAAGATTATAATGCACACAAGAAACGTCTTAAACAACACTTGATAAGTAGACAGTCGTACATGTCAGATGAAGAGTTCTAAATCATACACCTCCAAGACTATTATGCCCAGCAAATCTGATAATTTGTCCAACTTGAAAAACACTAATCAAATAGCACATAACAAAGTAGTTGAACCACATGTTTATTAATTTCTTACCTGCTTAACGGCATCTAAAAGTCGAATCAGCAAATTCTGCCTCTCCGTCGCTGGGTCTACACTTCCTGAAAAAGAAGTTTACTGTTGTGTAGTAAGACCTCAATTGAAACAAATAAAATATTCTTGAAATCCTATTATGCTGTCATTGTTGTTTTTAGAAGATGAGTTCATAAAGTGAATACGTGAATGCACTGGTGACGTGGATTCCATTGGCTGTTATAGTCTCTGCTGGCAAACCATTGTGTATAAAATATATACGAATACCTCTTGATTTATATTTATCAGAATCAGTGTTGGAGAAGTAAGAAAGCAGATGTATTAAAGTCATGGTTCTGCGTGTAACCTAGTCGCCTTTCTTCATCATGTATCTTGTTGCACTGAAATGATTATATCTATGTTAGCCTGTGAGACGTTGACGCTTTCACACCTACAAAGAATCGCACATCAAATTGAACTCGAAGGAAACTGTGCCGACCAAGACATCGTGGCAAGGACTGTGAACGGGGGTTTCATACAATGACACGGCTCACGCAATGGCACGTTTGGTCCATATTGTCATTATGCATGTGTACAGTAAAATTTGAGTTATAAAAGTAATATCTCTTTATTGTTATTATTGTAACTCTTGATATCATCTATTTCTATTCCACTTAAATTGTATATACACTGTCACGTATCATCTGGAAGACCAGGGGGTTACCCTGATGATGACTTTTTGGATATATGTAAAAAAAATCTTGATGCACATAAATTGCCAATGGCACACGTTTTACTAGCTTTATTAGTTTTCTTATTGTTAAAGAAGCTGTTGATACTGATAGTGGTCTAAATTTAGAGAACGGCCTTAATGTTTTAGGCAACTCTGGTCACAATTGTCTTCCTTAAATTCTTTTTTTCAATATAATTTAGTCCATAGCCTGGGGTAGCGTCAGAGAATAAGACGAGGGGCAACAACAAAAGCCTAGTTACTGATGATACGTTTTTCAAAAAAGTATTTTTCTTATTTTTATCAGACTATCGAATCCTAAGACAATGACTTTATTTGAAATTCTATTAAACCAGCCAGTCTAGATACATCCAACAGTTTTCACCATGTCTGACTTTTTGGTGCAACTCTTCGATTTGTAGTTTGAATGATTCCCGTCAACGGCAGTATAAATGTTATTTTTCTGGATAAATGTGGGATTTTCCGTTTTCATGCGTGATATGCATGCTATTAAGAGAAGAGATTTTAGGGTGATAAAATATATCTAGAATAGATCTATATCTAAACCAGCTTTCACATAGATCTACATACAAATTTCTAAAAAAAAATATTTTTTTTGCTTTCTTCAAGTAACCCAACCAATTCTAAATAGACATATTTTTAGTGAAAAGTTAGAGAAAAAATATCAAGGTTCCATAAAAAAAGACTTGAATGATAGGAAATGGCGTATAGATCTATTTTATCAAAACAGGTATTTAAGATGCAGTCTTTTTGAGTCAGTAAGAATACAAATTCAAATATCAATTAAAAGCTCTTCCCTATTTAAAACAAATCTTCTTTACCTAGCATGTCACAAACAAAACAGTTTGTTTATCTTGTATGATACATATTTATGATGTGTGGCAAAAAGTTTATGTGCGTAAACTTAATTTTAGAAAAACGAACTGTGGTTATGGATGAGTGTATAGAGTGGCAATTGTATTTCCCTTTCATCTAATAGCATTCCCATATATCAAATACCTCAAAATATGCACTTTTGCTTTCATCTAATACCATTCACATATATCAAATACCTGTAAATATCCCTTTTTTGTATATGTTTTTCTAATAATGTAAATGCAAAATACAAAATACAAAATATAACAAACTTGATATGAAATACTTTAATATCATTCATAAAAGTTATTACCATTAAACTACATCCTAAATACCAAATACAAAATGCTTCCAATTCCTATAATTATATCTACATTAGCATATTGCCGAAACCCAAATACTAAATACTAAATACCATATACCCAATACTTTAATATCATTCATAAAAGTTATCACCATTAAACTACATCCTAAATACCAAATACAAAGTGCTTCAAATTCCTATAATTATATCTACATTAGCATATTGCCGAAACCCAAATACTAAAATACTAAATACCATATACACAAGTACACTAGGGGACTCGACGTGAGAGTGCAAGTACAGGCCATTTTTTCTAGCCATCTGATTGGTCGAGAGGTGGTCATGTGACGCCGAGTTAGCCAAAATCTGACCTTTATGACCTCTCCCCAAAACAAAATACTAAATACCAAATACTAAATGGCAAATAGTAAATACTAAATGGCACAAACCAATTACCCAGGAAAGCCAAAGGTACACTTGCATTTACTTCACAGGAAAAAGGTTTTGGTATTTGGTATTTAGTATTTGGTATTTAGTATTTGCTATTTGGTATTTTGGTTTTGGGATAAGTTATTAAATGAAATGCAAACATGACAACTTTGGGTATTTTCAATATGATACTTATGTTTTACCACTTTCAATAAAGGTTTGTGCATTTAGGATAATGATATTTGATATATTTCTTTAAGGATACTTAAATATAATGAATTCATAGTGAGAAAAGGTAGATTTAGAGCAATTTAGATCTTCTTAATACTTTATGGTGGCTATGGAGCAAAGCAAAATACAATTGCCACTCTATACACGCATCGTTATGATCCCAGAGCCGGTAGTGAGTAGACAATAAAATTTGGGGCCAGATAAATGAAAAATAAAATACTTAGGCCTAGAATTTAGAACTGTTGAACAGAACTCAAAAATACATATTCTTCTCCTGATATACTTAAAAGTAAAACATCAGACCTTGGCTTTGCAAGTGATATGTGTTCTAGCCAACATTTTGTCCTTTTTGGGGAATTCACAAAATATAGGAATTTCAAGGGATTTTTCACTCTTTTTTTTTTCAATATTTAAATAAAAACAAGAAAAAAGAAGAATTTTGAGGGAACCCTGAAAATAAATAATTATTCGATGCCATATGATGAGACAATCAACTAAAAATTACAGATTCCTTAGTCTTTTATGCGATCGAATGAGATTTCTTCAACTAAATCTAGTCTAGATCTACCCCAACATTTTGCCCTTTTTGGGGAACAAAATACAAAAATACAAAAATCACACACAATTTTTTTTTTTCAAAAAATAAATAAAATAGAAATAATTTGAAGGGAACGCTTTGGAAATATATAATTATTCGATGCCATGAAAATATGAGTCAATCAACTGAGCCAGGAGTGATGGCCATTCGTAATTTTGTTAAAAAATGTATTTGTCTGAAAACAATAACAAACCGGGAGGCGGTCACGAGCCGTCGTTTCGGAAGCTCGCCAAACCAAAGTTCGAGTGCTTGGTTCAGTTTCTTTCACATGTCTCGTGATATATAACTATTCCTTAGGTATCAAATTCAAACCAGGCTTACCACTCATGTTTGACGTTTTATTTTCCACGTATATCTCGCAAACACTTCATTTGTATCCTGTAAATCGACATAATTTGTGTTGTGATCCACCCATCGGGATTATTTCAAACGGCCTTGACACCGTGACCTCACACCACCAAAGAGGTCAAACTCCAAGTTCCGGTTCCGGTCCTCTGTCTTTTCACCAAGGTAAGCGCCATGTTGGTGTACATATTGTGAAATTTCGCTAGAATTATCTCGAATCATCATGACTTTGCAAAAGCCATCACTATAAAAGAGGAGCACATACAGATAGTCAAACATCTTGTTCATCATCTCATCCAGTTATTTCGTTATTTTGACCGTATTTTATCATTATTTTCCAGTCACAATGGGGCGGCGACCGGCTCGGTGGTAAGTACAAGCATGATTTTCCATCTTGTTGACATGTCAAACTGAAATGGAACAAAGTTGGCGAAACTTATTTCCTGCACTCTTGCTACTGACACAATGTATGCCGATTATGTATGAACATAGGAGCAAACTGTGGATGGTGTTGGCATTAAAATAAGTCCCAAAATTGATTGTTTATCACAAACCTTACACGCATCTCGGCTGCTGTCACTTGGCAAAGTTGCTGTCAAATGAGGCCACACGTTAACTTCACGTCAGTGCAACACAGTAGATCCGGCGCAGTTTTCTGATATTTCTTGGTTGAAAGAAAACCTTTACACTCACAAAAACATGTATTCCCATAAGCCTTGTCATTCATGTCACACCTGTCAAGACAAAATAGGTGAGAAACCAGATCAACTGAGGAGAGGTGATCTGGTTTGATCTGCAATATAAATCTTGTGCAATCGTTCTAAAGATTCAAGAACCTGTCTCGACAGTCTCGTGTGCCTGTCCTGAAAATGTTTATTGCCACGGCAGGAGCACGATGAGACTGCTAAATCGATATTTGGTTGTAATGATTCTGTTAAAACTAAAGCAGCTTCCAAATTTGACAAGGCAGGTTAAAACTAATAAAAGGCTGGTGCAATACGTATAAGTCCAGGGCTTGACAAATCTGTTGTCCCGTGGCCCAGTACCACAAAAAAGTAGTTCTTGGCCACTGAAAATGAGTGCTTGAGTTGCCCAGTGGGAGTCCCCCAAGTCCCAAATATAAGTTTGAAAATGAAAAATAACTAATCTTTCACCACTAATTCCATTGAATCAACCACGACCCAGTTAGTATGAGTTACATTGGTGCAATCTATTTCAAGCCATAGAAAATTAAATAGAAAGTGCAGGATCAGAAACAGGATTTATCTTCTCATTCAAACATTACCTGGCAACCACATTTTGTAGCTGGGCAACCCACTTTCAGGACTAGGCCTAGTTGCCCAGTGGGCAACCAGGTTTCCAAAATTGCCCTGAAATTATTAAGTATTACACATAATGTTACCTTGATTTCTAAGTGTAGGGCCTAAGGCGTAGATCTAAATTTGCTCTTTCAAGAGCTCTCTGATAAGCAGCCACATGTGACCATATTGTAGCCAAGCCCAGTGCAAGGTGCCAACGTGTTCGTAAATCTTATCAAGAGTTCACAACAAAGGAAAAAAGGGAAAAGTCCCACAAGATAATAGCTGTCAGTGTCAGGGAAACAGGGAATTTGCATATATTGTCAAAACACTGGTATTATTGACAGAACAAGTTCTAGAATTTCTGATTCCCAAATATAAGACATGTGACTCTTTGTAACAGATATCTTTTTCCGTATCTGCACTTCAAGGCATAGAGGTCTGACCAAATCACAAACAAACATTTGTCAACCAAACGATTGCTAATACGAACTGTTAAGCCCCATTATTATTCAATAAAATACCAATCCCAGTGAGTGTTTGAAAATTGAGTCAGCCCAAGACTATTTTCAATCAAGGCTGAAAATAATTTTGAAAATTATATTAGAATCAACCCAGATGTCTGACAACATTTCTAATTTTGTTCTACGTTTTACTGGTTATCAGTCCAAACGGCTGACAGCTTGAAATTATTTCGAACACTGAAATCCTTGAATAAAACTTGATACCTTACAGATCCGTATGTTCATACAAATATTATGCTGAAATGCACTGGTTAAAATTTGGTCCTGTAGTTAATAGTTTTACATATTTATCTCTTCCAGTTACCGCTACTGCAAAAACAAACCCTACCCCAAGTCGCGTTTCTGCAGGGGTGTCCCCGACCCCAAGATCCGCATCTTTGACTTGGGCAGGAAGAAGGCTAGGGTAGATGACTTCCCCCTGTGCGTCCATCTCGTGTCCGACGAGTATGAACAGCTCTCCTCCGAGGCCCTAGAGGCTGGCCGTATCTGCGCCAACAAGTACCTCGTCAAGACCTGCGGCAAGGACGCTTTCCACTTACGAATGCGACCCCACCCCTTCCACGTCATCCGCATCAACAAAATGTTGTCATGTGCCGGTGCTGATCGGTAAGAACACGTTTTTTTTTTATTTAGTCAATCAGGGGAACTTTGTTTTGAATGGCTAAACAGAAGAAATGCATGAAATAGATGATAATTACTGCTATCTGAAATTAAAGAATTAGCTTGATAGTCATAAGAACCATTTAGAAATGAGGAATTACATGTGCATTGTAAAATCAAAAAATGAGTAGAAATTAGCAACCTATTTTTGTCATTTTACTCTAAAGAGCAAAAGAAATATAATGAAACATCAATACAGAGAAAAAAATATTCAATGCATAAAAATACTTTTGGAAGAGAGTCGATGAAAGATTAATTTGTAAATGGTTGTCACTAACTTGGATATTTTGTACGTCAGGCTTCAAACTGGGATGCGTGGAGCTTTTGGCAAGCCCCAAGGCACCGTGGCCCGTGTCAACATCGGACAGCCCATCATGTCTTGCCGCGCCCGTGAGAACCACGTTGAGGACGTTATTGAGGCACTCAGGAGAGCCAAGTTCAAGTACTCCGGCAGGCAGAAGGTAGATACAAATAACCAACATGAACTAACAATATTTATGTGGGTGTCTTACAAATGGACTCCTGTAGATTTGTTGAGAAGAAAACAGGTATTCTTCTTATTTCTATACAAACAAATGTTTCTACATTAAGTGGCACCAGAAAATTTTGGAATTGAGAATTTAATGGTAGAAGAAAATATAAATTGTCTGAACCCAAGGTCACTTCATTTTACCGATTACTTTCTATATTTTCTTTTTATTTCGTTATTAAAGATGTACGTTATAATGCACATTATGTAATTGATAATTGAAAAAAAAAACTTGGTTCTCCTATATCGCATCTGCATTGTATCTTGCTTAATACAGTGGCTTACTATAGCCATTAGTATATATTTACAATGCGAGATTAAAGCAAACATATAGCTGTACTCTCTGACCAGTGGGATGTACAGAGAGCCGTTAGCAACATGTCTTATTCATGATGATATGGTTTATATTCAAGGGTGTAATTATAGTTTGTCTGACTACCTAAATACCAAAAATGCTATCAGGGTCCCCACTGCACATGGAAAACGGGGAAAATGGTCACAAAAAAAAAATCACTTGGCCAAGTTCTGCACGTCCTATATTCTCAAAATATAAGGAATTTGACTCCTTGTTGGGTTCTCCACAATTTTTCTCCATGTGAAGGCTTTGAAATTTGAACAACTTGCTGGAATTGGAAATGACAAAGGGAACAATTGTTACAGGACAGGAAAATCTCAGGGAAAGCGCAGTGAATTTGAATATGAATTTAAATAGGGCCCCCGTATGATTTTGATATTCATTTTCTTGAAAGCAGAGGTGATTACAATTTGACAATACAATTTGAAAAGAAAGTTTTAGAAGTTGACACGTATAACAGTTTATCAATTGTAAGATTTGGTCAAATAGGGAGTACAGGGGAAATGGATAGATAAAAAATATCCGTGATGTGCACTTATTTAGTTCTTAGCAAAGAAAGCATGAAGTATCTAGAACATTGATATATGCCGTGCATTGTTACATAATAAACACAATGACTTCACCATAGCTACGTGTTGTATACACAATGCCGGATTAAAGCAAACATATAGCTGTACTCTCTGACCAGTGGGACGTACAGAGAGCCGTTAGCAACATGTCTAATTCATCATTCAGGGATCTGACTAACATTTTGTCTACCTTACCACCATAAAGAGTATCTTTCGGCATGTGTTTTTGTCCATTGTACGCAAAAGCACAATGATGAATTACAACTTGAAAGATTGAAAAACTACAGGTATAATAATAAATTATCTCGATATTAAAACTTTTGGTAAACTAGGGAATTGGTTATTTACTGATTAGGGGAAAATGATAAAGAAAACTTAACTGAGCACTAATTTAGTTCTTCGTAAAGATGCATGTAGTAAATCTTAAAATTGATATACACCCTGCATTGTTAATTGAAATTTACACAATGACTTCTTGATAGACATGTGTGTTAGATAAACAATGCGAGATTAAAGCAAACATATAGCTGTACTCTCTGACCAGTGGGACGTACAGAGAGCCGTTAGCAACATGTCTAATTCATCATTCAGGGATCTGACTAACATTACGAGTTAATCTGTTAGCATGCGTTTTTATCCAATGTACACAAAAGCACAATGATGAATTGAAAGATCTAGTTCTAAGTAAACTAAAGATGCATGAAGTAAAGTATCTAAACATTGATATACGGCCTGCATTGTTTTTTGAAACTTACACTTTGACTTCTTGATAGACGTGTGTTGGATAAACAATGCCAGATTAAAGCAAACATATAGCTGTACTCTCTGACCAGTGGGACGTACAGAGAGCCGTTAGCAACATGTCTAATTCATTATTCAAGGATCTGACTAACATTTTGTCTACCTAACCATTAGAAAGAGTTAATCTTTCAGCATGCGTTTTTATCCATTGTACACGAAAGCACAATGATGAATTACAACTTGAAAGATCGAAAATCTTACTAAACCCTAATTTAGTTCTTAGTAAAGATGCATGCAGTAAAGTATCCAAAAATTGATATACGCCCTGCATTGTTACTTAATATACACAATGACTTCTCCATAGCTACGTGTTGTATACACAATGCCAGATTAAAGCAAACATATAGCTGTACTCTCTGACCAGTGGGACGTACAGAGAGCCGTTAGCAACATGTCTAATTCATCATTCAGGGATCTGACTAACATTACGAGTTAATCTGTTAGCATGCGTTTTTATCCATTGTATACGAAAGCACAATGATGAATTGAAAGATTGAAAATCTACAGGTATAATAAC
Source organism: Lepidonotus clava (assembly GCA_936440205.1). Taxonomy (NCBI): domain Eukaryota; kingdom Metazoa; phylum Annelida; class Polychaeta; order Phyllodocida; family Polynoidae; genus Lepidonotus; species Lepidonotus clava. The sequence goes on along the minus strand of OW387135.1, from coordinate 48,669,511 downwards.
AAATGATCTCAATATTAAGACTTTTGGTAAACTAGGGAATCGGTTATTTACTGAGTAGGTGAAAAGGACAAAGAAAACTTACTGAGCACTAACGTAGTTCTTAGAACTAAAGATGCATGAAGTAAAGTATCTAAACATTGATACACACCCTGCATTGTTAATTAATTTACACGATGACTTCTTGATAGACATGTGTGTTGGATAAACAATGCGAGATTAAAGCAAACATATAGCTGTACTCCCTGACCAGTGGGACGTACAGAGAGCCGTTAGCAACATGTTCACTGTCTTTAATAATGGTCAAAAGTCAGAACATCAGAGTATCGATTCGAGGCAAAGGCTCTTAATTTCTAAAATTCATTTTTCTCTTAACTTGTCCTGCCAAAAAGTAGGAAAAGCATTTCCTACATCAGTCCACCGTGGCATCTCAGATTTCGACTGTCATTCACCAATACCCACCATTTCCCTTTCAGATCTTCGTCTCCAACAAGTGGGGCTTCACCAAGTGGAAGAAGGACGAGTACGAGAGGATGAGGGAGTCTGGCCACCTCGTCTACGACGGTGTCACAGTTCAGTACAAACCCGAGCACGGACCTTTGGCCGCGTGGAAGGCAGCTCGCGCCTAAAGAAACTGTTAAACAACACCGAGAAACACCATCACACGAATGACTTGTAAAATACGTGTAAAAAATAAAGCGAAAGAAGGAGCAACTGTTCTGTTTTATATTTCACTTTGATATAATGGATAGGATAAAGCGGACGATTAGAGGCAAAATCAGGTAGCGCATCTTCCATTACAAGCTGTAGATAAAGGTTTCCCAGCAAAATTGTAACATGAAATATCTAGCCGGCTGATACCTTATTCCGCATTTTCAATTAAACTAAACGAAAATATTAAGGCAGCCAATGGCTGACATGTTGCCAGTTTCCTATGTCAGGCAGCCTATCTTTAGCTTGTGTCACGATGTTTAGAGTAGACTGAAGGCAAACTAGAATGAAAGGCAATTTAAGTGCTAAGTAAACTCGGGTAATTAGTGGCTGCCGAAATGTGATGTCAGATTTCTAAAAGTACTGAATGGAACTGAAACACTTAAGGACTGAATCTATACGAACATCAACTAGCTGAAATGGGCTAATATTCATCTCTTTCGAAAAATATTTTCTTTATAGAAAAAACTCGGAAGATGTTAAGGATTATAATGGGCAATTTTCTGATAATCATGATCTTGCAGAATTACTCATGAGAAATAACCATTTGAACATGTACTCTTGTGTCAGAACCGAAAGTTCAATACGTTGTAGATACGACTATGCATTTTTATTACCTGATTTCCAAGATGTTAACGAAAACGGGCATTTCAGACAGTGGATACAAGAACTAGAAATTACTAGAATAAACCAGACATCACATTATGAGGCATGTATGTGTACGCTAGATGTCACCACGAGTATATCATGTATCTCTCCACAAATTGTAACAACATCGACGATCTCTTAACTCCTGTCTGCTGACCGCCTCACAATGCCAGATGGTACGTGCAGTGTGGGTATTGTAGTTTGGTCAATACTAAAGAGATGGCGTTCTTGTGCCACCAAAGACCAAATTAGGGGAAGACTGTCCACCAGGCCGCTGGCCCCGCTGCTGGCGCCATAGAAATGTACTGTAACACCAACTGGCTTATGTAAAAGACGCCAGGAGTCGCCCTTATCGCCAGTTACGCGTTTTGCCGCGCTGGACCCTCCTATTCCATTCTTTCCTCCTTGGTGCCACCTAGGCTGGCGGACGATTGAACAGTTCATTGCCTAAATTTTATCAGTCTCACTGTCTGACTAATAGTGATACTACTAGCTCAGTTATGTATAAGTAGGCATATAAACATAAAACAGACATGAACAATCATTCTAAAGCCGAATGCCGTAGCCATCTAATTTCATGAATATTTTGAGAGTTATTCTAAGAATTAGAAGTTGGTAGAAAAAAAGTAAAATTGTGATTTCAACTTTCATCTTTTTAAACAAAGCTTTTCTTTTACCTTTGCAGTGGCGGATCCAGGGGGTGGGGGGGGGGGGGGGGGGGGCAAAGGGGCAATTGCCAAAAAATTGACCAAAAATGAACTCTCTTAGTTTTGACAAATGATAATCTCTACCCCCACGATTTACCTTGCAAAATGTCTCCTCAGATTAAATCTGAGGAGAAATTTTGCAAGGTAAATCGTGGGGGTAGATATTTTGCCCCCTCTAGAAGACAGACCCTGGATCCGCCCCTGTATTGGATTAGACTCACACAACTACTGAGTACTCCCAGTTGCTTTATGTATTCTCTTTGAGGGATGTGAGTCTCAAAAGTTTGATTTTAGGCCTTCGTTGTTTTTTATGCTGCTTAACTTACGAAAATGTTCAAAAGGGTTCAAAAATCAATCAGCGAAAATCTTGATGGCATAAGAAATTCACTAGAAGTTAGAACCTAATTTCATTGTTTATAGTCCCACTTTCCTCCAGAGGAAGTTTATAAAAATCACACTCAGTATTTGAAAAGGAAATTGACTTGTGTGAACGTACATATTTTGGTGCGCTGTACATATTTTCGGGCATTGCCATCAATGCACAAAAATATGATGTTAGTGTAAAAATAGGTAGTTATGGATCAAACAGAAAATGCCACTAACTGCGTGAATTGATGATAGCGTGAAAATTCCCATATCTGTCAAATTCACGGAAATTATAAGCAGAGTAAAAGTATAAACTTTGAAGTAGGGTAAAAATATGTTTTTATAGTATGCACACATAAGATCGCAAATCAGTTACAGACCCCTAAATGAGGGAAATCAAGGAATTTATTGAAATATGCTTGTTTTTAAAAAAAAACATAGTTCAGGGGGCATGGATGAGGGGGTCCCATGTCATATATCGAATTTAAAAAAATGGCCATGTCGCCTGTCCTTATATCTCTGTTTAGACCCATGTCTCATGTCGAATTTAAGAAATGGCCCTGTCCCATGTCACTATCTTTTTAAAGCTCCTGTCGCATGTCGAATTTAAGAAAATGACAATGTCATTTGTCCCTTAGTTCCCAAGTCGCCTGTCGAATTTAAAAAACGGCCATGTTGCCATGTCGAATTTAAGAAATGTCCATGTTGCCCTGTTGATTTTAAGGGTCTACCCATAGGTCAGGTTGTTAAGAGTTGACAGAACATTCATGTGAAAGGATAAGTTTATTAAGTCCAAAACATAAATTTAATGCCACTGACGATTCTGGACGACTCCCCCTGGGACAGCTCCCCCTGGGACAACTCTCCTGGGGACAACTCCCCTTGGGACAACTCCCCCCTAGGACAACTCCCCCTAGGACTATTAACCTCATAGGACAACTACTTCCGGGACAAGGTTGCAACAGTTGCCATCTAAGGAGTGAAGACCATTCGTTTTTCACACTACTCCTGGGAGAACTAGCCCTAAAGACAACTACTCCTTAGGACAATTATCCCAATAAGACAACTATCCCTTTAGGACAAGTACCCCTATGAGTAGGACAACTTTCCCTCTAGATAGGACAATTACCCGTTTAGTACAACTACCCCATTGGTAGGACAATTACCCTATAAGGACAATTACCCCTATGATAGGACAATTACCCCTATAATATGACAATTACCCCATGCGTAGGACTAATACCCCTACAATAGGACTATTATCCTCATTGGTAGGATGACTACCCCACTTGATAGGACAACAACTCCCATGGCAGGACAATTACCCCTATATTTAGGAAAATATCCCTGTAAGGAACTACCCCTTTATAGACAAATTTGATGAGTTGGCATGTTTATGGATGTGGGCATAATATTAGAGATTTTCCCCTCTCCTTCTCCCACCCCCTGGACACTCAGGGCAGGTCCACTGGCATTCCCCTTTCCTTCTCCCACCCAGGGATGCCCAGGAAAGGTCCTGCATCATCCTATCATTGGGGTAAAGGTCCTATCAAAGGGGGTAGTTATCCTTTCAATGAAGGTAATTTTCCTATCAAAGGAGTATTTGTCCTATCAAGGAGGGTAGTTGTCCTACCAATGGGGATAGTTGTCCTATGACAGGGGAAGTTGTCCTACCAATGGGGGTAGTTGTCCTATCATAGAGGTAGTTGTCCTATCAAGGGGGTAATTGTCTTATCATAGGGGTAGTTGTCATATCTGTAGGGGTGACTGTTTTATTGGGGGTACTTGTTCTACCCATAAGTGTAATTGTCCTATTCATAGGGGTAGTTGTCCTGTAGCGGTAGTTGCCCTATCAATTGTCCCAAGGGGTAATTATCCCATGGGGGTAATTGTCCTAAGGGTTGGTTGTCATTAGGAGTAGTTGTCCTATGGGGGTAATAGGCCTAGGGGGTAGTTGTCCTAGGGTTAGTTGTTCCCAGGGTAGTTGTCCTGGGTAGTTTGAGCTTTTGTGGTGTTACGATTAAAGTTAATATAAATGGTGTTCCTTAGGACCAATTTCTGATAATAATTGGTCCTTTACTTATTTATGTATTTGATAATTGGTAAAAAAAGATGATAATGATCGATTGGGAGATTCTGAACTATAGAGAGTTAATTATCTGTGATGTGTTGTGTACGTAATTAGTTGTGTTTAATTATAGATAATAGCTAGCTCCAAATGCAGTCTCCTCCTCGTTCGACTGCTGTCGTCCAATACATAATCATAGTTCCAACATCATGTAAGACGTGAACACTCGCGTGAAAGGATATTGTTTGTTTATTATCCTGTGTATTGACGTTCCGTGACAAGAACTCGATTGACAATGATCAGCTCCGAGGTAGGAATCCCCTCAAACACATTCAGTCAACGCTCCCGTGCTCTACACAATCTTTCTGCCTCTATCCAGAACCAAGACTCAGCTTAAAGGCCTAACCTTTCCAGGATGGTTACTCACACAGTGTTTCAGCGAACTCTGACTGACTGAGAGCAAAACACGCTAATTTAGTATGGTACGTCACCATGACTCCTCCCCCATTTTACTATTGACAAAGTGAAACATGGCTAGCACGTGTGCTTACTAAAGCTCATGCTATGGTGCCTAACAAATATGGACTGGCCACCCGTGTCAGTACAATTCATCTTCGCTATTTATCCTCATAGCTAGCTCTTCATCAAAGGATTCAAATAGTTTATCATCTAATCAGTAATCGGCTTATAAGTGGTAGAGACTCTAAGAATGGGGGCTCGTTTCCACACAAAGAACACTCACTTGGCAACAGGTCAGTTTATTATATCTACTGAAGATACATATAAGTAGTTTGATTCCATCCATCCATTTCATGCCTTGATACCCCAGCTTCTGGTGGGAGCGTCGCTTCCCCGCTTTTGTCATTTTACTCTCCATGCTCAACAAAACTTCATTTGTCTCTCATCTATTTGATATTAGGTTGGAATAATACACCATTTGCGTCTATATCTTTCAGTTCATTCCTAATAAGTTAAAGTAGTTTTCCAAAAAGAGGAAAGGAAACTCACATTTAAGGGGATTTGATATTTATTAAGCCAAGGTAAATATTGTCACAATGCATTCTGAATGGCCCTAGACCCCTAAATTTGACAGGGCGACATGGGCATTTTTGGGCATAGTGACATGAGACAGGGCGATTTCTTGAATTCGACAGGGCGACATGGATGTTTCTTAAATTTGACAGGGCGACATGCATGTTTCTTAAATTTGACAGGGCGACATGGTTGTTTCTTAAATTCGACATGCGACATCAGCCCCCCCCCCCTCACCAAGGGCTTCATCTGAGTGATCAATACAAGATTTTTCACACTCCACTTGATACCAGTAACAAGAGTCCCTTTGTACCATCATCCGCCTAAGGTTTACAAATCACAATTTTGATAATAGCAATCTAGGGACTCTGGATGGGGGGGTGGGGGGGGGGGTTAGTTTATTAAAATGTTGAGTTTATTAAAATGGCTATATAAATACCCCTACTGCTATGAGCCTACTTGTATGTTCTCAGGATAAAATAAACGTAAATAAAAAAAAGTGGCCCTTAAAATTCTGATTTATCCTGTTGCATTTAAGAAATTGCTGTGTTTCAGTGTTGAATTTAAGAAAGTCCCCGGTCGCATGTCGTTGTCCATTGAAAATAGCCGTGCAGCTCGTCAAATTTTGGAAATGGCTGTGCCCAGCTGTCGAATTTAAAGGAGACGCGCAAAGACAATTTTAGAGTGCAACAAATTATCTTCATGTATAAAATCAGTTATATATGTTTGAAAAATTATATTATTACAGCAATTATTTTAAAAATAGGCTGAATTGGAATATGACAGTAGGCCAGGCAGTTCGCACCTCCTTTTGTGTGGCCCAGCGCAAACACTGGGCTGTGACGTAAGGGGAGGCATTAGGCCTTACTGCTACATAACTACAGGTCATCTTTCAAAATTCATAAACCTTATACAATCTTATAAAAAAAAGTATGGAAAAATATACACATGCGAAACCCTTACCTATCAATTCTGAAAGTTACACATACTTTTGCCTTATATTTTTTTAATTACAATCAATACAATTTTGTCCATTAGTTATAGTGCAATAAGAGTGCCTCTCGTGACGTCACTGGCTCTGCCAAGGCTTGCCTCTTGCAGATTCGCACTTAAAGTGTGACAGTGGCTTCGCACTTACTAAAATACATCTTAAATCTATCCTTTGAACATAGAGAATGACATGCATTGCTGGACTCGTTATGACATGTACCAGTGAAGTATAATAGGGGGCTATCTGAATATTGAAACATTTCTTTTCGCGTGAGCTTTAAGTGTGTAGACCCATAATCTAACAGCAGCGATTATCACCAATTATCTTAGACACCATTATCTTAGACTGCGCGCTTGCTAGAGACAATGCTCGTGCTGACTATATATACCTGTGCATCACTACACTATGAAAATATATAAATATTTCCACGTATATATTGATTTACTTGGTGCAACTTGAAAAAATCCGCAATGTCTTTTTGACATAATTATTTCCTAAAGAAAAGAATAGGAAGGGCGCGTGCCCCGACGCTCCCCTGTAAAAGCCACCGGCCACCGTTACTTCATTCTGAAGAGGGACACCCCTACTGCCGAGCACCCTAATTGAAGATTGTAACATCTTGTGATCGGTGAACATCAAACACACGTACTTGATCCCTTGGCGTGTTGGAGAGGCACTAAGGGTACTGGAGCAGGACAGACGACTCCCCTGGTGACCCAGCTCGGCCTCCTGCAGCACTGCAGGCCCATGAATAAAGTAAAGGTCGCTCCTCCTAACCATCCAACACTCACTGCTTTCGGGCTTCAACCCCTCTCGGTGGGGTGACATGCAGCTTTTAGTTTGACTGGTCGCTTTCAGGTCAGCAGGTCACATGGTCATGGGTGGAGCATGGGCGAAACGCAAATGTTAAAATCTATGCATGTTACAGCGTACTGATATAGAATCAGTCCACAGTTTAGGTCATATGTGTAAGGGATCAGGGTATGAAGAGTCAGTTCCTTTTCACTGTAACACTGTTTGCCTTTTTTATCACTACTTTCACTCATTTTTCCTCTTACATGTAATGCATAATCCTTTCCATAATTAACATTTAAACCATTCCAAATACTTCTTATCTCCTTATTTCCCTCCTCTTCCAAAATAGCAAAACAGTGTAACAATGACAAGCAAAACAGGATGTATAAATACAAATCATTTTATGCAAATCTCCCTTTGCCTCCCCCAGTGCAGGCATGGGGGATTATATAACCTTTCATAACAGGGGATGGATTTTCACCTCTTTGATTGGGTTGATGAGAGGAGACATTATGGAATTGCATAACATTAGTTATCTTTTGCCACTGAAGTGATAGGATATGTAAATGAGATCATAAGCTGAATTATATGTTCCCATTCACTGTTTCCCTGTTTGCATTTTATGGAACACTTATTTAAAGTAAATATGTTGATGTTTGTAAGGATAGGGGTGCAAAATCAAGTCAAATGCAGGGTAAACTGGTTATTATAATGGGTAAAAGGGGATAGAAGAGGGAAAGAAGGCAAACAGTGTTAGAGGGAAACAGTGAAAAGCAACTGACACTTCATACCCTGATTGTAAGGGTTGTTGCTAAATATATAGGTAGGAGACCTCCAGGCATCTGTGCCATTGAGAATAAGCCCCAGCTAGAATTGAAACTGTCTAGGTGCATTTTTAGTTGTGTGAGCTGAGTGAACTTAGCCTAAGGTCTGGTGAATTGCCAATGGGAAGTCAGTGACTATATCCTCTTGTTTGGGATTTTTGTAAACTTTATTCTTCACACAAGAGTTCTTGTCAACTCTTGGCTACCAAAAATACGTTGGGAGATGAACATCACCTACAGGTTGTTGAATCATGAATTGGACTAGTGTCATTCAAGAATTATTTAATAAATAAAACTAATAACAAATATGATGTTATAATGACATAACATATTGAACCCCGTAGTTCAACAGAAAGAACTATCATACTATGCAAACATTTCTATTTTGTCTGAGGTTTTACTCTCGAAGTTAAAGTTTTAAATGAAAAAGATTCGCTCTTTTAAAGGTAGGTTATTTACATTTAAAGTGGCTCGCCGGTTTTCTTGTAGGTTCTGATAGGCCTAGACTGTAGAGTGTAAGTGCAATAAATACTTTGTCAAACAAATACTATAAGGTCAAAGTGCGCAACGTATTAAATCAAAATAACACAAGAAGTAATAAGAAAACATGCACCCAGAAGGGAACGATTGACAAATAGAAATTGCAAAGCAAGCATCTTATATATAGATAAGATACCATGTGATATAAATCTTGAGGGAATTACTTTTTTAAGCTATGTGGCGCTAGTGCGAACTATCAGCCATCCCCCATTAAAGTCTCAATAAAGGCACAGAATATACTATAGTTTACTAATGCGTACTTTCGCCTTGATTCCAATAGGCCTATCTACGTGTACTTGCATTCGAGACGCCAACTTAAAAACCTAGTCACTGCAATGGACAGCCATGCAGTTTTCCATTAAATAATCATTTTTTGCTGTTGTTATAGTAATATGACAAAGTTTGCTTATTGAAGCTACTTTCCCAACTGCAACACATCACTTGATAGTATGAAGTAGTAGTATATGGAAACCGTTATTCTCAACAGGTTAATAATGGAAAAACTATTTGCGTCATACGACACTTATTGCATGTTGTCTGATTTGCAAAGTTATCTTTATTCTAGGTGATAGAACAAAGTCTCCGTGCTCATGTATAGTCAGTTATGTTTATAATCAACTTTTCCTTATTAGATAACGTAATATTTAAGATATTAACCTGACAATATGAAGAAATGCAACAATACTGGTTACCACACATCAATTTTCTTATTTTCATCAGGTAATTGCATAATTCATTGCAACAACGGAATATACAATAGGCCTAAATTGTGTATCAATGTCTCGAAATTATGTTCTCTGATAAAAAAAATTGCCGTAGGTCTGTTCCTAATTGCAATTTCTCATTGGTAAATAGCAATAGGCCTATAGGGCATCAAAATGAAGGAGCTGTGAGATATCTCACCTCTAAGGGCAATGACACAGCGGCTTGTAGGCTGATAGGCCAACGAGATTACAACGCGTAAAATGCAGTGTCCTAGCCGATATGACCAGAGCTATGCGTATTTTGCCGTAACGAAAGAGGTATTATATGGTTATTATGCCTGGGCCGAGGTCTAGGTTCTCATAGCACACTTTGAGATGTATTTTTCAAGCTCATCATGCATGCCTACCCATGTGCGTCCTGTACGCCTAATCCACGAGAGGGAATAGCCGGCATACTGGTGATCAAGTGACAATTAGATTTTTGATATTTAAGAGCATATAGATCATATTTTCGTTACCGAATGATACTGAAGTATTCTTCAGGCTTCTACATAGGCCTATCATATAATACAAATTGGAGTATAGATTTCTGATACTTCTCTTGTTACCTAAGGGCCATGTCCTTTTACTTATCATACTTATCCAAAATGTGGTCATTTGACACTGTCTGCACAAGGGTATTAACATATACACTGTAATTAATAGTGTATTAACATATAGTGTGATTAATAGGTACATCGATGTCATCATTCATATTCATTTCTAATAACTAATTGTATGACTTTAACAAGGGAGGAAGTCGTCTTTGCTACAATTACTTCCTGTATATTGCATTGGCAGTAAGAACATTATCAAGGCGTGCACATCGCTCAGAAATAGGAAACGGAAGTAAGGGCAGCTGGTTCCTAATGGAGGGACCCATCCAAGTTACATCTGTTACCCCCGACTTCCGCCGAGTCTTGTCATGAAGATTCATCCACAATGGTGGCGTCTCCATGGTAACATGATGAGCAGGATCACGTGACAAGGACCACTTCCGAGCCAAAAGGCAGAGAAACGAAACGTAGGCGGAAGGACAGTCAGACCAGCACTTACCAAGAGTATATCTTATATAAAGTGTAACAAAGATATAGCTTGTTTAGATTACACAATAGCCATGCATTAAACTGCAAAGTGTAATAATTCCAACTGAATAAAACCGAATTATTCAGTTCGAGTAAGTGAATGTTTGAGAAGTGCAAAACCGTATTCACTATTATACATCTAGGTGTGCGACCAGGGTATAGAGTGGCCATTGCTTTTTTGTTGTGTTTTGACCCTTTTTGCTTCTACCTTTTCCTTATTTTGTCATATTTTTTTTATCCTTCCAAATAGCTTTCACCATTTTATTTAACCAAATTTAACCCTCACTAATCACTTTTTAGCATTAGGACCACAAGTTTAACAGCAATGCTTTTACCTTATCTTTTATCCTTGGTTTGGTTTGTTCACCTTTTAGCTTTTCGCTTTTTTGTATTTTTTCACCTTTTAGCTTTTTGCTTTTTTGTATTATTTCAATCTTCTCCCTTTTTGTCTTTTTCTTTTTTGTACATTCAATCTAATTATGAATATTCAATATTTCACCATATCCTGCTCCTAATTAACATAACTCCTCCTCTAGCTCCTCCCCTAACTCAATAATAAGCCAGTCCTTATCTCCTAGGTGGCAGCAAAATACGGCTGGGATTCTAAACATCTGTTGCCCCAGGGTATACTTCCTGGCCACACCCAGGGTATGCTACAGAGCAGCCAATCAGAAGCAAGCATTCCATTTGGATATTTTCCTATGCACAGCAGTGACATGTTGTCATTCTAGAGGTGGCCTAGAATACCTAGGGTACAGAGCAGATAAAAAGGGGTTGAATACCCAGGGTATTTTACTAATTAGAGGTTGTATGGGTTATGTATACTCCATACCCTGGGTACACTACCCCCTCCATACCCTGGGTACACTACCCCCTCCATACCCTGGGTACACTATACCTCCTCCATACCCTGGGTACACTACCCCCTCCATACCCTGGGTACACTACCCCCTCCATACCCTGGGTACACTACCCCCCTCCATACCCTGGGTACACTACCCCCTCCATACCCTAGGTACACTACCCCCTCCATACCCTGGGTACACTATACCTCCTTCATACCCTGGGTACACCGCCCCCTCCATACCCTTGGTACACAACCCCCTCCATACCCTAGGTACACTCTACCTCCTCCATACCCTGGTTACACTGCCCCCTCCATACCCTGGGTACACTGCCCCCTCCATACCCTGGGTACACTGCCCCCTCCATACCCTGGGTACACTACATCTACCTACTACTACCCCATCATAACCCCATACCCCCTCCATACCCTGGGTACTCTATCCTCCATACCCCGGGTATTCTAACCCCCATACCCCCTCCATACAACTTTTATTTCTATTAGAATACATATTTAGATATAAATTTCATGATTTTTCGCATTTCCTGCCATGCCTTGGATTTAATAAGAGTAAATTCTCTCGTGTGTGCTCACCATCATTTGTTCTGATCAAGCTATAGGAATGAATGATTATAGGATTGAGATGAAGACGAGATTGAAACCATACCATCTTATAAGAACTAACATCTAATAAAGTGTTGAGCTAGTACTTAATTTAAACCCCACTATAGTTCAATAAGGTTTTTCTGGATGTGAGTCTTTGGAATGGATTGTGATAAGCAATATTGATCTTTTACCACATATGTTACAACATTTAGGTTGGACAACATATTTCTAAGTGACTCTAAAACTTTGTCATTCAAGACAACACTTTGACAATATGACAACCAAAATAAGATCAGGGGCAATGACCGTTCACAGTGACCTTTCAGTCCATCCGACAATCGCATCCGTTTATAGAACTCAACCATATACGTGTAGATCTATATTTAGAAGCGAGCCAGCCACTATAGGGACCAGGGACGCTGGCAATGTATGACAGGTCATTTTGATGACGTCAGAGAAGCTTATATCGCGGGCGGCTCAGGGCTGAAGATATCCTTCTGGGCCTGAGGTTCGACAGGATATGCTACAGTGGACCCGTCGTCATGGGACAGTCGAGCAGGTGGTGGAGGGAGATGTTAACGCCCACCGACAGGTTATGAATATAAATAAGCACCTCCCCCGGAATGATATACGTGGACCGCGTCGGGAATCTATCCCCCTAGCGCACAGCCAGTGGTTACCCGATTTTTACAATATTGAAGTCAAAACGCTGAGGGGCGGGGGCCTTTTGGTATATGTCCCATAAAGCTTCTGGCCAAAGCAAGGCCGGCTCAGTATTTCATACTATTACCATGATTGATCACGGCAACGAGTCTCAGGATAGGCCTGCGATGAGAAATAAATAGAAAAGAAATCAATGCTGTGAATTATCACTGCGGCCCTGTAGTGTCAAAATAGACCCGGCGGTAAAAAGATCCGACAATGGGTGATTCATCATCGGGCTTATCTGCATTCTTATTTGATCTGCCGCCTGATATCTTGATACCCCGCCCAGGGAACGGAGTCTGGCATTTCCTTGTGATTGTGGTAGAAAAACGAGATTCCAGTCCAGCAGAGCCACAGGGCCTAATCAAATAAAACACAGCGCCCGGACAGAGATTGCGGAGATTCTTTTTTTGGCTGAATAATTTGATCAGATGTGCGGCTTTTTATCCAGCCCCACAGGGGGATGCTGAAAATAGGATTAAGTGTAGTGATATTTTGTGGGATGGTACATTGTGTGTGGGCCGTAATCTGACAGGTTATGACTTTATATATATATATATATATATATATATATATATAGGTCCTCTCTGGGCACCGATACCGTATGCGACTCCATTGTTTGTAGCGCTTATTCTTTGCTGTTTGCTTTCTGGCATTTTATACACGCTCACTCTCTCTCTTTGGCCTTTTGCTAGTCGCATTTTAATAGCCTCGCCGGCACATGATTAATTATCCTCTTTTCATAATGGTGGAGGCACAGCACTGGTTGGCAGACAGACAACAGTGAACCCATTGTCTCCAGTCCCCTTTCCCACTAGCTCCAAGACATTTCCCCGCGGTGAATAAGCCAATTTATATCAGTATATTTGCGTAGTCATAGCAACGCCGGGCCCTCGGGACCCGTTCTGCGCAGGTCTGGTAGAGGGAGTAGAGAAGAGCTGGGCTCACGTTGAGAGGGGGATAGGGGAGAGTCCTAGTGATTGAGGCGTTAATACTGGCCGCCTGGCAAGGATTGCTTAATTCTCCAGCGCCCCTTGGCCGGAGAGGACGGTCCTGTAAAAGCCAGATGCCCTGATAGCAGCCCTCAGGAGGGTAGCACTCAGTAACGCCCCGATGTTCATCTGCAGGTTGCCCAACCAATTATATCCTCCCCACCAGAGCGGTGGCTTTGAAGTGCAACATATCTACCTTACTTTAGATGTAGATTGCAGTACATGTTTACTGGGGAATTGGCGTTTGTGTCCATATCTAACTCTGTGGTTTGGGAGGAGATGGGACTAGGCCTTTAGGCGTATTGCAGATAGTTTATACAATTATGATGCATGTGATACATACACACACATAATATCATGTTTATAGGTATATGTGTATTATATGCATGTATACATTCTCTTATGAAATGTGTTATATATAAAGGAGTGTCTTCAACAACTAAAGTGTAGCTTTCTCCGCCTCATCTATCCTCTCATGTTAAGAGAAGCAATGATTATGTCAATGTTTAAAGGGCCACTCGCATGCATGGACGGTCTGGGAATGATTGGTATAGAGGCCCTTACACAAAGGCAGCATGGCGCCTGCATCGATTTGACGTTGGAGTGGTTTGAGTTAGCCCGGGCCGATACAATGGCGTTGTGGAGATGCTATTGATCCGGGTGGGGGTCGACTTTCACTCTCCTTCATCTGCCCGAACCCCCTACAGCCCCCAGTACTCCACAGTGTTGATTCACAGAAAGTGAAACGTCCACTCAGCTGCGCCGCTGGCACCGAGACCCTCGAGGTCGTCCCGGAGAGGGGCTTTGGAGCCTCAAGCCTATTTCCCGATTTACGATTCCACTTACGTTTCCCCAACTTTTTGCAATCTTTCTTTGCAATCGTTTGCAAATCGTCAAATAGAAAGATGCCTTTTATCGCCAGCATTCTCTGTGAAATAATGTTACTTTATGTTGCATTTTTTAATTCCATTCACATATTCACGAGCTATTACAGAGGCTATTCCCAATCAATAGTGCGACGGAAGATCGTCTAGTGTGCAATTGACTTCCACCCCTTTCACAGTGAGTGCCACATAATTTGATTTAAAACAAGATGGCTGTCCTTTTAAAACCAGCTGCTTTTATGTCTTTAGTGTGATATAAGAGCAAGTCCCTGCTCAATGACCTGTTTTAAGGGCACACACAGTGACAGATAAAGAGGCAGGCATTATATATAATATAGGGACGGGGTGGATTTAGGATTTTAGCTCAGTGGGTACATAGGGCAGAGCAGAGGGGAGGGGATAATGGCTTTATTCCATTATTGGGTTGAATCAGTAAAATAAGCATTACATCACCGCTACTGGAATAGTGTGTTTTGTCAACAACATGCGTCTACTCCAAATGGGATGGACAACATAACACAGACCAAGGGGGCACAAAGCAATCGTTATTGCCCTGGTTTGCACATTTTCTTTTTGGAAATTTTATTAACTTCATCACGCGTAGAACATGCTTTTCCAGAGGTAAGATCAATAATACAGTATCATAGTCTAGTAATATAAGATGAATTTACATGCTTGATGAGCAATGAATAAATGTGTTGAAAGCTTTAGCCTGAGACATACAAACTGGGGCAATAACAATTGCTGAGTGCCCCCGCGGTCTGGCCTTGGTTTATTCTATATCAATTACACAGAAAATGTTGGAAATCTTTACTGAAAACACATAAATGGCACAAGCATTCACAGAAGGGCATTATTGCCCTCCAGGGTAATAACAGATCTTTTATTCACCGGTTTCTCAGAGGACAGGACAATGGTGAAGGTGAAAGGGGTGGAATCCTGATATAGAATAAAGTATATATGCATGCCCAGCCAAAGACATGTTCTGCGACTCTCTAATTGCGTTTTACGACGTTCTGTGTACCAGTGTCAGGATGTTCTGCAACGTCACATCAATTACTCGACTTTCTTGAACAAATCTAAACTTTAATAGGCTACGTCGGTAATGTTAAGCGGAGAGGGGGTTTAGGTTGGGAGTGGGGAAGGCGGTTGTTCGCGTGGCCGAGGGGATGAAAATAGGGAGAAACCTGCTTACACGTCAGGCCCATAATTGGAAGTCATGTGCTCGTGTGCAGAGACATCACGACCCTCCCTGCCCGGGTCGGGGCGCGGTGCCTGGAGGTCTGATGGCCGGTACTTTACCGCCCGCTGCTGCAGGCGGGTCTTTAAAATTCCCCACGTCGACAGGAGGCATCCATCATGCAGCCATCGGCCCCCGTCGGCCAGACAAGTCCCTACTCTCCCCTCTCCCCGACCAATTTCGGAGTCTCCGTGTACATAATTTCCTGGTGAAAAAGAGCCACCCCATTGCTCTCTCAAGTATTTCTAGATGATGTAAAAGCTTGTACACTTTTTTTTTTCGTTTTCTTTGGCGGCGAGCACAGGCCAATCTAATTTGGAGAGCCTCACTGCCTATACCCACTTATGAAATATTGCCATGGAGCATCACTGAAGGAAGAAAAGAATTAATCAAATTTCCTTGTTTTAACTTTGGCGAAGAAAGAACGTGAAGCCCTACACATTTATAATTGATACCAATAATTCATCGAGTTATAATAATGCTTATCAAAATGATTACATTCTCTTTTAATAAATACATTTTAAGATACTGCTGAAATAGTGATGGTCCACATAGTCTCTCAACAAATCAACAACTATACTGCATGCGAATTGCATATGGCTATAACAATGAAGACTTGAAACATGCCATAGCTACGATATATATTGTAGTTCTTATGAATTAACATATAATACCAATGCAAACTTGGAAATCAAGAAAACAATTTCCTCATCTTTTGATGCAGACGTTGTTCTCATTGCACTGTTTCTCTGCCCATTCCAGCCTCTTCTCTAAGCGCCTACAGATTGTATACCAACAGATTTACGTGTTCCTCAGAAGTCGGCTGACGGCCGCCGGCAACTTGTTATCGCCCGGGTCCAGTCCAAGGGGTCAGTTGTGAGCAGTTCCCGCCAAGACTTACAAATGTCGTCTGCCCGGAGAAATGTGGCTGCAATACACATCACCGCCATCTTACATGGTAGGGACGTATAGGCCTACCGTGACAAATGCAGATAGGGAGGGGAAGGCAAAAGGGGTAGTTGCCACCATCCTCGATTTATTGTTATTGCCTGTAGCACCTAGATATGTATATATAATTATGTTGGTTCGTAAAAGACTGATTTATATCATTTGCACTTTTTATTTATAGGGGTTGGGAGTGTGTAGCGGTGGTTTGCCATAACTAACCTGTCCATTTGATTGCTTATTTTTTAACTACTTTTTAAAAGAACCTGCATATGGGAACCAGCAAACGGGGTAATGAGCCCTTTATTTACGTCTACTCTTATCCTCTATGTGGCTTTCATGGTGTAGTGGTTAGGACCCCCACCTCCAAGTCCACAGGTTGTACCTCCAAGTCCACAGGTTGTGGGTTCAAATCCTAAAAGAGTTCATCATTGCCAGCATTGAATATTGTCAGCCTGGCGAAGCCACTTGTTGCAATTAATTAATGCTAGCCCCCAACCCACCCCAGATGACTGACTCTGGATCCGCCCCTGGTTACATGGTCATGATGGGCATATATTGATCGCCAACATGTAGCAACGTGACCACGTCTGCACAAGGTACTCTGCTAATGTTGGGACATACTTAGAGACACTGAGATTGAGCCCCTCAAAGGACTTTTGAGGGGGTTATGTCAACATTATACACTGTAGCTCTGGTCGTTTGCATAGAGAGGATCTAATAGACTGTCGTTTGATGTAGTCGTTAATGTCTACCTTATAAGAATATTTATATGAAAATTGCGATAAGCATAGCAAGTATGGAAGTGTCTAGACATATATACAAAATGTCTGGACACGCACATGATGAACCGCTGATTCAATTCCACGTTGTACTCTTTTGTGAACTGCTCTATGTGAACCGTGCAATATTTTTTTTTTTTTTAGTATTTTATTTATACTGACAAAGGTTAGCGCAAGCGCTAGTTTACATCCTATGCCAGTGTTAAATGGCAGTGTTGTATCCATCAGATCTGTACAATATTGGTATCCAAACAGCATCATTTAATTTGTACTATAATAAAAATAACAGTGATTTCGAGTACACGGCACAGATTATTTACATTAACATCCTGAGCTATCTAAGTTCAGTATATCTGTCACAACAATTCAACATATTTGTATAGATAAACAAGGACACTGAGATAACACCTAATACATATATTGCATTTTTGGTCGCAGCCTTCCTGTTATCTTTAAAACTCGAGTAGTTTGCAATATTCCTAACATCAGCATGTAACTGGTTCCATGACATTGAACCTCTGTAAATAGGTGATTTTTTATATTTTTCAATCCTCGGAAATGACGATTCAAATACAACACCTGCATGCCTACGTGTATGTATTGGTCTGGTTATAACATACCGCATTTCAGTCTGCTGTAGATACATGTATTTAGTAAGACAACATTCATATCTAGTGTACAAAAATCCACAATTTGATTCAGTATGCAGGCGATGGGTATTGTATCTTTGATTATGCAATAAACAAACTCTTAGTGCACGATTCTGTTGTCTTTGTAGTTTTTGGATCTTAGATTCAGTTCCTCCAAAAAATAATATGCTACCATAATCCATTATAGGAGCTATCATGGATTTATAGATTTTTAATGAGGCATTTATATTAAGAAGCCATCTGATTTTTGAAAGTAAGAATATTTTGTGTGTTACCATTTTTATACAGTAATCAATATGGTTATTAAAAGTCAATTTTGAATCTAAGAAAATTCCTAGATATTTATAACAGATCTCGCGCTTTACCAGCTCGTTTCCAATTTTCAAGGACAGATTCTCAGTATTTTTTAGACGACCTCGGGTGCCATAAACTACGAATTTAGTCTTCTTAGTATTTATAGTGAGCTTATTTTGCTGGCACCACAGGTATAAGGCATCTACATCTTGTTGAAAATCCCTTAACATTAATAATGGGTCTGGATGTGAGTAATATAGGACGGTATCATCAGCATAAAGTTGGTGTGAGCTTCTTGATAGAATCCAGTGCATATCATTTATATAAATAAGGAAGAGAGTTGGGCCAATGACTGAGCCTTGAAGTACGCCTGAGGTGATAGCAGCCTCACTTGATGTTATATTGTTTGCCAAAGTAATTTGTAATCTATTGTTCAGATAATTTTCAAACCACCTACATAAGTTGTCATTTATTCCAATTTTCTTAAGCTTTTTAATCAAAATAGTATGGTTAACCGTATCAAAAGCTTTTTTCAGATCGATATATAAAGCTATTGTAAGTTGGCCCTTGTTCATATTCTCATATATATCTTGAACAAATTTTGTAGCAGTGTCAATAGTGGAATGGTTTGACCTAAACCCGCCCTGTACTGGGTCCAGGATATTGTTATTTTCGAGATATTTGCTTAAATTATATTGTATTATTTTTTCCAGTATTTTGCCAGGTAACGGCAGTAGTGATATAGGCCTAAGATATTATCCATCAGTGCTGTATTACCTGGGTGCTACAGGGGCTGTGCTACACCAAGATTTAGGCTATGAAAAGTTATTTGTTTCCCGATAGTCGGTGGCTCTAGCTATTAAAATTCAACAGAAAAATACCTTTTTGTGTCGGTTTGGTCATCAAACGTTTGAGGGCGCTGATAAAAAAATCTAAGGAGGTTCCAGGTAAATATGAGAGGATCCAAAATAATGCTGAGGGGTTCTGAATAAACCTGAGGCGGTTCCAAGTAAATCTGAGGGGATTCTAGAAGATATTTCCGATCATACTTTAGTTTGTACGACTTGAGTTGCATGGCCCTAACTTGTCAAATTCTGAGGGTATTCCAGGATCCATCGGACCCCCCTCCCCACATTGGGTAGGGCACGTGGGGGAGGGGGGGGGGATCTGTGTACAACTCTTCTTTTCATAAAATATATACAACCAAAATACAATAAACATACGCAAAAATAAGAGGGTAAAGATGAGTATTCGCTTTGCCGGAGGCAGAATTGTTTTGGCAGCAGCTGGGGCTGTATGACAAATATATACAACACGCAAACTGGGGGACATCGGGCCGCCTGGGGGCTGAGCAAACAGATTTTCTCATTGAGTTGGGTGGAGCAGCACCGAATCGCATGACAAGGTCATACAGGTCAACCCGGGGGGAGGCTGGTGGGTACCACTAATGTGGAAGTCAGAAGGCGGTATTGCACAGCACGACTTTGGGCTGCGATATTGGCGATACTGATGATATTACAAACAATTCGCATGCAGGAGTGATATAATTGTTAAAATTGAAAATTTGCATTATCTCACATACGTGTTGCAACAAATTTCATCTCTAATTTGTATGACTTCTCTGCGAAATCATCATAATGGAAACTCAAGTCGTGTAGTAAATATCATACTGCATTTAGACCCCCCCGTATTCTCAGAGGGCAGTGATATGGTACACATGTCGTCAAGGTGCGACTTTGCAGCAATTCTGAAAAGACGTTTGAAGAAAAATGCTTATTTGAAAAAATATGTAATTCGAAAATGGAACTGAATTACATCCTATTGGAGTTTTGTTGACAGATGGTTATGATTCGTGGTAATTTATTCGTGATTTTATTACAGAATTCAGGGTAAATCATATAGGTTAATATTTACCCTAGCGAATAATGTTATAATGGATATTTTATTTATACACACTAAATGTAGTTCTCTTTTTTACTATGGACGTGTCCCGGAGATAGATAGTTGGGGTTTCTAAAGTAAAAGCGTCAGCTTGATAACGAGATTTTCACGTAGTCATTACCCAAGCTGCAGATATGACAAAGAGAAAATGGCTATTACAAATCATTTTCCCTAATGACTTTTTTTTGCCTAACATTACATAAAAGAAACCACATTTGGAATCATGAAACTTAAATCAGTTGCCTGTGAGGTGTACTTAGTAGTTTAACATAGTTGAAAATAGATTCGTTCAAATGAAGCAAAACTAATTCCTGAACAGAAGATTATCAAAAGTGTGTAGAACGCTGGGTATACTCCCTTATCTATGGTCGAAAAACCATCAGGTAGAGCGAGGATCCCACTCCTTGTTATGACCGCATGAAATATCAGAAATAGAACATTATCAAACCTTTATAAGAGATCAAGACATCCCTTATTGAAAAACTGAACAGGACCGTCCATATATGCTCCGTCATGTAAGAGATAATATCGCATAAATGGAGTATATTATATACACAACAATTTTTGAGTTTGTAAGTAGCATAGAGAGATGGGAATTTGATGCGAGCCACATACATTTTACATCTTATCTACGTGACATCGCGAACACCGCGAACATAACGTTGCATAGGCATGCTTCACTATTTACCAAACAATATAGCGTTAATGTGACTTCATTGCATATGTGACAATATCGTTACATGAGAAGTGTGTTTTGCGCTTGTTGTGGTCATAGTATTATACATACACGTCTACAACTTGCAAATTATATCCTGAGTAGTATATGGACACATCACATTGGTTCTTATCACGTAAACAGTTCATCTTACGTAGGCGACGTCATATACACACCCTACCTAGTATACACAACATCACATACACGACGGCAAGTACATAGTCAGTTCGAACGTGAACTGCATTTCATAACAGTGAGTATATAAGTTCAATTTGACGAAAACCACGTGAGATATAATTATGTTATAAGACATATCAGTATGTCATATATGCAATTCAAGTTGAAACTGAACGTTTATATTTTTTCTAAAAATTGTAATTCTCACAATTATCAAACTAAAACTATTATATTACACTATAAGATACAAACGGGATGTAGGGGTTATGATATTAGGATTATGTAATGTCACACATGCCAATATTTATCCCACAAGTCAATGACACCTGGAAATAGACCAATGGCATAATGTGTGCCCATTCCGAGGTCCCTAAGCTCCCATTGTGACCAGATGACAAATGGAGACGGGCTGGGGATTACCTCCAGGAGGGGGCCTGGTCTGCCGAGGAGGGGCCGGGATCCGCCCGGGATCTGCCCGGGATGGACTGGATCCGACCATCCATAGATTGATAGTCACTCACTTTAATACCACTATTCCAGGCTGCCACCTGGGCTAGACGTGGTGCCGGTCTTGCTCATAATAATTTTGTATGTTTTGTTTTGTCGTCATTTTCCGTGCATTTTGAATCGGGAGTTTCAGATTATGCAATGCATCAAGTTAACTTAAAGGCAACGTGTTGTTGATCTGAGGTTTAAGATATAATGATAAGTATTTCATTGTATGCTTTAGTTGCCATATCTTATCTTGTTGCCATATTCGAATGCCTGTTCGAATAGACTGCAGTTTCCCCAAATTCTGCATGTCTAGTCTGAAATAAGACTAGAAAGTTTATGTATCAATATGCGTTGTGGTTCTGAATATCACGGATACCTTATTCAAAAAAGACATTTCTTTTAGAATATGTCACATCTATGTTGATTGCAAAATGCTGTGGTATTGTGATGAATGTCCATTCATCTTTGGTAAAACAAGTGTCGAAATAATGTGGTAAATAATGATATGCGAAGAAGTGCGAAGGCACGAAAGCATGAAAGCCCGAAAGCACGAATATATTGTTAACCGGATATGACGTCAGAATAGTCACGTGATCTGAAGTGACCAATCAGAGTCAAGTGATAGAGTATAAAAGTGGGCGGTGAGGCCCGAAATAAACAGTTCCATCTTGGTACTCCTTGTGTTTACATGTGTCTTCTTCCAATGGCATGGCCCTTGAAGGGGTCTAAGACGACAAGATGATGAGATAGCAGCTAATTACCCAGACGAACTCAAGTAATTTAGGCAAAGTTAAGATATAATTTGAGTACAAGTAGAACAAGAGAATGAGGGACCGTAAGACCGAAAGATGGCATGGCAGCCCGAAATGGCCTGAAGATCGACCCAGTACCAGAAGACCGGACAGGTACGGAAGCCCGAAAAAGTAAGCGGCCGTCCCGTGACCGGGAGCACAAAGGCACGACTGGCTCGGCCCCACGCTACCAACCACTAGGCGAGCGTCGGGCCGACACCCTGTAGAAGACCGGATTGGACAACAAGCCCCCGCATGAACAATTAATGCATCCTTCTACAGGCGACCCACCCCCATCATCCATTTTCGCGTTCTCACTTGAACCTCCGGTCCACCCGTGCCCGATGTCCGGAACGCCTCAAGCCCAACAGACTGGCACATACCTCCCCCCTCAAAGAATACCGATTTCCCGATTGACCCGCTCACTCCCCCTCGTGCGCGAGGCACAACTCTTGATCTTACACCTCGGTTTCTTGCTCAAACTCTTCGTCCGGCTTAAAACAAAAAAATAACCCCAACGTCCCTTCGTTGTAGAAATCGGAAACCCTGAACTACCGAGGAACATCACAGTATGAAACAAAACCAATTTCATGATCTCATAACAACTTCCTACTGCTAGGTTTCTGCAAACACTGATGTATACCGAATTGAGGATGACGCACATGCCATTAGGTATAGCAGTCTGTAGCCCACCATGATGAGAGGCCCGCATGTCTATTTACCAGATATCCTTTGGAAAGCCACACTACTCTCTACCGATCGGATATATAGCTTCTGCACCAGTACCCTAGACGCCTAGTCTCATCACTATGCAAAAGCTAGTCTCTTTTTTTTATCATTCTGTTAAGCAGTTCTCATTTGATATTCGGTGTCTGTGTCCCTTACATGAGATACCCGAGCCGTCCTCGCCATCAGTTGCCCATACTGAATCTGGAAGATCTATTAGGGCCTACACAGCACAACTTCAGCTGTGATATTGATATTGTCATATTGTAACATGATATTGCAGACAATTCACATTAATTTGTTTAAAATTGCCAATCTAGAGTAACTCATACATATGTAACAAAGAATGTTGTCTCTACTATGTGTGATTTGTCATCACATATCATCATATCGCAGCTCATGTCGTGTAGTGCAATGCCCCCTAAATGACGGGGCTGTGGAGGCTGATTGGGGGTTTCACACCTCCAGTGGGGTTGCTGCCACCTGGCGGTGGGCCCTTACACGTACCAGGGTCAGGGCGGGCTTCCTCTGAGTCTCAAGTTACCAGTGTAATGGGCACACTAATGAAGGATAGGGAGGAGAGGTAAAGTTTGTGTATTAAAATCAAGGAGTAAAGAACGGTAGTAGATCACCCCAAAACACTCTTTTTCCCCCACAACAAAAAAGATGTGGCCAACCCTCAGTACCATCACCCATACAATTCTACTGATTTCCTGCGCGGTAGTTTAGCCAGATAGTTTAGCACTAGCAAAGAACCTACGAATTTTATTCAATAATCATTGAGTTTTCTCCCGGCATGAAATTGAAGTAAAAGGAGCATCATGAAGGGATAATGAGACGTAGATGAGACTATTGTAAGTATACCCTGAATGAAAACTCTCTGTTGTACATATTTATAATTTAGGATAACATATGTAACAAAGAATATAAGTAATATGCCTTGATAAAGTTCTAAGGAGATGCATAATAGAAAGCACGTTCTATGACTCTGTTCAATTCTTATGAACTCCATACTTCTTTAGACGTCGGCTATAGGCCTATAGACGTTGTGCAGATGACGTCATAATGCTCAGAATAGGTCAGGGTGCCATTTTGGTTATCATTTTGAAATTGTCATAATTATCAATCCAAACCATTGAGAACATATCATCTGTGCTGCATTTATCCCAGATAGTCACAAGAAATAATAATTGGCTGTTATAATGCTTTAGAATTGATAGATATTAGGTTTATCTAATAGCCATGTGCTATGATGAGCATATAGTGATCACCACAATGTCGTCATGTGACCATGTCTGCACAAGGTCTATAAGATATTTGTTAACCTGCCCTTGAGGGATTTAGCAGATTATTGATAAAAACCAATTACTGTTTAGATAAAGATTTGACCAATTGGGGAAAAGAAGACAAACAAACAGATAAACAGATATACACACACATGAAACTGGGACTTCCCTGGTCCAGTAGTATGGATGATGGGTAGGTTGTTTCCTGTTGTTTACCAGGAAGGAGGTTGACAAAGTGCAGTCCCAAAAGAGATAAGGGATATTAGGTCAAATCAGTTGCTAGACGTTCCTTGCCCATCCTAAGAACCTAACCGGGCGTATTTGTGAAGGACGAGGCCGATTTAAAACTAAGGGAGTCATTTATATTGAAGATAGAATGATCTGTAGGTCATCCATTTACATTGGAAGAACATTTACTACTTTATCGCCAACTTACAAAACAAAACTGCCATAAGAAGAATCTGGGCTTACACAATGTATGGTGACGTCACGACAAATGCATATATATATATGAAGTTTCATAAACAGTTCAAAGTCAACTGCAAGTTGCAAAAGGTGAATTTCTTTTTGTCCGTAATCTACCACGAGTTTCTTTGTTTTTATAGATTGATGTAAATTGTTGTTTAGCGGTTAAGATATTTATCAAGGAAAAGGCCTAAAAGGAACGTGAGCAATGAGGAGGGCCGTCCTGCAATATTTTCATGTGTTATCATAATGGAGAGTTCAAAGGACGTTTTTATTTCATTTTAAGCAGGGTTAATGGTAAGGCCGTCGCTGTCCATTAAAGGCACAGCCTCAAGACCAGTTCTTGTAAGGAAAATAACTGTCTTTCTATTAGCAGATTACCCCTAATTTGATCAATCAATCTAAAATCTCTCTTATATTTACCTCTTTTTACCTCTATTTTTGTTGTTGCTTTTGCCATTCTTGTTGTCTGGGTTGTTGTTAAATATTACATTTATTGAATATTTTGCTGAGATTATAGAATCAAAGGACATGCCTAAATCATACAAAAAAATACTTACTAAGCTCTTGTTATTTGAAATTGGCTTCTAATTTGTGACTTTGCCTGCTAAAGTCTCCGTTCTTTGGAGTAGCCAACCCTGTCATTAATCTTTAACACGCGGGATAAATCATGTGCTCTTTTTCTTGTTGCATATTTCATGATGCAGTTAATACTTAATACTAATTACGTATAGTTATATAGTCGCTGTTCACCCTATCGCGAATGACAGAACGGTAGCAAAATATTGCGAGGTTGACACACTGCATGGTCGTATTGCTGTTTCAACTACATCAGCTTTACAAATGTATTCTTTTCTAGACCATCAGAATAAGTATAGACCTAATAAGTAGCACCCATTATCGGTGTGTAATCTTAATTGGATTCCTTCCCTTTCCATGCGCTTTGCTAAATGTCCTCCATCAGGATAAACGTTGATCTTGGCCACACTGTAGATCCATGGCAAGGAGATGAAATCAAAACGGCGAGCTGATATTTTGGAAATTCATTAGAAGCAGTAACACGTCACCAGTAGTGTTTGGATAACATTGATCGTTTTGGAAATTAAATCAATATATTAACTTTGGTTCTTCCAAGAATATTGGAAAGGAAACATTTTGAACGGGGCACGTCAATTCTAAAAATAGGATGGTCTTTATGAAGATTGACTATTTCCTTTTAAAAATCAATCAAAATTACCATCGCAAGACATGTTCACTGAAAGAAAGTTATCAGTTGCAATTATTAAAATGACAAGGTTTCAAGTTGTGCGTATCTCTGTATCAAATCTTCATTTGATAAATTCAAGAGCTTCAAAATTAGGAAACAGTTATTTGATAAATTACAAAAGTCAAAACCAAATACCTTGACATTTGGACTTCATGAATAGGACTCAATACGCTAGATTTCAGTAATGCAACATGATATAATGTCAGTGGAAAATCATTGCAAACTATTCTCAAAATTTATTCAAACAGAAATTCAAAAGCAAAATATTTCAATAAAATGGACATAGAAACACTTTATTATTTCCTTGTTTATTTTTTCACAATCCCTGATAGATCAGCCCTTTGGATATTAACAATTCGACGGAAAACGTTATATCACAATTCATAGACGGCTATATATATATTATTCATTATTTACAAGGCGTCCTGTAAAAGCATGCAATTTAACGGTACACGAGTTAGAAAAACATGAAAGGCTACTGAGGAATAGGTCTTCCTGTAAAGAAAGTTCAAGTGGAGATACTGGTTATAGAATAGGTATGTACAAAGGACGAAAGGCTTTACTCCGTGACTATTTAATGTATAATACCATTAGCAATAAGAAGAAAGATGAATTTAGAACTTGTTTGAATCATTTTCTCACTACCTACCAAGGTTGGTATACCTGTGTACAATCCTCTGTTAGGGGCTGACAACAGTTGATATATCATGGAGCAAGCCATCTAGAAGACAGAAAGACGTTATCTAGCACTTGAGCAGCCGTCTCTATTTACAAGCCGAATAATGACAGTATATTGATTCACTAGCACCACTGGCGCTACGGGAGACCTTTGCAATTCATAATTCATAACGTATTGTGAAAAACGTAATTTTAACTACATTACAGGAAGCAATGCAGCAACTATATCCCTATACGGCCCCACTCAGGAGCAATAGTCCTAATAGGTATCTTCGAAAGTTGAGAGAAGGTGAAAGAGATGGGGGTGTCTGATTTCAAAGTTCTTGAAGAATCTCATCTATAGTTCAACTGTAGAATAGTCTTCTACATTATTCCTAATGTGTATGCAAAGCGTAATTCATAACTTTAGTATCTACAAGTGCATGTAAGCAGTAGCTTTACAAAGTAGTCTCCGTAGACGTACTACAAGAGTTTTAATTGTACATATTTACAATATGCCTCTTTGTTTCCATTGCCATAAATCGAGGACATGTAGACGAACAACATTTCCACAAAGAAAACTTGAATACTGTAACAGGCTGGTGCAAAACAAAACAAAACCCTTTTCATTCTAGGCTTATATTAATAATATTGACAAATGTACTATTTTCCATATTGACATTTCCGTCAGGTATACGTTACTTTCATTACTGGGTACAATCACTCAGTTTCTTTCATGTTATTTTGTGTCCAATACTTGCATTAATCTGCTGTTCTTTCACGTTCCTTATGTACATTGATGAGAACTTCGTCCTGAGATCTTTCGGGATTCTTTCTTTTTTGAAAAAGACAGTCAAAGCACTCACTCACAAGTGCCAGATTTATGCTTTTGGCTCTGTATTTGTTCAACACTAAGTCTACAGAGCTGACCTCACAATCATGGGCTTTGCCAGTGAAATAGCAGCACGGTGAGAGTTAAAGTTTGGTTCCTTCAGCCTTATAACGGTCGTGTGGGCGTGGTCCCACACAGGCTAAAGCCCTAATTGAGCTTGATACTACATGATACATCGGGGTGAGATATCTCTGGTACGGCTGTGGGAAGTATCTTCAACATAAAGGGTCAGTTTTCGCAGTCTTTTACGCAAAAGAAAATCCAGCTGCTATAGAACTGACAGCTCCGGGTTTCTTTTGCAGAGAAAGACAGAATTAGCAGGATCACCAGAAGGAGTTTGGTGAGGCCTAGGGGGTTCAGCAGTGGCCTAATCATGGACCTAACTCGTTTCCTTGTCCTCCCTCTTTTAACCACGGACTTGGAAACACTTTGATAGGACCATAAACAAAAAGGCAGCATATGGTGCATCGCAGAAAATGCATAGTCATTATTGTTGACACACTCTGCGCATGTCGTTGGATGGAGGTGACGTCACGTCCGCTGTCAGTGCACATGCGATCACAAGATGATGGTTGGGTTCTGCGTGCCTACTTCGATTTCTAGATCCTCGCTCTTGCTGCTGAAGTCGTAGTTCGACTTCTTGTCAAGTCCTGGGATAATCAAAACCATGTCTTCTAGGTTGGAGAAGCGGCGCAGGTAGAGGGAGATGTTAGAGACAGCAGCGATCATTGAGCACATAAAAGAAGAGCCTGCGAAGAAGAAGGCCCAGCCGTAACAGTAGACGAACTGAGGGTCCTCCGGGTTCTTTGGAGCCTTCCGATGAGATACCTCGTCGTTCACAGCAGAAATGTAGAAGATAACCCCAACAGCCAGCATCAAAGCTGCAACAGAGGAAGCACACAATGGCATTACAAAATTGATTTATTGCAACGATTGTAATCTGGTAATGGGAATCGGATCTTCCTGTTTAAGAGGATTAGAATCAGACATGGTTTGGTTCCAGTATCCGATCAAAATCATAGAAAACTACCAGACGTTGTTATTGTAATCCTAGCTTATTCGGGGGAGAGACCAATCTACTGCGTAAAATGATTTAATCTCCTCGACCCCAGATAATTACAAATGCTGAAGGATTTCCCTAAAAAGTATTTCGTCTTTTGAACTTATTGAGAATTCGATCAGCTTCCATTGATACTCTATCAATCATGATGAAAGCCTTTACAAAGTCCTTGTTGGTATATAACTTCCCTGTGCCTTAGGCCTAAGCTTTAAAAATGTCAAATAATGGGCTCCTACATAATAATATGGACATGTCAACCGGTTTTCCGGGTGGCTCTGGTCGGATTCGAAAACACACCCACGTGCGGATTTGACCAGATTGGGATCAAAAGGTTAAATGAAAAACTAAATTTTCATATTGAGTTTAATGATAACTCAGATCTAATTGTAAAAAGAAAATCAAGCTTTTTATAGCGCAGATAGGTAGCTCGGTCCATACACTTAGTTTCAACTTTAAAGGAAAGTTTATCATTGCAGAGGGGACCTATTAAGTTAGAATAGTCTAAAAGTGCAGCTTCGCAATGTTTATCAACAATCTCACAAAGTGTGCACATAATATTTTAAGAAAATCATCTGTACCGTAGCTTTGTAAGCAAATCCGAATCGATCGACACTGTCAACTTTGAGTTTCATTTTTGTCGTAGTTATGCGAGCCATCCCGAATCAACAATGCCAAAAGTAAAGTGGGTATTAGATTCAGCTGGATCTGGAGTACTAGCTTCATCCAGTGGGACGCCTGCTAGCAACGTCCGGAGGGCGGTCTTTTTTTTTTACAACCAGATGCTGCAGAATTAATGGATTGGATGTGCTGAAATCAGATTCCCTTTTAGTGGACCAAATTTAGAAAGCAAGCCATCGGTGCGATGGGAGATTAAATAGCTTAACGATGATTGTGCAGACCTTTCCTATTCGATTGGAATGAAACGATATATAATTGCAAGCCCTCATAGGTTCCTCATTTGTAGATTCTCACCTTTTCCGGAGGAGAACTCCCAGCAAATGAAACTATACGTTTTACGTCGATAAAGTAGAACACCTCCAGCGAGAAAGGATAAAGTAGTTCTAGACTCCTTCAATTGACTTTCCAAATAGAAATCATAACGTTTTCACAATATCGGTTTGTTTTAAAAGTTTGTGTTATATATTAACTTTAGGATTTATCAATATTCATCGTAGCCTTTATCGGAGATTGTGGCCTTGATACAATTGTTATCCCCCCCCCCCCCCCCCAACAATTACCTCCTGGACACATTATCCCAGACCCTTACCCCTGTACTTTTCATTTGTTCCCTTGACCCCCCTCCTCCCTAAAGCATTTATCCTTTAGGACAGTAACCCTCTAGGCTTTGGATCAGGGTGTAGGTTAGGGATAGGGTCATGGTTTAGGATAGGTACCTACCTCTAATGTCAGGGGTAGGGAAAGTATAACGGTTGGATTTAGGTTAGGATTTTGTAAATATAAGGTATTTAGTGGGATTAATGTCCGGGGGCCAAATGTCCGGCGGCTATGTGTCTGTAGGGGTATGTTTTTTTGAGTAAGCATCCAGGTTTTTGCCACCAAGTACCCGTTATGTTATGTTTAATTGGTGTGCACAGCTATGATTATCAGCATGATCAAAGCGAATTTGTAAAAGTAAGAGAAGAACCATTATAACCCCCAGATCACAGAGAAGCACTCTCAAAACATAGGGGGTTGGTTTAAGAAAGTAGCGATCAAGCCACCTGCATCCATTGATTAGAGATGACGATTGCCGGGTAGTAGCATACGGAAATGTCAATATCAGCAGGTGGACCACACGGTAGCTGTACACCTAATGGAATTTGCAGTCTCCGAGCCGACATTGGATGGTAGAAATGATAGCAGTAGATAGGAAGGACAATCCCACAAATGAGAGTATATAGATTCAACTTACGTATGAATATGTAATTATGGAACAGTATTGGAAAATAGTGGTATATGGAAATGGTGAGTATAGCGCTTACATTACATCCAATTTGGATGGTAGTAGTGTGACATTTAGGAAATTATATAGCCAGTTTTTAGGGTAGAGATATATTATGGAAATAGGAACGACAGAATACCATTGGAAGGAAGTAGTATAGAAAAAGGAATAATATAACCCTATTGCAGGGTAGTAGTCTATTGAAATGGGAGTTAGGGGACCACAATCGGGGTTGAGGACCACAATTGCATGGTAGGAGTATATTGAAATAGGAGTTTCCCTCTGTAGGATTCTAGTGCATGAAAAAAGGAATGACAGAACCCTAATTGATGGTGGTAATAGAAAAAGTAGTATATGAAAAAGGAAAAACAGAACCCTGTACCTGTATAGTAGTATATGGGAATAAAAATTAGAGGACCGCATTTCACGGTAGCCATGTAATGTAAATGGCAGTCTTTGTGCAGTCCTTGTGCAGTCTAGAAAGAACCCTGTGTGGTTGACCGGACGTTAAACTACCCCAACAAACAAACAATACTACTGCATGGATATGCAAATGCCAATTACCGCGATCGGGTGGTAGTACAATATTTAAAGGGCAATTATAGGAGCCCTTTGGAGATAGACGTAAATATAGAAATATGGGCTTGATTTAGTATATATACTGCTGGCACTCAAGTAAATAAAATAAATTATTGTAACTCTTACTATTACCCCGAAATTCTGAAGTTTGTTAACCAATTCTGGAACATGCTGCGTCCAATCACAACTTTTGGTATTTCAAACAATCCCTTCTCAAAAATGACTATCCAGGGATATGCGCTCCCAAAAAGGGATTGTTTGTATTGCCTTTCACGCTCGAGTCATAATTATGTAATTAGATATAGCATACCCGAAACCACGTAGAAAACGGCTCCTACTAAAGTCTTCACGTTCTGCTTGGCGTTGCCTACAGTGGCCAGAGACAGCGCCAGCAGCAAGATGAGCAGCGCCCCTACTGTCACCGGCGAAGACTTGCGGATCGCACCTGCAAACAGAGAGGACACTTTTATCAACAAATACATAGAATAATACACCAAATGAGATTCTATTACAAAATACTAAAAGGGAGATCAATTGGGATTGTTGTGGGTCTGAAATGCTAGGAAAGATGTGTACAGAAATCTAATTCAGCCATCATGCCAAAAATGTGCATGTCCTGAATGAAAGATGCCTAACTTAGTAGATGGCTTATGTCAATTATTTGTTTATAAAGGACGGTAAATATATTTTATGTCATAGAGTTGGACATAGATCAAGGGACCATTCATTAATAACCTATAAACCTTTCCCACACGAAGAACAGAACCCCTTTAGGATGGTAGTACATGTATATTGAAATAGCAGTAGGAAGGCACCTATACACACCAGTAATGTATGGAAATGGGAATTACAAAACTCCTTTGGAGGGTAGCAGCATATGAAAATAGGAATTACAAAACCTCATAGGAAGGTAGTAGCATATGGAAATGGGAATTACAGGACCTCATAGGAGGGTAGTAGTATATGGAAATAACATAACCCCATTGGAGGTTAGTAGTATATGAAAATGGGAATTTCAAAACCCCATTGGAGGGTAGTAATATATGGAAATAGTAATTACAGAACCTCATAAGAGATAGTAGTATATGGAAATAACATAACCCCATTGGAGGGTAGTAGTATATGGAAATGGGAATTACAGGACTTATTGGAGGGTAGTAGTATATGGAAATGGGAATTACAGGACCATATTGGAGGGTAGTAGCATATGGAAATGGGAATTACAGGATCTCATTGGAGGGTAGTAGTATATGGAAATAGTAATTACAGAACACCATGGGAGGGTAGTAGTATATTGAAATGAGGATTACAGAACCATTGGAGGGTAGTAGTATAGGGAAATGGGAAATAAAGGACCTTATTGTAGGGTAGTAGTATATATATATCAAAACAGAACACCAGCAGAGAAAAATTAACTACAAGGTACCAAGAGCTGCCTGTTTTACTGGACATGGATGGACTCTGAGGAATCCATACCACTTTCAATAGCAGATTAAAGCTAATTCGTCATGCTTCTTTTGTAAAATATACACCCTTAAAACTCATCCTTAAGTCATTGTAATATCTTTTTGGGGACAATATGCTTTTGTCTAGGGTTTTCGCTCAACGCTATAGAAGGCAGCATTAACATAAACCTTGTCTCACAGATAGTCCAAGCTATTTCTGCCTTGAAGTGA
Source organism: Lepidonotus clava (assembly GCA_936440205.1). Lineage (NCBI taxonomy): Eukaryota > Metazoa > Annelida > Polychaeta > Phyllodocida > Polynoidae > Lepidonotus > Lepidonotus clava. The sequence goes on along the minus strand of OW387135.1, from coordinate 48,636,393 downwards.
TACAAAAAATGTCATATATTGTATACACATGTACGTGCTTCACATAGTGTATAAGATAGAGATCCTCGCAAATATGCAAAGTTGAACAAGAAGAATTAGTATTTAAGTACATCAATGCAACAATGTTGTTGCATACTCGAAAGGCGTGCATCACATCTAAAAAATTAATACTGCTATTGTGAGTCCTCAAAGATAGAATGGATGCACAGTTACAAGAATGAAGCACACAATATTTGATAAAATATAATTACACCTAGACGTATACAAAGGCTCAGTATGGCGTGCGGCGGTCGGAACACCCTTTCATCCTTTGAAAGTCTGAGGACTATACATAGAACGGATGTGGTACACATGAAGTCTCCGTGAGAGACAGCACAGACCCTTTTTAGGAAGTAAATGTCTTTTTGTGCCGGGAGGCCTACTCTGAGTCTGGTTATAGACAGGAAGTATTCGTGCGCATGCGTGACGAAGGTGGGACCAATACAGAAGCTCGTCCCCATAAGTAACCCCACTGACATGTTCTTTATCATTCTGTGGCTGCTCTGCACATGGGGCTCAAATAGCGTTTTTATGTTTTGCGGAAGGCCCCGAGAATGTTTAAGCTGAAAGGTGTATTGGCAATAGTGACTACCCCACATGTATACAGCAAGGTACACTTCAAGGTACGGACATACTCGTTGCAACGAAGGATATATTATTTAGAAGCTAGGCAGTTTATACACTAGACTGTATTTAAAATGGTTTATAGCTTATTAAGGCAGGGCCAGATCCGGGGGGTCCTCACCCCTCCCCCTTTTCGTAGAGACTTAAACTTTACATTGAGAAATAATGGTGTGTATGTGCATGCGAATGCGTGATATTTTAGTACCTCATCAGTATGCAGACCCCGCCTTTAGTAATCATGTATCCGCTCCCTAAAGAGCCTTTCAGACGCATTGAAGAGGCAGAATATATAGGCCTACAGTACAAGTTTCTAATTAGTGCCTGGATTATCGCTGAGAGTCATGTGCTGCACCCTGTTTGCGATGAGAGGACTCTGCTCAACCAGACACCGGCTGTATACCCGTTTCTTTACAATCCCCAATGGCCGTTAGCAGTGGTTGCCTGAAATAGACGTCACCCACACCCGGTCTTGTGTGAAAAGCCTCCTAATTCAGGATTACCATGGCCATTGTTCACCTTTTACGCCCGCCATAATGGCAGGAGCGTGCCGCAGTGGCCCCCTAACGCCACAAAAAGTGAACGAATAAAAAAACTAGCCATTTGGAAATGGGAGCAGTGGTGGTGGTGGTTTGAGGGGGGGGGGGGGGCATCGATCGACGGAAATAAATAGTAAACGTTGATCCCCTTTGAGATCCTCACTCCTTAACGGAGGAAAAAGCCGGATCGGAATTCCGCGCTACTGTCACGTCTATTGAGGTTTTTGGTTTTGTTCTTCGTGCCTTGGGCTGTTTTTCTGGTAATAACAGGGCTTCCTTGGCCTAAACGGTTGGACTAAATGTCATCTGGGTACTACACAGTCACCCCAGGTCCTTTATCACCAGCCGGCAACCCAATTTATTTTCACTTTTGAAGTGAACCTACAGTCCCCTCTAACGCTGTGAAGCTGTATTTTGGTGACTAATGAAAACCCTCCAGGGGCAGTTAATGGCACAGAGTCAATTTACATACTTTCACAACATCACTCGCGTGTCTGCAGCCGCTTTTTCTAACACGGGAATGAGGTTCAGTTTTTAAATGATGTTGCGGTGTCCATCGTCCTGTCATTGTAGCACATGTTTTTACCCGGACAATATCGCTAGTTCGGTACAAGCACAATGGTGTAGTACTGACAATGCATCAAATTATATATGAATAAAAATGGAGAAGTGTTTTTGCAGCAAGCAATGTATCATTATAGTACTGTTATAGTACATTCAGATTAATGATTTTTACTTGTGATCATATTTCTTGTATCTTTTTTTATTTTTTTTTATAGAAACTCCTAGAGGCAATACTCCATCTTTTCGCTCGGGAATATTGAAAGTTATTTATAGAGCAACAGGAGCGATGGACTTTGATTTCAACGCGTTTTACGTTGATTGCAATAAGCGTTAACACCATGCCGAATCTCCCGCAGATTCTCTTTTTGCACAAAGTAATCTTTGAGTTCAATGTATACAAAGCAGTTTCGCAAATTATAGGCATGCACAGTTACGCTAATAACTGTATATCATTCCATCACAGGTGTGAGGATCCTCCTCTTCCTGTACCCTCTATGCCACAAGGAGAGTTCAGCACTCCCTTACGTAGCAAGTAACTTCTTTTGACTACATTTTGTTCCTTAACTGATCTTTTAGAAAGGATATTTGTATGAAAGCCTGTATTCCAAAGGAACTTATAAACTCTTTTAACATAACATAACACTTAACATAACATTTGAAATAGAAAAACCCCAAGTTGCCCGTCGCTAGTCGCCGGTAAAATCGCCTAGTGGGTATGGGGCTTAAGTGTCCCAAGAGGTCACTCTGAGTGTCTGATGTAAGCTATTTCTGGGACTGTACTGGTGTATAATATAAACTTCCACGTCGTAAACACCATGTGCCTGAGTCTGATATCATTTTCTTACTTGTTTTCAAAGTGAATATCAGGTGGCCGCAGAAACGTTTTACTTTACTTTACAGACTGCAGTATATGGAGTCCTGCCGTAAAGTAAAAACACTGTCATCCCGCAGTTGCCTGCGAACGAACTGGATAACAAATAAGAGCACAAAAAGAACTATGAACTTGTATGTGTATAATGCCTAGACCATGGTTTCATAGGATATATATATATATATATATATATATATATATATTGAATCAATAGGTTGTCCATGATCGCTACACGTCATGTTAGATTTAATAATTTTAAAAATGTGTTTTATCATACTGTTATTGTGTTTATCTTGTCACATTGATGACCTTTTGCATAATTGAAGTAGTGTATCAGCAGTTAAGGAATGCATGTATGATAACAGACAGGCTTCCGATATTCTTCACAGAATTGGAATCAATACCTAGCCCTTTATCAACATGACAACACCAGTTAAATATCATTAGAAATTCATTATTTTCGCGTTCAACATGCAACGAGAGGTAGTGTAATTAAACAACTTTACACAGTAGGTTTTAGGACAAACCTTGTGATGAAAATCCACATCTAACAATAGGGGCCCTCCAAGGAGGCTCCGTTTTGCGATATTCTCTTTACTGAACTCCCTAGACACGCCCTCCCCAGACCCATCCAAAAGTAGCCTATTAGTTTAGGGACGTCGCATAATACCAATGTAGCGCACTTTATCGTCCCCCATTAAGGCGCGTTATTGAATTGGCCGTTTGCTCCGCGGAGAGACATAACACTGTAACAGGACCCCACCCGACCCACTCCCACGTGTACACACAGTATAACAAGGTCCAAGTTTCCCATTCCGTTTCCCTTTTTTTGCAACAGAAAAGCGACCCGTCCACGTAATGGAAATATTGCGTTAAACGATGAGAGCGAATTCCCGGGAGAAGAAGTGGTAAAATAGATCTTTGGTTCTCGTTTTACTGAGACACAACAGGCATGGGGGGAAATCCCACTTTGGTAGTTTTTATTTTCGAGGAAGCCCTTTAGTGATGTTTGGGAATATCGTTCACGCTGCAAGTATCGGCGCAGAAAAAGTGATGGAGGACATGAGAGTGAGCTTTCGCCGTGCAGACTTTGAAAAGGGAGAGGACGTAGTTCTGGGGCCCTACCCTGATGAGACGCTACCAGCCCGACTGGGGCTCATCACACGCTGAATTACACAAGCGGAAGTGGAACTCTTCTGCCACGCCCCCTAGCTAATGACTCTGGCGGGCAGCAATTCTCCTTCGCAATCCACTTTCTGTCTACTTTAAACATTACCAGGAGTGAGTTTTGCAATTGCCAACTAGGGGGGCTAGGGGCCAAAGTCAATTCAGCAGTTTCAGTCCCCTGTGAGAAGTAGATTGTACAATTAGATGAGGTGGCGAGTCAAATGCCAAACACCTTAATTCGCCCCATTGATCTAACTAATACGTTCGGATTTTTTTTAGTTGCATAATTTGTTATGGCTAACATGCTGTGAATGGACTCGTGCAATGCTTACAAAGTGAGACCAAACACTTAACTGTGAAACAGTGAAAGTGGTATCAGCATAAAAATAACAATCTTAAATCGAGCTGCCCAGGAAAAATAAACAAACCACTTAAAATGAGATCCTTAAAAACCTCCTCCCCAAAGTGCCATTTGGGAACAGTGCGATCAGAGCATGGGTTAAGCAAAACAATTACATTTGGGCTCAGTATTTTTTATGTAGCTTTTCGTATTTGGACTGGATCAGCAAAACCGACCGATTAGGCGAAATAAGTTTTCGCCCACATGCCACTTCCATTAAGAGAAAGAGAGCACTTTGGCGAGTCCAACTCCCTATGGCATAAGGGAATCCAAAACCATCAAAAATAAGGAGAAATACCCAAAGGGGGTATCCTGTGTTCCTGCGGAGCAAGTGGGGTATGAAGTGAGCAATTGGGGCACTGGGGAAAAGTAAAAATACCCAATATAATCTTTCTGCATGGCTGTCCAGTACTGTGTGTGTAGCATTGTTTGGCTGACTGTTTTAACCTGAATATCAATGTCTGATAATGTTTGATGTACGCCATGATAGGACTGGGCAACTGGATAATCTAATTCTTTGATATTTGACTGTAGGAACAAGATAAGATTAGTTTTGAGAGGGTTTTAAACAAACTTCACCAAGCTAACACTATCTGTCATCGGCATTCTTATTGCACCAAATTTCTTGAGTAGATCTAAAATACATAAAGAAATACACATTGAAATACTATGACAAAAAAGATATGCTGCAGCATATGATTTTTCCAAAAATTTACCTCCATATAATAATACATTGACACGTTTATGAAATAACTAGACCATGTCATTGCTGCTTTATTAGGCCTTATTACAAAATAGGTTACTCCTCCCTACCAAAACCCTCTAGATCTCAGCCTCATCAGGAGAGTAACCTAAAGCACACGAGATGAACTAGGACGAGCTGGTCGCAGTCACCCAGGGTCCCAGAGCGGGTGAGGGTAGGGGCGGTTGGATGGCAGAGCACGAGTCTACTCACTCCTGTCTCATTTACCCGGAATCAATGATTCAAAACGCAATTGTTTCCTGCCGAACTCAGGCGGCTTGTCACCCGGGCCCGGGCCTGATCTCATTGGTGGCGTCGCGTGCCGCCAGGACCCAGTTCACACCGAGCAGCTCGCCGGGAGAAGGACCCACACTGAGCTGATTGTGAGAACTGGGCATGGCCACGTAACTAATGAAGTGGTCAATAATGGAATAGGACCTCGCAGTTGTGTCCATTGAGTCCTCATGTTCCTATTTACCATAAAATTGATATTTTTTCCAATCAATTTCTGGCAGAAATAGAATTTTGTTTCTTTAGCGGACCTTTCTCAATTCGGTTATAAAAGTTTAAATGCTCACCTTTTATTTGAAGTTGGCAATTTTGGTTACATGAGTTTAAGTGTTCACCATTCATTTAACGTTTGCAATTTCAGTTACATAAGTTATAATTAACCTTCCATCATTGGAGCACAGTCTGGATATCTTTTAAACTATGCAAACAAAATTAAAATTAAAACTTTGACACAGGTAAGTACTGTCCCAACAGTAGATCGATGCGTAGCTCGCAAGATAAAGGCTAAACCAAGAAGGTCCAGAGCTGTCCTCATGAGACCCGGGCCTCATAGTGGGCCGATATAAATACCAAGTCCCCTGGCCGGCCAGCTTCAGAGTGGACCTGGGACCCGGGTAACGGCGCTGTCCTACTTTGGCCTCAATTGCTCGGGGGCCGATCTGCTCACAGCGGAGGGAGTTGCTCAACCCTGAGGCCATTAGATGACTGTGGTCAGCGACCCTGGACCGCGGGGCTGGCCGCTCTTTGGTGGGGGGGGGGGGGGGGATACATAGCTCGGCCTGCATTCTACCGACCGTTATAAATTATGATGTATATACAGTTATATGATGTGATTCCAGAATTTATGGTATTATTAGGCCTAATAGGTTATGATTTATGGCATTTGAAAAGCATACCCGCATTATTAAAATATGGCTTACAACTTTCGTTTACAGTAAAATCATTAGTTGTAAGTTATAAGCCGTATCAAATTTCCAATAATGCGGGTAGGCATATTTACTGTTCAGATGCTTCAGAGAATGCTGTTGATAATGATTATTAGACCAGCAAGCCTTCATCTGCTCAGCTATACTATTGGTTTTGATCAAATCCCAATACTTTTTGAGTGGTTTCACAACCAAGCTCCGGGCCGCATTCCTAAAAAAGAAAATTGCGAGTGTTTAACTGTTTGCGAACTTGTAAGTATCTCATCTCGCAGGAAATTTGTGAAAGTATATGTAAAATGTAGAGGTCATTCCTAATGAAGTTTTCAATCGTATTTTTTTTTTAGTTTGCGATTTCATGACGTCATGAAATTGTAAATAGTTGGAAAAGAGGCTTGTAATCGTAAAATTACTGGAAAAGGGTGAAAATGCATTCCTAATGAACAATTTACACACAAAAAAAGAGCCGCAAGAGGGTTTTTTACGATTACAAGTTACACATGGTCAGAGGAGGTGTAAGTTCCAAGATGTGTGTAACTTTTTTTCCTTTTACAACTGAAACCTCATTTTCAGTGAATTAGTGTGTAACTTTGTGGCATTCCTAACATGGCGTTCCTCATGAATAGACGTCGACAACGCAGAAATACAGATCGATTAAGGATATATAGAGCTCGATTTAATCCTCTAACAGAATATACCGATTTAAGGTTCTCACAGATATATAGGTTAAACAAGGAGTGCATTCTATATCTTGCTGAGCAGTTGATGAGGCAAGGATTCAAGGGACCCTTACTTCAAGAACCAAACAAGCGTACTATATCTGCTGTTCTCACTGTAAGTATTATTTAATAATTTAAAACCGAAATTATATTTATTTATTATTTATTTTCATAATTATTATAATATGTATTAATAATTTTAGGTATGTTAATGTTTTTGTGATTTGACCTACATTGATATATATATATTTATTTATATTGTAGGTGTGCATTGGAGTTAGATTTCTAGCTACCGGGTCCATGTACAGAGACATTGGCCTTGCACATCATGTTGTCCCAAGTACAGTATGTCGCTGTGTTCGGAAAACTCTTGATATGCTTCTGGCAATCATGGACAAACACATGTTTGTTCCAATTGAAAGGTATTTATAGTGTTTATTACATTATCAGTACCATCACCATGTGTAAAAAAGTTATTCCCTTTGATATTTATAATATGGGCCTATATAGAACTATGATACCAATATATAATATAATGGTAATCCATTATTGATGTCATTTATGCCTTTTAAATAACTTTGATATTTTAATATATATTTTTTAGAGAGAAGTTGCTTGAGAATGCACAGGAATTCTATCGTATTGGTGGTTTTCCTGGAGCTGTTGGAGCAGTAGATGGTACACATATAGGTGTTAGACCGCCTGCTAATGATGCAAGAGCTTACAAAAATCGGAAGGCCAACTACAGCCTCAACGTGCAAGTCATGTGCGATCCTCATCTCATCTTTATGGATGTCGATGCTACTAGGCCAGGTAGTTGCCATGACAGTTACATATGGAGGAATAGCGTGATGGGCCAGTCTTTGCAGACGGTTAACTGCATTCACCCCTTCTATATTCTTGCAGACAGTGGGTAAGTTAATAGATATTAAAAAAACAAATACCATGAAATAATTAATTAACTAAAATAATGTATAATAATTTTATAATTTACTGTTACATTATATTATGAAATATATATTTGTATAATAACATAAATGGCATTTAAAAACAAAATTCTAATGTACATATATTCTTACATAGGTATCCATTGAGACCCTGGCTCATTACCCCATATTTGGATGATAGAAATGAGAGGAAAAAAAACTTCAATGCAGCACAACGGTCGTGTCGGAACTTAGTTGAGAGGGCCATAGGACTTCTTAAGATTCGATTTCGGTAAATAACAAATCAGAAACAGTTCTATGAATACAAAATTTATTTTTAATTTAACATTGATAATAATTTTCTTCACTTCATTTACTTCAATAACGTTCCAAAATCTCGATATATAGTATCTATGTTTAATGTAGTTGCTTTATGTTAATGCGACATCGTAGAGATCCTGACCGTTGATGCTTCCCCTGAAAAATAACAAAGAAACAATTATTACCTTATTTTATGATTATATACATAGGTGTTTGGATAAGACAGGGGGAGTTCTTCAGTCACCTCCACATACAGCAACGCACATCGTTTCAGCATGCATGGTTCTCCATAACATGGCTGTAAGGACAAGAATGGGACTAGACATCAACGAAGAAGATGATGATGAGCAGGGAAATGGTAATGACGACATCCGGCGCATTGTCAATGGGCAAGAATTTGTTCTCCCGGATCATGATGAAGATGAAAGGTACGAGCTCAATGATCCAGAAGCAGGTGATCGTCAGATGCACCGAGAGGGTCAACGTGTTCGAGATGCCATCCTGCGTGATTATTTCTGAAAGTAAGTGCTCAAAGTATTATCTAAACTTAAATGAAAATTTTTATAAATTTTACATACGGTGATGGTAATAGAACACCACATATATATATACATGATATCATACTTTACATATCACGGGAAGAGCAGCCTTCGAATTCGTCATCTTCTTGGTCTGCCATGGTGCCCACTGTCACATAGTGTTGCAGTTTCGGATCATAGGTAGGGTCCTCGTACATATTGGCTTCATCATCTTCTTCCTCTTCTTCATGTTCCACTTGGTCTTCACAGAACACATACTGTTGTGTTTCTATGTCATCTCCCATCTGAACCTGCACCTATAAAACATGAAAAATTAGAGAACGATTAAAGTTAGTGAGTTAAAATAATAATATGTTATTATATTAAAATTAATAGTAAAAGTAAAGAAATTACCTGAGCATTTGGATGAACACCACTGTCATTTTCAGGTTCTTCTTCTTGTGTCCTTCGTGACAGCTCCTGTCCCTCCTCATCATTTTCCTGCTGGTTGTCTTGGTTCATGTCATGTACATTTTCATGAAGTTCTTCTTGCATTTGTTTTTTGGCTTTTTTTCCTTCTTTGATTTTGTACCTCATGTATTGAGCAACAGCTTCCCATTCTATGACTCCTTTTTCAAGATTCACTGCCATCATTTCGCAGGCTGTAGCAATTCTGTCAGAGTTTTTAATCAAATCGGACATCATTTCATGTGATGGTAGTTTCATCGTAGCTTCAGCTATATTTTTGGCATGCTCATTCATCTTCACCAAAGTGATGCTGATTCCCTCTTGTATGTCAGCGTACTTTGCATCAATATCTTCTTTGGAAGTAGAAGGTGTAACCTTCTGCTTTTTGAACATGGTAGGTGTGCATAAATCTGAAGATGAGTTTGATGCACAATCATCACCTACAGGTCTTTTCTTTGGAGGAGTGAAGTACTTGTGGAGACTGTCAGTTGGCTTACTAGGACAGCTGGTGTTTTTTGAAGTGGGAGTTTTGCAACTGCTTGTTTTACCTAATCCCTTGCCTTTGGCACTGGTTTCAGGGAGTGTATCTTTCCTTGGAGTTACCCTTGTTGTTGTTGTTGGTAGTGATGTGGATGTCAGAGTGGTCTGTTTTGACTTTGGGGTATATTGTTTCCTTGTCAAAGTCACTTCTCCCTTCGATAAGGGACTGATACTTGTACGAGATGGAATGAAGGTGGTGAGGCAAGGTGAATCTGGGAATCCCGAATCATCTAAAAAAGCAAGTATAATTAATTAAATCAAGCGTAATGAACATAGAGGTACCATCACCGTATGTAAAATTACTATCGTAATGTAATAGTTATGTATTTGTATTCATAAAGTAAATAATCAAATTCAATGTGTCTTTCAGTGAAATAACTTTTTGAATTCGAAATACCAAATTGCTTGTCCAATTCATCCAAGTCTGTGGCATCTTCTGGAACGTACAAAATAAATAAAATTAGTGATTTAACAATAACTTAGTGCAACATAATTATTATTTTGAAATATATGCAATAACACATCCATAAAATTAGGTTTCTACTAACGAATGCACTTACCATTTTCAGAGCTCACACAAATTGTATCTGCGTTGTCTGGTGACCAAGTGAACCTGTAGGTTTTCATTAGTGGCTGTTGAGACGGACCAATGACTTCAAGTGAGTCGTCACAGGGATCAATTGGAAGTGAGACCACAGGCTTTGGTGACACTTGCTCATTCACCACTGGAGATGCTATCAAATGGGATGTAGAAGGACTGACAGATGTGTTGCTTGTTAGTTGCTTAGCAGACCCTGCAGCAGCTGCTGGAGAAGATGTACTTGGTTTACCCTTCTTCAATTTCAAACTTCTCTTTTCTGCGCTCTTGACCATGGCTATAAAATAATGTATCATAATTAATAAAAAATAAAGAAGTTTTCGAAGTGAACTGTTAGTTACCTTAATCATAATCTTACATAGTAGATGCGTCTTTCTTTTTTGTACTACAAAATTAAAATAACAGAATAATATTCTATTAAATACATATTATCTTAATCCGTTTAATAACAGCTACTGCAAGTGAATTATAGTAACCATATGATTTATTGTATTATTAAATACCTGTTATCATATGTTGAGCTGATTTACTTGAATTTTCAATTCCTTGTAACTGTGAAGAGGGCACTAAGCCTAATGCTAACTCCTCAGCTTTGTCAAGATGTACACGGCAAGGTGACCCACCACCTGTTCTGCTGGCATGTACCTGTATAGCAGCGTACTAGAAAAATTAAAAAAAAAAAAAAAAAAAAATACTTATGGCAATAACAACAATAATTGACAATTTGAAGTGCATCACCGTATGTAAAAAGTGTTGGTGCTGCCATCTGTAGGCTTTTAAGTGCATAATGTAAAATACGCATACGCCATCTAGCGGTTAGTTCGTCAAGATGTCCGATAACGAAGAAATCATGGAAGGTGAACCTGGATCTTGGGACGTAAGTTTAAACCAATATTATCGAGTGTCATTCATTAAATCGTTGGTTTTACGATAGTTTAGATACTGGAGATGCAACATAATTACTTCATTACATTCACATTCAATTATTTTGATCGTCTTAACATGTATAAAGTTGTCGTCACTGTGAACGATAATAGAGGAAACTAAGCATTCCGGTGTCTATCTGTTGCACTCAGACATGTCTAATGCATTTTATTTTTGTAATTCAGAGATCTGAAGAGGTCGCAGCGTATAACCAATACATGAGGAATATCAGGGCTGAATATCGAACAAATCCTGGTTACAATCGTCTGATGGCAGATAAACAACAAGAATATCGGAAAACACACAGTAGTATTCCCATTGATGTATGTGAAGAATGGTGGTTTCATCACCGATTGCGGAAATGTGGAAACTCTCAGAAGTACCGTGACCGATTGAGTAAGTTCTTAACATTTCATTGAATATGTCAATCTATCTATATATTTTTAAGTGATACTTATCAATAGACTTTAAAAAAAAAAATATTACATACGGTGATGGCCATGCTAAGTAACATGTCAGTTACAGTAACTTCATGTAACTACTATTGTTCTACATTTTCAATGACATTACATACGGTGATGGGCTTGTTTTAAGTATTTTAAATAATTTGAGTAACTCAAATTATAGGGTAAATTACCATAAGTTCGTATGTGCTTTTATATGTATTATTTAATATAATTCTTATAATTACAGAAGCTAAAGGCATCAAAATACAAAGGAAACCCAGAAAGAAGAAGAATAAAGTAGCCACCGATACGTCCGACACCAGTACCCTCAACACCAACACTACTGAGGATGAACAACAAGATCAGTGAGTGTCACAAAAAATTAATTAAGGCATGTATTTGAACAATATTAATTCCGAAAAACACACTTCGTACATCAACAGTTATCTTTCTAAATAACCATTTATTTCTTTTTCAAACACTTCACATTTTAATTGTTCTAATAAGTTGTTGTCTATTGGCATTTCTTGTAACTGGTTCTCTCTTATTTATCTATTATTTTTTAACAGGATATCCAATAACAGTGACATTCAGAAGCTGGAACGTCAGGCAAGGTATGAACGCCGTGCCAATCGACTTACATCACCTAATGACTTGAACAAAGAAAAGGCCGCACCACAGTGTAATGAGACAGAGGATGGGGTGGATTCTAATGACTCCACTCCATGTGATGAGGCTATGGACCTACAGCCTGTACGACAGTGTAATGAGACAGAGGGAGGGGTGGATTCTAATGACTCCACTCCATGTGATGAGGCTAAGGACCTACAGCCTGTACCCGAGTGTAGTCCGACAGAGGGAGGGGTGGATTCTAATGACACAACTCCATGTGATGAGGCTATGGACGTACAGCCTGTACCCGAGTGTAATGAGACAGAGGGAGGGTTGGATTCTAATGACTCCACTCCATGTGATGAGGCTAAGGACCTACAGCCTGTACCCGAGTGTATTCCGACAGAGGGAGGGTTGGATTCTAATGACACAACTCCATGTGATGAGGCTAAGGACCTACAGCCTGTACCCGAGTGTAGTCCGACAGAGGGAGGGGTGGATTCTAATGGCTCCACTCCATGTGATGAGGCTATGGACGTACAGCCTCTACCAGAGTGTAATGAGACCGAGGGAGGGGTGGATTCTACAGTGAAAAATGATTGTGAACAAACTACTGATGTCCAGGCCATTTCTGAGCCTTTGGGTGTTGTGAAAAAAAAAAAAAAAGGGTCAAACCAAACAATGAATGGACCCTCCCAGCCACCATGTACACGTTCTCATTCTCTGAAAGAACCTACACCTTCAACAAGTGGTTTGGGAAATGTTTGTAAGAACACGAAAGGAACGACAAAATGTAGTTCAAAGAAAACATTACCTCCCGGACCTTTAACATCCGCCGAAAGAAAGGAAATGCGTCTTCAAAAAAATAAAAAGAAGGAGTCCGGAAATGGACCAAATAAAAGACAGACAAAGGGCAAGAATAAAGAAACAGTAGATGACATAGACAAAGACAAGGTATCTGTAAAAGGGAAAGGGAAGGGGAAGGGAAAAAGCAGTAAAGCCAAAGTTGAGGAAAATACTGAAGGCAAAAGAAACTGGTTCAAGACCTCAGACGTATTCAATTTCTTTGCAAAAGCGCAGCAACTGAGAATGATCGGGGAGATTCTTCCTTTAGATTAGAAGAGAAACCCTTCACAGATTTCTAGTTAGTCGTCCAATATGCAAGACGTTAACCAAGAGAATGTAAGTAAATGTTCAGTACATAAATACTATTAAATTATTAGTTGTAAGCTGCACCATTTTTTTACATACGGTGATGGATCCATGTTATACATGTGAAAGTTGGAAGCATCACCATATGTAACTTTAAAAATCAAAGGGTATTGAAATTAACATAACTGGTACATTGGTATTTGTATGCCGAATTCACATATTCAGAAAGAATCTATGTAAGAAAGGGTGATGTTATTTACCTTTTTTTTCGCTGTTTGCGTAATATAGTGTAACTGCTTGTGAGTTTTGAACTGGGTACGTTCGATGTATTCTTTATCCGGATCAGTATGAGAAGCGTTCACAAGGACTGAAAAGTATGACAAAGAATCCTAAAGTATGTTTCCAAGAACTTATAACATTATATGTAAGTATATATTCCAGAGGTAACTTGAATTTAATGTTCTCAATAATGTTTCAATAAAAATGTTTGAAGAACACATATCTGTATATTTTTTCTATCGATATAGTAATATGCTGTCATAAATAATAATACAAATACCAGTAATATCGGCCCATGCGTCGTCTCTCTTTTTTAGACTTTGTCCATATTTCAGCCTGCCTAGAACTATGCTCTCTCGATCAATTACACCATTCATGAGTGCAAGTTTTTCTTCAGGAAACCAATTCGGGTCTCTCGATGTGCCCTTTAGAAAAGTAGTAAAGTATAATTAAGAAAAATACAAAGTATAAAAAATATCTGTAGTAATTTGTTGAAACAAAGCGAAATAGTCTAAAATATAATAAATAGAAAATTAGATATACCTTACTCCCTCCGTCCGAATCCTCCAAGTCTGACATTTCCACAGGTTGCGATCGGGTACGCATTTCGACTACAACTAGAGGTACTATAGATCTACGAGTATATTTAAACGTGCCGTCACGGTTGATTGAGCCCCCAAAAATGCAAGCTTGCACTTTCTCTAAATTACATACGGTCACGTGTGTAGTTGTAGTTAATTTTGGCGCCAACCTTTGTTTTTTTGGCTTTCTCGTGTCTTTTACATTGAATATTACATAAAGAGTAACATCGGGGGTTTCCTTGATATAAATTATAGTATATATACTGATATAGATATATATGAATTCTAATTTCATCCCATAAATTAATTTTTCAATTATTTTCGTTGACACAAGCACTGTACGACTTATGTAAGATAGTTACAACTGACTTACAACCGAGATGTTGATGACTCGCATAATTACCTGCCACTTTAGGAATGCCACTTCAAAATTTACAACTCACGTACACTTGCTCCGCACTCTTAGTCGTAACATTTAAACGAATCGTTCAATTATTTTAGGAATGCGGCCCCGGTCATGAATAAACAATGCAGTTCCGGTTTCTCGTGCTTGGGTGCGTATGCATACAAATAGGTGTAGAATGCCTTTCCGAATTTCTCATAGGCAATGTTGTTAAATTTGTCCCCACTTCATCTGAGCTTACACTAGCAACTTGAGAAGTTTTTAGTGAACATGTGCTGGTGTAACACAGCCTGTTCTGGTGGGTGGGGAATCCTGGTGTGGCGGTAGGTAAGGCAGCCCCACTCCCGGGACCCCCGTCGGAGGTCGTTGTGCTTCGATCCATGCCGGGAATCCTCCGCCAGGGGGAGCCACCGTCCGCCGGGAGGGGGCGCCACCCGCCGTCCGCTGATTGCCGTCAGCAGGGCTGTCCTGGGGGCTGTCCTGCCGAGTACCAGCAGACCTAATCTAATTGGATAGGGAAGGTATACTCTGTCGGACCTACATACATCACCGCATGAGGCAAAGGGTAAAAAAATATTCTTTTGGTCAATTTTAATCAACCCCTACCGAATTTCCATTTAAAAGCCGATATTGATTTGGATAAACCAAAATTCACATATCGACAAAACCTTCCCGCTTCCTCTATTTTGGATAACCGAAACGTTTTTTTTGGGATGTTTATTAAGTAGCCCAAGGCACTCCCCCCTTCGGATGGGATGTTGTTCGTATGCATGGCGCGCCTGGAGCAGGTCGGTGGCCAATAATTTAATCAGGCTACTGGCGTCACAGTTGCCATCCGGCAACGACTTAAGTGTGACTGCCAAGACGATTTCCACGTTGTGTGGGTGTGTCGTCACCCAGGGACATCCCCGGGTATTAGTATTTTGCCGCCGCCCGGTAATGGAAAGAGACGGCGACTTTTATGCCGGTGGCTGCAGTAGGATTAGTGTGACTTGATCTAACCGTTGGCCGGTGTTCTTATGTCATTAGAGCAAAGGGGCTTCTGCCTTAAGGGGGGTTTACACAGGCCGATAAAATCCTTACGATAGGTCCCTTAGGTTAGCCTTACGATAATCCCGATAACCTTACGACAATCCCGATAACCTTACGATAATTCCGACGACGTTATCGGCCTGTGTAAACCCAATTTATCGTAAGGAAATCATTGTCTTAAGGCTGTCATAAGCCTTACGATAATTATCGGGAACAATTCCTTCAGATAATGCAAATTTCAGACGTGTTTGAAATTTTTTGGAAAAAGCTTAGGTGAATGACCTTACGATAATGAAATTGGCCTTACGATAATGAAAACACTTGTCTTAAGGCTGTCTATCGGTCTGTGTAAACCCCCCCTGCCTGAATATTCTTATACAAATGTATTAGATACTTTCTTTGTCGTAAGCATTCTGTTAAGGATGATGGTTTTATTATCTTAAGGATATTGTCGGGTTGTGTAAACTCTTCATGGCCATAGTCCTTACGACAATTCTTACAGATAGCCTACGATAGTGACCTATATAATACATTTTTTCCTTACGATAATTCATTAACGTAAGGTTAACATAAGGGAATTTTCGTAAGGACCCGTTGACGGCCTGTGTAAACCCGCCTTTAAGGGGGGTTTACACAAGCCGTCAAAAAACCTACGATAGGTCCACGACAGCCATTATCCTAAGCCCTACGACAATCCCGATAGCCATACGATAATCCCGACGACGTTATCGGCCTGTGTAAACCCAATTTATCGTAGGGGAATCATTGTCTTAAGGCTGTCGTAACCCATACGATAATGATCGGGAACAATTCCTTAAGATCAAGAAAATTTCAGACGTGTTTGAAATTTTTGTGAAAATCCTTAAGATAATTGCCTTACGACAATAATAATTGGCTTACGATAATGAAGTTTCTTGTCCTAAGAGCCTCTGTCGGCCTGTGTAAACCCCCCCTGCCTGAATATTCTTATACAAATGTATTAGATACTTTCTTTGTCGTAAACCTTCTGTTCAGGATGATGGTTTTATTATATTAAGGATATTGTCGGGTTGTGTAAACCCTTCATGACCATAGTCCTTACGACAATTGTTAAGATAGCCTACGATAGTGACCTATAAATGACCTTTTTTTGGCTTAAGACAGACCATTAACGTAAGGTTAACGTAAGGGAATTTTCGTAAGGACCCGTTGACGGCCTGTGTAAACCCGCCTTGAATTTGGGTTGGCGCGGAAGGTAAGCATTACCACTGTAATATACTTACCCGAAGAATAGAGCCAAAATACATGCTGTCGTAAGGGATGTAATTCCCTGAATTTAATATAGAACAATATGCTGCTAATCTTCAATGAATAGCACACATTTATCTGCTGAGAAAATGTTAGGCATCCCATTCCTACTTAACATGCTGATATTATATAAATCTATGAATATTGCATGCAACATTCATCATTTACCTGAACTTTATTATAAAGTTTTCCTTGTTTGGCAAGAAGGAAAACGGTATGAGACCTATATTTTGTTAAGACAGACCCGGGGCTTCCTATGGAGAGGGGTAAGTTATGATTTACCATCTACCTAATCCCTACCTAAAAGCGCCATGGGGCCCTTTCTCTGCTACGACGGACTACTCGCCTCGTGTGGAAAAGGATACGTTATTATTTATCATCTGACCCTGTTTGCAAAATTCTTACTTTGATAAGAAAGAAAAACACCATGGGACCTATATTATGTTTGGCGGACCCTAAAGCCCCGCACGGAAAGGAGGAGAGTTATAGCTTGGAGATGACCGCTGGGACAGGGTCACGGGCTTTACAACAAACGATAGTCGATATTTTCTGTGAGTCCCATCATTTTGTAAGAGGCACGATTCTGCAAGCTTGGCTGCACCCATGAAGCCCACATAGATGGATGGTTCGGGGACATAGCGAAGGACCCGGGCCGCCTCCTCTGTATATGACACAGAGAGGGGGTGGCCTTACTGCTTGGTGGAGCAAGTCCTTCAGCCATAGATCCGCCCAGTATCAGCCCGTCAGTGGAGGAGGGAGACTACCATGTTTCCCATTAGTTTCCCAATACTTGCCTTTATCCCTGCTTTCCCTGGAGACCCTGGGGCCGGGTTACAAATCCGTCCAACTGCTAGAGTTCACCAAGTGCGGTTTACTTGCGCTACCATCAGTGATTCTATAAACGCAGGGATCACCACGACCATCTCCTAACCCACCCCGACCAACCTACCCCAACCACCCGCCCTCTCCTCACCCACCCCCACCACCCCCACCATCCCTACCCGCACCGCCCGCCCTCCGGGTGCCACATCAAATCTATTTTCCGGCCGTCCCTGGCAGTTCAGGGACTCCGCACTTGGGCAGGCACGGTATCTGGACGCGCCAGTTGCATAGGAAATCTAATAAAATTCTAAACCACGTACTTATTATTGGCTCGTTGTAAATCACAACGTGCCACGCGTCAAACGCTGGCGAGCATTAGGCTTTAATCAAGGAACAGACTTCTTCCATTATCACATTAGTTAACGCGAACTTCACTCGGCGGCACGCATATTTTCTCGTGTCTAGCAAGCGTCGCCGTCCTGTTAAATGAAGTGATGGAATTCATGTCAGGAATGAACAAGGCGTTGGCAAATTTCTAAGCTCATTTTTTGCCATAAATGACTGGAATATTGAATGCGTGGTTGCTCATGTTTAATGTCCAACCTTCATTTATCAAAGCATTGGGCACCGTTATGCACTTTTCTTATACCCAAAGCAATGATTCCCTGACCGCATTCCTCATCTAAAATTCTATATCAAAGAGTTGTGATGGCAGAGGAGGCGTCGACTTTGCTATAAAAAAGAGTAGTCATCGGCCAAGCTTAGAATACTAAAATGTGTTATTATAGAGGTTTTGTGGCCACAAGAGTTCTGTTTGTAATCATTGAGATCGGCGTATCTGGTGAATGTAATTCGACATTCCACTGGAAATGGTCCTTTAGTGAAATTACCATATTGCTATTTCAAATTGCAATCGGGCCAAATGTTAGAATTTCAGCTTGGGACCACACCCCCGACCGGATATGATACAGCGGTTTCCCGCTAGGTGTTTGTGGGAGGACGTCACGTGATAACATCGATCGATTCTTATTGGCTGCCGTGGCTTGATCGTTCGGAAAATGCTCTTATCTTGTCAGGCCCAGACGGCTGCCTAAAAGCCCTGGTGAAAACAAGCAGGAAGTTGTTTTTTCCAGCATAGACCCCCAAGGCGGTATGTAACACATGATCCCATTGGATGTTTAGCGGTATTTCCTTTGGCTCAATAGGAGAATCCGATTGGATAATGCATGGGGAGGCTGGAAAGGTCATACTGCTTGAGGGACATGGTGTATGAGTCGCCGGGAGATGGGAGGTAGAGCCTCCAGGGTTCACACCACACTCAGCGCATCACATATAGCTCTCGGCGAAAGGTCAAACCCGAACAGAGAGAGATCCGTTCGTATGATCCGGGAAAGGGGACCATTAGATCTCTTTTTTACAAGACAAAGATACTAGACGTTATAAACCAATAACGTCCTTTATATTATTACATTTCCACCATCACCTCAATTACCTTTTTAGCATTTTACATTACAGAGTATCGTAGGACCAAAGCAGCTGCAGGGTCTTTCTATTGCGCTTACAGGCAGTGATAACTATACACATTATCATCTATATTCTCACCAATCAAAGATCATAGTGGAGTAGTTATACCGAGTTAAATCAGTGTTGTCAGGAGAGGGCCTGTTACACAGGTTCCCCCCACATAGAATGCGATAACCCCACCATAACCTGATCACAACTGGGACACGTCCAAAATAATACAATTAACACCTTAGTAATTACGAAAGCTGTACGCTAATGCGTTGCATAACATCTCATTAGCAATACTTTAAATCAGGTAACAGCTATGTATATATTCAAACCATGTTGATTAGCTCTGCCACCTTTAGGTAAGAAATATGGATGTATATGGATGGATGGATGGAGGGATACATGTATGCAAACTGTTACCGGCAGCTTCAACGTACATTAATGTAATTTCATTCCAAGGCTCGTATTTATATTAGACTATTTCAGATCGTCCGATTAAGACTATTTGATATCATCCACTGATATCTCAAATACATGTAAAACCCAAATTACTATCGCCTATGGCGTACATACGCAATCCGTTAGACTATTTTGATTTCTTATTTAACGACGGTTTCATCGGGCCTTCAGAGGTTGTAAATTCACCCACGCCATATGGAAATGTTGCCACAGAGTATAAGTCATTATTCAACTGAAATAAGCGCACCATATTCGTAGTATATATAACAACAGTGGGAAGATTTATGTTACTCATGAACGGAGTTCTGATGGACCTTTTTGACGAACCTCTCCGTTGAGAAATTATGCTGAAATCACCAAACTGCATGAGCGCACCCTATTCGTAGTATATGACAACAGTGGGAAGATTTATGTCACTCATAAACGGAATTCTGATGGACCTTTTTGGCGGACCTCTCCGTTGAGAAATTATGCTGAAATCACCAAACTGCATGTATCGAATGGCTTCAACTGCCAGTTGTACTCCCATCAAAAGGTGGACTTCATTTCGGAATGACAATTACGTGCCGCATAATTGTTGGCCTGAGTTCAACATTGTCCGTCCAAAACCCCGGCCGGCATGTTCGTTTCTCGTTAAGAAGCCCTTCCCGTTTGATCGTGATCCACCTTTACAACAATGCGAACCACATCAGATTTCTGAAGGCGCGGGTCAGGGAAATGCGTGCCGGCATTCAAGGTGAAGCTTAACCCGGGCGGCAAGGATTCAATAAATAACCCCTAAAAAGGACTTTACCCGTGAGCGCTGTGCCCCCCGGCTGGATTTAATCAGATTTCTGCTCGGATTAATTACTGAATCAATCGGGCCTGGCGGAAGGAGCGGCGGAGTAAAATGGCAGGTTGTGGCTTCCGGCCCTTCCTCCTCCCCTGCCTACCCACCCCGACATCATCCGTCCCGCCCCCCTCCGCCCACTGTCTCCTGGAGGACGTGCCCTGTCTCCCCCATATCCATCACCTGGTGGGCCCCCTCCTGGGTCTATGGGAAGGGGTCCAGGGTAGTTACTTGGTCCAAAATAAAGATCTTATACATATCTATGGTCCGAAGAACTACGGTCTGCATAGTTCCTCTTTTGCAGTGGCTTCGAAGTCGCATTTATAGTAACTGTAATCCCACTGTATGAGGGGTATGTCAATTTGTCATTTGGAGAAGTTACCAATGAGTCTAAAGTGGCGGGTATCGAACTGGAACCTGGTAGCGGCGCAGCCAGGGGATTCTTGGGTTTATGGAACCCCCTATTATTTCCAAATATGTAAGCAAGTATATGAGCAAATTTATGAAATCTAGAATGGATTTCACTTTTACTGGGCTGGACGCTCCTCCATTTTACTAGGTACCCCATTTAAAGTCAAGGCTGGCTACACCCTGTATCTGGTATAGAAACAAAGAATTATTTCTTGTTGGAACCAACCTTCATAGGGTGATCCCCTCCTTCCCCTCTCCCAGCACACAATGGAAGGGATGGTCGCAGGGGAAGCAGCCTATGAAAGATATATTGCGGGTTGGGGAGTGGGGTATCATTCAGAGACTCGCTGGAGCGCCTGACAGCAGGGGGGCTTCTGACAGATTACTCCAGGGTCCCCCTGCTCCCTGGAGCCTCCATGGGGATGGGGGCGCTGACTGTATTGTCCCTAATCAGAGGTGTTCTGTATGGTGATAGGGTCCTGAATGATGGGTGTAATATCAAAAACCAGAAGTTATTGAGCGCACAATACATATATATGCATATTAAGCAGTTTTGTCATTCCAGGTGGCTGCACCTCGTCACTACGGGTAGGTCTCTGTGATGTGCCCAGCGATAGTGTGTAAATCAGATGTGACGCGGAGTGGAGAGGGCCGAGTGGGGACATACAAGCCTCTCCACAAAGAACATTTCAGAATGATTTCCTAAAGCTAAAGTAGTGAACACTGTTTAATGTTTAGGAAAACAATGAGGACAAGAAATACTTTCTGGGCCTTAGGGTGCCAACATTAGGTTATCAGTGTCCCACTCCAGGAACCTTCTCTGCAGCCGGTTCTCGGCGAGGTTTACCAATAGTCTATGGCTGATCCCCAATGTTCATAAGAGTTACTCTCTCCCGCCGTCCTCATATCTCTCATATAATAATATCCACACCGTCACCTCTTTAGGAATGACATTTTCATATTTAGAAACAGAAGTAAACATACTAGGCAAAAAGAAGGTATTCATTCAATTATTTCATTCTCATTAGCTTGTCCATGGGAAACCAACACAAATTCATTGGCGGGCAGACACAAATGTAAATTTTCGAGGAGTAGCTCTCCGCGTCCAGAAATCCCCGAGGGGACAGACACGGGGCACGGACCCTATCTGACAGCCCTGATAAGAGGTGTCTGGTAGCCACACCTTGAGGCCAGATAAGCCAAGGGCAAATATGACATCCACCACCCCAGGGCTTCATCCAGAGAGACACAATATGCCGGATATTAATTCCTTATCGGCCGTATCAGTGATCATTTCCCTCAAGCAGGGAGGACGAGAATAGTGATATTGAATGTAAATCCTGTCATGATGAGTGATGATAAGGAAATTCATTAGCTTTCAATAGAAAATAATTATTAAGAAATATGTTCTGGAGCCAGACGTGCTATGTTTCATTTGGGAGAGAATAGACGTTTCACCAATTTACACCACGTAATAATCACTTTTTCCGTGCTAATCCCCACGAAGGCAGTATATAAATTAGCCAGCAAATCAGCATATATTTCAAGTTTCTGAAAGTGCATCAGCAGCACTAGCAGTACCTACAGTTTTCCCTCTTAAGGATAGATGGTTTACAGTATTTTGGAGTCCTGTAGGATAGTTTGGACTGATTTTGTCAACAACACAGGAAAAACTATAGATCATGCACGCATATTTGAGATATAACTATCTGTATTGATTGAATTTTCAATCCAATTGTTGAAATATTTAATACAAATGCGAAATGAAAGAATAATCAGTATTTAGAATCACATTTATACCACAATTATCGACATTCATTGTATTTAAGCCTTGTGACTTGTCGCCATATTTGCCAGCATGCATCATGATCTAGGGTAGTCTGTTGGAAAATCAGTGAAAAACAAAGGGTCGTATCTTGCAAAAACTTGAGCTGCAGGGCATAGTAATCTTATGTCAATAGTGGCAGAGGTAGCTATATTTTCAACACAGAATGGAATTTTGTTATACTGAAATGTATTACTACTGATATAAGCTACCCTTAGTAGGGAGAACTCTAGCTAGACTAAGAGGAGCCCCAGCAGAGACGGTCTACCAGGCCTGCTGGAGATCCCGGGCCCCCTCGGTCGGGGGGAGATAAGTACTGATCAGGGCCAAGAAAGGGCCCCCATCTCCCCGAGCAGGGCCTAAAAAGGTGCCTGCCTCTATCAGCGGCCGCCCGACCGTCTCCCGCCCGCCGCTATCTCTAGACCGCACAACGTGAGGCCGACAGCCTCCGTCTAGGGGGTGTTACACAACGGTGGGTCGAAGCCACAAGCCGGGAAGTCCCTCCCAGGTTTTTGTATGGCAGGATAACCTGTTTGATCTCAAAACCTGAGGGATGATGCTGAAGGACGGGCTAGCTTCGATATGAACTTAACAATGATAATGCAGCAATCTTTAGCCAAGATAGTTGAACTCTCAAAACTTGCATCTTAACATTGCTACAAAAGGGTTGATTTCAACCATGTGTGGAGTGTGGAGGCAGCTGGCTATCTCCCTTCTGTATTGCAGGATATCTTAAAATGGGAATGATGATGCCGAAGCACAAACTAGACCTAAAGATAATGGCAATATACTTGATATTAGCAGTTAATGGGCAAAGCAGGGGCGGATCCAGGGGGAGGGGTCCGGGGGTCCTAAATCCCCCACCTTTTGGTGGACCCCTAAACTACAAAAAGAGGGGAAAATATCGCGTGCATGCCTGCAAATGTATGCCATTTTAGTACTCAGCCTATAATGCTGACCCCTCTTTCGGAAATGCTGTAATCGCCCCTGCAAAGCTTTTTTTAAAAAAAATATTATTTATACTGTAACAAGATCAAATCGAATCTGGTCTTCCTCTTGCGTACAGTTTAGAGACCAACACAATATTAGACATAAAATCACAATTAAATTGGATGATAACAAAATTACCTCAAGTTATCATAAGTGATATTGTTAGTTAATGAGCGAGTTTTAGTAATGAGAAAATATCACATCATACACTTTCTAAAGTTATGCCTATATTGCAGTGTATAACATAGCAGACCGGTAGGAGTAAAAAGAGTTGCCTGTCCATGATTGATGCCCTGGTCGTAACATGTGCACTCCTGGTTTCTACCTAAACCCCACGGTATAAACGGCGTGGACGGACTGATTTAGTGCCGGTTGCACGCTAATTGTGAGCCCATTTAAAGCCCGTCTGGTATGGCGGCAACGGCCCGTGGCAAGCGGAGGCTAATACGGGCCAATCAGGGCCCTCCTCTAACGTCACGTGATGAGGCAGGAGGAGCTCTCGTTATCATATTGTCCTATCTAAAGAAGGCCAACACATCCCGAGGCAGCTGGTTCCTGTGTTTTTGGTTTAGCTCGGGCTAATCGTAGTTTTCTAGACAACATGAATCAATTCCCAATTGATGTTTGAGATGCATTAGTAATAAGGCAATAGCTGAACTTCAAGTTGAAGCTCTCTTTAAAAAAAAAACTATATTGCCAGAGGGTTCTGCGATGGAAGATCAATGCAGTACGATAGCAATTTTCATTTTCATTTTATTTTCAACACTTTGCCTTGACGAGCATGCGATTCACGAATACCCTCATTACCAACCTTGTCAGAGACACATGGACGATCTTCTTTTTTCACATGGTTAATTTGCTACCATCGACGATGAAGACTTTTAACAAGAGCCAATTGCATGGTGCTAAAATACATTTCCTACATCTTTTGGTTTCCTTGATACTTTCTTTTAAAGGCACAGGACTATCATAATCGTTTAAATGTTCAGAAATAGTCCGCACATTTTAGAGCCAACACTGTGTTTTAGTATAGTGTACTCACTGGAAGATTACAACTAATGTTTTATCGATTAAACTGGACACGAATTTGATGCAATTTTTAGATATATCATTTGTGTGTTATGAAGTGGGGAAGATTATTTCTGTAGTTACCGAATTTAGAAAGGCATATTGAATCATTCGTCAGAAAGTATTGCTCAATCATTCCGCATCAACCTATGTATAGTTGATGTAGGCCTATATTCAATGAATACCGTATCCACCCTGTGTTATTAAAGTGGATTCCTTTCAAGGGAGAATTAATCAAAATATCATTTTACCCTGCAACATTCACTTCCAACAATCTAGATAGGTATTGTATGACGTGACATGGGAGTTTTGATGGACTTCACACAAAGGCATAAAGTGACGACTCATTTCATTGTTGTACTTAATACGAATAGAATTTACACATATAACCGTCTCTGTTGTTGGATAAACTCTCTTGTAAAAAATGATGTCATAGAGGCAACCGCGTTAAATAGATTACACAGAGGTGTAAACTATGGAGACAACAGATGCATTGGTGTGAAATTATTCTACATGTGTCGCTTTCATCGACATGCTGAATGTAACGATATAGAGGCCTAGTTACTGCTTACACAATCGGGGCAGGTGAAACTCATACCCCTCCCTTTTATATAACCTGATAACCGGAACGTTTACAAGGAATCCGAAGTAACCCTTTTTTCTTTTATGTCATTCTCTTTACCATGTTCAAATGGTTAAGTATAATAACTGCTTTAGACTGTCTAAGGGTCACTGCTTTATAGGTAGGCGGGTAATCAAAAAAGGATGACGGTTTGATTTGTATTATAACCTCGATGAATCATTTTCCGTTACATTTATATCCTAATTTTATAATTATATCGTAAAATAAGCACGGCCTCTTCTTACTAATTAGAAAAGTGCATGACACAGCGTCAAATTATCCGGATCCAAGACAGGGAATGGGAGTTACCTTATCTAATAATAATCAAACCTTACATTATCATTAGATTACAATAAGATGATTGGAAAGGGGTTTGCCGTTACGTATCACCGCAGCTTTGGATACGACAGACCTGTGCTCATCAACTAACAGGTAATGGGACAAGGTCCACATTGTGTACTCATCAACTAAAAGATAACGGAACAAGGTCCCGGGGGGGCTACTCAGTCTTTGGGTGTAGGTAACCTCTGTGGGACTTCCCGCCCTGCATTTTGGGGCTACTAGAAAGCTGACCGCTCCCCAAACAAGGTAAATCGAATCCACCGCCCATTGTTTTTGCTCCCTCAGAGCTTATGCTCCAGAGAAAACCTGTGCAAACTGGCCAATTAGCACCTATGTTATGCAGTTTCATTGCTGAAAGCATTGATTAATGCATCAACAGAGAGAAAGTCTTAAACAGGATGTATGACCGCCCCTTCTTTTAGGCTTTCAGGGGGGAACCGCTCCCCAATTTCATCAGTGCACTGCCACCGCTTCACAGGGTTGTGCCCACAGTTGATACCCAAACTATATCTGAGTATCCCCCCGGGAACAAAGTCTACATGTCAGTGTGCTACTTACGTAGGATAGAGTTGGTCGTGTCTCCACCATCTATCCGTTCCCACGTCTGGAAGTAGCCGATGTTGGTACACGACCTTGGGGGCGTTGGCTCATCTGCAGAACAAGCAAAAAGACAAACATTAAAATTGGGGTACTCTTAGACTATAGTAGAAGCAAGCAGAGCACAAATTAAAATGGGTGTACTCTTAAATTGCAAAAGATGCACAAGAAGAATGCATACAAATCAGGGTACTCGTAGACTGCAGAAGAGGAGTGTACATTAAAACGGACTTTTAAACTGCAGATAATGCAACCAGAACTCACTTTAAAATGGGTGTAATCTTAGACTTCAGGAGAAACAGGTAGAGTGCACATTGACATATGTGTGCTCTAAGACTGAAGAAGAAGCAATCGGAGTGCATATTAAAATGGGTGTGCTGTTAGACTACAGAAGAAACTCAGTGGAGCACACATTAGAATGAGCGTTCTCCTAGAGTACAGATGAAGCAAATGGAGCTCACATATAAAATCCACAAATGGGTGTACTCTCAGACTGCAGAAGAAGCAAGCGCAGCAAACATCAAAATCATGGATGTACTCTCAGACTGACCGTCGTTTGACAAATGGCAGGTGGAATTTATCGCCTCATACAAGCTGTGTGATGAATGCATGCAGTGTAATAGCCTGCAGTGAATCGTAGAAAGTTAACATGGCGCTTCACTGGTGATGGATGGCGTCGGCCTGCAGGGTAATAGGCTTACATACATGGACCCTCCAGGGGAGACATGGGTACCCTACGAGGATGCTGATAAAGACTGGTGAACAGCTCCTCAGCACCATAAGCATTAATTTTAGAATTTACAATGATCTTTAAACACCATTAGCATACATTATCATTTATAATACCCAATGCCGTCTGATAAACATAAACACTATTCAGTGTAGTTCTTGGATAACGCAAGATTTCACACTGATTTTGCAATGCCTCATTCATCAAGTATTGTGTGTATTGTATTCATCCATGCGAAACAATTACTGTTCTCATAGTGTTCTGAGGTAGAAACAGTATACAACTTTAAAAGACAATGCTGGCCGACATAACGTTGGGAGATGCAATGGGGGGAAGGCATGTGCAGCATTACTCACACCCAACACTTTAAGAAAATGCTCATCTCAAAAGTGTACTTTCGTTGTAAGTAAGAGACGTTTCTACGAAACGCCTACAATTTCTCAGCATTGCCTTGATGTATCCTAACATCAATTTGACAGATATGACCATTAAAATCTGAGTCGACCTCTCAAAGTGACAACGTGAGGAGCAAAGGGTCCACTCATATAGTACGTGCAAATAGACATCTCCCCCACCTACAAGCTGGCACCGTCAGATATTACACGTTCCACTCATCATATGACCCTCTCCCACCCCCAAACTCGTTACTACAGCCCCACCTTCAGTGGAGTGCCAACGAGGAGAGGCTTTGAGAGTCGACACCGTCCTCTGAATGGCGGCCAGTTCCCAGCAGACCCCGACAGGTGTCGCCCGCCGCCCCACACGTCGTCAGAGGGCGCGTCGGTCGACAGCAGACATGGTGCTTCTCACACACCGGTCTGTCTCACTTAACGGCCGAGGACACACACATACCCAGCTCATACTACTACTAGGGAACTGCTTCGGTTGCTTTTGGACATGTTCTTGAACTAGGAGAGGTTATCAATACTTGCTGGTTCAAGGATAATCTAGAGGATTCCCGGTAAATCTAAGGGGGTTTCAACCTATATATTTTCCATAGAATTTCTAATATTTTACTTATTTTTCTTTAAATTTAAGGGGTTCCAGACACTCGGGCACTCAGAAACCACACCTCCAGTGGCTGCGTCACTGCTCATTGTTTTTCCAAATAAAAGGCTGTTGCATTTCCCACTGAAAATGATGTCCTATTACCATACAGGGCGGATCCAGGGGGGGGGGGGGGGGGGCTTGTCCCACCCCCCCCCCCCCCTTCCCTGTTAAATTTCATGTTTGTTGGCCCCACCTCTAGGAATTTCTGGATCCGCCCCTAACAGTCATGTGTAAAGCTTCTGTCGATGTCAATAAGTATACTTCAAATTCATGAAATCCTAGTGGTCTAGGGTCACAACGAAACTACTGGGCCCAGTCTTCTAGTATGGCCAAGCCAGCACACCCTGATCCACTGCCAATCTCTCAGCATGTATGCATGTCGGTTGGCAATGTCGAGCACCAGGCAGAGGGAGTTAATGACTTCTTTTCCCAGCCAAGCATTTGAGGCCCAGGCAGTCGAAAATATTGTGTAACTTGGCTTTAGAAACCTAGAACATAGGCACCAAGAGAGAAAATATGATAGTATAATACGAAGTCATATCTCATCTCCTCTATTTATGTATTATGTTTCATGTGTTTTTAAAAAGGAACGTCCTGATGAGGTTTGACGTGAATAGAAATTAACTCCAAAATCATACATTTGTCCTCCGATGAGCATTCTCACATTTATAGAATTGAGCTTTGGTGTACAGAAATTAATCATGTGACTAGTCGTTTTCCCCTTTGATAAGACTTTTTACTTCTCTGACTGCTTCAATTTGCCCATAATGATTCAAATAACCACAATTCTCTTGCGAATCTTCGTCGTTTATTTAAGTGTTATTTCCTTGCGGTTGACATTTAATTCGAAGTACAATGATTCTGCAGCAAGAGAAAGTGCTCGATCTAAAAACTTGTTTTCCATTTAAACAAAGTTGCTCATACTGAAGAACTTTGAATTTCATAGAGCCTGGCAAAATATATACATTTAGGACTAAAGCTGTATATGAACACTAGCAGCATTCTTGTGTTTATCGGATTATTCTGCTCTAGATAGACGCTTCCTGTCAGCATGGGTAATGTTTTAGATCTACACAATGGAAATATCTTGTTAGAATTAAACTCAAAATTTGTATTTTCATTGATATACATTGTGAGATTAAGTAAACCAAATCATTCTATAACCTATGAAGACGGATGCAAAATCAGCAAAGATGGAAAAGGACACTGAAGAATGCTACTAAACGGAATCCAACATCATCCATTAGATTTGCCACCTAATGCAAAACCATTTACAATACTGAACAACTAAAGTACTTGAACAAAGCCGCTTTAGCCATGCACAGTAAAAATACAAAGTGATCCTGTGAACACACTAAAAGTCTTTCCACCGGTGATTTCCCCCCATGCAGATAGCTCAGTGTAAACCTTTTGCCAGCTGGAGCTCAAACATTGCGAGCTGCTCAGCGCCAGGCAGTGATGCCATTTAGCAGCAGCTCACTTAGAACTGGGAGCAGCTCACTTTAGCCCACGTTAAAGGCGCACAAGGTATTCTCCCTCACGAAGTCTTAAACGTGACTGCCGCCCATTAAGGGGGGAAGCACACGTGGCCTGCTTTGACGTTGTTTGGGGCTGTGGGGGTGGGGTGGGGGGTGGCAGACATCAGGCCTAATCAGTTGGAGGTATAGCGTGCGCGCCGTCACTTTTTCACCAGCGTCTGGCATTTGATGTAAGCGCTCCAAGCCTATCAGGCATCGCCCCATTATCACCCTCCAAACCACAGGCATCTCTGTGTTCCTCAACATCTTTAAGATCACTACACTTCAGAATACCTCTTGTGTCCTTGCGTTGTGTGATTTTTTTCAGCTTCTCTCGGATTTTCTTTTCTAAGTGTGATTGATCAAAGATCTTGTTATTGAATAAAAAAGAAAAAAAGAAAATCCCATGACGCACCCTTTAGGCATTAAATACAAAACAAATTGTCTTTCACAATGATATCACATGATCGACGTCTATTGATTTACCCCCCGGTGATTCAATTCAAGCAGGCTTTCCACATCGGTGAATCTATCATTTGATTACTAAACCCTTACTAATGAGCAATTAAAACGTCTCAGCAACCAGGGTGGAAAGCGATTTTTTTTCTACTAAAAAAAAAAGATAAGAAATCTTCATCTGAAGCCGCCAATCCCTCAGCAACCAAAGGACAGCTGCTCTTAAACTTTTTAGATACTTCATATCAGTGATGCGTGGCTAGAGACATTAAAAAGTATTATTGCCAATGCCACCCGGTGTCTAACTGACAATGGGCGGCGATTCCCCATCACTGGCTTTCCCCCGACGAGAACAATGCCCGTTAAGATGCTGGCAGTCCCGTCACCGTCATGTCATAGTGGTCCATTTCCCATCCAATCAGCTCTGAAATCTCCTACTCATCCACCCAGCTGACAGGGGAAAGCAGAAACAGAGGGAAGAAGAGGAAATCACAATCTAAGCAGAGGCTAGCCAGGACGAGCCAGTCTGTTTGTCATTTGTCCGACCTGCTGAGGCGTGGGCTTCTCGACTGGAGGCAGTCAAAAATATAGTGTTATGTCGAGAAGATTGGAGCTTCACAAAGCTTCACTTACATGATTTTCGTCAAATCGTCGATGGTATCGCCCCCTATGCTACGGACTGCGAGACTGAGAAAAGTCACAAAGTAGCCCTTCTTGCTTGCTACAGGATCATTGGTTGTGTTACTTAAATTCGCTTTTGTCCTATTCCCTGATTCTAAAATGAAACAATAAGAAGGAGGGCTGTTGCTAGTAAAGGACCCGAACAAAGAAATATTGGCGCACACCAATTTCTTTGGGTCAGTATTGATGTGACAATAATTTCAGTATAAGAACATAGGCCAACTGTAATTTTAACAAACGTACACAGAGATGATAAATTTCTACATATAAGAACAGGAGAAACTACCAAGTGTAACCTATTCATACAAATGTAACACGGATGACTAACACAAAACCAAAGAATAAAGTAGATATTGCCTTTGATGTCGCGTTGTTTGCTTATCCATACTAGGGAGTTTTAGCAACCACGACGCATCTCAATACGTTGACGTATCTCAAAACTTTCAAGCCACATTACAGACTACCAGTGCATCATTCATTATAAGCAAATGCATATTTATTGATATCACAGGTAACAAAATATTCCTATAAAGATATAGTTTTGGTATCAGTCATTACATCTGGGATAAGAGATACGTTGCGTTTGCGTTTTGGGATACGTTGGGGGGGGGGGGTGCTAAAACTCCCTATTATATGGGCCAGAGTGCGTGCCCTCCTCACTTCTACATCCAATCAGCCTAATACAAACAAACAAACAAACAAACCGGAATACACACATTATCACGGGGCAGGTCACAGGTCTCCTGGCCTGTCGTAACTCCTGCTTCCTAATTCCTTGATTATCGTGTATTGGGGCCGGCCCAGGACAAGGTCGTGACAAGGCCATCTCATCTTTGCCTATTGGGCGAGCTGAGAAACCACGCTAATGGGATATGATGGGATTACCTCATGACCTTGGGGGAACCTTGCCCGCGCCCTACTGACTTCTGATTGATAGATGTAGCGTCTCACCAGGGACAGACTCCTACTGCAATCACCAACACCCATAGTATGTTTGTACACATCCTGGTGTAAGTACAGGAAGTGACATGACAACTACCCCTGGTACAACTACCCTAGGACATACATGTACTCAAGAAGACAGCTATGTTGGGGACAATTATTATACTATATTATAGGGCTTCCACATATTACGATCATTACCCTTGGGGCATCTACCTATATGACAACTGTCCCTGGAACAATCCTGCAAAGGTCAACTACCTGTGCAGTAAAATAACTCTGTAATGACTATAATACCCCCATGGTTAGGACAGCTTCCCGCTTGGGATAACTACCTTCATAGATAGAACAGGTACCCGCATCGGTGGGACAATTATCAGTAGCACAACTACTCCACAAACTCATTCCCTTTGCAAGATATTTGGTTAGTAATTTGCATGTGACTTAAGTAAACCCAGTCTACCCCACATGTCCCCCCAGAAAATATATTTATGGTAACATAAAGGGGTATCTGTTACCTTTATGGGCAGTTGTAGGGTGGGGTTGTTGTCCCATCTAATGTCAGAACATCCCCTGTATTTTTTATATAAAGGTCAAATATAGGGGATGTTCTAATGGGGATTATATACCTTAGGAAGAGTTGTCCTAAGGGTAAATAGTTATTTGTTTTCTAAAAACATCACACAATTTGACAAATTTCACACTTATGTGTAGCAGGTATTTCCATGTAATTATAATCGACCTTAACAGAAACATCAACACATGTCATCTATGTATCTATGAAGCTGTATCATGAGACCAGTTATTTCATATTCCCAAAGGTCTCGCTTCATTTTCAACATCACATGTCATAAACACTGTCAGTTCGAAAGTAACTCAATGCGGTCGTTAACTTCAAGGGGGATAAGTGATCTTCCATTACGTGTGCAACCCTTCAAATAACCAGGTGATACCTCTACCAGCAACGTTTTGATCTCTCCTAGTATTTGTTATCATGGTATATTATACATGGGCGTGCATTTAACTTTAAATTCCCAGTTCTTCTCTTTGAATTCAGAGAGATGATGCAGTTGCATAACAAATCGGCGGTTTCCCAATTGCTTATTCATGATTAAATCGGGGAAAGACGACCTTTTGGTTCTATAATTATTGAAAATCCTTCTGAGGGTCACAATGCTTACATATAGAGTTGATATTGTTGATACACTCGATAATTTCAAACAGTTATTAACATATGATACAAATAATAATATACAACCTTCGTACTAGCTATAAAACCCCGCATGTCGATCCATGCCCACCACTCCGACGTGGAGTGGCGCTCACAGGCACATATTTAGGTGAACCAGGACCTCTTATTACAGGCCGTGAGCTGGCCGCGCACATCCTATTAACTGTGTTGGTGCCCGGCGCAGAATGGACGTTCCCTTTCTGGCTCGCTTCATTTCGCCATTCCGGCCCGGCCCGGCCCTAGCGGCGAGCAGCTCGGGGGAGAGGGGAGCAGCTCGATCGGCGGGGCGCAACATTCAGGACGAGTCCCCAAGCAGAAAATTGGATGTAGGCCCTGCCTGTAAAGGAGGTGTGGAAGGCCGTGTTGCCATCCTCTGTACCGCCAGCCAGCGAGCGATAAAGGAGGAGAGGAAACGCAGGAGGGCACTGAACATGTGAGTGGAGGTGGAGGGACGCAGGGCGGGGGCGAATTTGGTGATTGTAAACCACGGCAAACACGAGGCGGCTGGTTTGGGTAAGGGAATGGGGTCAGCAAACAAGCCGCTCCTGTTCAGATCTCTGAATAATGGTCCCCGGGGATTGGACTGCGGCGAATGAGATGACCTCTGGACCCGTGAAGGTCATTGGTGTGTCCTGGGTGTGTGGGGCGGGTTGGACAGTCGCCACACCCCTTCCCCATCCCACTCCCACATCCCTATTCAACGCCTACCCTGTATCAGCCGCCGGGTGGGGGCAGGGCAGTAAAGGACACAAACACTGGTGACGTCACCTGTTTCGGGGTCTGGGATGAGCAGGGGAATAGAAGTTGGTGACGTCAAGGATTCTCATCCTCCGCCCGCCCTATAGATGGCGCTGACGAATGGGACTTCCGCCGCCAGGGCTTTCATGGGACGCTGCTCCAGGGCAGAGGGCCGCAGCTGGTCCCTTTCTCCCCCTGGAGGAAGGGTCACGGCTTGACTAACTGATGAACCCGGGCCATCAGGACACAGGAGGGGGATACACGCGGGAGAGGCCTTATCCTTATATTGAATTACCCTATCTCCATAGCATCGCCGTAAAGTTAGCATTGCTTGCCCCGTTCCAAGACTAAGACTGCAATACTCCAGAGGGAAACAATGCTTAGTTGAACGCTGATAAACAGGTAGTGAAATTGCTCATTTCATTATGGGATGTCTGTTTGGGGTTTTAACACAAACGTTTACATTTTTCAATTTGACCAAACAGAAAACTAGAAAAATAGTTCTCCCCATTTTCTAAAGGATGCTTGTGAAAGCAGGCCCATGTTTTTTAAATACCATTAGAGGTCATCAAAATGCATAGCTCCAATCGGTTGTGGCTACGATATGCCTGAACTTTTTTTATTGACATAAACATAATAACAATCAAGTGCTTTTCACGAAATAAATATAAATATGGATACTAAGAGGTACGTGTTGATGTTCATTTCCTAAAGAAAGTGTTAGCGTCTAATGGAAGAATTACTGTATACTGGAATCAGAAAGAATATCATTATTAGGAGAAAAATATTCAGAGACAGGCATTCCGTTCTTTACCCTTTACCGTATGAAATGGCTTTCATGCCTTGCAAGCATTATATTCAAATTGAAACAATCTGTTTGCATGTGGTGTCCTATTAAGATGCCTGATCCTCCGTGAAATATTGCTTTGTCAGACCAGATTTGCTGTGCTACGTCTTTATTATAGCATGTTATTTGACCAAACGATATGCATTTAGAAACTTAAAATAGCTGTCTAAGATGTGAAAAGACCTGCTAAATAATTGTCAACGGTCTGATTTTAGATTTTGCGTAACCATGGACTCACTAATAAGATGTTATTAGATCATGAATATCTTCAACATGACGATTAATATGACATGAAAGAGGCAAATGCATTTGATGGGAAATGACTAGAGTTCTGTGATAAGAACTGCCGTGGCTGTCTTTGAAATATTCATGAGTTCCGGATGGTCTTAAAACGAATGCGTTCTGTTAATGGTTGATTCATTGTATTGCAACAGAACTGCTAGATCTTTTCAAGCCACACTCTTGGGAGGTTTCTCTCTTTGACGTACATACTTACTGGTATGAAAGAGAAGCCTTCCCTTCCCATTTTACCCTTGTAACCAAACGTGTATTAGCGGCTTACATAATTAAAGTATATTAAATTTTGGTTCGTCAGCAGTAAAGTTGATATAATTATATTTTACTGATATTCTTTTACATTTAGTTATTTTGACATTAGTCTAATTTGATATTCGTACAATTCATCAATAATAGTTTATGCTGCATGCTTTGTCTTGCAAAGTTTAACATGCTGCAGGGATACCTGCATGAAGACATATAAAAAGGTGGTTGTGCATAACAAAGCATTACTTCTTGATCCTACCTACCCTGATAACCTCACGTTATTCCTACCAGCATGTACACCAGGGAGATATAATAAACACAGGAGGCCCCTCCCCAGAGGTTCCTTCCTCTGGGGGATGTCTGGGGCTGGGACTAAGACCCTAGATTTTATAGGTCCCTGGGACGACAGGTCAGATCACCCAGCCGCTATAGATCAGGTGCTAGGCCATCAAGGGCTGAATGCTCCTGGGTTAGTGTACGGCTTGGGAGGCGCAAACTATACAAGGTTGTGAACTCGTGTTTTTTTATGATTCTCCTGGGTGAAAGGAGGTTTTATATTTATAGTGAAGGTTTTGGCTCTACTGTGAATAGCTCAGTATTCATAAAATTATTGCTTTGAATATCATGTTATACATTGGATATGTTATATATCACTGATATGGCTTGCCGTCAGCTAAACACGGCACACCTTAATATAAAAAATCATCATGAATAAAAGAGTTTCAGATAACCAACACATCACGCGACGGGGACTTTTCTTACCATCTTGTGGTCCAATATGTGGGGTGTCCCACTGAGGTAAAGGCATGGAAACACCATCATAGCATGTTAAAAGGGCATTACGTCGGAATCTCACCATTATGGTCCATAAAACTCGAGGCCTATCTAGACAGATTTAGTTCATATTCTAAGATTATGCCAGAAGGTGCATAACTATTTCCGATTGACAAACAAGATGAATGGGATACTGTTAGCAAGCTCAGTACCTATATACGTTACTTTTTATATCTTTTTAATCCAATAAAACCATCTTGTTGTGTGAAAGCTCAGGATACATGTGCGTGGTACATCATGGATATCAAGTTATATTATAGCTGTTTATATAACTGTTTCTAGCCCAACACACCAATCTTGCCAATTGTCATTTACCATACATCCAGCTGACGTTTTCATAGGCAGTATCATTCTGGTTGGTCGGCGATAGCCACCAGAAAGTCTAGGCAGAACCTCAACACCAGTCTATAACTTAATTTTGTCTATACTCATTTGGTGCATATTCTAACAATAATGCTCACACTCCTTAATGCAGAAACTAGGCCATAGGTAGATAAGGGTTATGATCTCATTAGTACCTTTCTACTCGGTATGCGCTCTTGCTGATAATAATTCCTTTTAATGCCTCGGCACTGTGCTTCTAATTCCCTCGTCCTAGAACTAGAACTGTCTATTATGACCGTTTTAGGGTTGCGATCTCATAAACGAGATCGTCTTGATGATAATTCCACCTAATTCTGCCTTTGCTCTGTGCTTCCAATCCCCTCGTCCC
The DNA here is from genome assembly GCA_936440205.1 of Lepidonotus clava. Classification (NCBI taxonomy): domain Eukaryota; kingdom Metazoa; phylum Annelida; class Polychaeta; order Phyllodocida; family Polynoidae; genus Lepidonotus; species Lepidonotus clava. The sequence goes on along the minus strand of OW387135.1, from coordinate 48,599,672 downwards.
AGAACTAGAACCGTCATTACGGCTGTTTATAAAACCGAATAAACAGCGCTGCCAAAGGTTATATTTCTCAAGTCCGTCCTATCTGGGTCGGGAGATGGCCTGTATTGTCCATCAGACCCTGAAGAGGTAGGGTAGGTTTATCGTCCAGGACCGGCCTGCCGTGGTGCCTATGATTAGACCTGGTAAAGAGAGGTATTCAGGCTGCCGCCTAATATTACCGTCGAGCAGTGCGGTCTATAGGCCTTTGTCTGCTGGCTGGGTATCATGGGTGACTAATACAGACCCTTTGTAAGGCCCTGCTGGGGATGGGATGGGGGCTCTACCCGTGTCACCCGGCAGCCAGGCCCCAGGGACGGACTAGGAACCACCAAGTACCAACACATAAACGGCATGAGCATTCAGAGACATTTTTCTGCTGATCAAAGATTCTTTGCCCATGAATTGAAAGCTTCGCACCATTTGATTAAACAGTCAAAGTCGGTAGAGTCTGTCCATTTTGACGACATTACTTTAATGACTAGCATTGTAGGCTTGTGTCAGTGCCAGCTAAAGTAACTCGGCCGTCGATGCAACCGGGCCAATGGGCCCAAGAGTAAATCGTGTCAACCCTACTCAGAATACCATGTAGCCATCCCAAAGCAATAGAAACTACTTTTGAACTTTTACGAATCTACACATATAACGTATGATTCAAACATTATACCATCGCAATACATGTGCTAAAGAAATGTACCTCATGATCTCATTGCATTATTTGAAACGATGAATTTCAAACATGATATAAACTAAATAAAAAAGCATCCATAGAAATACGTATCTATAATTTGTATACCAAGTGATGTATAGGGAAAGTATTGACGTGCCATTGCTGACGAAAATCATTATATCAAATATTCTACCAATAGTTATCATCCTAACATCTGTGTCATCGCTCGACCCAAAAAGCAGAGTGACACATTGCATAAACACCAATAACAGAGACTAAAACAACAATGAACAGATTACGTCCTACCCTCAGGGCCACTGATGAAAACAGACCACCACAAAGAGATGTATCATGTGACCCCTCTCCACGGCCCGCCGTTCAACGTGATATCACGGCCTTTTGGCAAACATCATCCGCACTCGTCCAAATATGACCAGCATTGGCCGCCACTAGGGGCAGCATTGCCAAACACTTGCAGTCTATCTGCCTGGCCCGGGTTCACAGGGTCTATGTGGCTTTATGTGGCTTTGCCCTCCCCCCTGCCAATAGCCTGTACCAATCCCTCAGCCGGGCAGACAGGCGCAAACACTACCCCCCGCCCCTGGTGCCAGCCGCCTTTCTCAATGCTGACCAAGGCGCAGGCTGTCGCACAGGGTGTCGGCCTGGTAGGCCTAGTACTCAACACGCTGACGTGGGGCTATTGTCGCAGTTTGACAGCGTGTCACTTGGGATTGTTGTTATTTCACCACGTTCAGCTTTAGTGGCCCATGGCGCTATATATGTGTGACCTTTTCATGGTTTGTCCTGATGATGAAAGCGGTTTACCACTTTGTATAAAAGGCCCTTTCACACTTGAGCATAATGTTCTTTTGGCATTGGTATTCACACTTTATTTATAAAGTCCAAATAGGGACTCGGATCTTAGCAGACCAGAACAAAAAGAAATCCCATAAGTGTGCAGATGACGTCATATTTCCAAATATGGACTTCTGGACCCATCTTTGTCATGAATCTAAATTGGTTTAATTCAAAATTCAAAACACCTAAATCACATATTTGACAAAAGGGAACATGAAAATCCTATTACTGAATGTCATTCTTTAGAATGGGACTATTTTAAAATCATTTACAGCCATGTGATTATGGAGATCATGTGTGTTAATCACCAAAAAAGTGGTCACGTGACCATGTATACACATGGTCTATAGAATCATTTATCATGTTTTTATTACCTCTTACACTCACATTCTTCCAGAATACGATTAACAAAATTATGATAACAAGGGTTAAATTAACATTACTAATAGTTCCATAGACCTAAAACATAGAAACTCAATAATCAAGAGACGGGTGTGTTTCGCATTGTTTTTCCCTAGTGCAAATGTTATTTCATTTGTCACGATCGGCGCTGCCTATACGCGAAACGTGAACGGACTTTCTTGTATATGTGATAATTCATGACTGTGTAAGTAGTTTTTGGGAAAAGGAATTTGAAGCCTGTTGCATACATAGATCCAGCTATATGTGGGACGTCGCCTCTGTAGGCTCCATTGTCTAAGTGACATATATTCCTAAATATCCATCCAATTATCCACCTAATCATAAAGCCATTATTCCTAAATGTGACAATATCACATTGTTGCCCGTATTGATTCTATTATACACATGACATGTTAGTAGTATGTAGAAATGGGATTTTGGAGACGGTGACATCGTTTGTATATGATACACAATTCATGATTACATGAATAGTACATAAAAATAGGAATTTGATGCTTGTCGCATACACAGTTCCAGGCGACATTGTGTATACACTGTTTCTGATATAAATGACTTTGCATAAACGAAGTCGCTTAGAGAGCTGTGTTGCTCACCATCTGTTGCCTTTCAATGTTACATGTTACATTTAATCAATTAAGAATAAACCCTGTATGCGTCGAAAGAGCTCTTTCCTGTTGAAATGTTGACAAGTTGAAAATTAAAATAACTAGTTCTCTCCAAGAATAGTTTGGTTCAGACTATTCTGCCATTAACCTTAATTATCATAATATTCGGACAAGGCATTGGCCATTTTGAATCACCGTGGTTTAATTTGGTGCGTGCCATGTTCTATTCATAGTATGTACTCCTCTATTCTCCGGCTCTTCTCACGCCCGTCATCTACTTTCTTTTGTTTCAGGCACAGGTTGGCGGGCTATCCTGGGCTGTAACTTCCAGGCACGGGAGCCCCGGCTCAGAATACCAATGATGAATTGACTCTCTATGATAAACGACAGAGAGGATTTCTCCGGGGAAATTATATAAGTGTTACATCACGCTGTAAATACCCTTTCCGTGAAACAGCTCTAGGCCTGGGAATGCATTCAAACATTCATTTCTTGAAATTGCAAATGCAGCTCCAGAGGCCACACTTCATTTCCCACGACATTTTGTCTGAATTAATCAACGTGACGCATTCTGCCGTGACAAATACACAAAAATCCCTTTTGGAAATACCAGGGTACTGTTACTTAAAATACATTGAATAATAAAGTTATAAAAGGGTCATTGGTCTGTTAAGCCGTACCCTCCAGCAGAGTAAAGTGCACACCAAGCTCTTTCTGTGAGATTAAGTAGACCAGTTGGATGACATTTACACCTCCTGGAGACGTCCCAGGCCACCCTGGAGGAGTACGGGAGCCCCCCCCCCTCCCCCTCCAATCCACATCGACTTATCCCTCAGCACTAATCTGAGCGATTATGTATTCGAGTAACTCAGACAGTAATCACATTATGCAAATTGTACTCTTTCTATTGCCACACACAGAGTGCATTATGAGGGAGAGAACAAAGTTAACCGATACCTGTGGTGCTGTAAACTGTATCCAAGTTTAACGGATGAGTCGGTATGAATATTACACGAGCAACTCACTCTCCCGGCCCGCCGTGTGGGAATATTGATCCTACGGCGTCTATCCTATTTCTCAGAGTTGCTGACTGAATTAATCTCTTGTGGCCAGACAGAACATAACACGCCCTTTTAACAAAGTTGCATAGAGCTATATTTAGTCTCTCCAGGCAAGCAGCGAGGTAATAGGCATGTTCTGCGACCATACTTTTTTGGTCAGACAGTTACTTGTTCAATTTTCACGTAACAGTTTCCTTATTTTAAGTGAGGTTGAAACTAACTAAAAGAGAGTTTATAACATTACATTTTAGTAAGGTTGATACCTTACTAATATAGAATGCTACCTTAATGCGAAACAAGAAACTGTTAAGATAACGTCACAGTGCAACGTTGAAATGTAAGTTTCTAAAGACGTTTTTTAACTAAACAAAATGTTACAGCAATGTTATAATAACGTTGCACTCTTGCTTGGGTCATGTATCACCCTATAAATGACGTTGCCACCTGGTTCGTCTCGGTAATGTGGCACGTGCGTGGAACGGAAGAAGGGCTCACTTCCTTTTACAATCTCACTTCCCTTTTACAATACGTAAATGAAAAACGAATGATTATATTCCTAGTCAGTCTTTTCTTAAATGGTTCAAAACCCATCTAAAACAGAAAACAACACAAGGTGCATGAGAGCCACATTGGTCGCAGCAGAATTGATTGGACTTAATGTCATAATTAGAAATGGTGAGCCACAAACCAGCACCAGAGAGAGATGTTTATGACAATCATTTGTCGTATTCTTCTTAGGTACAGTCCTGCTTGAAACGGCTTTGTTACTAGGTAATAACCCTATGTGAAGTAGGACTGTAAGTATGCGGTTAGACACAGTGTATAAATATGATACATACTTATCAGAAAAAGGGAGCCTAGAGCTAAGAAGCGTGCTGGGGACGACTAATGTATTTGTGATAGCCGATACTTTTCCCAAGGACCTTCAGACAAAGGATTGAAGTAATTTGACAAGGCAAACAGACAATGCCTGTCGTAGACTGACGGGAATATGTATGACTTCCAACAGAGTGGCCAGAGAGGACACAGGGGCCTATGTTCTAGGAGGTAAAGTGAATTCTAACAGCCAAAGATTTCCATAAAAAGAAAAATCTATCGAATATTCTATACGCTTTCGAACACGACATAGTTTAAGACAATGTATCCATTAAAATGCAAGACGCGATTTAGAATTTATGGCAAATGACCTAGACACGAATTCATTCGTCTTAACAGCTAGCATTGCTACAGCCTTTGACTTTTCGTCATTTCGAGACACATGCTTTCAATATGCAATTTCATTTTCGAAAGTATCCACAATAAATTTCCTTAAAACAAATGTTTAAAAGAACAAGCAGAAATTAATTTCTCTTTTTCTTGTCAGATGACTGCGATCGACAGCGTGAAGCAAAAGTTCGAGAACCGGGTGTTCCGATTTAAAAAACTCAGACTTCGTTTCTCTCAAACAATTTGATCCAATAGGGCGGGGAAGAGTGCAGACGATTGCAGTAAATCGTGACGGGCAGTAGGCTAGACAGACAATTACACGGAGGATTGGCCGTAATGCAGGGAGAGGCAAGTAGTATATGGAGAGCGGTGTATGAGGCGGGTACAGCGTGCTAGGCCCTGACACTACATGGGGGGCTCTGTACTGTGCAATGTTCGCATCGATTTCTGTCCAAGTACTGGCGTTCTTCATTGCACATATCAGTAGGTAGCCCGCCCCATCTCCTCCGAATCAAAAAGGAGACAGGCCTCAATAAGAGGGCTTTAGCACACAGGAGGCGAGGCGCCGGGTGATAAAGTGGGCTTGAAGTCACGGGCTGAAACATATCATGGAGGCTGCTTACTGGAACTACTCACGGCAGGTCTAGGATAACGACCAGAAAGGGTGTATCCTGACGTATAGCGCTGATTGTGAAATATCCTGACGTATAGCGCTGATTGTGAAATACATGAGTTATCATATCAGACCTAAATCTTAACGAGTGCTGCTACACTTAGGGACCACCCATTAATTACTGACGCACTAAGGTGGGTGGGTGTGGGGGTGTAAATGGGTTTAGTACACTTTTAGTACGTATTACTTTGCTAAAGGGGGTAGGGGGTGTAGAAAACATCCAAAAATGCATACGTGATTAAAGAACGGTCGCTTATCTGATGCTTGCAATTGCCTGTATACTCTAACATTTTCTTGTCTATATACACGTTCCTTTCAGTTTTTATATAGAGCACTTAACTGCCTCGAGGGGAAATCTAGCCTTATGGGTGCTATTTGGCTCAAAATAGTAATACATCATAATCATATACATATAAGAACAAAGCAAACCTGAGACGGTTTATAAGAACAATGGAAAATTGTGTTGTTTTGAAAGAAAAACATGAGCGATGTTAATGCATTACTGCGCGGAGCACGCGTTAAGTTAAGTGGCAACCATTAACCTTTGCCCCACTTATAAAAGGCAGGATCTGATGGCAACATGTGCAGTGGAGAAATAGCATGGGCCTTTTTTCAGGGTAGGTCGTTACATTGAAGGCCCATTAGAGGCAGTGGGTGCGCCGTGGGACGGGGTATAGTTATGTAAAGAAACAGCCACTCGTCACTCAGCCGGAGAGCCGCCGACAAGTTTGGACCCCTAATTGAATTATTCAGCCACTCAACAGGCTGGGGCGAGCCGCTCGCGCATGCGCGGAGCGAGCTGCTCAGCACTTTGCCTTTTTAGCGGGCCTCTAGGCCTTTATCTGTACCTCTGGTGTATTCTGCAGCTCGGCGAGAACACCTGCTTCTATTCCCTGCCCACTCTCGATTTAGTGTCCCCTGCAGCCTCCCCAGACACACATAGGCTGAGGTGCCTGTTGAGGCACATGATACAAACAGGGCGGGGCCTGCCCGGCGGCCACCCCCCACCAACTAATTCTATCCCCCCCCCCCTCCACACACACAGCTGCTCCCGTCTGGGCACCCAGCTATATTTAGACAACCCGCCATTGTTCTCAAATGAAGTAAAGATAACGTCGCACAGTGGTGATGTGCTGCCATAACAAACGCTTCTCTGTTATCAACCAATAGCAGGTCACGAGCACGAGAGAAGACAATGCAAAAGTAAAAGCAAGAAGAGAGACGAGTTCGGCGAATTGGATCTTTTGGTGCACCAGACAAAAATGCAATTTGTTGCATTTTACCGTTTTCCATTATGAAGGGAATTGAGCATGGTGAAATCCACTTGTAAAATTAATACCTGAAAATTTCCCTCTAAAATGCTTTTTTTGATCTCTCGGCGTAAACACACCATTTCAATTCCCAGGGCACAAACCGCCGTGCATGACCAGTGCACGATGAGAATAAGAAAATGTAAAGAAGGACATTGATTATACGTCTATTACAGTGTATGATCCAGCAAATCTCACTCATAGAAGCACTGACATTGATTTGACGGCCACAATTCAATCCCGTTTATTCGTTTTTATAAGACAATGCATCAGTTCTTTATTAACACTCATTAAATTCTCTTCATTAAAAGCATTATTTCATTATTAAATTCCAACATGGTGTTTGGTTGGCGGGGAACAGTAAACATTTATTACTTTTTGGTAGCAGTTATTCCAGAAACAAATGCAAGGTGTATTGCCATACAGGGACTACCGACAGTGCTTCACAAGAAGACACCACAGCCAGAGATGCTGCCTAACCGTAAGTCGAAGGGTGGATCACGGTGGGGAGGGCGGAGAGGGGCGGGGAGGTACTAGGAAGGGCGTGGATGGGCGGGGAGAGGAGAGCCCATGCAACTCTATTGTGGCCTGGATGTGTACTTTACCATGTCATCAGTCAATCCAGCACGACTCTCACCGAGGTGCTAGACACTGCGTCTAGGCCCATCCAGCAGCAACAGACCGAAAGCAATGCAAGAATGGGCAAGGCAATAGCGGGCGTCTGTCCCAAGGTCAGCTAGCGGTCAAAGGGTGTCTGGTGGGCGTCTGTGTGCTTCTCCAGGGCCCCCATCACCATTCATCTTACCCCCACACATCCCCCTCCTATCCCCCTCCAGCACCAGACGCCTGGAGGCCAAGTCCCCTCCGGATCTCCTCCAGTGTAAGCGAGCCGCTAACACCGGTCACGGCCGCCAGGGGACCTCCCCTAGCGGCCATCTTGATAACCTCTGTTTTCAGCACAGGTTCTCCTTGGTGCCCTCTGAGCGGATCCTCCAAGACCAGGCGGGAGTCAGGGGTACCATGTCGGGGGATTATCGATTTGAAGGAGGGGAATTTCAAATCAAAGATCCCTCTAAGCTAGCTTTAGTCGGTCTTTGAAAGCGCCGAGAAAGGAAAGAAAAGTTTTCTTTAAAGAAGTTCACGAAGCAGCTGTGTGGAGGGATCCAACGGGGATTAAGCCATTCTGAAAAGGTGATGGCCATGCGGCTTCTCAGTGAGACAGGGAGACTCATTATGCTTCCCAAAATTCGGACGTTTCAGAAAGATAAACCAGTAATGAAGGTGGTCTCTACTTTAGTACTTAACAATCATTGCAGCCGCTCGAGTGCAAGATCTATTGTATCCTAGCCTGAGACATCAGTCGCACACATTCCCCCGCACATTGCCTCCTCTCTTTTACCGACGTTCACAGCACCTTTAGTGCTTTCATCTTCTCCGGAGCCTCCCTCAGTCCTCGTTTAGTCCCTTTTTATCCGTCCCAGCTGTCCCAGGCGCCGACCTGCAGCTATGGGAGTCAAAGAAGGGGGATTCTGTCAGAGGCACTTGGTCCAGACGCTAATTTCCGCTCGAGGCCCCGTCGGAAGTTTGACCCGGCAGGCTCTTTTGGCCGGTATTTCTATCGCTACGGAGGAGGAATACTGACTTCTGGCAACTAGGCGGGGGAGGGGGTGTCTCTTAGAAATGACATGAAGCGTCAGCCTCGGGGAATCAACAAACACCAATGTTACCTTTATTTGGTAAATCTTCCCTAGTTGACCTGTTTTCTGAGATGCACTTTAATGCAGTCTCACAGGTGGAACTCACAGTTATTCTTTACCAGTAGAGTTATTTTGTTGGTCCCCTTGACCCCATTTCTGAGTTATATTACCTCTAAGCTTTAAAACCGAATTTCTGACCGGTTTTATATAGGCCCTAGAGCTAGTGTCCGCTTCCATTAACAACCTCTGCAAATTTGGGTTCGGGGCATGCAGTGCCCGCCCGGAGGTATTGACGGCGTCCAATGTCCTATACGTCCACACTTGAATCTGGTACCCTACTCTCCTTTCTGTGTGCTCGTCACGTGCGTGGGGCTATAATCCAATAACAAGTCGTTACTATAGGAGAGGACTCTTAGCCATGCTCATGGGCATTAACCCGCCCGCTCCAGGGCTGACCCACACGCCCTGGCACGGGGCTGGTCCACCTACACACCCACCTACACGTCAGACCTTCTCATGCTGAGACATGCCTCCCTGAAGAAACTGAATACCTATAGTAACACCCATCCCTGTGTACACCCATGCTGAGTTCCAGGATTTTGTGACCAGTTCTTAGCCACCGTGTCTCTACTGAGTTGTCTCTTTTTGCAAACAAAAATGTATGTCAAAGTGATTGGAGTAAAAAAGAAGGATTCGTGCAGCAACTCTAACGCATCTCGCCTGACACTGACACTGTTTCTAAAATAAGCTCTCAACACGCTGTCCTGAGTGAAGACCAGCCAAAATGTAAAAAAAAAGCCTAAACAAAAAAATCACGCGAACTTGTCTTACATCCTACCCCGCAAAACACACGCAGACACACGCATAAAAACCACGGCTCGTTTTTTGCGGGCCATTATTTTGCATTTCCTGGCTGCTCGGTAAATTTGGAGCTGCTCAGTGTGCAGCTCACGTGCAGGGCCTGTGGCCCGGAGGAGCAGCTCCCTACCCCGCCCACCTGTCACTCCCAATGTGCACATCCATCCCTCCGGGCACGACGCCCTGACGAGCTGCTCGCGGCTTAGGAGGCGGCGTCAAGACATTGTGCGGCCTCTTGCTAAGCAAGTCTGGGCGCCCAATCCCCCGCTGTTCTCTCGTGCCTATCACCGGCCGACCTCCTCATTTGTAAGGGAACACCCGCGCACTTCTCACCGAGTAATCACCCGTCTGGGTAGGAGGGATGAAACAAGGGGCCTGTCTTACTTATTGTTCACCTGGTGTAACTGGTAAAGGCATTAATGGAAAGGAACAATTTAATCCTACAGCAAAACCATTTTAGTATTTTGCACCTGTATTTCACTCTAACTGCCAAGAACTTTGCGAATTCAATAACGTGTTATTCTAGGCTCGTTGTACATTGAAAGTTTGTTTAAAGCTTGAAGATGAAGTGCAGTCTTGATGTATGCCTGTCTACATCTTAAGGAGTTATAGGGCAGTGAAACCACATTCTCACCTCTTTTTCTTTTCGGGAATCAGTTAGATTCCGCAAATCTATTCCTCGTCCAGACACGAATGAGGACGAAAGAAATGCCCCTTGAATCACAATGTAACTACAGTGATGTTTGCCACAAATTCTAAATATTTTAGGAGTCATTCTATTCCCTTCACACTCCAAACTTTCGATTACATTGATACTTTCCTACATTCTTTGGAAAGATTCAGAGGGAGATCAAATGAGTTTTAGGGGAAGATGCCTCTTCTGTAACAACGTTAGAGACGCAAAGTGATTAATTGTTGGAGGAAACTCAACTCGGAAGGACATTTTGTTCTTAGATCATTGTGTCCATCGGGGAGGGACCAGTCAGCATGTCCACGAAGGTCAGTGCTGACTCTGCGGGAATTGAATTACTGCCTGGTCCTGGGGCCTAGACTGCCCTGAGCTGTAGTCAGGCCTGGATAACCGTTCTACAAATCAAAACCAGTTTTCGTTTCGACCTTACTTCTGCGGTTACACAAAAAGGTCTGCAAATAAAATTGTAAAAGAAGCTATTTCAATTTTCATTTTAGTCAGATCAGTATTTTTATTTTGGACATTACTATGAGTACTTGGATCAGTCAGTTTTGCAAATGATAAAGCATTGTAATAGTTTGCTGGAATACAGGTTTTACGGTAGCCGCCCTGTCCGCGCCGTGTGGCGGATTTCCAGGCATTGGTGGCGGCAGATAGGGCTGAATCCTCATTGATAATGACCCCATTCACAAAGTGGACACTGGCCAGGAGGCGCATACAGAGTGGGCAGGTTTAGGGAGAGGGGGTAATGTGGTGTAAACAGCAGCTGCACTCTCACCGCCACAGTCCGTCTGTAGGTCTGTAGGGGTCGGAAATAGGACGATGTCTGTTGGGGTTTGATCTTTGGACTTTATATTCATCTCATATATATAGGGTTTACCTTTTCCCAGGGCCATTTCGGATAAGACTTTAAGAAAATATGTTATTCTACTCAAGAGTAATAAAAACAGACGCAACCATGGAAATACTGTGCTAGAAATGACACTTTCAATTAGGAGTATCTTTACCTCTAGGAACCTTGCATAGGGTTATCTAAATTGAATAGTTTAGTTCAGCCTTTTGTCATATTCAAAAGAGTTTGTCGCTCTGGTATATTGTTCATCGATGCATCTTCAGTGTATGGGCTAAGAAGTTCTAGATAACATATGTCATGATTTCACGTAGCAAAATATAGATTGAAACAAAGTAACTGCCCTTTTCCTCATCCACAAAAAGTCGTGTTCTAAAATCACAGACTGCGCAAATTGAAGGGTGTTACCCGAACAAACACAGCTTGATTATTGTAGCTCTGTCTAGGTTGATAGAGGAGAAGTAGGTTTGCGTATACTGCACACTTTGCCTGTCCTTTAGATCAACACTAGAGCTCTGCAATAGAAGGTCCAACACCCTGACTGTACACTGTTGGTAGACGCTCCCCCCTCCACACATACGGGAGGCACCATGCCGACAACAGCAGGGAATTCAATTGAGGGCCCTGGATGGTGACCTGTGTAGGCAAGGATATTCATCTGGTTCAAAGTTCCTAAGGCTCGGGCAAAGTGGAAGGAATCTTTTTCTCCTGCTTCAAGAAATATGGTTGGGAGGTGCTCGGTCGCTATCCATCACACGCACTGCCTTAGTGGGGGAAGCTCTAGGGGGATGACAGAGTGACTCTATCTTGTCTTATGTAGATGTGCTGCTTTTTGCCGATATGTCCGGAATATCCTAGCTTTACCTGTGCCTGCTTCTACAGGCTGCTGGAGTGGGTAGCCTAGACTTGCGTCTAATGGTATGTTTTAGTTTTTTTCTTATTAAACTTTACTTATTTTTTACAAATGGTCTTCCGCACAGGTATTTCAAAAGTAAGTTAGAAGTAATACATGTAACGATAAATTGTAACATATGCATCAAGGTTTCTGTGCGTATTTCAAACAAAACCCTATACGCACGTAGGCCTAATGCATCATGATTTTCCCTCCCTCTGGTTTTCCTGCACATATGTATACTCCCATCCGAACCAAGGGTTGTCCAGTTAAAGATTGAATGTCGCAATCAGGTGACGTGTGGGTAAAAGTATTTGAAAAAAAGGCTTGCTGAAGGAGGGTGTTGTAATGAATGCCTTGTCGACTTGCACCTTCCTTATTCACACATACTGATGGCCCTGCAGGCCCGGCCGGCCCAGGGGTAATGGGCATGGGATAAGGGAGGATGTTATAAGGTATGACCTGTCATCTCCAGGTCCTTCCGCCTCCATTCCTCCTGTAGTCCTCCTACAGGGGCCTCCTCCCGGCATTACGGCCCCCCTCCAGCTCCCTCCATCAGGCTGACAAACCACACCAGCACCCAGCGCAGGCCCGATGCGCCGCCACCACCGGAAGCCACCAGCGCAATGCATCACGGGACGCTTTAAGCACTTCCGGAGAAGGTCGTGCGGGGCGTGTCCAGGTTGGGGAGGGGGGGAGAGAGGGAGGGGAGGGAGAGGGAAGGGAGAGGGAAGGGGGAGATAGATCCCAGGGGCGGATCCAGGATTTCTGAAAGGAGGGGGTCAGTTATAGGCTAAGAAATGAAAAGGGGTTCATTAATATTTGCACGCATACACATAGTATTTCCCCCTCTTTTTTGTAGTTCAGAGGTCCACGAAAAGGAGGGAGTAGGACCCCCTGGACCCCCCCTCTGGAGCCGCCCCTGGAGAGGGAGAGAAGCGGGAGAAAGAGAGTGAGGGGGAGGGAGAGAGGGAGAGGGAGAGAAGATGTCAAGGAAGAGGGCATATGTATGGAAGGGGCCTTTGAAGACAACACAATGTGTTCAAGGTAAATTGCAGCTATCTAACAGCAAATGGGTATCTTCTTTCAGTGAAAAGGGGAGAGAATTCTAATGGGGGACCGAAGGAAACAAAATACAATTCACATTAAGACGTTTGGAATAGACCTAACCTCTGCTTTACTAATGGAAATTAAGAAACCAACAGACTGGTATATGAATGACTTTTGAGGGGAATTAATGCATTCGTTCAAACTACATGACGTGTATTCATACTGAGCTCACATGAGGTGAGGGGGGTGGGGAAGTGAGGGGGGTCAGAGGTCCTCCAGGGCCCGGTGAAGATGCGAGTCAAATTGAGATGGATATAGACCAGCTACGTTAAAGATGGGATGGATGGAAAAGACGCAAAAAAAACAGTAAGTAGACGGCCGGAGGTGGAAGTAAGTTACAACTTCCGTAATGACGTGCAGGTGATAATGGTGCCACCATGGAGTCAGAATGGATGGTGTCTCAGCCCCAGGGGCCGGCCCCCAGCCCCGCCCGGCCCCCCGAGAGGGGCCCGCCGGCCGTGTACCCGGGGCCCTGGGGGATATGTCGCCCAATGCCCTTCATCGCCGAAGTGACCTTTCCGGCAGCGACCTTTCACGGCCGGGCGGTGGGGAAGTCAAATGGCATCGGGGTGACGACTATGACAGGGGCGTAATAGGGGTCTACGGGGTACGGACGTCAAGTCGCCGCACTTTTACATTAAAAATGGCAGTGATGGAGTGAACGGCACATTCTGCTGGGAGAATTACGTTAGGGCCGACCTCTGCACGGCACTAACTCTACTCCACGTCAGAAAGGAATTTTCTAATTACATTAAAAGAGAGTGTTTCTACTCCTTTGGAATTCCTGGAACGTTCTTTACTCATAAAGTAGCTCCGGGGATCTATGGAAGCTGTGATGTGGTACTTGAACTGCAATACGGCTTGATAGAAAGACTGATACACTTTTGCCACAGGAAACGTGGGGAGGTGTCTTGGTTTGTTAGCTTAATTTGGGAAATATATATTGAATAGAAACGTAATATTTTGGGTTCCGAGACCTCAAATTGTTATTTCCGGGAGCAGGCGAGTGACGTAACCGTTCTGTAACCGTGGTTACGTAGATCTGTTTACATGTGACTATAAAAGGTGGGAGGCTAACCGTTAGAATTCAGTTGCTCCCACACCACCGACCTGCTCACATCGTTCAATTTTAAATTTAAGCTTATTGTAATAGGAGGATTAATAAATATCTCACCATATTTATATATGTCCAAAACTAATAACTGTTGTTACTTGTTATTTCCTATTTCTAGCAAATTTATTAATAATGACATCGAACCGGTAAATATATATATATATATATATATATATATATTTATACGACACTAAAATATGCAGTTAAGTTTGAAAGATTGTTGCTACTTTCGTCATTACATTACATACTTAGTGCATTGACAGTATGCCAACTGAAAATACATACCCTGGACAGTCTTCTAGTACCTTTACTTGTAACTCCATATTCTTAAGTATTCTTATCTGTCAGTTCCCCCTTTTTGTGTTTGCTCTCAAAGGTAGCGTGGGGATAAAAGCCTCAATTTTACATCCACATCCCATCATCTTTATCGTCCAGGGTCCTCTCATCAAAACCACACGTTTAATAGTCTGTCTACTCTTTCTCTAGATGACAGATTTTCTAAACGATTGATCTGGCAACAGTTATTGCCTCAGGTACAGTTACACAGAAAACTGCTGAATAGTCAAAACATAGGCAATGTTCTGGGATTGTAATACACAATACATTATAGCAGTTGTATGATATTAGAGGTTATCTTATTTACCCGGAACAATATTCCTCTGTTTGATTGCATATCCTCTTTAAGAGACAGTATTTACATTTAGGCATTATATGAAGCTATGGAATGCCCACTTTGTTACTCTGTTATTCATCATTAAGAAAACTACTCGTCTTTGCTCCTAGCCAAACCGCAATGTTCTATAAGTATAAGCATATCATATTTAACAATCAGTGTATCGACACAAAGCCTCTTGCATTATCAAAATTGAAATACCCTAACCTCCTATCATAGATAGTACATTTAAGAAGGGCCTTTTCTGATGGTTTTTAATCCCGAAATTTTAAATTGGATTATCAAAACTGCTTCTTACAGTGAGCGGCCAGAATTGAAGCAAAATATTGTCATAATTCAGCTGTCCTGTTGTTGGTGCTGGCGAGCTTCACGCGAGCTGCTCTCCTAATGTGCCATTGATGGAGATGAACACGTAAAACATGCTCCCTTAGAGAGCCACTTTACAGCCCCACGCCCGTATTTGCCCTCACTTTCACGGCAACAGTGCACTTCTATTGCCCAGCAATGAAAAGGCACCCTGCAAACATCATTATATGTAGCCCCAAACCTTCCTCCACAAAATAACAAATTGCCGG
Source organism: Lepidonotus clava (assembly GCA_936440205.1). NCBI lineage: Eukaryota > Metazoa > Annelida > Polychaeta > Phyllodocida > Polynoidae > Lepidonotus > Lepidonotus clava. The sequence goes on along the minus strand of OW387135.1, from coordinate 48,584,370 downwards.
ATACTTTTCCCGTGTATTCTCATTCCAATGGCCAATATGACTTCAAAACTGAAACTCGAAAAAAAAAGGTTGGCAATCATCGGCGGATGGCGTGACACCGTCTCGTCGGCGGAGTTTGGTTGTGACACAGGAGCAGCTGTTTTTAACCCCTTGGGAAAGTGGTCGGGGGTTGGTCTGGGCTTTTTCTCCTCCCACCCCCCTTTCCTATCAAGGTGCATGTTCACCCCATCTCCTCCAGGGCCACTCACTACCTTAGGCCTAATGCACCCCGGAGTGATGAGCATCAGGGAGCAGGTATGGTCAGGCCTGTAATGCCTCACGCTGGAGTAGGGTCTGGAGCATACCGCTGACATGAGGCCAACCCCACCCGGCCACCCTGGAGGACCCCCTCATCTGGGTAATCCCCCTGCTAGCTAATCCCCCATACTCCCCCCCATAGAGAGAGCCACTCCCAAACATGGTGCTAATTCTGCCCACTTAGGCCCGGCCGGGGACCCATTCCATCACGTGAGGGTTTGCCCGCTCCCTTTTGTCGGGAAACATGCGCGGGGAATACCTCCCGCCCACAAGGCAATTTTCTGAGATTTTTATGGAGCTGGCTTTGTATTTAGTACTAGAGGCAATTCTGTAACGTCGCACCGGTTACGTTCTTGTTTTCTTGTTTTGTTTCTGATGGGCTATGCAGACATGGCGAACTGTCACGAAGGACCTTGGACAGACTCTAAGGTCATAATGTCTGCTTGCATGCAAGTGCGCAATGAATCCGAGTAATTTCATACACAGCTCTTAATTAACCTCAATAAAGGATGTTTTTAGTTTTTATCAACTGATTGTAAGAACATTTTTCTGTTAGGATTATATAATACTATAGTACATGATATATCCCACAGCCACCTTTAGTTACTGAGCAACCTTTAAACATTCAAATAGGATTATACTATAGTACCTTTAATAATTCTAGGCCACCTAAAACGACATTAATTTTACCATAATTATTCTATTCACCCATGGAATTTTACCATGCTGTAAAACTGGAATCATCAGCAATAATACAATAACATCTGTCTCTTAACCAACTAAGACGGCATGCTACGCCTTTTGGTGTATGAGTTTAAGCCTCAAATTAACCTATATTGTATGGTCTCTGTGTGCAAACCCACACCCCCCTCCGCCCGTGACCTGCAGTCAACCCGCATCCCAATAAAACGTTCTGATATTGTACACTCGTACCCTCACCGTCGTCGATAACATTGCAGGGAACTTGTCCTGATACAATTTCAAAAAAGACCTTTTCAACGGTGACACAGTTATACCTTTCCAGCAATAAACGTTAAAGCTTGCTTAAAATGAGATCCAATCTTAAAGTGCCTTGCAATGTTGTACAGTTTCACCATGTCATTGAGCACCATTTGATTTTTATTCTACATTGGCCAAACCAGGCACGGAAGCCATATAATATTATACAGTTTAAGTAATAGGCCGTTTGATAGAAATATGAATCGTCCATGCTCCCCGACTGCTCATGCACAGTCTTTATGATATCATTTTTATCCGATGTAACGCTGTTATATTCCTTATTGGATCAGTATGAAAACGTGTATGGCGCATGGATGGCCAGATCCGTTTACCAGTTCTCAGCCTGTTAGGCATCACGCAGGGTGCCTTTTGGTTAATGCCTATTATTGCGTCAGCGGAAAATCCTGTTTATTTTTTATTTGAAAAGCGACGGGAAACTTTTCATACGCAAACAAGGCTACACGCCTAAATAGAGGAAAGAAATGTTACAGCAAACAGGATTTAGATTCGTTTAAAGGCAGCCAAGAGCAAAGTCTGTCAAAATATGACAATGTTTTGCAAACTCAAAAACTAAGAATAAACATTCTAAGAGTCTAACTTTAGCCATTGCTATGGTATGAATCATGATAACTAACTATAGCTTTATTTGAATTTCATAATACTCATGTCATTTATGCTGGAAGACAGCAATATGTGTAAACAACCCAATTTTGGTGGGTCACCAAAAAAGACTGGAGAAGAGTTTTAATGTATCTTAATGTATCTTAAGTCTATATTCAGAGTCTATATTTTACCACAGGCCCAGGTTATAGCAATGGAATATATTTTAATATATAGCAGAGTTCGCAAAATTTTGACCATACATTGCTTTTGGCTCCCTTTAAACACAAACTTACATCGCTACTAAAAGTAAAAAGTGAATTAACAATTTTACAAGTTATAGTAAACTCAAAAGCATTATGCTGATATGGGCGAATATTATGCCAATACTAGCGATATCGGAGAAAAAATAAAGTATAAAAAGCAATCATTTCTCAGCTAATCAAAGAAAATCACAAAATGTAGCGGGACGATATAAGATGATAAGGGGCGGGGATGACTATTCTTCAAGCTGCTCTTTTGGCCCGGAGAGGAGGCCCCTGGGAGGGGCTTACGGCAATGGGAGCTGCTCAGCATGATTGAGGTGGCCCTGTTTTCATGCCCGAAGTGTATTTCTCCTATAGATGGAAATAACTCTATGAGGGGGGATCCTCAGGCGAGGCGCCTGCCACAATCATATCTGCCGGGAGGCCGATAATGATCAAGATAAATGAGCGTCGCCTCCCGCCGTGGATTAGCACCTAGTACACTCATTTACACTCGGCGCCATCCACCCGGTATAATTTCGACATAATCTGTGCGGCTTGAATAACCCCAAAACGGCCGCCGCTACCAGCTTTTTATGGAGTTTCTACATCACGGGCCCGTTCGCTATACGGGTAGTTTATGATATCACATGCGCCGGTGGTATATAAATTCGCTATCTAAATTAGACCTTTATAATCGGACCAGTGAGAAGCAGCGTGGGGGATCTAAATTTCCCATGGCATGAGAGACACACATTAGTTGCCTGAAATCCCCTGCCAGGCCTCCCTGTACATATGATCAGTTCACTTGACATGGGGGCTGATGTCGTCGTTGCTTTAATTCCCCATAAGTCCCAGCAATGCGTTTCACAGTGTGGTATTTGTTTTGGTTTCCATGGAGACTGGCGCTAAGACTGAGAGGAGAGGGGTGAAGGGCGTGCCGGTCGTGGGGCGGAGGCGGAGGGGCGGCACGAGACCAGAAAGCTCATTTGGTGGGAACAGAAGGGCCACGCGATCCTATCAGCGGTGACCGTGTCCCTACGGCCAGACCCCGCCGCCTCCTCACCCAGCGAGTTGGGCGGGGGTAGGGGGTAGGGTAGTAAGGGAGACTGGCCTCAGGATAGGCCACACCAAAGGTAAACGTATTTCACATAAATTCTACGCAGTTATTTTACCCTCAATGCATTTGTGTCTGTACTTTAAGAGGCAGGGGAATGCAAAAATCATTGTATTGTAATTATGCTCTTTTGAATGTGGTATTACAGTTGTTTGCAATGCTCGTTGAAGTAAAAGATTAAACTGTGCAGGCTAGGGTTTTCCTTTATTTGTTGCACCGTTATTTTCTGATTTTAGCTAAATCCTTAGATATGTTATACCATTTCAAGTTAGTTGAAGTCAATATCTATGTTACAATGGTCACAAGGGTGGCGCCATCTGGGTATAGGACATTGAATAGGTACATACTTTGTCGTTTTAGCTCACGAAACCAATACATTCACATGCAATACCTCATACAGGGTGACAGGGCAGGACCACCCCCGCCCTGATTCTTCACAGTCCCTGCATACATACGCCTGTCCAGCCTCCCACCACTCGGCCACCAGCCCATCCTGTCCCCCCCAGGGCTGCTGTCACAGCCGATGGCGACGTTAATGCAACGTTATTCGGCAGGACACCGGCCACGGGACTGGAATGAGAAACAGTCCCTGGTCGGGGTACTGGTGGCGCCCAACAGAGAGGTGCATATTTACCCACCTCGCCCAAGACGCCTCGTGCCCTACACCCACGCCCTCCCCCGCGCCCCACCATTGCTTACTGATCCGGCTCCTTCAGCCCCACCGTGCTGGGGACCTTTCATTAAGTATCTACTGATCACTAGGGGTCGGGATGGGGAGTGATGCGTCTAAGTTTTCTGTTTTACGCGTAAATGTTCCTTTCCAAATCACATGCTTAGTCAATGGGAGATGAGAAGCTCTGAGTCCCCCCCCCCTTTCCCCCCTTTTTAGAAATGCGTACATATTTAATGTAAGGCCCCTAACCAATCGGTCACCCGTCTGGAGGGGACAGTGCAGAGCTATACATACACCCTTATAATATAGTCTTGTATACCCATTATTTTCTAATAAACTGCATTGAGATGTAATAAAGGGACGCAAAGTGTCAAATCACCTCTCATATCGCTTGCAGCCATAACGCTATATTCCATCTACACTCCCCTCTCCCCTCTGTAGGCACATACAGTTTCCTCATTCTGTTCATTTGGCCGATGTATTACATGATGATTAGTTCCAAGTACATCATAAATAAAGACACTTTTTCAACGTATGGCATTCTCGACATCTTAAGCCCACGCAACATGCTATGTCCAACTGAGATTAGCGACAGTGTCGACCTTTTCATTGGTGTGGCACCCTACTACACGATTTGGGAAATCGGTTCCTACGGGACCAGGTATAAGATATTGGGTACAACAGTACATTGTTCCCATGGGAGAGTCCACTGCGCAGACTCCTGAAAAGGGTGTATCGGCCTAACGTCACCCGTAGGGTCCTCTTCCTGCTCAGTATCTTGGGTCATCAGCTCCTACATGACCCTTCCAACGACCACTGCTGTGTTTCCCTGTCAGACCTTGCCCTTCTGGGAGTCTCTAGCCCCTCCTAAATCCCCCCGTGAATGCCTGTCACTTTCTCCTCCATCGGATTCGAGTCCAAATCTCTGTCCCCTCCTAGTGTCGTCTCCGTCCCCTCCTCCCAATCCCTATGGTCATCCATCCCCGCACCCAGTGCCAAGCCATCGTTAACTATAGATCTGGTCAGCAGGAAACTGTTCATTTTCTTCCATTTTTCATATGAAATTGGAGTGTTGGCTTGATAATCATATAAATTTTTTTGGTGAATTACTGTTTATCAACAAAACACATATTTTCTATATACTAGAGTTGCAGGTTGTTGAACGAATACAGAAAGAGACAAAATGATAGAACAGGGCAGGAAGTGACCTAAAATGCTCAGGTTTTTAGTAATATTATATACCAATGCCAAAATACATGATGAATACTAACTGGACACTGCCATTCAGTATTTTTGGTGTATTGGCACAGTGGGCAGTATTTGTGTATACTGCCCACCTTGCTTTACTGTGTAAATGTTTTTCTCCTTATTTTGTGAATTCTGAATGGATTTGCATGATTATTTTTTTAATTTCAGGTGAAATAATGCAGTCTAATTAAATGGAGATAGTGATAGAATCCTAATTTAAGAGAAAATAATGAATATTAGGGAAAACTGCTTGACACCAGTCAAAGTATGTGCATAATCAATACATTGGAATACTGCCCACTTTGCTCCACTGGTAATTTCCTTTCTCTTTTGCTTATAACTTACAAAATATGGTATATAATATAAGGAAAACATACAGATGTCAGAAAACATACAGAAAACATACAGATGTCAGAAAAATTACTGCCCTCAGCCTAACGGCCTCAGGCAGTAATTTTTCGACACCCACCTCGTATTCAGGGTTGTACTGTCAACCTCTGTATGTTTTCCTATAGTCATATTGTATCCCAGAGCTATGGCAAATTCTATCCTCGCCACAAAGCCAATTGAATCTCGAGGTGGGACCTTTCAAATCGGTCAATGAAATCAAGTCATGCGGCCAGCCTTGCAAAGAGTAAGGCCTGCCGTCAGTGGGGACGTACAGTTCCCGGGGGAACTTCTCCCACGAATAGGTAAGCTGTGTCCCCTGCAGGTCGTAGAGGGGAACAATAGCCTACAGGTCTGTTGGGGTAGGTAGGTTTTGTATGACCCCACAGGTATCAAACCTGACCGTATGACCTATACTTCATTTATTCACGCCTACGATGGTCTCTTCTCCATACTATTATGAAACCAGTATTGGAGTTGATTATCATTTCTTACATCCAAGGGTCCATGAACAGACCAATAGATTCATACTGGTTTCAGTATTGAATTCCCTGCTGTCGTACCCTGTACAAGCAGATCATGAGGTTCATTTCGATAAAATTAACCACTCTTGCCCATTACTTACTCATCCTCAAGAACTTGTACTCACTCACCCTAAAGAAATTGAACTATTAAAGGAAATCACCCAATGCAATTGACAAACGGTGGATACGGCCCCATATATGGGCTCAGACCTCAGTTACAGTACCATGTAAATGGCATATCAAATGTATGCTGTCCCTATAAATATCTAAGACCTTTTCGCCGGCATTGACAGGCACGCACATATGAAAGCTGACGGTAAAACTAGCTCACTTAGTCCCGGTGGGCTAAAATAACCTGACTTGCGTGTGGGTCCCCGTAGGCTGGGGGAGGGGGGGGGGGGGGTCCCCTCTCCGCCTTCAACTTACAGCATTAACATTTGAGAGGGGCGCATGGAGAAGCACGGATCCATCTCTCGGGTTGATATCAAATAACCACTTTCCCAAGAAATGATACGCAACCTTTGCCTCTGTAGGTGATACTTTGAATTAACACCGTGCAGTTTGCAATACATGGATATACAAGGTCGACGCATAGTCGCGTACTTAAAACCTGTCCTAGTCTGTTCATGAGAAAATATGGAAAATAAACATACATTTTCGAACAATATGACAGATTTGATAGACAATTTGAAATATGTTTTTTTTTTCAGTGAGCCAGTATAGTCGGCCGGCAGTCAAGCTGAAGTGAGGCAAAAACACATTGATGCTAAGCAGGAAAGGAGTCGACGCCATTTGTTTAGTCAGCAGGTCTATAATATTATAGTAAATGGTGCAAACGGCATATATAAGTGACGGCAAAAAAAGAAGAAAATAAAAAAAAAGGCGGTTTGCTGATTCTCGTCACGGATTTATCTTTTGTTTCTCATTGTACAGTGAATCTATAATTGGAATGTGGTGCACAGTATGACAATAATGATAAATTCTTTGAGTGTTAACAAAAGATAGTCATGTCTTGGAAAAATGAACACACAATTTTACAGACTACTAAGCTATCTAAGTAAAGAGTATTTCCTAATGAAAACTGTTGTATTATGATACATTGTGATATGCATTTTACTACTGTTTGTATATACAGTGTATATGTTACACTTATTATGCCATCATCGTGAAAGGCAAAATGATGTGACGAGAAGTTGTTCAGATCACGAAAAACAAGATCACTATAGTTGTTGAAATATTGGGCGCGGCCCTCGTGAGGGACAGAGCGACTGAGCCCTCGGCCGTTTCCACCCCGACTGACTGGCCTTTGTCACGGCAGTACTAGGTGCCAGTCCCTTACAGCGGCCGCCTATGTCAACCAAACCTGTAGGCCATGTTATCCAGTTACGCCTGAACAGCTCCGAGCAGCTCCGAGCAACCACAAGCAGCTTCGAGCAGCCCCGAGCAGCTTTGATCAGTCCCGAGCATCTCCGAGCAGCTCCGATCAATCCCGAGCATCTCCGAGCGGCCCCCGACAGCTCCTAAAGACCATTCGACCAGCCGCGCCTGAATAAGCTTGCTCAATTGGTATATCTGATATAAGATAAACAGTCAGTTTTGCGCATTAGAACCAAGTTCAATAAAGGCTTCGTAGGATCTTCTTAACATTTCTAACTTTTATCTTTTTGTCTCCTATCTGTTTAACCATGAAAATTAAGTTAGGCCTAATGGTTGAGTTGAAATAATGTGCATGACATTTCGTTGTACGTCGTCCATAATATCTTAAGAGGAAAATTAATGTGAATTATACTTGTGGGGAATTTTGATTTATTGATAAACGGATGAGCTAATGTTGGAAACACACTTTATGGAGTGCACGTACCACAGAGAACTCGTCCCTACAGATTACTAATAGAAAAGGACAGGACACATTTTGATTGGATTGGTCGATCCTGAGATTGTTATGATTTTGAGACCCTTGCTGGAGAGCAGAGTTAAATATTATCATTGATGTAAAACCAAGCAACATCAAAGCTCTCTTCTTTCTCATTGTTCCCGGGTCACGGTTTCTTCTGTCGTCCCTGTAAATATCCGTCTATCGTCAAAACTTGGATTTTCTTGTCAGTATTTGTCCAAGACGCAGCCTCAATAGTTACCGGGTTCTCTGAAATCGTTAAGCAAACGCTGAACAGAACTCATTAGGGAAAGCCAAGCCTGGGATATTGTGGGGGAACGTTGTATTTGCGAGGCAAAGAAAAGGTAATTGATCCAACATTGACTTCGCGGAAAACGCCCCTTGTCCCAGGGACCGATTACACTCGGGTCACCTGGATGAAGTTTGAATTTCGGAGAAGGGAATTTGGTCCGTTGTGAAACATCCGAGCTGTGTCAAGGGATGTGGCCTTAGTAGATTATATTACTTCAGGTTGGTTCTAAAAGGACAAAGATAACAGCTTTTTGTTCACTCCTAAAAACACCAGGAAGATAGATAGCAAAAGCAATGGAGGTGAACGTTGTTCACGTAAATACATAGTATACACGTTAACAGCGTAGTCGACATTTCAGGTTTGAATGTAAAAAGGATTGTCCCGACTCAAAAATAGAAATGATAATCTATGTTGGATATTCAAGGAAATTAATGCACTCTGGTTATCCCGTCAAGGTATATAAACCAACAGAGGAGGTTCAGACCGCAGCTGATGCATTATCTAACCAAAACCAAAGTGTTCAGGATTTAAAACGTTGGAATAGATCAAACATCAGTCTTCACCCCACCCCTCTTTCTCTCAATACAGAAGTAAACTACTGTAAGAATCCTATTCTTTGACGGTTAAGTGGAGTGTACAGCTTTAGTTAATAGCATACCATTCGCTTTTTCTGCTGTGTCGGTCTGAATAATGTACATCACATCCGATTTTCCTCGTAATCGTATTTCCTGGTCTCTTTTTATAATAATGCAGGAAGAGCTTCGGATTGGCCTCTATAAAAAGTACAGTTTTTTTCGATCTGGTTGAATCTTTGCTGCTTTGTTATTTCTAATTTTCTTAGCGCCGGAGCTTCTTTTTCACAAACCTTTTATTATTCAGAATACGGTATTTAATCAAATGCTAACACTTTTCAGCCCTGCAGTTTCTAGTATAATGCTCAGAGAAACAGAAAGCTGGTTGAGTCCTCAAAGATAAACCTTTAGTAGTGATTTGCCAACAAATCACAATACATATGACAATTTCATATGGAAAAGCAAAAGAGACAAATATACCTTATCAGTGGGCTGCCTTTGTGTAACCTAGTAGCAGTCATATAAATCTGATTTAAGAGCAGTTATTTGACAAAAACAATAGCCTCATTGATGGCACAAGTTGAAATTTAGTGCTGCTACAATTCCGAGATGCACAATCAGGGATTTAAGTATGTACAGTCACCATCGATCCGCCGTCACTTAGGATATGATTCATGCCCGCCCAGATCACCCTGGTGTATGATTCACAGCACATCCACAGGAAAACACCAGCCAGCCTCCTAACGGCGTATTGATGTAGAGATGGCATGGGAGGCAGTCGGCCTGCCTTGGGAAGACATATCAGCCCCTCCTTTCTTTGCTTTATAGATCAAACTGACAAATAAGACAACAGCTTGATGGGACAGAGTATTTTACCATAACAACCTTCGTTCATTCTGCGCATGCTATCCCCCATATATATCTTATCGTATTGATTGTACCAGTAAGGTCTATCCATGTCCAAGAGGGTGTCAATATTTTTATCATAATGTTCTTCTTTAGGCCTTAGAAGGTTCAAACCTTAGCTTCGAAGGTTCGAATACTAGCTTCGAAGGTTAGACAAAGGTTATCAAGTTATCAAGTTATCAAATTGAAACAGAAAACTATTTCAAATTGCCAGCCGTGTGTTGATATCATTACTGATGATGCCATTGCTGGTACCCTCCATACTCCAGCAGTGTCGGTAAAATATAAGTATAGCACCAGGCCTGGATTTAGTGCCGTACACTCTTACCCCGCTCTATTTTCATATGATGTGTACATATAGGCAGTACAAAAGGAGGATTGTAGTCTGGGTTATCATACAGCTCCTGATCCATCACCCTCTGTCTCGGCACGCTAATGCTGCTCGCGGCCATGTACGGACTGAGGAGCAGCTCCCCCAGTCACCGGAACACCCATCCCGGGCCGGTCAGTACGCTGTGCCGGCACCCCGCGACGGACTCTCCGGGCACGCCCCTGTATGTATTAGGAGTACCGCTCACGTGCGTTTAGAGTTCGGTGCATTCCTACGTCATGCTCTGTTCTTTCGTTGAATGGATGTTCATTTTATGCAATTGTTCAGAGAACTGTCGGAATAAGCATTTTATCTCTAACATTCAGGAACATTATTAGTTACTAACATCACTTTTAACAAAAGCCTTAATTTTCAGTGTTTTGCGTTTTTCTCTCGACCTTTTCACAGAACCATTGTTCTTGAAATATTTCATCAATACGTAGTTTGAACATAAAACCATATGCTAGGCCATGAACTTTGACTAGCCTTCCCTCTCTTCATAATATAGTACAACAACTGTATTGAAAAGATAAAGTCAAACTAGGAGTACATTTTTCTATATAAGAGTCAGAATCATAAATATATATATATATATATATATATATATATATATATATATAATATTGAGCACACATAATTATATCGACTACTTTAGGTAAAACAGCATCAAGCGTTCAAAAGTTATAAACACTGCTGTAGATCCCATATACTTTATTGCTTTGCCCCGTTTACATACAATCGTATGTACTGTTACGGTAATAAAACGACATGCATTTTAAGGCGACTTCACTATATAAAAGATCTATTGCTCTGATTAAATGTATTCTATATGGGTATCAGGCGACTTAACTATGTAAAAGATCTATTGCTCTGATTAAATGTATTCTATATGGGTATCAGGACCAGATGACTGAATCGCCTGTCATGAAATACTCGTTACCATACATCCTAACCATACTTAATTCATTTTACTTATAACGTAGTGCCATGCACTGGAGCGCTCACCTGCTTCATTATAATACTCATCTGTCAAGATAATCACCTGTCATCGAGCCTTGATGTGGCCCAAACAATTACTCCAGCTTTGTTCTGCCATTGATACCTGACCTAGCTTGCAGCGGGATAATTGAAAGCAATCACTCAAGTCTGCTTTCATATCGGCGGGTGAGAGCTACACAATCGTGCAGTATTTGATAACAGCACCCATTGGCACAGGCGCTTAACGTTTTTAGCTGATTTAAATCCAGGGCAATGGAGAGATTGTGTATGTTTTAGGCTTCACTGGTTAAATTAAATTCAAAACATATTCCATAGTATGTAAGCTAATGGGGTTGTGTGTAGTGAGAGTTATTGGGACTACCCGGATCTATTTCACACTGGAGTATCACTGAATATGGTTCTTTATAGAATATGATAAATATTGCATCATGATTATTTGGTTTGTGGTCTTGAAATCCTTCAGGGAGTAGCCTACTGTACACTTGGGTTGTAGTCATTTGTTCGTACCCCATTGTCATTGATTATTTACAGACCAATATGGTTCAATAAGGCTAAGGCGAAGTATTCTATTCCGGTTATCTAAATAAGCAATTCACAGACCCATTCAAAAGTACTACTCATGGAAAAACCAAAACATCTGAAGCCATATCATGCTCACACGAAATCTGGGCCTTGGTACACCTGGAAGGATTCTGTGCAGGGCACCATCAAATTCTTCATTTTCAAAAGAAAAGAGGGGAGGGGGTCATGAGAAAGAGGCTAGACAACGAGGGGGAAATACAACGTGTATTCCCCCATCCGATTCTGAAATCTTAGAATCGCCCTTGAAAATCAATAGAACTGCCTTATGTTTGTATATGTAGAACCATCTGCCGCCCTATAAGCCGGTACACCTGGACGCCTCATTCTTCGGTACGGGTGCCCCACATCTTAGAGTCACAGCTCATTATGAATAGACGGACTCCCCAGTACAGGGGCCTCAATTAGCGTCATAAGGCCGCTGATCAAAAGTGACAGGCAGCGACTTCCCAGCAAGACGTCTGAAGACAGCCTTGTGGGGGTGTGGGGGAGGATGTTTGTAGTCACAATGTGTTGTGTGAAAGACGTCGGAATATGGATATATGTCAAGGATGTGGCAGACATCCCTATAGAAGCACTCCATATATATGCATGGGGGAGAACAATGTAAAGCCAGTGAAACTAATATGCTTATTTTTTATTTCCAAAGTGCTAACAAATACCGATATTGCTTCAGATCGGTATATTTCCTACTTGAGTAGCTAGATAACGTTTTTAGGTAATTTGTTTCGACGCTAGTTGAATAGAATTGTTGATAACTATATTTGCAGTCTCAGCATTGCTGTTCCTCCGGCTTTTCCCACTTTAACTTTGAATTTAGGTAGAAGAATGTTAAGACATAACTAGATTGATTCAAAATACATAAATATGAGACACTGGGTTAAATACTCTGATATAATATGGTACAATTCCTTTCAATATAACCATATATCCTTATTCCCAGTTTCCTGCACGGATCCAAGGTTGACTTATGTCATTATGATAACAATTTGTTCTCTGTATAAATATTTTGCAAATGAATAAGAAGTGCATTCCAAGACCTGATTGTTTTGTACACAGGGTCGTGGACTATCATATCATGGTTTTATTCTGTATACTTGAAAGAACATTCCATAATTTACCATTGTCGGAACACTCCTTTTTTATTGTAAAATCATTACAATTCCTTTTTTCCAATGTACAGTCTCAGTTTAGGTTAATTGAACATATGGAAATCTATCCATCTCCATTTCTAAAATGGCTTTCTGTCAGAAGAGGTCTTACTAACATTTACTTCTGGATCTCAAGGGAGATCAAGAACGCTATTTTTCTCGATTTCTGATTAGTTTAAATAACTCTGAAAGTAGGATTGGTGCTTCTGACTTAAAAGCCTCGGTTCTGATTTTGACAGAGTTAGTTTGAAGTTTTTGCGGTCGATTTAATGAGAGTTTATCTAAATCCACGCGTTCCTCATCTCGAGCAGTGTCTTTAAATGCCCTCACTGACGGTCACTTAATCCCCTCTGACATCAAGATGGATGAAACCTCTACGTTTTAATGAACGTATTTGCAATCACGCTTTCAAATCCCGAAACAATCTCCTTAAACCTTCACAGGAGCCCTTCCCCCACAAGAAAAACCATTATTTCCAAAGGCTTTCCAGGCGAACACTTCTCTTGCTTGTCCTATTTATCGGCAGAAATCCCCCAACGCCTCCGCGTGCAGCTTTAAATCCCACTAATGCAACTAAGGTAATTGAAAATTGACAAGGATGCTCCGTCAAAGCTGGACACTCATTATGGCCGTTGAGAAATAGTTCTCGGCGTTCCGAGGTCTTTGGGTGGTTAGATGGGGAATGCTTAAATACTGATTCAGGAACAACCCATTAAACTAAAAATTAATGTCAGGAATATGGACTGGCATGATGCAGGCTTCTGAAAGAAGTAGCACTTATTGTTAAAATGGGATTGGTTTGGTTTGAAAGGTTGATCTAAATATTCGCTTATCGATGACCAGATGGGTAAATGTTAGAAATTGACTGGCTTTTTATATGCATTCAATTATTTTTTTTTAGGCACAATGACACCCAATAACATTTATGACAGTGCGAATTATGCGGTAAAACACAATCAGCGGTTTACAAGAATTACTGAATAATTTGTACACCACTACTCATGATAGTATTACAGCTGGGGAAGTATGAAAGGAGTTAAAGCGAAACATCGGCGTCCGTGTTAATTTACTACGCAGAGTGGTGAAGAGGGCTGGAGAGAATGTCAGACTGTGTACGTCTTGCTGATACAGGCTTTGGGGGAAGGGATTAAAGGATTAACGCAGGACGGAGGAGGTGTAACGAGTTGAGAAACTGTTTTCTCCCCAAGCCTTTCAAGTGTGTATCTGTAATGATTGCACTATATGAAAAGGTTAGGTATATAAGCAGTAGTTTTTTGAGCTAAAAGTTCAGCAGCAATGAGTTAATTGCATATTATTTTTTGTCTGAATATGGCGATAATAATTACAATTAAGCCCTTCTTCATTAGCCAATTACATTGTTTTCCATGGCCTGAGGTGTAGGCAGATACTTTATATCCATTTCAATCAATGCAACATACCGCAACGAGAGACCACCTACATCAATATTGTTACCACACAAAAGCCTATCAAAAATTGATTTCTATAGTGTGGAGCCTAGCCAACTAATCATAAGTGGTTCAGTCTGATACTGTGCCTGGAATTATAGGACGGTAGCGAGCCTCGCGGCACTTCATAATACACATATATGTAATAGTAAATAAAGGCAAAATCCCAGGGACGTTAAGCAGTTTACGGGATATAATGACCCCCTCAGTTAATGAGTAGTCATAAAGACCTGGACATAACCTGATCAATCTATCTGTCATAGGTATTCACAAAGCACTACTTTAAAACTTAATCTAAACTGTCACATTGATATATTATCACAGTCTTCTGTTTGTATAACGTTTTGTACATTGCTATGCAAAACCCCTAAGGACTGTTTTATATCATAAAAACGAGTTCACGTTTAACCATTTCATTGATTGGTATTTCATCATATTCTCGTTTGGACCTGACTATGACGATTTCACACAGAGACAAACTGCGATTGGGGCACAATGAGTCGTTTATAATTGATTTATGCAACATTTACTATGATATATATCTCCTTTTAAAGATTAGAGATCGAGCATTGTGGGCTGTCTGCAATGTCATCGCCATCCTTTTTGGAAGAATAGATTGACGGATTGATGGCTAACCAAAATGAGCACGACAAAGCAGCTATACATAGGATCTCATTTAGAGGGCAAACCGGGAGGATGTAGCCAGCCTTTCATATAGTCTGTGGATAAAAGGTCCCCGGTGAATTGTCTGTGTCCACACAGTGCAGCGGGTCCCATTCTGCAGATATCCGTTCCCCTGTTGCCTCCCCCTGTCTCCCGATACCTCCCTCTCTGTTCAGGAGTCCCAAGCTTCTTACAGTCACACCGGGCACCCCCGGAGGCCACCTGCCATTTGTTCATTGAGTCGCATACCTGTATTTGCCACCTGCCCTGCCCTCCAGTGGGATTGTTCAGCTGCAGCTGTCCCTATACCTCCCTGTAAGCCTGCCCACTTAGCCACAGGTATATCTACCTAGACAGATCCGTTTGGCCTGAAGGTATAGTGAAGAATTGTCGGGAAGTAACAACTCCTGGGCATTCTAAACGTTCATCTTCCTACTGCCTACTTTCGAAAATTGTGAGATCGAGGATTGGTTTGAGATAGCATTACTTTAAAGCCAAAGAAACGAAATGAATGCAATATGAGCTACGTATTGCACATGATATTTTAGTATGTTCATAGTTTACGTTTGTTTTGTCCAGTTGTATCCATTTTCATTATGCATTATTTGCCTAATTACCCATCTAAATTTGAATATAGCCTATATGTAATGTCGTTACTTGCACTTGTTTCTCACTAGCACTTTATCATATTTGTAAGTCGTTTACATGTTGCCTATGTCCTGTCACGCATATATACATACATGCGTTTGGCAGAATCGGTTGATAATGCAGAACGCCAATTTCTAATGTTGTATATATGCAAATCGAATGAACAAAAATGGCCACTAGCAAATCCTCTGAATTGATGGCTCGTTATTTCCTTATTCACCGCCGCCGCGGGCCTGAGCCGTAAAACATGAGTCGTGTTTTCATATTGGCGTTATTCGCCGCCCCGGATTCCATACGTCCATCATAAAGGACGTAACGGGCCGCCGTTATAGGTTTATAAATGGCTACTTATTGAAAACACCGCCTGAAAGTACCGGCGTTACAGCGGGCAGACAGCGGTCCTGTCTAGAGAGCAGGGTCTGACGTGAGCTGTATGAATTAATAACTAAGACAGTCTGAAGCCTGCATGTTCCGCCATCAGTTTAGATCAGCAGTATTACGTGACATGGGGGATAGTGCATGGGGTTTGTAGGGGGCCAGTCAGATGTGTCCGTTTGCTATATGATGGACTGTTCGAGTAAAGCCCTGCAAGACTGAAAAGTATAGCTTGTGTTTAACACACAGTAGGCCTACAGTACATGAGATGGTACGAGATATTTTACTGAATATTATTCGTTGTGTGTCATTTTGCCATGGGAAAATGTAATTTAAGTGCAGAATAATGTTTTAAAGATGGCATTGCAGCTTCATAGACAAAATGCATAGCTTTATAGACCTATCACAGTGGCGTAGCGGGGGGGGGGGGGGGAGTTCCTGGGTGTCTGGAACCCCCTTTGATTTTCCTAAATATACGTAAGACATAAAAGATTTAGTCAGAAATCTAGGTCGGAACCCCCTTAAATTTACCAGGAATCCCATCAATTTTGGTTGGGACCCCTTTTGACGTTAGGGCTGGCTACACCCCCGTATAACGTACCCATGTACCTCGCCCCTGATTTGAGTGTACTCACTATGATATCTAAAGGAGCAGGCATGTCTACATCCTCAATCTCAAATTGAGGCTACGCACTAACACGCTTTGCAACCTTTTACTTCAGAATTTGATGATGTCTAGAGAGTTGAGCATACACACTTGCACATTTGCGACAAAGTATAGCTACACAAATGATATTCAAAGAGGAGTTACTCGCTAGGGCATTCTGCAGAAAAACTAGTCCTGCTCAGGGAAACAGTCGGTGAGATTCTCGCGTCGACATCGGCAAAGTGGCAGAGTGCCCCCTGGGCTTATAGCATGTAGCCGCGGGGTGTCGCTTCAGTCGTCGCTGGGTGGTAACGTATAAGGGACGACGCGCCATATCACAAGTGACAACGTATTGTTTAGGACCGACCACATTCGGATGCGGCCGGAAACCAGGATGGCGCGCCAATCTGGGCCGTTGATGTGGTTATCTGTCACGGGCGTATTACCGCCGGTATTACCGCTGGGATTAATCCGCCCTTACCCCCGGCCCCATAAGACCGCCCATTCTCCGGGTGATAGTTGTTCGTGGTCGCTTATGGAAAAGGTTGCGGTGGTCGTGGTTGTGGTATTGAGATGGGGGGAACACATTCCAGCGACACATTATGATGCCCCACACGGGATATTTACTGCAGGGCGCCGCCTTGTGGCGACGGGGATAACCAAATCAAGGACCGGAAGTCCGTTTATATATAAGAGCAGCACGCATGCGCAGTGCAGCGTGTCGCGGTCTTGGGCCAGTCGTCTATCCATCCCGGCGCTGTCTCCTTAAAGGGGGCAAGTGTCAGGCTGCGTGTCATCCCTTCGCAGCAGACGACACATCCGTTAATTTACCAGCGGCAGTCCTATTTGGCGCGCCGACAGCTAGACAAGCATGACGGGTAATGCAAGCAGACGGCATTGGGGACGCAGGGACCGGATAAACAAGTCCCTGATAAACAAGTCGCCTAACCACATTCGTTGTTTCTATTTTCTACTTACTTTTGTCATATGTCCACACAAGCTGTGGGTGCTCCGAATTCCCTGCTCCTCAAACTTACATTTATCTGCCTGGTTCTTGTCCTGGATTGAATGGATGTCTGGGTATGGGTGGGGTGAGTGAAAGGTCCATTCTGCCGATCATGCCGTATGCTGGTCACTGAGATCCTCATATAAACGATCAGGAACTTCGTGACACTGGTCAGTTAGGGGCCCTCGATTACTATCTTTTGTCTCACGAGTTGATGTATATAATATTATAGTCAAGCTCATTACGCATACATGTTTGCATAGGCATGATAGGGACGGGGAGGTCAGGACCAACAATAGCATACATAATATTTCCTTTAGACACCTTTTTTTTGAGGATATGTATAGGTGTTTTTTGAGGATATGTATAGGTTTTTGAGGATATGTATAGGGCATACATCAAGTATAACTTGAAAACGGAAAGCATCTCAGTTGACCTTTCTCCCCAGAAGTGGAGGATAAAAACAAATGTCAACAAACACCCCCCCCGCCCACAAAAAAACAACTAAAAAAACAAACAAACAAAACAAAAAAAAAAAAAACAAAAAAAAAAAAAAACATACAAAACAACATAATTCCAGTCGTACTGTAAAGTCTAGGGTCCTGGCTGCTCCATGAGTTACCCTTCCAACTGGCAATGCAGTGGGCCACATAAGGGGAATAACTAGACTGTTTTATGGTGTACAGTAATATGACACTTTATATGCCGGACGGGAGGGACCAGTCCCTCGCCGATATCAGGCCTTACACCTACACAGGTAAACGCCCACAGGTGAGGCGTCAGTAAGTGGCAGGTGTACCTGAGAGTTAGCTCCCTTTTCGGAGAACACCTGCGAGCAGCTCATACCCTGGAGGAGCAGCTCGCTCTGACCTATTTCCCAACCCGCCGTCAGATAGGAACTGCTCACAATCCCCAATAAAAGGCCGCTGGTGATGAGTCGGTGCAGGATAAACGAGACCAATACTCCGACAGTCTCATTTAGTCAACCCTTATCGAATTAAGGTCGGGATTTATGACCTAAGCTGTGCAATAACGGACAATGAGAGTAGACTGAGAAGCCATTTCTGGTTTTGGGGGATCAAGCAGTTGATTTTGTTGTTATTGAAAGCCTCGCTTAGACATGGGTGTTATCTTGCAGAAGTGCGAGCGTTCAGATACTTTGTACTATAGGAACCTTTAAACAGAAGACACCACTGATCCACTGCTCAGCACTACTCTTAAGATATATTAGAATAGTTATTAAGATACTCCTCATCTAGGTTATATGGTGAAATTCATTATTAAATTTTATTATTTCAAATAGTAATTCAATTGGGAATTATCGCTCAAAATAAAATATCGGAAATTGCATTAGAATAGATTCAAGCATGGATCCACGGAAAGTACTTTAGGGATTAAAAATAATTCGAAAGTGTTTTATATGTTTTGACGTTTCCTTTGCGTTGAAATCCTTTCTCAGGCGGTCGCAGAATTGCATTACCTTTTTTATAAAAGTCAGTTCAGTTTTACCTTTGCCAATGTGACTGTGTAGGCGTTACGTTTCCCTTAAATGTTGTCACTGATAGACTGATAACTATCTTATTTGTTTGTCGGGACTGACGGGACAATTTGACTACATATAAAAGGCTAACTCTGTGCTAAACTATAGATGAAACGTCAAACATAAATCCCACATTGACAGGCTCGGATGGATGACCTTTAAACACTAGCTCAAGCTGGGATATGAGCGTCATAAAACTAGTGATGCACCTTATGTATGCTTAGTCTACCTATGAAGCGCGCTGTACAGAAACTCTATATTGCCTATTCTGAGAAAGGCCTAGGTAATTTGTCAGACCACTCGATTTTAGCCAAAGCCCAAGGCAGAAGGACGTGATAATGTTACATTCTTTTCACTTTGGTGAATGTTCAAAATGAATGAACGGCACATACAATGAGAGAGAAGTACATCTAATATTAACATCGTTTTCACTTTTAGGTTTTAGATAATTCACACTTCACAAGTTTCCCTCTTAGACGGTCTTGCTTCCGCTCTATTCAATTTGCTTTCGTGGTCTACACGGAGATACATGATGCGTCGATTGCAAACTGACACGTTTGAAGGCAAACCATTTGTAAGGAGGTCATTTCTAATTCAGAAAGGCTTTGCCTTCTCGACCGCGGTACAGTGATGGTGGGGATATTTAACAGAGGAGCTGCTAAAGAACGAGACCGACGAGGAAGGTAGGGGTGAAACTGAAGGAGACGAACCTCTTTTCTGATGGTTTAAATGAAAGGTCAAATGGATAAACCATAAAACACTCCTGAACTATAATTATGAGAAAATTTTTAAATACTCTTGTTGTTTGTATAACATGTGTTTGTGACAGATATGTGGAATATAAGCTAGCAAGCCGGTCCGATGAAAGTTAACCAAAGCGAAAACTACAAACAGAATCTAGATTTCATAGAAGAAGTATATGGAAATGTCAATTATCTTCAGTCAACAAAGGTCCGTAGGCAGGCTAGTTGTATAGGGAAATAACAATTACATCCAGGCTACATAACCTTTATTGCAGCATATTAGTAGACATAGATGTGGGCTGAGATTATGCGTGCCGCGATTTCTGCGCATACAGAAAGCAATAAAATGCGTGATCATGCTGTAGTGCACAGAGGTATCACCTGTGTACCGTACACAGCAACGTCTTCTCAACATGGGGAATATCTAATTTACTTTGACGTTTTATGGAGCTAATTCATTTTTGTACTATGATTAAAGATTAATGCTTAAATATGTAAGTCTGTAGTTTACTGTTCGTCGTGCTAGTTAATATTTATAGAGCGAATATAGGGAATAAAAATGAACTGGGTAATTGACTTTGGGAAATATTGATTAAATCATTCCTTATTAGTACATTAATGAACATCTTGGTGAAGAGTCAGCGAACGAAATATAACCGTTGGTCCCGTGAGTTAAATAATGAGGCGTCAACAAATCTGCGGAACCATGGTTGCAGAATAACTATGTCACCTTCCGCCTTGCGGAAATATTTATTTCAAGGTATCCCAATCCATAATATTACTATATATCCTAAAATATCCGAGTGTAGACATCACAGTACATTATTTTGAATCAAATACACGACATCAAAAGGAGGAAACATATAAACGTATGTGTATTGGTTTGTATTTTTGACGAATACAGTGTATCAAAGTATGTGAGAACCTCCCCAAGAAAGAAAACACCAAGCAGGCCGATACCCGTTATCCTAGTGTAGGGGTAGTAGTATACAGAAATGTGAACTGAAGGCAGGCAATGCTACGCCCAGTTACCTACACTGCGGTATCAAATGTAGGCTGATGATAATTATACGTTTCCAACACTGGACGGAATGGCGCGCGGTTGAAACAACTTCTCCCTTCAGGGCCCCCTGCCCTCTTCTACTTCACACGTCACAAGTCATGTGACTTTACCGCCAATTTTACCTCTCCCGCACTTTCTTCCTAACACCCAACTTCACCACACGTTTCTTGGTCGGTCCTGTTCTTACGATTCTTACGGCGGCTCACCGCTTTTACAATATGGATACCACCAAGGACCGTTCACAAAGGAAGAAAGACAATTCTACAAGCCGTGTTCAAAACCCTGAAAAGACGGATACTTCACGCATTACGCCTGCCCAGCGGACCCACTACTCGGAACGCAGCGGCACTAATGGCGGATCGGAATACCACGTCACACGCTCATATGCCTTCTCGAAGGACGGCAATAGGACTACTAACTCCACCCGCACAGCGGATCTGTCACAAAGGGTCTCCTCACTAGAGACTGGTGTTAACGACATACACGGAAAACTGGACAAACTCCTCCATCGACAACAACTGTCGTCCAGGACTAGCACTCCTCGGAGACAACCGGACATGCCGACACCGGCACCCCGCAAATACCTGGACTTTGAGCAGGAACTCCAGCGAGCCGAACCTCCATTCTACGCACAACACGGTAAGGAAACTATCAAAGACTTCTTTGTTAGCCGCCTACTCCCCCGACCCTACATGTTTTTGGAGGGCCCCGGTATGCACACTCCTAAAGAAAAACTGGCTCAGAGAGACAGAATGTCGTTCGCTCAGTACGTCATTGGTTTTACGAACATGCTTAAAGACCCAAGAGCGACTACACATAACGACTGGCCTAAACTCATCGAACACCTCAGTCAAGTGGCTTGTGACAACGCCACTCGAAATTGGGAGAACGTGAGGACATGGTCTGATCAAGTTTTTGATAGGATTGAGAGGGGCGAAATAGACTGGCAATCAACGGCCGAAATACAATACGACCGGATGAGGCTATCCCTCGCCCCCTCCACGACCCAGAGCCACCCTACGCTTCAGATATCAACCTCTCAAACCAACAGGTCGGTAGTCTGCTCAGATTTTAATGCAAAAAGATGCAAGCACCGGGCCACGCATGATGAAGCGGGCATCACATTCCTGCACGTGTGCGCGTGGTGCTACGCAGCACAAAATCAGAAGAACCCTCACAACGTGATTCAGTGTGAAAATAAATTAGGACTCTCACGACAAGAGAGGCTCGCACGACAACAGCTGGCGCAACAAGGCCCACAGCAGCCCCGCCAGCCATTCTACCCCCCTCAGCAGCAGATGATGAACCAACAACCCTACCAGAATCAACACCCTCCAGGGCAACAACACCAGAAGCGCAATGTCTTTACGACAGCAGTCTTCCAGAACCAGCACGCACAACAGCGGCCAAAAAACGACGCATAGGCGCTCGTGGTGAGGTAGCGGGGGCGTTGACGGCAATCCAGGATAGCCCGTCCCCCCCCGCCCTGGTCCGGGGCTCTCTACCGTCCTGTACCCCGGCCAGCCCCGAGCGCCCGCCCACCCCTACAACACGGAGCGGGGGGACTACGGCCCTTCGGCGAGACGGCTTGCCTCGCCCGGCCGCCTCTCCCCTCCCTCCCACTGTTCTACTAGACGACAGCCCTCCCCCCCCTCTGTTGGGGCGGGCTACTGCCTCGCCCCCCACCATGGTGGCTGATGACTACACTCCGACCATACGGCATGGGAGCCGGAGCGACGGAGACCATGCGGCTTGGCGGCCTGACCCGGCCTGCCCCGCCCTCTCCCTGCACCCGGACCCTACTCAACACTCCCCGAAGGTGACGACCACTACCCCGGACCCGCGCCTGAGCTGTCAACGCGACCCGGCCCCGGCTCCGGATATACAACCTGACGATCTGCACCACGGAGGCGTTGAGTGTGACATAGAGGTAAATATGGATCCACATGTTAATGATCAATTAGATTTTGATATAATAGCAGACTGGTGTGCCATTGATAAACCTACGAGATTTAACATAACCCCAGAGGATCTTGCCAATCATAGAAGGGCCAATTGGCCCCACATGTCGTTACATGCCCCAGACTCTATTAGATGTATATATCAGGCCGTACGCGACACAGGCCTCCCAAACTGTAACTCAGCTCGTATCCCGGTTATGACAGACATAAATGTTCATGAGTGGAGGGCCAGGGCTGATGGTTCCCCGGAGGAGAACGAATTGATAGACTTTATAGAGTTCGGCTTCCCTCTGGGATATAATGGCCCGATCACCAATACCCCGGACCCGGTAAACCACAACTCGGCCACTCGATTCCCTCACCATGTAACTGAATTTCTGGATCAGGAGCTCACACACAGGGCCATGTTTGGCCCATTTTTAACCCCGATCTTTGAGCAGTGGCACCATACGTCCCCAATTATGACAAGACCAAAGTCCGACCCGCTTAAAAGACGTATAATCACTGATCTTTCCTACCCACAGGATGGATCCATTAACGCCTACATTAAGAAAAACTGTTCCATGGGAAGGAACCAAGATCACTCACTCCCCACAGTTAGCGCTGTGGTGGACGAGATAAAGCGGATAGGGTCAGGTGCCACTCTTTTTACTATAGACGTTCACAGGGCTTACAAGAACTTTAGGGCTTGCCCTCTAGACTGGCCCTTGTTGAATATAATGTGGGAAAACGGACCAGATGACCATAAAGGCTTCTACTTGGACACTGCTATGCCCTTTGGTTCTAAATTATCTTCCCTGTATTTTCAGAGGATCGCAAACTTTGTTACCAGGGTCCTAACTACCAAGGGCATAAAATCGTTCATGTACTTGGACGATTTAATTGTCATAGCACCAACCCCGGCCCTTGCCTACACCCAATATGACATAGTGCGCGAGCTGTTTCGTACCCTCGGTTTGCCTGAGGCACCGGGAAAAACACAGCCTCCTTCACATAAAGTGACATTTCTGGGCATCGAGATAGACACACGTCGAATGACCCTGTCCATCCCTCAAAGTAAGGTCGATCAGACACTTGTGGAGATAAAGAAAACAAAGCGCCTTAAGAAGGTATCACGGCGCCAACTGCAGTCACTGGTGGGCCGGATAGTCCACGTGGCCAAATGCGTCGCCCCCGCCAGGCTATTTGCAGCCCGACTGTTAGACACTATTAGAGGCCCCCCCCAGTCCCATTACACCGTGGACACGGCTGTTCGGGCAGACCTCAAATGGTTTGTGGACTACTTAGCGGACTGGAATGGTGTGGCCTACATACCAAATGATCGAGTGTCCACTATCATATACACGGACGCATGCATGAAGGGAATAGGAGCAACCGATGGCCGTAAAGCATACGCAGCGGCTATTGCACCGCACGCCCAGACAGACTATCACATTACCGAAATTGAGGGCTTCAACGTCCTCTTGGCGTGTGAAACCCTCCTGACCTCTGACAATGCGGCCTCTACTGTGGTCATACGCTGTGACAATAAGCCAGCAGTCCAGGTATTCACAACGGGTAGGGGCCGCAACCCAGTATTACTTGAAACGGCACGTAAATTGTGGTTCCTTCAAGCTGTCACGCATATTAAACTGCTGTTTATTCATATTCCAGGCGAGTTTAATCAGGCAGCGGATACACTCAGTCGTACATTTAACTCTTGCAGGAACTTCCAGCAGACCCAGGCATTGGTCCTTCGTCAAGGATATACCATGTGTACCCCTGATGTTTCCTGTATAAATGACATTTCCCCTGTTTGAACTCTTACAGGAGCCAGAGACGCCGAATATGTAACACGCGCAATCCAGCGACAGCTACATGCCCGGGCGCCTGGCACCAATGCAAACTACAAGACGGCAGTCCGCCACTATGTGAGATACTGCAACGAATTTGCAGTGTCCCCAGATCAACCAACTCCACAACAGCTCTGCATATTTGTGGAATACTTAGCGGAACGCCTTTCCGCCCCTGGCACGATCTTGAACTACGTTGCCCTTCTTCGCAGGTATGCTCAGGATTGTGAATACCCAACCCAGAACTGGTTTCATCACAGGGTTAAGCTGGCACTGGATGCTGTGGCCCGGGATAAATCTCACACCCCGCTCCAACGCCCCCCTATTAGTCCCCCTGTCTTATACCAGGCATTCAAACACATGGCCCGACAGTCATGCTCAGCCTTATTTAGGCTCATCATTGCGATCCTATACTTTACTGGCCTTCGCCAGAGTGAAGTTATTCTACACTCCAAAAATCAATTCGACCCATCACGCCACCTTACGGCATCGGATATAACAGTTAGGCGGGGCTGCCTCTACCTTAAGATAAAGCATGCAAAGAACATGGCTACACATGATCAACGCAGAGAGGTAGTCATGCACCCTACTGGTGACCCCCTCACCTGCCCTATTACCTTGTATCTGGACATGCGGGCTCGCATCCCTCGCCCCCCCCGGCAGCCCCCGCCTTTGTCTATGGCGACTTATCTCCAGTCCTCGTCTCTCATGTCACCTCACGCCTCCGCGATGCACTATCACATCAGGGCCTTGATTCGGCCCTCTACACTCTTCATAGTCTGCGTCGGACAGCAACCACAACTGCCTTCCACGCAGGACACTCACAATTGGACTTACAACGCTCTGCAGCGTGGTCCTCTCAGGCTTATCAGTCATATGTTCACACTGACTCACAATCCCGTGTTAACAAATCTCTTATATCTTCACTTCAACAAACTACAACCCCTTATCAAAAGTAAGTGGCATACTAACTCTCTTGGCTCCTTGGCCTCCCCATATTATATTCATAATATTCTTATCAACAATCAACTTTTACAAAATAAAATTTACATATTTTAATATTTTATATCTATACAAATATTATTATACCTATTCAATTTTAATATGGGGTAATAAATATTATAAGCCAAGCTGCCGTCTCTGCCTATTGTTTCATATGCGTGTCATTCTTAGTCATTTACTTGTTAATGGGACGGAATGGCGCGCGGTTGAAACAACTTCTCCCTTCAGGGCCCCCTGCCCTCTTCTACTTCACACGTCACAAGTCATGTGACTTTTACCGCCAATTTTACCTCTCCCGCACTTTCTTCCTAACACCCAACTTCACCACACGTTTCTTGCCACCTCCCACCCATCATCTATTTTACAAATTTTTTACATTTTATATTCATAATATTCTTATCAACAATCAACTTTTACAAAATAAAATTTACATATTTTAATATTTTATATCTATACAAATATTATTATACCTATTCAATTTTAATATGGGGTAATAAATATTATAAGCCAAGCTGCCGTCTCTGCCTATTGTTTCATATGCGTGTCATTCTTAGTCATTTACTTGTTAATGGTATACGAGTATCAGTTTCCATAGTATGTGATATAATTTTTATGATCTATGAGGAGACTCAGTCTTATAGTAGCATACGCATGCATTCTTAAAATACTACGTACATGCTAGAATCTACTTGTAAGATAAATCATAAAGCTTTTGATCTGTATTTCACATGCCGAACTTCTTTTTATTTTTCATCTGTTGTATTTTCTCAAGAATACCATGCATCTAATATTTCATTCAAAAGGAAACTTTTTCTATTCAATATATACTATGAGTCTACTTAACCCATATTCAAAATCGGCAGCAACAACGGCAGCAAAGAAAGAAAGAAAGAAAAAATACGAGAAAACAAACACACACACATACACCCCCCCAAAAAAAACAAAAACAAACAAAAACAAAAACAAAAAAACAAAACAAACAAACAACAAAAAACAAAACAAAAAAAACAAAAAAAAAACAAAAAAAAATCAACAACAACAACAACAACAACAAAACAAAACAAAACAAAACAACAAAACAGACACACGCACCCTGTGTCAGTATCAGTGGGCAGACACAGCTGTATATCTCTGTGTGTCAGCGTATCTCTTTGTATATCAAGTGTGACAGAAGTAACCTGTCCCCGATTGATCACAATCACGTGATATACAGATTTAGCTGCTATCGCACGCTAGGGCCATGTTTAGGTTTCCAGTGCGTGTTCATGCCCGCTCCACAGAAACTTGCACAAGTATAATGTCTATTCAGCCAAATTGCTCTCGGCTATATCATGACAAATCCTCGATGACTCATGTGCGGATAGATTTACATGCATCAGAGGGTTCTCTTTTTTATTCTTTTAACCAAGTTAACCTGGATATACCATGAAATATTTGGCGTTGTATAGGTATCGGCCACTATAGGCTACGCTGTTATTAGACAGCAGAGTACATGCTATTTCATCATGGTGAATAGAGGAGCAGGTTACCTACACACAGATCTGATGTTGCACAACGTTCCTATAAAGTTGCGAAACGTCACAGAATTTACCAACTTTGTAGACCCATTATCTTCAGTCTTTAAGAATGTACAGACGTTATCAAGGGCAGCCAATTACTAAAACATTGCCAACACCTTTTTGTGTAGTATTTTTTAATACACCATGTTGACAGAAGTTTCTTTTAAGTCATAGAAAAGTGACAGTAAAGGGAATAATGCTGCAATTATAAGATCGTTTTATGTCTGTCAAGAGTCTTTTCTATGATTTCCCCGACCTGACAGTTACATATCTCGAACTAGTAGTTCATCCTTATGTTATTTTGCACTACGAAATGAAATCTACTAACGTCAATGTCTCAGGCAGCCGTTTTCCTTACAATTGAAGTTCGGCAACTCCAGCCATCAGTGTATTCATCAACTAGTGATGTCTGGTCACTGGTACATCAAGCCCGTCGTTGTCATCTGGTCAAGGACAGATACTCCAAAGAACTGATCCGGATGCACCGACAATACTATTTCATATTTATCAAAAAACACTTTACAGTATGTCGTCTTCCAGTATTTAGTTAATTAAGGTCATATAAATACAGCAACACAGTCATGCTCTTTACAATAAATCTATACCTTTGCCCCCCTTATTGTATTCCCAATCACATCAAGCGGGAAGGGCTCCGCTATATTGGAGACATGCTGACCAAGCTGAACATCTGATTCTCTAGCTTCCTCTCTTGGCGCCCGAGGAGGCGGTTACACTGTGTCTGTCTCACCTAAGGTCGATGATAAGGTGTAAGAACTCCCTTTGAACTGGCCTCGTTCTTTTGCTTTTCTCCATTGATCAATGTATCCTCAACGCTGTAAAATGTAACTTATGACTTTCAATTGGTACAAAAATCTCACAGCATATACACGTATTTACTAATCATTCTCTGCACATAAAACTTTGCCTTGGTTGCCTAAGATGATTTTAGTGTCGGTGCAATGAGCACCATTCCAGACCAACAAGCTGGCCCACTATCTCTGATTGAAAGGCATGCGCATTTGCTATAGGTTGCTAGGTTTGTCGGGAGGCCGGAGGTCCGGCTCCATAATACAGTGCCTGGAGATCCAGAAGCATTATCTTGATGAAAGCAGAAGTATCTACAACTCCAAAATAGAAACCCGTATCTCATTATTAAGCCACAATGTCTGTCTTGGGAGTTCACTGGAGAAATGATTGTAACCTTGATTACAAGGGAAATCAATCGGCACCTACATGGTTACTATTATGGGAGCTGAGGTTCTCGGTGAAGCATGGACAGGTAGGGGGACAGGTAAGGGTGCTCAGATGCAGGGAGATAAGGATTTCTAAAAGGTTGGAGTCAGCATAGGCTATGTACTGAAACAACATGCATAAATGTGCATGCATGTCGTACCAGGGGCGGATCCAGAGGGGGGGGGGGCAGAGGGTCCTGACCCCCTCCTTTTGGTGGACCCCTAAAGTAGGCAAAGAGGGGAAAATGCTGCACTCATGTATGTGAAAACATGCATTATTAGTACTTCGCCTATATGGTGACCCCCTCCTTTTGGAAATCCTGGATCTGCCTCTGTTGTCCTGTCCCCTTTTTTTCGTAGTCATGACTTGAAGTCTGGAGCGGTCAGGACCTCCTGGACCTCCCCCCCACACCCACACCCACCCACCCACCCACCCACCCCGAACTAAATCCGCCCTTGAGGGGTTGGGGATGAGCCGGTGGTTTAGCGGGAATCAAGGAAGGAAAGACCTCACGCGTCTCATCCCTGGCCTCAGGGTAGTGGTCAGGGCACCCCAGGGGGGAGTCAGTCCGTCGGTTCGATGCTGCTAAATGGATAATAGGCTAATTAAAGCGGCACGGTAGAGCGTGGCCCGCGGCCTACAAGGGCTGGGGCTTAGCTCGTCCATATTTAACTGGCTTCAGCTCGGCCCGGGCCGTCATGATGAGCTGCTCTCTGCCGGGCCGGTTGACGGGGCGCCTGGCCAGGAAAATTGAAAACTGTATTCCACCAGGCGATTTTAACAACCAGGACATTGCCAAGTTTTAGTTTTTTTTCTAGAAATATTAGAAGAACCCCTGCATGTTTCATACCGTTTGAAAGATAATTTGAAATCCTTTCTAATGACATATAACATGACTATATTAAGCGCTTATTCCTACGCGCGATTTTCGAAATCGCGAGTAGAATCGGATAGTGGGATATGGCCTTAAACCCGGCCCCAGTATGTCGGTCGCCTCCCGCGTCATGGTAACTGTCAGTGTCAGCACAACACAGCCCAAAGACTAGCAGGGGCTGTGTTTTATACACCACTCCTTACTAGGGGTTCGGCGCCTTGTATGGTTTTAGTAGGGGTGACAGGGCCGAGGCTGGCTGCTATTTTTAGGTACTACCGATAATGATGTTAGGAGAAGAAGGAGTGAAAACACAGAGGGATGTATAAAAAGAGAACCACCACCAAAAAAAAGACCACAGCGTAAATACAACAAGACTGACCTCATAAAAAAACATACTACGTGCATGTGGCTAAACACATGTCATTAAAGAAAATCGGATCAGAGAGAATTCTAAGATCAGGATGCAGCATTAGAGTCATCCCCAAACAAAACACAGCATAAAAAAAGCTATTAAAGCTGCGAACAAAAGTGGTGTTTTATGTGCATGCCACCTTAGGGAAATGAAAATCAGAGGAATATGCCGCAATAATGTTTGGCAATGCGGTACCACAGAGGAGATCATTAAAGGCTTGCCGGAGGACTGCGGGGACCCCGTCACCCCTGTGTCTCTCATTATCTGTCCCACAAGACCTGAACCCATCTTGATGACGGCCGCCCCTGCCGCTTGACACCATAACCCTACTAGCCATTGACATTTCCCTGAAACCGACAACGGGTTTCCTCGTTAATCAAACAGACGGGGGAGATGAGATAGCGAACATATTTCACCGAGGACGGAGATTATGAGCATAATCCGCTGGTGGCAGCCTCTCTATCTGTGGACAGGCCAAATGATAAAACAATGTCTCTCGGCCAACAGTGTATTTGTTCTGCCACTGTCAGAACCATGTTGACAAGATACCCAAATCTGATTTGAGTGTGGCTATGTGATCCTGCTTATAATATCCTGAATCTTTCATAGTCTGATCCCCCTATTTGTATTTGTTCTTTGGAGAAGTCATATCTTATTTTCATCTTACTGTGCAGCTGGCCAGACAGAGCTCTACTGATTAACTTATAGGCTTGACAATCACAGAAGAATCAAACCACAGCATTTCCTAATTTCATTAGCGTACCGGTGTGTCAGCAAAGTTTCTATCCGATGCATCTCATAACAGGGTCTATGTAATACCAAAGGGACCTTAAAGTTATAAAAGAAACATCTCAAAGTCTGCCCAAGCTAAGAATCTAATATTTAAAAAAACACACAGGCTCCTGTATTGGAAATCAACGAAGCAAACATATCGATACATCGCGTACAAAACAAAGAGGTTTCTTTTGCTGTCTCAGATTCTTTCTGTCGGAGAGAGATCACTAAGAAAAAGAAAGAAAATTTGTCCTAGGAACTAGTGATCACTTTTTGTATTTATTCAATCGGCCCCAGCCGCCTCGCTAGGCGTCGGGAGGAAAGCTACAGGGGCGGGAAGTAAACAGAGACAACGGTATCACTCACGGACGGCCGATCCGTTAACGTGGCGCTCAATTGCTGGTCGTTTTTATCCCTCGGCTATGTCGGCCGCACCATACTTTTGTACCGTTATTTGGATCTGAGATTACTATCCGGATAGGTTGATTTACTTAATATACAAGACCAGTGTTTTTCTAGGTTGAAATGGTAGACGAGGAGGTACTATAACAAATCGTTGCTGTTAGTTTTTTGCTCGGTATATGCCACTGATTCATCCCCTTTGCGGTTAGGTTCAAGCATATTGAAATGGTTTGCTGCTAGGCCACATTAATCAGACGGTAGTTGGATACTTTTATTGCCATGTCATGAAAAATGAGACTGAGATGGGCTTTGCAGGCCGCATTCATTTGTCACCCAGGGATGGTTGGTCTGTAGGGTAGGGGAAGGCCAGCCCCGCACACCTCAATAATAAAGGCAACTGCAGAGCAAATTGGGCCTGCTCACCAAAGGACGGTAGGTGTCCTATCTTTCTGGATCTATAAATCAAAACCGGGTTAACTGGAGCTGGCACTTTACTGCAGGGACCGTGGGCCTCCCGGGATTGATACGTTCTCTGAGTGTGTAGGGAATCTGGGCCTGATAACGTTGGGGGCAGAGACGTAGTTCATGCCTTCATCAGGGCCTTGACTGGTCATCGGTAAAAACGACATGAAGTCATAAGGGGTACTAAATCCACGTTGAAAGGCCATTCTACCTGTTATTTGCCACGTAGCTTGAATCAAAGAAAGAAGTGGTTCAATTTGCGAAATGGGAATGAGTGAACATAACAAATCTTTATGGTTTCGGAATAGGCCAAACAACGCTGATAACACTCGGTTCTTACAAGGCCATGGAAATCCGGCACCGAAAGTAATAAGAACTAGGAGAGAACTAATTTGCTTCTGCCCTTGATGCAAAATAGAACCTCACTTTTTCCCCCAAGCTGGCGGGTACGGTGATGGGAGTGGGTGGGGACGGGGGTGTCGGGGAATAAGTGATTCCTTTGCTTGGGGAAACATAATGATGTAATATAATTCCGGATCACGGAGACTTAAGTTACTGCAAACAGAAATGTCTCCTGTTGACAAGCTAAGACTGCTTTTAGGTGGAGTGTCTGTTTTGGAACTTGCCAGCAAATGGAAGGAGGAGTTTTAATACATCGCGTCAGTGGCTACAGTCTGGAAGTAATGAAGGGAAGTTTTCCTCTCTGAAGAACAGAGGACATCGATACATTTAGCAGACGCAAAGAGCTTGTTGTATAAAGGGTAAAATATGATATTTGTGGGACTAGATTAATTAAATCTGAAATGTTTTTAATATCCCAAGGGATGGGAGTATTAAGTATCCACACATTTTTGTGATCATTCTTGCCACGGAATATAATTATGATGTTCTGATGCCAACTCATGAAAATAATGTTTCCGAGTCTTTAAGATGTGCATATTCAAAATCAATAAACCAAGTTTCATAGCGCTAAGGCAAACATCCAAAACAACTGATGTTGCAAAATAGTTCTGATGTTGCAAAATAGTTCTGTGGCATTCTAATTGTTTACTGTTTATCAATTAAACAATGACCAAGAAATATTATACAATTAGACGTGGGGCTCGATACTATTGTCTTTTATTCTGCATGTAGCACCCAACCTTCGGTTGTGTGTGATGATATCTTAATTTGATATTCTTCTACCGGAGGGACATAATTATGTATTGGAATTACGACTGGGACGGCAGGCAGGCAGGGACGGGCATGTGTCGTGTCGAGAAGACTGTTGATAATAAGTTTTAGACCCAAACTGTCTGCAAAGGAAAACCGCCGAGGTTTTCATGTAAAAACTGGTGATTGTCACGTCGAACAATGTGTGTGTAAGTAGGGTTAAGACAGAAATTATTGATATTTGAGGAGGGGCGTTGGCTAAATGATATATTTATTGGTTTTTATTGGTCCAACAAGGTTAGGGCATTGCCTATCTTCCACGCGCACCCTTTGTAATATAATTTCTACTTTACGATGGAAGCGGGTGGGTCAGATTACTATAGTTACATAAATATAGTTCCAATTATGTAGATGTTTGCGGTCTGTGTTTCCTACGGTTTGTTTTGCAATAGAAAACATAATTATTATGTTTCATATGCTGAAGATATTGGAATGATGATCATAGTTTAGGATATTTTTATAGCAAATATCCTTCTGCTAGTGGCCACAAACAATAATTGCCAACCACTTAACAAAATCTCTATCGACTTATATTACAAATACGGTAATAACACATTAATTATTCTATGACATATGATAATCTTGTTTTGTTCCGGAACGTCTCGGCTGCTTTCAGGAAATTCTATGCACGAAAAGGTTCTTTTTTCTCTATAGCATCAATGATCTTCTATTTAATGCCACTTTAACAATTGTAATTCACCATCTTCAGAGGAAAAATAACAATATCAATGGTTCATTATTATGCATAACGGCCGTTTTATCACAGGGAACCCAAGTTGTGTAAAGGAATGTCTTGGGATGGAATAGCCTGCAAAACCATGCTGACCACCTGCAGGTTGAACTCTTCTTACCCTTATACTTTTTTCCTTTTCCTTCTCATAATGTGGAGAAAAATAACATAGAGCATTTATGAAGGTGACTCCGTTACTGGTTGGGGAAGACGCTAAAAGGATTTGTTGTTCATTTCTTATACGACCCCGAAGACCACCTGCTTTTAGAAAGCCAAATGCACTAGATCTGAAAGGGTCCGGCCACCTTAAAGAAGTGAGGTCCTTTTAATGGAATAATGTACGATGACTCACCACTAGAGAGAAACAGTGTAGGGCGCGGTAACAACGTTTGGAGGGATACAGGCACTCTCCGATATCTTGAGGGAAAGAAAAAAACACAGGAAAAAGGACTGCAACTTTGCTACAAAAACAAACAATGTCGGATATGCACCTTTTAGAGAATTAACGTGAGACGGCCACTTGCAATCTCAGGCGGGCATCTCGATATGCACATTTTCCCAATGTCATTTAAAGAGAGGGGCCAGTGAAATTACTAGTTTGTTAAATTCTCATATCATTCTATAGATACAATGCTCCAGTATGCGAATATAACATTATTATAAGTATTGAGTGATCCTGTATATCAGAAAATCGTGTCTATATATCTGATCACACATTGAATTCCCTGCACATCTGACATAGGACGTCTGTGTGTGACGTCACACAAAATGACAGTTATATTTGAATTTCAAAATTTCAAATTCCCTAGTAAACCATATTTTAAAATATTTTTGTCATAAATAATTTAATTTGGTAATTTTAAACACTGTTAGACATATAAAGAATAGTCAGGAAAATAGCTTATTGTTATTTTTTCAGTTTTATCATTTTTAAGCTCTTCTGCTTGTGACGTCACACACACAGGAATGCACTTTTTAAGCTGCACTGAGTGCAGGGCAGTGCAACTCATTTTCACCCAGAAAAATAAGTGTAAAACAAAAACTACTAAAGATAGATGTATAAAATTTTGTATGATTATTCTCTGAGTGGTGGGCAGCACGACAGTATACGTTTTTGCAATCACTGGCCCCTCCCTTTAATGTGAACATTTTAGATTTTGTCCATGAATCAGTACATACAACTCTATATTGGTTGGATACAATACAATGTGTAGTACAAATTAGGGAAGTCATCTACTTATCTCAAAATCATATCAGTTCAATGCATATCAAATTATTATTGGATTCAAGGTTACTGTTGTACACACTCGATCTAGTCTTACTACCTGTTTCACTACCGCAGAAAACCTATATGAGATAGTCAAATTACACTGTGAGTGAAAACCGATGACTATGGTCATATTATCGGCGAGAACGGTTAAACGTATTGAAGCACTGAAATATCGAAATCAATATAATAAGTAAGTTTGTTCTGAATTGTGCTGTGATTTAAGGGAGATTGAAAGTTTACCAGTTTCATTTCATCCCATCTCATCTCATTACTCATGTGAATAATGTGTACAAATTAAGCATGAACAAGTCCCTTTGCTAAAGCCTTGTAAACACAATAGTCAACAGGAGACAAAGGGAGACCAGACGTTGAGTTTGATTAGTAACCTGTATAAATAAATAAATAATAATAAAAAAATCATAGAAAATTAATGACAGGGACGTCGGTTATGACATAATCTGATGTCATGTAGGTTGCCTGAAACCAACGTTCTACGTTATTACTGGCTATCTTTGGCTCTTTCAATCATGTCTTTGGCAGGTGACGATCCTCTCACCATCGTGCTTGACACATTGACACTAATGTTACTGCCTGCCATGCACCACCGCGCGAGGCCCCATAAACTCACCTCACCCTCCCTCCAGCACCACGCCCTCACACACAAAAAGGACCAGGATAAAGAAACATGGCGAGGAAATGAGAGCGACGCCATTCGATCCCCAGTCACATTTGGCCGGCGCTTCCCCCGGCTTCCCCTGGCCGGCCACCCCCTTCCCCTGGCGGGAGGTGATGACACTACTGGGACGAGGTGACGACTGGACGGAATCCGGAAGTGGGAAAGTCAACCGGAAGTCAGGTTTTGGGCACGTGAGAGGCGGAGTTTTCGGGAGGAGTTTTGATGAACATTTTAAAATGTTGACGCGTAGGAGACTGACTTAGAATGAGACTTTCTGAATAGGTGCAAAGGCATGAATAATGATGACA
Organism: Lepidonotus clava; assembly: GCA_936440205.1. Classification (NCBI taxonomy): domain Eukaryota; kingdom Metazoa; phylum Annelida; class Polychaeta; order Phyllodocida; family Polynoidae; genus Lepidonotus; species Lepidonotus clava. The sequence continues at coordinate 48,548,660 of OW387135.1, read as the reverse complement.
GGATGTCAAAATGCATCGTTTGAAGGTGGTCTCAGGTAAATCGAGGGCGTAGAAAGAAGTGGATTGAGGACTGTGTTTCAGGTGAAGATTTTTACCCGGACAATTTACCATTGATATTATTTAGGTATGACCTTTTAGTACCTCTGATTTTGGAGGAGTACTAGAACCAAGATACTTGCAAAATTATCAACAGTATTTTGAAGAGGATGTTTTGCCACGGCCAAAGTTCATCAGCAGTAAAAAAGAATGTTTTACTTAATGTATATCCACAAGAATGTGAATAATATCATTCAGACACAATACCTCTTACAAAACATGAGTCAATACTTTTCGAGCCCCGGGTTGATATTGAGTTTCTTAGAGAATAAGAAGTTAGCCTTATCCAATGTAATCAGCATCTCCCATATGCCTACCACTATAGAGGGCTCTATACCAACTCTTCTCCCTAGGTACCCTGGTAACCTGATGACACCTACCTGCCCTACACGTAATGCCCTTTAGGAATCTAGCCCGTCTCAGCCCCAACACCGTCAGTTGGCTTTTAGACGTGACGGACATAAAGATGTTTGATGTACTAACTGAGAATTCGGTCACACGGAATTCCCGGTATAATGGCACTGTCTTAAGACAATAGAGGTCAGGGGACATTTTTTGTGATAGGTCAATTTTCGGGATGCGGGGTTGATATTGCTACGCCCAGAGAAGCGTATGCATGAACGGTGCAAAAGATACCTTCCGTCAGTAGAACTGAAGCCTCGCTGTACCGAGGCGAATGGAACAGAGGTTTTATCATCATAACATAGCTATCCTAATAGCCAAGTTATGAATTAACGAGACTATAAAACAGCAACAAGGAAGGTGTTTTCCCATATTCTCATTCAAATGCGCCCATATAATACATGAAATAGGGATGTTTTATTACTGCAGTGCTTTCTCGCCAGTCGTACATTTTTACTTCAAGTATAATCATAATATTATGTCTATTATATTCAACTGGCGGCACACTAATGGACCGTAGATTTTACGAGTTATCTTTTTTACACTGCAGACTTAAGAGAAGCGGACTACTAAGGGGCATGTCCACTCTCAATATGGGAGTAGACGGAGAGTGTGCCTGCATGTCCAAATCACATCAGAGTGGGGGGCCCACCGCCGTTATGTCGGCGAATAAAGCAATATGGCGCAGAGCAGAAGGCGGGGAATTTGCTCAGGATCAACTCCTCTCGGGGCAGGAGAAGCCGCGCGGCCATCCTCATTGGTCCTGGTCGAGTGGTGGGATGTGGTGGTAAGAGGCGGATATTACCTGCTCGGGACTCACTCACGTGGAGCGGGCCCGGGTCTGAGGGAGCTGCTCGTGGTGTTTACTTGGAGACTCCGTATGTGATAACCAGAAACATCACAGCTCCACTTCTAAGCTACTCATTTCCAGAGCTGTGACTGTTACTGCAAGTCCTGGGCTCTAATGGAAAAACCTCTCCGCTATGACATTTCCTTTTAACTCTGATATGTGCGCCATACCAGGGCTACCAGCATGATCATATACGGTAATAGGATATGAGCAACGAAAGTGCATAGGAGTGTATAAGATCAGTAAAACAGAGTGAAGCGTTAGTGACCTTGAACTCGTTTCTACATCGGTAAGGTGAAGTGAATAAATGATATTCATTTCACAATGACAACGGAGTAGGAAGGACGAACAACCGCTCGTAAAATATCCTTAACCCAAAGCAAGGAGTAGTTGTTTTCGGCAAAACAAAAATTGTTAAATCACTAGATATTGATTCTACCGTCTCCCGTTTGCTGCCATCTCATTACCAAGTGCAGGCACCAGTGGGAAAGAGAGAGATGAATTGTATGTGACCAACCTCTCATAGATTTGTGGTGCGCATGTTTGATCATAAGTCCGTATCCGTGCTAGACGTGTATGGGAATCCTAATATAAAGGTTTTCCTTGGAATACAAAATTACTCTAGAGCTCAAAGTGGCAGACGGGTAAATCCATTGGCGACAGGATGGTTAATATTGGCACTGATCGATGGTTGGGTATATGTAGCGTCTGAAGTGGATAGTTTATGAGAACTTATAACTATGTTTAGCTGCTTGCATGTGAGCTAAACAGTCACTTTTTGTATTATAGAACTAACTTCATTTATTCCCAGGGGATATTACCATTTCTTTGCATTATAAAGTTTGCTCCCTTCAGCAGGGGGTTTTCAGGCCAACTCCATCTTTTACTCGTGGACCTAGCTTTCTACTTACCTACGTTTAATGGCGTATTAGTTGGCGCCCGCTCCGTAGACAAGAAGCAATTACTCTTGGTACACTTCAATTTGTGCCTACTTAGATCTTAATCACCCCCTAATGGTGGTGCCGGCGGTGACCGATGAGTGGGGTATATACATCTCCCCGCGTCTCTCCTCGGCGTTCCGCTCCGTTAATGCTCTTTATCAGAGTCCAATAATAATTAATATGCTTATCGACGGACGCCATCTCTCCCCCTCGTTAATCACCACTCGGAGATGCTTCGAGTATTAATTGAAGTCTTCTTTCACACCACTGCACACGGTTAGAATTAAGACCCCCCAAAAAACGCGGGTGCCCCATTGCGTATCGCTTCCCATTCTCAGCCCGGAATCCCTCGCCATTTAATCAGATTGTTTTCTTCTTGATTACCCCAGTTCCCCCTTCTTTCTGATGCGTACCCTCCAGGAATAGGCCTCTACCCACTTTCCCAATCTTCAGCATCATTACCCAGTTTCCCCCAGTATACCCGATATCGAACTCTTCCCTCCCATTCTGTGCACATTTCTCAAAATGCCTCTTCCAATCGATTCTCAGTCATTTTCCCATCTCTTTGCTCCCCTTTCTTCTAGTCTATGTGCAAGCCCGGAAGGATTGCCCCTCCGTGCTTAAAACCCTCACCCACCGCTACTGAGAACTAAGCCCCATGGCAACTGGAAACTAAGACCCCTTTCCTTTTGTTAGCATCCCTTCTTGCTGAGAACTAACAATCCTTCTTAGTGTGAACTAACACCCTTCCTGCTAAGAATTAACCGCTCTTGGCACAGAGAACAGATACGTCTTTCTGTGAGGAAATAAAATTCTTTCCCACTGATAACTAACACCCCTTCTTACCAAGAACTAACACCCGTGTCTACTGAGAACTAGTACTCCTTCATTCTGAGACGGTCACCCCTTCCATGCCTCTTTCTACTGAGACCTACCCTCATGCCCACTTAATGCTCCCACCCCTACCTGCTGTGAACTTAGCCCCCTGCCCACTGAATACTAACACTCATTCCTCTGGTGAATCAAAACTCTTTCCTTTTTAGAACTAACACCCCTTCATTCTGAGATCTAATGCACCTTCCAGCTGAGAGCTCTTTTTATTTGGACTCAACTTCCCGTACAGGAATGTGCATGTTCTTCCAGATGACATAAATGTTAATGGAAAACACCCCTTACATCCCTTCCTGGTGAGAACTTAAAGCCTTTCTGCTAAAATTAATACCCCTTCCTGCTGAGAACTATAACACCCCTTCCTCCTGAGAGCGATCACCCTCTGGTAACCTAATCACAACATCCCTTCTTCTCTCTGAGAACTACACCCCTTCGTGCTGGGAACTAAAACCCCTGCCCACTGAATACTACGGCCCCTTCCTGCTGAGAACTTACACCCTTTCCTGTTGAGAACAACCCCCACCCCTCCGCCCACAGACACCACTCCTTTCTGCTGACCAAGCCACTCTCCTCCATCCTAATCTCATACTCCGCCAGCACAATCTCATTACTTTTCACTTTGTACAGAATCTCCCTCGAACCATTCACACGATCAGGGAGCTTAGTGCGTGGCCTCCCGGTCGGGGGTTCACCGTTTTCACAGCACGGGGTCCCCTCGTATTGAGTCGTGATTAAAGGGCCCTGGTCGATTCAAAAACGGAGAAAAATGAAAGACAAGAGGGTGGCATGCCATAAGCAAATACAGTCTGATGATTAAGTATCCGATGCCGCCAGGGTTGATTTTAGGAGGGCACTGATGAAAAGCGGAGGTTCACTCAATACACCTCCTATTTGCGCACGCGCGAACAGCGGAAGTAGATGGCGCCACTGCAAATTGATATGACTTTCCTCCGGCGTTGTTTTACGCCCTCTTGTAAAAGCCCGGTTTGATTTACCGCAGATTTCATGCTCTTTGGGCCGCGGATATTGAATAGGCAAAGACCTGTCTCTTTGTTCTTTTTCTACCGCTCACGAAGGCCGAGGGAAACTTCTGATTCTTTTTGTGCTTTGTAAAAGATCCAGCCTTTCACGAGTCAAGATTGTCTTTTGATAATGTTTACAGCGTGGCCGTCCTTATTGCAATTACGACTCAACTTCTTTGTATTTCACTTTGGTCCTCCTCATATCAAGTTACTTTGAAAAGGTTCATTTCGCATAGTTTCTGTTGTTTTGATCTCCAGTTGGAGTTGTCTCATGTGAATAACGTAATATAGAAGCACATTTCTACCTGTATTGAAATCATATCTATATTTCTACAATATTTCAATTAACTCCTTGGCCGCACAAAATATGAAATACGCACCTCAAATAAAGAACACTTTTTAACAGAATTATTCTGGAGTTATCTAACTTCACTAAAAAAACATTTTTGCATACAGCAGCTGGACAGCTTTAACTTTTAAAACGTGCCAGGTATTAGGTGAGAAATACTGGCATACATCTGACAGTCAATAGGGCATGTACCCTCTAAGGCCCCATACCCATGAGGACCATTTGACCCTCGTCAATTGTGTTTTCCTATGAGTGTCCTTCAGTGTGATGTATTGTAACGTACATGTTTCATATATTCAATTTGCGAGGTGACTCTATCACATGGTTGTATATTTCACTATTACACACCAATGGACGATTACTTAATAACACGATCGGCTCGGTCCAAATAGCCCAAGCGGGTACATGGGTAGGGTTTTATGGACGCTTTGCAGATGATATCCTAGTAGGCAGAAAGGGAGTGATCGCCATAAAAATTCATGACCACTTGACCATTGACTTTTAAAAGAAAGTAGTATTTTCATGACTAAATTATCGGTGATTTTCATGTGCGTCATTCCATTTCAAATTTTGCTTAACATTCCCTATCTATTACATATATCATAGGGACCACAGGGACCTTCCATTAAGTAGGTACACAGCGGCAGGATGCGGTGGGGGGGGGGGGGCGGTGGGTCTGAACATTTTAAAGAATTTACTTAATGGAAAGGCCAAAAAGGTAATGGATATCACATGGCACCCCTATATCTGGTCACTTGACCCTGTCTGCAGAAGGTCTATAGACCCTGCCCAGTCAGTCCCCGGTCACTGTGAAGGAGCTGCTCGCCGTGCCTAGGTAGGCTCCATTAGCCACTCTGTGTTTTAGGGATCAATACACGCTCTGTTTACCCAATATATCCAATCGCTGACCTTGGAGGCGGCGTCCGCCCTGGAGGAGATAACACAGGAACGCTGTTCCCCTCCGCGGATCAATGCCATACTTCTTGGGAAGCCAGGTCTAATCTCTACATCTTGGTAAAGCAAACAAGGCCGGCCCCTTCCTGATATCTTATCTCTGATAAGACCCACTCTCCTCGCCAGTGTCTGCTGAGGAAGTCTCACTGTGGAAGCCACAGAAAAGAAAAGAAAGCTCCTAAGCAAAGCCGGCTAACTTACAGTGACGACAGAACCTTGTGGTATTCCCGGACGTTAGCTGGGGTAGATTGTGGAAGCGGGTGTTTGAAGTCTTTGCGAACTCTTCCCGAGTGAGACTTGGTTAAAAATATTTAATAAAGTTGAACAAAAGATAGTGCCTAACAGGATGAAACAATTCCTAATCAGCAAAAGGCAGATAAGATAAGCTTAAAGATACAGGCATAACAATAGAAAACAAGCGAAGGCTTTCATAGGATGATAAAACTGAATAGTTGGGAGGGGGGGGTGTTAAGACGCTATCCTACATACAGACAGAAAGTGAAGTTTTAGTCTACACCGCCCTTGTTAGGATGCTATCTACAAACAGATGCTATCCAACAAATGTTTGTGGTTTAATGACTTTTTGCAGGATAGCATCCCCACAGGATGCTAAGCTACAAACAGATCTGCTAAGTCACAAATATTTGCGGGATAGCATCTCTACACAAAACTATATCAAACTATTATACAGTACAGTTACCTTTTCTGTAGGATTGAAAGGGGGTATCAGTGGCCCATTGCACAATAGAATTTTGTTGTGAAGATCAAACAACAAAAGCACAACAGACTTTTGCTTAACAGGGAAATGTTTCGTTATTACGAAATTGCAATATCTCTGGTTCTAATGAATGAAATTGAAATCTGTAAATTGTTATAAAAAGGGAAGAAATTAGAAAAAATTCAGTAAAAGTTACAGCTCTTTGAGGGCATTTTGAATATAGAAAAGAAATGTGTCAAAACGATCGTTGTTACGATAAAAGTAACAATGAAATGTTTCGCTGTTTATTATATTTTCGTTGTTACTAAACCCATTGTGCAACGGGCTACAGGTCTTTTATGTATTATGCCCCGAAACGTTAAGTTCCTTTTCTTTATTTTAATCAAATGTCCAATAAAATAGAAAGTATATTTTTGTCTAAACATTTTTAACTTTCTACTCAGGGAAATGTAGGATGAGAAATCATGGAAAATATGCATTTTTCAGTGGGGCGGGATGATTCAGGGGACAATTTCTAGTAATCACTATATGAGAGGTGATAGACATTAACCTTTTTTTCTAAAACTTTGGTCTTTTTAGTATGATCTTGAAAGAGTATTGATAGAATTTGTGAAAAAAGGATTGTGTGCAATAACTCACAACTAGGTATACAAAAAAAGGTTTTATGTCAGGCAAATGGGAAAATGAATTGAAATGAGTGAGTTATCATTCTAAATAAACTGATATTTGTTTATCTTTATCTATTATCCTTAATTGTCATGAAGTGATAAGGGGCTGGAGAATTGAAGCCTTATTTTTGCATCTTGAATTTATTTTGTTAATAATTTATCAATATTCAAATTTCTCCTGATATGGAATAGAAATTGCAAGATGAAAGTGTGATTTAATTTTCCTAAATAAATGATATATTTAAAAATTCACAAAGGTTAGTCCTATGTCCTCTAGGAGTTTGCAGTGTACCTCTCTTCCAAACCCCAACAAAATAACCATCAAAATTGGTTAGCTATTTTTCAGCATAAATCTGAAGGATAGCATCCATTGTAGTATAGCATCTTGTTGGATAGCATTTGATTGTAGCTTAGCAGCATATGGGTGCTGCTAACTGACAATTAGCTTGCATTTGTGGGATAGCGCCCATTTGTGGTTTAGCGTCCTAACAGCTCTTCGTACTTCGTACTTCAGTCTAAGGCACAGCCGTGACGGAATGCTTCTGTTGGTGTACTTCATAAAAAAGCATTGTTTTATTGCTGCAAAAAGGTGGGTCGATTGTCGATTGATATCCCACTATAGGCCTAGGGTCATCGAATCAAAAGGAGCTTGCGAATAAGCCGTAGCCCCCCCCCCTGTCAAGGCGCTATGCTATCCATACAGACGCTATCCAACAAAATTTTGTCACTTAGCATCTTTTTGTAGAATAGCAGCTGCACAAGCTGCTAAGCCACAAAATTGCTGCCAAGTGACAAAACAATTCTCACTTTTTGGAGGGCACATGTAAATGCACAACGTCTTCGAACTTAATTATCCCATATATATAATATATGCCTATCCCCCTTTTCAAAATCCTGTATATGTCCCTGCTTGTTATTGGATAGGCACCATGCTACTCTCTTATATCATCATCGACTCCTCACGTAACCCAAACAGGCCGATACTCATTCCGCGTAATTACCTACAAACAGACAAAAGCCTTATAAATAGACACGACCCGTACAGAGAGACCAGACCCTGGAGTGGACGGTTTCCATGGTGACCAGGTAGCGGTTTATAATATTCACCATGTTATCCGTACATGATGCAGTCACATTCAGAGATCTCTGTGCATCATCCAGAAGGCGCAACGCTATTTCCAAATCTATAGTACAGGTTCTGCAATCCATCCGTTAGAAATGTAAAATGTACACTCGTATATAATAACCACGAAGGTCACTCGTATATGAGTAGTAGTATACTAGATATCCCCCTCTCGATATGTGATATTATGAGCTACCTCTGTGCCAATATCAAAGACTCAATGGTGTAATATTGTTGTATTGTTTAGCTAGGTGAACAGAATCCCCCTCGTTCGACCTAACTCCAAGTCTTGGTTTTGGCAATTACCCTTTAGTCAGATGTCCTCCATTATCGTCCATCTCCGGGGTTTACATCACACCTGCACGGGCTAATCGGGCGGGGCCCCGGGCCCCTGGTGGACGCCCGATTGGCTCCCCCCGGAAACAACATGTTATCAAACATGGGTCTTCTTAAATAGGGCTAATTCAGGGACCTTGTAACGGACTCCAGGGGATGGGGGATGGGTGGCTGGGGATGGGGATTGGGGGTTTAGATGATGGGGATGGGGTGGGGAGGAAGAGGAGGTTAGATTGAGTTCGAATTCGGGAGTGGGTATGACGGAATTATTGCTGAAAAGGAAGTAAAGGGACAGTGAAGGGAGTCTACAAGAAATGTACGTGTGTGTGGGAGGGAGGGCGGTCGGGCGAATTCAAGGTCCTTTTAACGGACTCCAGGGGGGGTGACCAAGAAAAAGATACGAAATTTCGTGGAGTGGTTTTTTTCATTTTTCGTGGCCACGATAGAGATTCCTCCCCCAGAAAAAATGTACGAAAATTTCGTGGACATTAAAATTCAGTGAAAGATCATACTAAAGCCATTTATAATATATATAATCAACTAAAATACTTTCCTATGTGTATTTGGAGTACATTTGGACACTTTGAGATTGTACAATTTTGAAAAAAATGGAAGAAAAAAGCCACGAAAATTTTTGGCTTCTAAAATCCCACGATAGGAAATGGAGCTATCGTGGGTATTTACACTTTTCGTGGGATGCGATTTTTCGTATCTTTTTCTTGGTTGCCCCCCTGGCAGGAGGATGGGGGTTGGGGTTGGGGGTAGGTTGGATTGAGAAAGGGACGGGGGGGATAACAAGGAATGATTGCCGAAAGGTAAGGACAGTAAAAGGAGCCGACACGAAGTGTGTGTATGGGAGGGAAGGGAAGGGGAGTAGATGTTACCTTTCCGTACAAACGGAAGTCCAATTGAACCATTGGCGAAGTACGTAGTCTAGGAGATTAAAAGGGATTCCCTTTCGCGAATTTCTTATCATAATATGTTGGCTAGAAACACCGGATATCCCTCTGCCCTGGCCGATATAAAAAGACACAAAACAGAATCGAAATGTCATAATCATGTACATGTCTGCCTACAGTTCAATATACAGTTTTGGGATGGAATAGCCTGTTGCAGTGGCCATAGACATGATACTCGCGGGGTGAAGTGAAGATGTGGAACGTAGAACAAAAGAAAAAGGACAGAATTCACGACAGAAAGAGTCGAGGCATGTGAGAAGATGAGCATCTTGGCGAGTGCTTTCCCAGGCCCAGGCTGGCCGACTGTACAGATAAAACCCCTGCCTTCCCGGTCCTGATTGGTGTGACTGCCGACGGCACACGACCTGAACAATCCGGGACAGAGCCAGCCGCTTTGAAGAAGGGTCACGTGATACTGGGGGATTCTATTTTTAGACTGCATTCTCTCACGCAAATTGGGCACATCTGCTTGTTTGATATTGCTTAAGAAAAAGAATCCCTTCAGATTCTACTCAGTTATCACTTGAATTTCCTCCAAAACATCGATTCATAATTTGGCCAATTAGGCTTTCCGTCGGTGCCTTTTGAGAAGCGCATTTTTTTTGCTTGTCTTTTATTAAATGTAAAAAGAAATAAATTGTCATGAATACATGACATTTAGTCTTCTCTTACATGTTTTATCTCCAAGTCATTAACACGACTTCGATTGAAAAAGATTCCAATTAATCGATGAGAAAAAGACGTGGTGACAACTATCTAATTGATTGTTCGGAAAAGAAAGTTCTGACCCTCTTAAGGAGCTTTGGAAGGATTCGCATGCAGAGTGGTTAAGGTTTTGTGTATCGTTTCAAGTACCCATGAAGAAAAAACTATTACAATTTTTGTTCACAATATATAATGTTAATGTACTTTGTCCTACTCTATACATTTCGACATGACTGTTCCTCTATGAGTCTGTTGGAAGATCACGAGTATCAGAATTGTATAAGTAGTGCACAGAAATTGGTATTTGGCGTGTGTGGCAAACATATCAAACAGTATGCACGCAAATTCTGTTATATATACATGTATAGACCTTTGAAGGTATGTGTCAGTCAATTTGATTGGTTTACTCTGCTAATCTTATTATTTTTGATACGCTGCCGGGTTAATGAGTTGCCAACGATCTCCTTTCTATTTGTGTTATAGAAATATATAAAAGAAACTACAGGGAGGGATCCCAATGGTTGAAACTATCCAATGTTCTTTTTCACATATATATCTCATTGTACAAACCATTTCATCATTGGAAACAATCTACCATGGAGTTATTCACCAGACTATATTATACTTTAAATCATTACTGTAATATCTGGAACAACAGATGTATCTGAAGATATTCAATAAAAATATTAAAAAAAAATAAATAAATAAATAAAAAATATATGTGACGTCTCAGTAGTATATCAAAATGTGAATTTGAAACTTGTCATGTATACTAATCGAATCATAATATTTCAAAACTAAATAATTTCAAAAGGACGACAATTAATATAAACAATCATTTAACGAATATGCAATGATATGGAAAACCTTCCAGGACAGCCTTCTATATACAAGTGCTGAAGAGGTGGTGCAACCCAATCTCTGAATGATTAAATAACGGGTGCGATAGATCAAATGAGCCTGAGCCAGGCCTAAGGGGTTACATCACACCTCTGTAACGGAAGGAGGATGTTTATCGGCCTATAACGGCTACATAATGAATGACCGTCATCTCACCCCGATATTGGCCGGCCTGGCTGGGCAGGCGAGGACCCCACCCCCATCTCTGATAGGTCAGTTTCACCGTTATTTATAGGCCCAGGGCCAGCAGCCATGAATGTTTATATCCCATTATTGATTCTATATTTCTAAAAAGAAGAAGTTATGTTCCACATCTTGGTATGGGAAGTATTACTTTTATCAGAAGGAAGCCTTTCCTCCGTGTGTCTAAAAGTTACCAAAATTAATTTTGTTTAGTGTGACTGAACCAAAAATTTTCCAATTCATCAAATAATTTCTATCCCTGACCATACCGTATTGACCAGTGACATTACACACTGCTTCAGCAGTGTATGGACATAGTCCTACCATTTTTGACCAACTTCCATCTTCCCCCTACCATGACTAAATCTCATTTAAAGCATGGATTAAAAAATGAGGGAATTAACCAATATTATTTGAATATTGGGATGGACCTGCTAACACAATAAATCTCTAAAATTCATTTAGATTCAAAACTTTTATTTTATTTTCTAAAAAGTTCAATTGGGAATCTTCAATGGAATTAATTCTATAAGATCACCCACACATTCGCACCTGATGATCCTTTTATGGTGAAACCACCCAATACCAACATAAAAATTAAATCATGTGCTGACTCCATCATTTTGGATCACCAGGGAAACAACACAATAATGCTGATCCCTGGAGCACAACTTTTCCTGATTCACATCCAATTTTGATGATGTCACAACCAAGGTTGCTACACAAACCTGGGTTGTCAAGCGGGTTACTGTTGGCAACTTCTAAGTGTAACTGACACTTGGTGTGGTAGTGCAAAGCAAGCCAGACATACAAAATCCGTCTCCTGCAATTCATCAAATTAGTTTGCGTTTATACTTATTCCTACATACAGTGGCACTTATTCCAGTCAAACCATTACTATTAAGAATTGCTAATCCTATTCCTAGCTTTAACACTATCCACCAGCGGTAAATCAGAGTGAACCGCAGCTCCGTGATGCATTCATAAAGTAAAATCAAAGTCTGACTTAAGTAGTAATAATGTATAGATCTACTTGCAAATTGACGTCGCCGTCCTACAATAACTCTATGATGAATATCAGTTAATGAAGCGTTGCTTAATTGAAAGTCCGATTAGTATCATTCGTCTCTATGTCAAAAAGTAAATAAGCGAGCCTTGGAGAAGGGCTGTAGGTAAAATGTGATACTTATTTATAGTCCTTGCTTACATAGTCATTACGAAGATTGTAAGCACATAGAAAGTATGTATCCAGTGACAGTGATGTATCTAAAATAATTGCAGGTCTTTTTTTACCTTCTGGACTATGTCCCAAAAATAGGCAGGTGATGTACATCGGGTGCATAATAACTCCAAAGAAGGCAATGGGCATCAAATTCCCATTTCTCTATTCTACTAACCATATCGCTCGTATTTCAGATTTCAAAAGGACGTACGTTATCCGACCGCGACCCAACTGAAAGCCTCTGAGAGACGTAGCAGTCTGAATTACATTCATTTCAATAATACGGCTATGACTGATACTGTTGAAGTTATTACTTCTAAGATGAACTATGTAAATGAGAAAGGACGCAGTGACTCTAAAACCTAAAACTCTAGAAATTGCAAACCAATTCTTCTTCATTCCATTGGTGGCCGATGCAATGATAATTTACCTTCTGTCACTCAGTTCTCGTCACTTTTTCTCAGACTCGGGATTGCCTTACACACTCTAGCTGAAGAAATCGTTTTATACAGAGTTGTAGGCAACCTTCAGAATACAGGCTTTCCGCTCCGCTCGCTTACCCTCCACTAACACTCGCCACTTTAAAACCTCGGGGTAACTGATTCAGTGGTTGAGCTCTGCCTATACCCTGCGGGCTGGGAGTGACTCGGTATCGACCTGACTTTAGGGGCCTTGGTCGAGCAGCTCCCAGCTGCTCCCAGAGTCTCAGCCCAGCCTCACGGGGAGCAGCTCAATGGTGCCTATTGGCACCTGAGTGACAGGAAGCCTTATCACCTCTTCACACCCACCTAGGAGGAGATAAAGAAGTTCTTTCTATACTCGCTGCACCCACCAACAGCCCCCTGTCCCCTTACAGTGGTGGGGGATGGGGTGCTGGTGCTGGGGAGCAGAGAGGGGGGTTTGGGCGGTTGGACCAATTACGTGAACATTGGCACGGTTGTGCAACAGGGAAGAGTCCCTTTAATGGTTAGCTTGCAAGTGTACTGTGATTTCTTCTCACACAGCTGCAGGTTTAAAAAAGAGAAGAGTTATTTTTATCACAGTTATTGATTTGTGCAAAAACTGGGAGAGCCCCAGCCTTTTGTTACAATGAAAAGAACGTGATCCAGAAATCTCTCATTCACTAGCACTGTGAACTGATACCGATGCTAGTTTATTAATTGTGCCATTTCATAAGTAGTTTTTATACCATAAGGTTATTTGTGGTAAGATCTAGGGGAATTATGGCACGGCTAGAAGCCTAAATTTAATAAATAAGGAGATTGAAATAACCCTACCGAGAGGGCAGAATTTGATTAAAAACGATCAAATAAATCGTCCATTTGTGGTCAGACCTAACCTAACCAGAGAACAAACTGATGAAAACTAGATGGACATTGTGTTGCAACACAGTCATATTGAAAAATAATCTGTGTGGTCAAGTTTTCATATTAATCACAGCTTTAACCACCAGGTCAATTAACGCTGGCCCCCTGAGGTGGGCTCGGTTATAATCAATCACATCCTGATTAGGGCTTCCCACTTTTCTCGGCGAATTGTTAATTACATTTCTCACCACCGTCCGCCCCTAATTAACCTTTCCTTTCCTCACTGTCAGGGAGGTGTAATAGATGTTTACATTCTGTCAATAAGACTCGCCCTCTTCCCTTCTTCTTCTTCTTGGTGCACTTTTCAGCGCCTAATAGAACACCCTATACGACCGATATATTTCTTAATGTATCTTAAATAATTAAATAAGGGAAATTACGTTTCTAAAACAAGCAGCTTCTTCTTAATCAAACGGTAGGAAATATCATTATTAAATTTCAATTGTCTTACACAATTTTGATAATTGACTTCACATCATAAACTTTTATCATCTTCTACCATCGAACGTGGGGAATGTCAGATTTGAGATAGTACCCCCATATAGAAGACGCATTCTTTGCCCGGTATGTTTGACTTGCCATGACTGATACCCTAGCTTCGCGTCGACCTCTGGAGAGTTGGATGTGGTTCTTCCTTGCTCTGCCTATGTCAGCATGTAGGCCCCTGTGACAGCCCACCCAGTACCCCTAGCCGTCCATTAGAGACTAACGTGACACTCTGCATCCAAAGCATCATGTGCGCCTTTCAACGATGGCCACTTAGTTACGGTGCAGAATAGAAGCAGCGACGTACTAATTCCCTTCATTTGTAAGAAACATTATACCTTCCACGCTATTACAAGATCAGGTAACATAGCGGTAATGTTGGCAAAGAATTATTATCACAGAATAAAGGACTTTTGCAACTAATTTCATGGAAAAATAGGCAAAGCTCCAACCGCCTTTATACCAAGATTTCTGTAGCTATGTACACCGTGCACCACTCTGTGATACAATTTGTCTTGGTTTATGGGTTGCACGACACTTTTTACGTGCACTCATTTCCATAGATCTTCTCCCTTTTGACTGGAATCCCCGCATGGTCCATTACGGAAATGGCAAGGGATACAACAATGCAGTGTCTTTGTTCTTCTCTTGTGTTGCCTTCAGATTTTTATGACAGCCAAACAAAGCCAAATACAGGGTCCCTCTTTCACTGATGGCTCAATTACGTCACCAGAGTACAAGTCAATGGGCGAACTGTGGCAGGCCGGGACGTTATGGGAAAAGAGAGTAAATGGGATATTGTAGGTAAATACTACCATAGGCTGCGTTATATTACTGGTATGTCATGGCAGTTCTTCGCTCATGGTAGCTGTTTCCGGGAAATCACCTTTGATTTCCTTCGCTGTCTCAACAAGAGATTATCAAGTAATGCCGCGTTGCGGAAACACTGCCAAATGCCGGATAACGATGTCAAAGTATATTTGTTTTTCTCAGATTTCATAGTACCATGCGGAAGAACATGAAAAAGACTTTGGAAGAAAAGGAAATGTGATAGAACATGTAAATTCCCTATGAATGGTGTGGCCATTTTCTTTCCCAAATGTCAACGATACCGGGAGTAATTTCTTACTTAATGGAATGAGTGCCAATACTTTTCTGTCTGAGGGTTCAAATGGTCTCTATTTCTCTCCACATGGCCAGCAAGATGAAATACCATCCCATCTGTCTCTCAGTGGGATCTATATAGCAGCATTAGGCCAAGATACCCCCATGTGTCCAGCATTCTGATCAAACACCCCTAACTCTCCCTGAACCAGGCCAATCAGCCTTTCAACTTCGCCATTCAAATCATATCACTACTCTGAGTCCCCAGCCCCCCTTGGGAGACACTACCTGCATTGAAGGATGGCGCCGACACCGCAATTCCATTACCTGTGGTAGCCGCGACCACACACGCGGCCTGGTGCTCGTCCCCCCTGACATTAGGCCCTATTCACCAACCCCAGGTCGACGCTCAATCGACCGACAAATTGGATGATCACCTGATCAATAGCGGCGCCCCCTCAGCGCCATACAAATGAAGCTAAATTTCCGGAGCAGGAATCTATGTGTGGGTGTGTCAAGATGAGAGGTTGGGAGGGGGGGGGGGGGTAGGGGCTGAGGGTATTGGGTGCTTTGGGGGAGGGGGCAGTCATGTACAAACAGCGGCTGATCAGACATGACACCAGACATCCTACCCTCAGAGCAATGCCTACCCGAGGAGACAGCCAATGAGGTCATGTGAGAAGGTTGGGGTAAACTCACAACTGATTGTCTAGACTGTCTAATGATATGTCTGGTTAGGTCTGGACAGTTCGGGACCCCCAAAACCAAGCTTGTTGCACAAGCTCAGGTTTACAGAAATGTAGGTGTAGGAATTCTCATGCCCTCCATGCCCTCTATGCAATTATACAATTATTGGCCTCCGCCCAAACCCTTCTCTGACCTCCTGTCGTTTCCTCCTATTTTGCAGCAAGTATTCCTTGTTAAGGTTCATAGCTATTTAGTCACCTGAAACGAAGTGCAACCTGCGGAGAACCTCCTGAGCACATCCTGGGCACATGAGATTCAAAATGAAATCTCGACACTTCTGTGCAGAGCCAGAATCCATGTGGTCATGTGTTATGGGTGGGGCTGGAGGATTGGGGGGGGGGGGGGGGCTGCGGGGTCTGGGTGCAGGGCTGGTCATTTGCCAACAAGGGACGATCAGGTATGACATGGGATGCCCAGACACCCTACCCTCAGAGCCCTGCCTACCCGAGGAGACAGCCAATGAGGTCATGTGAGAAGGTTGGGGTAAACTTACAACTTGATTGTCTAGACTGCTAAGTGATATGTCTGGTTAGGTCTGAACAGGTCAGGACCTCCAAAGCAAGCTTAAATTGCACAAGCTCAAGTTTACAGAAACCCAGGTAAATGTAATTTTCATGCCCTCTACGATGTCAACCAACGGGTAGTACCCAACGGCCCTGAAAAGTAGTTCTCCTCCTCATTGGGCTTTTTAAACTTTCCATGGTGTGTCTTAAAGTCATATCATATTAGTATTTGTAAAGAAGGTGGCGCGTATACATCCCTTTGTAGCATGTACATCTGTAAATCTTCTCAGACACTTCTGATCGCAGATAGTCAAATTGATTTGCCAAATTCATATTCTAATGTAAGTAATAAATAACTAATACAATAAGGGCTTACCAATTAAGTGGTTTTGCACTTGGTAGTGTATTCTAAAAAGATCCATTACCGTCTCGGAAAGGCGGCATTACAAGTAATTGAATATAATATTATAAGTCAGTCGCTTCATAATAACATGAAAGAACTACTATGTATGTGTCTAAGCCCATCGGCTAAGGCGGCATTAAGAATGGGACTGGTGGTTGCCTACGGAGAAATAACGACTAATGCAGGTTACTTTAGGTCAAAGCTAATTGAATACAAGGACTTGCAACACACAGAGGGAATGATGTTAAGGTCAGGCCTGCGGTGTCTTTTATCGACTTTTGTTGGTAATTAGTCCGTCGCTTGTAACAAAATTGATGGGCCAATTTATTCTGTAACGTTACAAAAGTGGCTAAAGCAAAGAATTAAAAAACGCATTAATCCATAGCTTTTGCATATAATAATGTCATATGACAGACACAGTTAGGCGTCCTGGCAAAAAAAAATACTGATAAGAAAAAAAATACTGAACTCATAAACAACTGCTCTATCAAATAATTAACAAGCTCGCCAAGTCTAACCAGATCTAGATTAAACCGAATCGATTCATGTTATTTCCGTAAACGGACAATTTCGTGTTTCAATTTGGTCACGTTAGGGTGTCATTTTGCTGTTGGGAGTAACACTGCCTACTCTGCGTTAACTGCTTCACCCACGCCCTTAACTTCCAGGGGCATAAAACTCACTTAACATCGATAGGTAGGAAGGATGGCTGTGTATTTTTGCAGTATGCCTTCCAGACACATTTTTATCAAGAACCCGCCTTTTTTCTAGCCCCGAATCTAATGTTTTTCTCCACAAACAGAGTTTTAATTCAGGCATGTAGAATGTCGTTCGTTACTGGCTCTGTAAGTGAATTAAATGATGCGTGCACATTTGGACGGTGTTTGACGCTGCATGTCTCCTTTTTAGACTATAATATAATTTATTTAATCATATATAAAACTGTGTCTGTCCAAGCAGGTTGACAATACGTAAATCATGATACAATTATCAAACCAGATCATTAGAGGGTCAGTAAAAAATCAGCAGAGTGGTACAAACTCATTAATTGTAACGGTATTCCGCCGGGACTGAAGAATATTAGGATTAAACTGGTACGTATCGTAATCCGCCTGTAAATTCATAACATTTGATAACCACCTGGTTACGATGGCTGTCTTAGGTAAGAGGTTTAACGGGTTCATGAACAATTTTGGGTCGGTGATAAGTCCACCCTAGGGACGCACACGCCATATAAATCCCAGCCTATACCCACTAGGCTAAACTTGTGCACAACTGTCCGATTGTTACCAAAAGAAATGTGTGTTCTTTGTACTGATTCAGACCACCAATGAGTATAAAATATTGATATTACTAGTTTGATATGAATCAGTTCTAAGATATACTAATTATTCTAGTAGAATCAGCTGATTTGAGCCCCTATCAGTAGACATAGTAAAAATCATCTAGCGGACATAGGGCTTAAGACAACCAACGTCAAGCTGATTTTGAAGCTTCCCCCCTAGGTAGGTACTGTCATTCATTTGGGGGAAGGCCGACTTCCCAGCGCATGTTACACGTCAACTCGGAACGGAGCTACAAGTTAGTTGGCGCTGGGGAACCTGCAGGCTATTTCCCCACTCATTAAATATTCATCAGGTGCGGCGCTTTAGCACGGTCAGGGACCCATCTGTCCTGGTTAAATCAGGCCGACTGCCACCAAAGGGGCATCAGCAAAGCTTGACCACCGCCTACAAAACTCATCTCTCACAAAATATACACAACCAGCGCCAAGTTAAGTGCATAATCTTTGTTTATTTGGAAGTTAGAACTGAAAGGTGTTCCATTCCATGCATTAAAAGCAGATATAACACCTTTTTCTTCCGTGTTTTACTGAGGATGAAGGAGTATGTTTCTCTTTTTCTATCGGTATTAATGCATTAAGTTGTTTGGGCAGACATGCACATTGACTTATAAAGTCATGCGGCGATTTAGAGAATGGAGGACTTTGCCGACTTATATAGACAACCGCTAAGCTAAAGTGGAAACATTGTTATTGTACTTAACGTAATGTTTCTATAAAACTGTGGTTGCTTTATGTGTTCGCCGCATGCTTCTTGTGGCAGTATAAACAGAGAGTCTTTGTAATACAGGTGGGGAATAAGAATCAAAAGAATCAAAAGGCGGCTTTTTATTCTTCATTGTTCTTTAAAATGCTAAAAAAGGATACAAGATTTCAACGGCACATCCACCGAACTTGAGTAAAGTTACAACGGCGCTTTTAGTACTTCAAACGACGATTTTATTGTCGATACTAAAGAATCCTTGTGACTTTTATAACGGTTCTGAAATATTGTATCCAAATGTGTTATTTCAGATCTATAGAAATGTCACAAAGTTACTGGTTAAATGGACTCATTCTTTAGTGTGTTTTTTTTAAAATTAAATTTGTTTATTAAGAACTTCACGTGTATTACATATTCTTCCAGATGTTAAGAGTAGGGCGAAAAGTGTATTTTTATAAGCATAGTCATAGATGTAAATTCACAATATCAAATATGTATAGTGTACTGAGATAAATAAGATCTATGTGTAATATATTATCGTATATATAGTTTCATCATAATACTCTATAGGTGTTTCGTATTACTTGTCTCCTTTGTTGATGAAAATGCTAACCCTTGCCTTGTGAAATTTAGATTGATATCTGTGAATCTGTTTCATGGCAGTATATAAAATGGCAATCATTGACGGTATAATTGCCCATGTTTTCTAATGCACTAGCGTCTAAATCAACAGTAATGAGAGAACTATGCACAGTGACGAGAGCGTAGCTACCCAACTTTCGTCTAAAACGGAGTAACGCAATCGTGTAAGTAGTATACTGGGAGTAGAATGATTCCCGGGTAAGTGCGTTCCACCAATATGAGCTAGTTAGGTAAGTTTACCTTTATTAGACGGCTAGTATATCTAACCGGTAGCGTATGCCAAAAGAAACCTGAAAAATAGAAACAGAGATTGAATAACTCGCTCTTAACGATTCTGAGTTCAGTATTCCATACCTAAATATTGACACTAGATTCTAAGCACACTGCCTTCGCCTTTGATGTAAGTCCAGCCTTAGAGTAAACTAATGTATACATATAGTAGAAATAAAGAAGTTATTTCATATCAAACCCGATAACAAACGTCTTGGACATGTCCTTTATCAGACATAAGATTAGAAGGCGAATCAACATGTTTTGTGTTTTTACACTCTTAGTCATGAATATTATGTACATATACCTTGGCTCTCATCTCCCTGTATGCTCCTGCACGCCCCTGCACGCCCCTGTATGTCCCTGTATGTCCCTGTATGTCTTTGTATGCCCCTGTATGTCTTTGTATGCCCCTCTTGGCCCTATTGCTGACCACGGGTCACCCCGTACACACCGCCCGTGGTGTAATATGCGGGCCGCAGGACCGGAGATACCCTCTCCTCCCGTCCCGGCCCGAGACATGTATACTGAGACGCCCGCGGGCTAAAAATAGCCTCCGGAGCAGCTCAGGCCGACTGGCATAGAGCCCCGGTCTCGGGAGCTGCTCGCCGTATGGGCGTTGTGAATAATGGACTGTTACGGGCCCCTCCCATCACTCCCGGCGAGGGGCACTGCCTACTGGAGGGCGTGAGGGGTGGGGCCCGTTTTCCTACGATAGAGGCCGTATATTTCCATTTGACCCCGGCTAACAGTCCGTTGGCAAAAGGAGCAAATACACGCTACTGACCTAGATGTATTACAGGGGGCGCTGGGAATCGGCATGGGCTGGGTCTAACTGCTGTGTCTTCCCACATCAAACCTAAATCATGTACACTAACGGTCTTTCTGCCCCTGACAGAGCTCCTTTGAACTAATGGCTAGATCCACCTCTTCTCTGTAAATTGTTGGACTGAATATGCCAAATAATAGTAGGTTTCAATAACAGAAACATGTACTAGACCTTAGCTATTGAAGCAAGAAGTAGAGCCAAGTCTAGAAAACTCTATCTCTGTTCAAGGAACAAATTCTATAGCGATAAGCTATATCAATAACAGTGGTTTTATAGTACTATATATAGTTATGATGTCGCTGATAATATTATAAATTATGAAGCACCAGCAATCTTGAATTTCCCTCTTAGTAGTATTGGGTATACGCAATACTCATTAAACAAGACGCCTTTTTCATTGCGCATGTTTCAGATGTCAATCTCAACTTTCCAACAACAATGTTCATGAATTTGATTACTGTAACATGATCTTCATAATGTTAAAAAAACATTGTACTGGCAAGGCTGGAAAGTATATTTGAAGACCAGTTACAGGTATACTATCATATGTATTGTTGACTGGCTCTAAAGTTATCATATTCCTCTCACACACAGACACGACACAAACAAACACTGACACACGCTCGCGCGCACATATGCATATTACATGGTAGAAATCTAATATCCATGAAGTTGGTCTATTTCATTTTACTATAAATGATGTTATGATAAGATCCATCAATCAGCAGCGAATCCGTGGTGTTGAAAACGCTTCCAGTATTTGTCCTGTGCTAAAGTAAAATAATAAAAGACAAGTTTCAATAGAAAAAGCACAAACCACTGTGTACCCTACCTTCATAATCTTCGTAATAAATACAGGCCCTCCAGAGCCCGGAGTGGAGGCTGGCCACCACGGACAACTCGATGGTATTGTTGTGCTCGTCGACGAACTCGGCGGGCACGGGCTCGGAGGTGTAGAGCCAGAAGTCGGTGGCCACGGCCAGCGACAGGGTGCCCGTGGCCGTCAGCCCGAAGGCCAGGGCCGTTAGGGTCAGTATCCGCATTGTCCCGCACTCGTGCATGGCGCGGTCGTGGGGTGGGACCCGGCGGGACGTCGTGGTGCGGCCGTCAACGGGGACCGACGAGGAGGAAAAAAGTGGGTTAGTACCACGAGCTGCTCGGCCTACTGCGAGCTGCTCCTACCGCCGCCGACACCCGCCCGCCGGACCACCCCCGTGAGCCGAGTCAGCCAAACAAGGGCGGTGATTAAGGACAGAGAGCTGCTCCCCCTGCTCCCCCTGTACACCGGACCGCTCCTCGTGAGCAGCTCGTCCGGAGACAGCTGTGACAGTTAATCCAATGCTGCTCGGGTACGTTCAGAACGAGCTCCGCTTACAATCCTCCCTGAGTACAGAGACTATGTGACAGGTCTTTTCCGGGTAAAGGATCGAGCCAAACGTACAGCCCGGAGGTCTTTGCTCGTAGAGGTAGGCCTACTGGTACCGCGGGGTTAGCAGCTGGGGAGTCCCTGCCCCAGGTGTTCCCCATGCAGATCGAAGCCAACAGGTCTGTCCGTGTGCACCTCACATGTGTAGGTGTGTCGTACCTGTGCACCTGGAGTATCCTCCGCCCCCTGTCCACAGGGTAGCCTAGGGGTGTCGGTGTAGAGGCGGTGGGGAGGTCCCCGGCTGAGGCTGCTACCACCACCAGGGCGGGGTCCCGCGCGCTGAGGGCCCGGCCTGCTGATTATCTGGGTGGCCGTACCCACACAGAGCATTGATCCCAGCCTCCTCCTCCTCCTCCGCCTCCTCCTGCCTCTCCTCCTCTGCTGCTACTCCAGGGCGGGACGCTCCTCCTGCGTCCGTCCAGCGTCCTCCTCCTCCGAGTACTCGTACCAACTGACAGCCAGGCGGATGGGGCGTGTTTTAGACCAACAGGGCTCAGTATGGTGCCTGGGATAGAAAACGCCCACGATTGTAGGCCGCCCCGTTTTACATGCCGTCCGGCCCGCTCGTATGGGTCCCCACCACTGCGGTGGGTGTATGCGGCCTGCGGCAGGACGCCGTCAATGTCCACTGAACCACCACCAACCACCACCACTACGACCAGCGGGTCTGACGTCGGCGCCGCCCCCTCCTGCCGTGATCGGCCGGTCGACCTAACTCTGCTGGTAGCCGCTCTGCCTGCAGCCACAGTTATAGCACCCCTGGCCTCCAGTATAGAGCCCTGATGGAGGAAGCAGCAGCAGCAGCAGCAGTGGCTCCGCCAACCGCAGGACAAGTACAGGCGAGCTGGGAGTAGAAGGGAGGCTGAGCCGAGGGGGCCTGGGAAGCACTGCCCGGCCAGTAACTCACTGCAGCGAGTGGCTCAGCAGCCCAGTCCTGTCAGGACCAGAGAGGTGTCCCTTGTGGTTGGCAGGACGTGTACACGCCCTCAGCCACCACCACTACCACCACCGTCCACCACCACCAGCACAACCGTCCTACACTCCCCCACCACCACCGTCGGCCTGTTGCTGCTGCTCGGCCGGTCGGCCCGTATACATACTAGCCGGCAGAGAGCAGCTCCTCTCATTGACGAGCTAGTCGCACTTGCTCATCTCCAGGGCCTGGCTTTGAGTGACTAACAACAGCCAGAGGATGCGGGTCGAGGGCAGCAGTACGGATCGTGACTCACAAGGTGGCAATAGCCTCCTCTTCGCTGGGGGCTTTGGCGGTGGGAAATCTGAATGCAGAGCCTTCATAGGGAATGACCTTTTAGCTTTACCTATCCTCCTGCAAATACCATATATACGTCCTCATGATACGAAATTAAAGTAAAATGCCCTTGTTGTCTATACAGTTGTGGGCACTGATGTATGGTAGTTATTTAGGTCTCAGCTACAAACTGTCCTTAGGTCGTTAAACCTCATCATAATGATTCATGCGCAAGTAAAGCCTTATGCATAAGCATACAATATTCCCCTTGTCAAAACCTCTTTGTTTCGTTTCAAATAGCCTTTCCCCAAAGGCCAATATTTCAAATGCGAAATTCGTGGCTTTTGATGTATTGTTGAAGTATGTAAATGTGAAATGTGGGCTCGGATGTTTCTTTTACATCTGTAGACTAAAAACACGGCCTATATACTCGAACCTGCATGTCGTTTGAATATACAACATATTGAATAACGGATAAAGGTTTCTGTTTGAAAGACCCAACTTGCAAATTCGTATTATTCCATGTTCGTATGACATCGGTGATAATAATAGAGACTTCTGTTAACATATCGAATGGAAATTGACTGTTGCTTGAGGCACCTTTGAAATCAGAAATGATCTTTGTATCTATCTTGGTTTCTCTTGCCTCTTATTACTGAAATTTCTTCACGCTGCGAGTTGGTAATGTCATCGTTTTACAATAGGAATAAAAATAATAGTAGGGGTAATAGTAATGCAAAGTACCTCCTGCATGTCAACTTTGATATATCCACAATAACACAGGAAATCATATACTGTCGTCAGTTGATTATGGTTAGAGTGGTCGGCCATAGCGCCCTGTAATAATGTCTGGACTTAATATTTACTTGCATTTTTCTAATTGAATAAAGCTCCATCACGACCAAGTCTTCCAATAGTTATATGGGTAGAGTGGAATATGAATGTAGTTATATCAATCTATGGATGAATAGGTATGAAAGTGGATAGTTGTTCTATATTGTTTCATACAATATCAACAGTCACTTCTATTTTAAGCGAGGTTTTACTGCAGGGATAGTTCCCCCAGATGTCACTCTCTGTTTTCCAAAAGTGTTATTGTTATTCAGTATTACATAAATATATGTTACCACACCTTTGTATCTCTGTCAGTATCTGTCAACAATTATCATCAATGGGACATAATCCAAAGTCAGCTCTCTCGGGTGGCGGGGGAGGCCTACAAAACAAGTGAATATTAAAGGCATCAGATTTGGACATTATTTCTAAACCTGACGTTTTTGATATTCACTTGTGACGAGATGTCACGAAAAACACATACCCTAATGCCCTAACCCTGATTCCGCCACTGATGGCATACATAGCTTTGCATAATTATTGTAAACGTCCTTTGTCACTTTGTCAGATTATCCTACTTTATATGCCAAAAAACAGGGACACAAACGGCCAGTTAGGTGAAAAAGAAATTTAACACAGGAGTTAAAACAGCGTTGATAGACAGCAATTGCCCTTTGAGATCATGGGAAAAGTGCCTTTTTTACCGTGAAGGCTAAAACGACGCATTTTTGCCTGTGAGTAATCACCTAGTGAATAGCAGTTCGTGACAAACTATGTATTCCCCATAGTCAGGCCAATCCAAGCCCGGCGATGTAGTTGTATGCATGTGGACGGTGGTACGCTGACCGGTGTATTGTGTACGCGGATCATGTGGGCCCTGACAGTAATTAGAGACGCTTTCAGCAGTGGCTCTGCAGGGTAGATCAAATAGCGCAAATATAATGGAAATTATAAGATGATATTTATATTGAAATCTTTCGATATTAAATCACAGCTCAGAGATAAAAACCATGAAGTTACATTCACAAAACATATAATGTGTATAGTCATATATATACTCATATTATCCTTTAGTAATAGCATAGACAAATACATTTTCTATAGCAACTTGTCTATATAGGTGGAATTCTCTCATAGGATAGTGCACCAAACTACTCCTCTTAAGTTTCCTTTTTATGTAGGGTCGTAATCAGCTCTTCTGCCCAGGGGGAGCCCGATGATGACATTAAAATGGCTATAACAGAGGAAGAAGAAAGCATTACCTTTCAGTCTACACAGTAATTCGTACAATTCCCCAGTCGTATTTCACTTAAAGAAGTCCTCGGGGTTTAGGGGGACACGGCTTTAGATGTTAGGTTCCCTCGGGAAAAGGAATCTGCAGAAGCCAAGCAGTAGGTCCACCACATACAGAAGGTGGGCTGATAGGCCTATGTGTTTTTTCCGGAGAAACTACAGCGGTGTGCCCTACGATATATAACCCACCAACAAATATTGAGGAATAGGTTACATAATATCAAAATTAAGCTGTTGAGAAAATTATTAGCCAGAGATATCTAACTTCACAACGATAACTGAATAATGTTTCCATCGGTATACCGTATTAGAACCAAAATTAGTTTGAAGTCTCATGCATCCGATACCACTGTTCAAAGAAAACTGGCTTACACTTCTCCTAAGGTCAATGTAAATGTACATAAACTTTATATGACTCCAGACCTTATTACATTGCCCTTTGGAAAACCTATCTATCACGCATAATGAATTTGTGCCTGGGCTATGATGTAAATTTGTTTACAATTTGAATATTCTAGAAAGTTGTTTTCAAGTTGATTGTGTGCCCTTATGTTACCATTTCCCCAGATGGTCTGTGCGATTTATGCCTGATTCAGTGTTGGGGGTCACATGTACATGTATACTGACAGACACAGCTCTACGAAGTGGCCTAATTCTCATAGCTGTACGTTACCAACAATCTTGAAAGATACAGTCCTTCTCAGCCCGCTTTGAACTTCGAACGGTACCCTTCTAAAAGCTCTGTCTCACTATTCTTTGCATTCCTTGTGTCCATGTATCAGGTCTTGTTCCTTCCCATCGCTTAGGGAAGTTTTTAATCAGACTCGGCTGAAAACATAGACTATGAAGGTATCAAGCTTATTTTACGATGATTAAAAAAATATTTCTTCAGGCGTTGTTCCCTGTTCAACGCGCCTAATCAATCCATGTTGATGGGATGTTTGAAGTTATTGATTGAACATGGAAACATATTTACACATTCATCTAAGTACATGTACAGTATTTCCTATAGGTTAACTGGTTGACTTCTTCTAACTAAATTATCAGGGTTCAACATATGGATACTGTAATTGCATGTTATCTTTTTGTAGCAGGCTTAGTAATATTATTATATTCACGAAATATCTCAGAATTTCATATTTCATGCAGATCCATGTAATCTTAATCATTCCAACACAGTGCAGTTATCAGAATGTAGTAACTTATGCGTAGTATTGTTCCATATTAGACATACTTTTATATGAAAAGAGAAAAATGGACCCCTACATAATCATATTGAAGGAAGAACAAAGGAAAGAAGCTATAACAAAAGATACTGTAAGACCCTGACGTGCATATATATACACACTTTCCCATAGCTTTCAAATTTAGATGCCATGACGTTTTTTTGCGTGGTACTTACCGCCCAAACAGTATTAAGCCACCTTGGATAGATGAAGTGATGGCAGGCTGATGGACCCCGCCTCTCTCTTCATCAATAATGACCGGCACAACTTACCGGGGAGCCTGGCGTCTAGGCACTCTTTGAGCTAAAAGGACTCTGTCAAATATCCGCCTCATGTGCATCAAGAGTCAAGACACATGACCTATTGCAGTGGTTATCAGAAAGGGCAGTACATGTATAGGGTAAAGTATGTATGGTTTGGTCCCACGTGATAATGTTTCACTTTCAGATATGATAAGAATCAAGTTGGATATCAAAATATCTCAAATGAAGTTGTGATTAGTTTCACCCACTTGTATATTTGATGCAAGTTAGTTGCTGTAGTCACTGACAACAAAAAATTATGTGTCTTGTTTAGACAGATTTCCATGTATGATATATGTGATACTTGAAGCTAGCGGGTCAGCTGTGTATTCCGCCTATTCAACTCACACCATTCCGACACCCGTATAATATCAGGGCCGCCTGGCCAGGCAGGGCCAAACATCGACCGAAAAACCCGCACCCACAACTTGCACCTCCAACACATTGAGCAATGCAATGAAATTCTGTTTGAATATGAGATCACCAGAGGGTAAACTTGAGCACTGAGCGACTCGAATATCAAGCAAGTTAGATTTTTTTTTCCGGCAATTTTTCCAGCAACTTTCCCAGCTATCCTGTTGCCCTTTGCCCGTTGCCCACAATACCCACGGGAAATCTCCCAGCAATCCTGAGTTGCCGAGCGATTTTACCATTGATTTGCCCAGTTACCCGTCGCCCGTCAACAGTGAAAACGCTAAGTGGGTATGGGGCTTAATAGTCAAGGTAATACAGACTAACATTATGGTGTGTGAATAACTCTTACATTGAACAGTAGCAATATGACACTTATAGTCAAGGTCATACAGACCCCATTATGGCTTTACATTGAACAGTTGCAATATGACATGTATAGTCAACGTCATGTGGACTCACATTACGCTGTTTGAATGGCTCTTAAATTGAATAGTAGCAATATGACACATATTATCAAGGCAACAGAGACACACACCATGGTATGTAAATTGGTTTTACATTGAACAGTAGCTATATGACACATACAGTCAAGGTCGTATAGACCCACATTATGGTATATTTATGCTATTACATTGAACAGTTGCAATAGACCTGCATTATGGTGTGTGACTGGCTTTTACATTGAACAGTAGCTATATAACACTTATAGTATTGGTGATATAAACCAACATGATAATGTGTAAATGGCTCTTACATTAAACAGTATCAATAGGGCAATTATAGTCAAGGTCATATAGACCCAATTATGGTGTATCAATGGGTGTGGAACATGCGCAGCAAGTTGTAGGTCATTTGCGGCACGGACAACATACTCGACATGCCTCACCGCACAGGTCAAGGCCTGCCCACTCCTAACTATCAACAGGCACTTGGGCCTGGGACACTGCGCAGAACACACGCGTTGTGGATGGACGTGTGGTGCCGAGTTGTTGAAACCAACTACGTAATGAACTTACATGAATATGTCCGCGAGTTCTCATTGGAATTTAACAATCTTGGACTCGTTGGAAACGGGAGGATCCCCTTACCAATCGCTGAGAGTTTCAGGCACCCATCGTTCTTATTAGCGACGCTATAGCCGTGGACATTCGGAGTGTTCACCCGACGGCCGAGTAGCGGTTTTTGACTGCCCCTGTCAAGTTCTGGTGAGTGAGTTTATTACCAGTGATATGGAGTATGTGAACTGTTCAGGCTGCTGCCCTGGTGAGTGTGTGCTGTGTTAGACCTAGGATACGAGATTCAAGATGCCAGGAGGGGCAGGCCATGTTACTACCAGGTCGGGATATGCTACAAAGTCCCCAAAGAAGACGCCGAAAGGGAAGCCCCCTCAGAAAGGAAGGGTCTCACCTCAGAGCCCACAGTCCCCCCCAACGCCCAAGTCAAAACACAAAGAGGTTGGTAACAAGAAAAAGAACAAGAATGCCCAGCGCATGGAGAGGATGGAGGTGCAAATAGCAGCCCTTACGTCACTGATCACTACCCACCTCTCAGCTCCGGCGCCTCAAGTACCAGGGGTGGCCCCCATGCCACCCGCTGGGCCGACCGTGGACCCTCAGGCCCCCATCAACACCGGCCAGCCAGCATTGTTATGCCTCACTAACCCGGACAAGCCGCGGCGGGACAAAGCCTTCCCGCCACCCCCTGAGGCCATCACAGAGGAGCCCGGAATACCGGATCAGATAGCGGAGGCCCTGAAGCGACTGGACCCTACATACAAGCAGACAGGAGGTAAGAAGACCACTGAAACTTTGAAGCCACACCTCTTCATCCCAAAGCGTCATCGTCCGACAAAGGCAAGTGAGCAGGAGGATATACCTTTCCCCCACTTTGTGAATGGCATGGCTGGCATGGTCCTGTCTCTTCTTTCTGACCAATCTTCCCCTGCCGCAGCGGTGTGCCGCCACTTACGGGAGGCAGCCGAGGATCATATCACCCGCCCGTGGCAGACAGTGAGGGAATGGTCGAAGGCTGTCTTTGACCGCCTCTCACAGAATGAGATTACATGGGAGGATTACGAGGAGATGCAGCGGGATAGGGTCAAGATCTGCTTTAGCGCTCCCCCGAAGAGCTCTACCATAGCTCCATGCCCGCACTTTAGCGCGGGCACATGTGAGTTTACATCGTCTCATGACGAGGGTGACCTATCACTCTGTCACATTTGCCCCTTCTGCTACGCCTCAGGCGCGGGCCGCCAAGATCATCCGATATTTAGATGCAACTCCAAGAAGGCTTATGCAGCGGCACCCAAACCCCAGTTTAACAAGCAGCAGGCCCGTCAGAAGACGGACCAGCCGCCAAAAAACTGAGGAACGGCTCCCCTCCAGGTACTGGGGATGCCTGGACGGGGGCGGGTGGGGGGGACAATGTTAGGACGTCCACCCCCATCTCTATGTGTACAGATGGGTTCCAAGGACTAGGTCACGACGACCTACCGAGCCCCATCATGGCTCCCTTGGATACTCCCACCAAAGAAGCGCGGGTGGAAGGGAGTGCACTCCCCTCCCCTCAGCGTGCGGTTAGCCCAGTTAATCCCCCTATTGTAGGTGACGACCACCGCCCCCCCGCTATCCGCTCTAGTGCCCACGACGGGCCTACACAGCCCGACATAGGCGACGACCGCCTACGATTACCTATCGATGTCACCGCCCCAGTCGGCTACCGTCACCCCCGTGACCTAGCCCAAGCCAGGAAACACGAGTGGCCTAGCCCTCTGGCAGTCGCGGACGACTACCCTCACCTCGCCAGCATTTACACCACGGTGGTGGCCACTGGATTACCCAATTCCCTGGCGGCTAGGGTCCCCCTTCCAACTAGCTTACAAGTCCCAGTGTGGGAGGATATAGCTACCGGCCATCCAGATGACATAATGGTCTTGGACGGTATACGCTTTGGCTTCTACTCACAGTACTGGGGCCCCCCACGCCCTACAAACAATGACAGCTACAATCACACATCAGCTGTCGCCTACCCAGAGCAGGTGATGGCCTATATCAGCAAGGAGCTGGGTGAATCAGCCCTCATAGGTCCGTTCGCCTCACCCCCCTTCGAGTGGGTCCACTATTCCCCTCTCATGACCAGGCCGAAATCCAGCACGGATAGCTGGGCTCGCCGGGTCATAGTGGACCTCTCGTTCCCGGCATCAAATGACATAAACTCGTGCATATCAAAGAATGTCTTTGATGGCAGGGAATTACCTCACAGGCTCCCCACCGTCGACGACCTGGTGGACATAGTGGACACAATGGATGACGTTCCTCACTTGTACTCCATCGATATAGCCAGAGCGTACAGGAACTTTCACAGTGACCCCCTGGATTGGCTACTCATGGCCATCTCCTATGCTGGTATGGCTCTCATTGACACAGCCCTACCATTAGGAGCCCGAAATAGTTCCTTCTTCATGGAGAGGATAGCGGAATTCCTCTCACGGGCTCTCCGCCAAAGGGGGGCGTGCGTCCTCATATATTTGGACGACATAGTGGGCATCGCCCCGTCATTGGAGTTGGCGGTGGACCACTATACCATGGCTATAGAGCTTCTGGGAGACCTAGGCCTCCCCTTGGCCACTAAGAAGCTCTCTCCCCCAGCAAGGGCCATACAGTGGCTGGGCATTAAGTGTGACCTGGATACCCGTACGCTCTCCATACCTGACAACAAGATAAAGGAAACCCTCCAGGTGATAGGTGCTCTCTACGACAAGACAGCCATGTCTAGACGAGAGGTCCAGAGCCTGGCCGGCAAGATCAACTTCATCTCCAGAGTCTGCAGACCCGCCCGTCTATTCATGGCGCGCATTCTGAGCTATCTCAGGGCACACCCCCAAGGGTATACCAGGATTTCCCGAGGGGCGAGGGCGGACATGCGCTGGTTCCTGGAATTCCTTCCCACATACAACGGCGTCTCCCTCATTCCGGAGGCCACCCCATTGGGCCTCATAGAGGCCGACAGCTGCATGGTAGGTGGCGGAGCTGTCTCGGGACGACACTGCTACATCTACGCCTACCCAGACACCCTCACGACCGACCACCACATCAGCCAGCTAGAGGCTGTCAACTGCATGGGCGCCATCAGAACGCTCATCTCAAAGGAGGACCAGGGCCGCCTCTTTGAGGTCCATTGTGATAATGCTGCAGCCATAGCCATCTACACCACGGGGAGGGGTAGAGATCCTGTCATCCTGGCCTGCGCTAGGGCCATATGGGCCCATGCGGCAGCCATGGACTGCTCACTTGCCTTCAGACACATACCGGGAATACACATGGAGGTGGCGGATGCGCTTAGCAGGGCCCCCATATCGGGTACCCATGCCAGTAAGGCACGCCGCATCATCGCCGACCTCTGCCTTACCAAGGTTACCCCGGATGATAATGCATTTATGTATTCTGATTATTTGTAGTCCCTTCCTACGATGCCCTCCTTAGTCTGGCAGCTACTGGACAGGCCCAGCCATACCGCCCGGGCACCCGTGCCGCCCACAAGAGGGCCCTTAAGATGTTCGTGGCATTCTCAGCGTACTACTCCATGGACTACGAGGCCCCATCGGCTCATCATGTCCTGGCCTTCATTCAGTACGTCAGGGCTCACCTCAAGAGCCCAGCCTCCATCAAGAACTTGATTGGTTCCCTCTCTACTGCCTTTAAGCGCATGGGGCTGGACTCTACCGTCTTCGCATCATTCCAGGTGCACACGGCCCTACGCTCTATAGACGTTAACTCTAGGTATGTCCCATCTCCTAAGCTCCCGGTTACCCCCCAACAGCTCGAGGCAGTCATTACCCTTATGAGGGCCCGGGACGAGGACCCAGCCATCATCTGTGCACTAACATTTGCCTTCACCGGCTTCTTCAGGCAGTCAAACCTCGTACCCCAGGCAGAGAACAAGTTCGATCCGACTAGACATATAACGCGGGGGGATGTTACTAGAGTCCCTGGCGGCGTTAGGGTCCATGTAAAATGGTCCAAGACTATTCAGCGGGCCTGCGATTCTACACACATCACACTGCCCGCTATCCCAGGAAGGCTCTTCTGCCCAGTTATGGCCCTGGACTGCTTACTTATGACAGCACCGAATCCCGACCCAGCGGCTCCCCTTCTCATCACCAGAGAGGGTCGAACCCTTCCCCTCACCTACCTCAAGAGAGCCTGGAATTCGGCCCTCACAACCCTGGGCCTCCCAACAGACAGACTCTCACTCCATAGCCTTCAAAGGGGTGGGGCCACAGCCGCCTGGGGTACGGGCCAGGTCACTGAACTTGACCTGATGAGACATGGAACATGGGCTAGCACGGCCTGGAAGTCCTACGTCCACACTTCTCAGGATTCAACCATTTCCACTGCCCTTAGGGCTCTCAAGAACTGAACATTACTGGTGACTTGGGCTTGGTTCTCTATTACTATTTAGCCCACTGTTAGGGCAGTTATGTTCATATACTTATTCACAATTTCACTAATTAGCCCACTGTTAAGGGCAAGTAATTCTTACGATAAATAGTAATAAAAATTTCCTAAAATTTTCCCAAGTCACCTCGCTCACATTGTCATTATACATTATGGTGGGTTAGTACGTAGACTGCTAATGGGTGTGGAACATGCGCAGCAAGTTGTAGGTCATTTGCGGCACGGACAACATACTCGACACGCCTCACTGCACAGGTCAAGGCCTGCCCACTCCTAACTATCAACAGGCACTTGGGCCTGGGACACTGCGCAGAACACACGCGTTGCCACCCAACCCACCCTACATGTTTCACAATATACCTTATGTTGTTCTGTTCTCTATTACTATGTAGCCCACTGTTAGGGCAGTTATGTTCATATACTTATTCACAATTTCACTAATTAGCCCACTGTTAAGGGCAAGTAATTCTTACGATAAATACTAATACAAATTTCCTAAAATTTTCCCAAGTCACCTCGCTTACATTGTCATTATACATTATGGTGGGTTAGTACGTAGACTGCTAATGCCTCTTACATTGAACAGTTGCTATATGACATGTATAGTCAACGTCATGTGGACTCACATTATGCTGTTTGAATGGCTCTTACATTGAATAGCAGCAATATGACACATATTATCAAGGCAATGGAGACACACACCACGGTATGTAAATTGGTTATACATTGAACAGTAGCTATATGACACATACAGTCATGGTCGTACAGCCCCGCAGTATGGTATGTTTATGCTATTACATTGAACAGTTGCAAAAGACCTGCATTATGGTGTGACTGGCTTTTACATTGAACAGTAGCTATATAACACTTACAGTAAGGTGATATACAGCCACATGATAACGTGTGAACGTCTCTTACATTAAACAGTAGCAATATGACACTTATAGTCAAGGTCATACAGACCCATTATGCTGTATTCATGGTTTTACATTGAACAGTTGCAATAATTATGACATGTATGTCAACGTCATGTGGACTTACATTGCGCTGTTTGAATGGCTCTTACATTGAATAGCAGCAATATGACACATAATATCAGGGCAATGGAGACACACACCATGGTATGTAAATTGGTTTTACATTGAACAGTAGCTATATGACACATACAGTCAAGGTCGTACAGCCCCGCATTATGGTATGTTCATCCTATTACACTGAACAGTTGCAATAGACCTGCATTATGGTGTAACTGGCTTTTACATTGAACAGTATAGCTATTTGACACTTAAGCCCCATACCCACTAGGCGATCTACCCGGCGACCGGCAACCAGCGACGAGGGGTAATTACATAATCGGCGGTGTCCAGTCGCCGAGCGACCATGGTCGCCAGACGATTCGTCGTGGGTATGGGGTGTTTTCTGAGCAATGGGCGACGGACAACATGATCGCCGGGAAAATCGCTGGGAAAATCGCTGGGGAATTATCAAACTTGTCTGATATTGCAGTCGCTCAGCGACGGCGACGCAGATCCTGCCCGTCGCCAGTCGCCAGTCGCCGAGTAGATCGCTTAGTGGGTATGGCCCTTTATAGTAAAGGTGATATAGACCCACATGATAATGTGTAAATGGCTGTTACATTAAACAGTATCAATAGGGCACTTATAGCGAAGGTCATACAGACCCAATTATGGTGTATCAATGCCTCTTACATTGAACAGTTGCTATATTATGACATGTATAGTCAACGTCATGTGGACTTACATTACACTGTCTGAATGGCTCTTGCATTGAACAGTAGCTATATGACACATACAGTCAAGGTCGTACATCCCTGCATTATGGTATGTTTATGCTCTTACATTGAACAGTTGCAATAGACCTGCATTATGGTGTGTGACTGCTTTTACATTGAACATTAGCTATATAACACTTATAGTAAAGGTGATATAGACCCACATGATAATGTGTAAATGGCTCTTACTTTAAACAGTATCAATAGGGCACTTATAGTCAAGGTCATACATGGTGTATCAATGCCTCTTACATTGAACAGTTGCTACATGACATGTATAGTCAAATTCATGTGGACTCACACTATGCTGTTTTATGGCTCTTGCATTGAATAGTAGCAATACGACACATATTATCAAGGCAACGGAGACACACACCATGGTATATAAATTGGTCTTACATTGAGTAGTAGCTATATAGTCAATGTCGTACAGTTTCACATTATGATATCTTAATGCTATTACATTGAACAGTTGCAATATGACAAATACAGTCAAGGTGATACAGACTCACATTAGGGGCTAATTGGCAAATTGGCTATAATTTACTGAGGCGAGACAAGTGCCCTCACCCCACTGGACTACCTGTCTAATTATACCTGGACAAAGGCTGTGCTACCAGCCATGCCTGGTCAGTCAGGGCTCAGGGGTCACCAGCACTGGACCTATGTAAGAGAGCAGCGTTTTCCCACTCTCCACTCCCTATATGACATTTAAGCCAGTCACAGGCCTCTCAACCTCGTTACATAGACATTAATTGTTTGCATCTAAAACTGACTTCTGTCGTCACTGACTTTTATTATACCTTAGGGTGATACAAGTTTAATAGTTAAGAGTTTAACTCAGGGCGATACAAACCTGGGTGATAACCCGGGGTGATAACCAGCCTTGTATCGCCCTGCAGGGCGATACAGAAACTTTTTAGTTTTCTAAAATTCATGAAAAATTGAAATAATTAAGAAATAAAAAAATCTAACATATGCATTATCTGCACAACGCTCCTAGCTACATTTTACTGCTTACTGTTTGTGGATTTGATGGATATCAAAAGAGTTATATGAAAAACTCGGGCGGTTATCACCCCAAGCCGGGACCCTGATATCAGCCCTCGGCCGGCCCTTCCAAGGGGTGGTAACCTCCCCTGTACTCCCTTCTCAGTCGGTTATATGTATATATATTGAACAGTTGCAATATGACAAATATAGTCGAGGTGATACAGACCCACATTAAAGTGTATTAAGGACTCAAACATAACAATATCAATATGACACTTATAGTCACAGTCATACAGACCCGCATTATGGTGTATTAATGGCTCTTACATTGAACAGTAGCAATATGACACTTACAGTCAAGGTCTTACAGACTGGCATTACGGTATGTAACTGGCTCTTACATTGAACAGTATCAATATGACACTTAAGCCCCATACCCACTAGGCGATTTGGGCTGGATCGGCGTACAAATCGGCGTACCCGTCGGCATACCCTTCGGCTTCCTCGTCGGCCGACTCTGAAAAACAACCCATACCCACACACAATCGGCGTACGCGTCGGCGTACACGTCGGCCGTCGGCGCCGACGAGTACGCCGACGGGACCACCGATCCTTATCAAGCATGTTTGATAATTCTTCACCGACGAGTACGCCGACGAGTACGCCGACGAGTACGCCGACGAGTACGCCGACGCTGATCGCCGTCGGCCGACCCAAAATTGCTAAGTGGGTATGGCCCTTTATAGTCATGGTAATACAGACTGGCATTATAGTGCAGTAATGGCTCTCACATTGAACAGTAGCAATATGACACCTACAGTCAAGGTCATGGGGATCCACATTATGCTACGTGAGTGGCTCTTACATTGATGTTGGTATTGCATGCCCCACCGAGTCGCCTGCCCTGGCCTTCTACGGGCTCGGGCTGATCACATTAGGACCTCCGTGACCTCGTGCAGGTGTCTGGGCTGGGATCAATAGTAGATCCGACAAGTGCTTTATTCCACTCAATCTTCCACACACGGAGGAACCGAACGTCTACTATGCCTTTCACACGATGGAATCTCCTTACTGAATGACCAAACTGCTACGGGAAATCATGTTTGTCACGTATGAATTGAAAAGTTAATAAAATACAAAGAAAACACTGCTTCAAAAATACACGCACATAATTATATTCACAGTCGATTCATTCGCCTTTCCCCCCAATTTCGATCAATACGTATAATTGCACTTTACACTAGCTGCAATAGAAAGACTATAGATTCTGTTTTGTTTTGTTTTGAATAAGCAATTATGTAAACGGTAACGACATCTTGCGCCCCGTACATAAATACCCCAGTACCCATATGTCTGGCCTGGTTTGTCTATAATCTTGCCAACGTAAAGCCCCGGCTCCACTGACCAACTGAACTCAACTCAACTGTCGCAGCTTATAATGGTGCCAGCAACTACGACTGTCTAGTCTCCTCAGACAAACTCTACCATGCCATACAGGTGCAACCCGACTGTCATAATACAAAGGCTATCTATTATATATGCTTATCTACTGCACCTCCCCCTAAGACCCTACTATTCAGTTGTAGATCTTCAACATCTGAAGATGTACGACCCGACGGATCAGTCGTAGCATAATAGCTACGATCCCAGTCATAATCCCGGCTCCACTATGAGACTGAGCCCAACTCAACTCAACTCAACTCGATCGTCGGGTAGTGGAGCCGGGGCTTTAGAATACCACCGCAGATATACTATGCAAAATAATGCATACGTTTTGGGGATCTATTCAGAAGTAAAATAAATTAAGAATAAAGAGGGGTACACATTGAGCGAACGACTAAACTAAATTCTGGTCGTCTCTACTAGTTCTAGTTGCACGATTCTGGTTGAAAACGACCAGAATTGATGTTCCCATTGAGCGATTTGAGCAGTTCTGGTGGTTTTCAACTGGAAGCAAGCAACCAGAACTGGTTGGAACGACCAGATTTAGTTCAATCGGCCAATGGGTTCCCCCCTTTAGCTCAGGCTATATTTAAAAAGGCTGTAGAGAAGAAACATTCTAGAAATTGGGTGGGGAACACCCCCCCCCCCCAATTATATTATATTTTGCTGACCATGTCCAGCTGGTCAGCCACTCGGATGATTCACACACACACACACACACACACACACACACACACACACACACACACACACACGCATGCACACACACACAGACACAGACACACACAGACACAGAAACACACACACACACAGATATATATATATATATATATTCAGCGGCCCTTCTGCGTTGTTATCCCGAGTTTGTTGTTGTTCTGATGTCGTCTGCCGGACCTCAGGTGCAGGTCACGTGATCTGTCAGCGTTCCCCGAACCCCTATCGGACGGAACGTGACCCCTGATGGTGGCCGGGCGCCGGGGGCACAGTCTCCAGCGGGTAGGATGGACAAATGACCACCAAATCACCGCCGCTGACAATCTAAGTATTCTCATCACGCAAAAGCCTCTGAAATTGCATCCATTATGGGAATGAGTGACCATCTCAACGAGGAGGGATATGAAACGCTATGATGGCGTAATCTGAGAATGCGTAGAACTCAATTCATGCGTCCAGTGCAGTTCTTCGTGCCAATGTCATGAGTTTGAATGAAACGGTTTCAAAAGTGGACTTGACGAACTCTCAATTCAGGTAAGGGCTGATGATGGAAACATTCAGTAAGTTTTGATAACAATCCAGTTCATTAAAATGTTAAATTTATGATCCAACAAAAAGGCACCAGACTCTGTAAAAAGCAATAACTCCGGTTCTCAATAGTGGCTGCGGGGCTTTCATCCCGTCTCCCTGTGATAAATAACCCGTCCAATCCCAGATACCACAGCAGTAAATCGACCTTTTCATGTCCGGAAGGGCACCGAGAGGTCGCGCCGGCCGTCCATCCCAGGTGTTTGTTTGTCTCCCATTGTTTTCCCGCCCATTCTAGGCGGACCAGACGACAATTGTACAAGTTGGCGTTTATTGACCATCGGGCGACGGTAACGACCGGCGGAAGGACATTAGCGGCGCACGGCATGCTGGGAAGAAAATGAAGCGTCCCAAGAAACACGCCACCTGTCGGAATGCCGGGAAACGAGGTTTGTGAACAGGGTGACCTTGTCAGAAAGGTCATTTCCAGATGGTAGTACGGGTACTCTTAACCAGATGCAGCTCAACATCAGCACAATGTTATTACTCTGCGAAACTAAACTTAAACAGCAATAGATGAATAATAACAAAATATAGAAAGAAGAGGTTGTTAGAAGCTGGGGAGGTGAGGAGGACCATAAGAGCGGGTTGCAACATGGTTGCTAC
The DNA here is from genome assembly GCA_936440205.1 of Lepidonotus clava. Lineage (NCBI taxonomy): Eukaryota > Metazoa > Annelida > Polychaeta > Phyllodocida > Polynoidae > Lepidonotus > Lepidonotus clava. Next base: position 48,509,609 of record OW387135.1, on the reverse strand, counting down.
TGTAAAAAGGCTGACATTTGCTGGTCAACCAACCAATATAATGAACGATTAGTGTCAGGTGCAGTGCCGGTCAAAGTTTATGCAAGAGTCACCTAAATACTTGTCAGAGAAGGATAATCTTAATTTTATAATTTTGTTTGTTGTAAAAAGTCAATATAAATAGGGGGCTGACCCCTGAACGCCCCTACCTACTTCCCTTGTTTTCTTTTTTCTATTTCCTTGATTTCTTATAAATTGATTCATGAAGAATTCACCAACACTGCCGGTACTCAAATAATATGAGATTATCCTCCACCAACACATTTACCGGTTGACTTCTGAGGTGATGCCCGTGAAAATCGCCATCAGCAGGTTACAATATAAGAGGTCTAGACCCTTAAAATCGACAGGGCGACACGGGCATTTCTTAAATTCGACACGGCGACAGGGCCGTTTTTTAAATTCGACAGGCGACAGGGCTAATTCTTAAAATCGACAGGGGACAGGGATAATTCTTAAATTCGACAGGAGACATGGGACAGGCGACAGTGCCGTTTTTTGAATTAGACACGCGACATCGGACCCCCCCCCCCCCTCATCTATACCCCCAATAAACGTATCTGCTACTGCTTTGTTACAGTCTATGACCTCCAGTATGGTCAATGATCTTACCTTTACCTGTGAAATCAAGCGAATTTCTATGATAATCAAACCAGGAAGATTTTCCTTGAGAACCTATCTGAAAATACATAGGGAGCAATTGGAAATTGTACCGGAAATCAATCAGGAAAGCATAAGACATCGATTGCGAAGTTGTTCTTTAATCCATTGTCAAGCAACTGCGCAGCCTATCGGATACCAGTATGAAGCCATCGTCAGGCCTTCGCACAGCCATCAGGATAACATCACGAAGCCATGAAGCTAACGGTGGAGCTTGGGGCTAACGATATACATGTCGATGAGTTGGTAATTTAAATCTGATATTAGATCATTGCTACACTTTCAATACCTCATTCAGTAATCAAGACCATTCACGTGATATGATAACCTAGCGGGAGATTGGGAAATTTCAAAGTAGCTCTTTCAAAAATAAAGTATACATACTCTCTTGCAATGTCCGACCTCAGCAGATTTTTTTTCTAAAGATTATGTGTATGCAAATTGGGTAATTTTTCATGAAACGTTCAATTTTTGAAGAGGCACTGTATGACATTCAGAATAAGTAATATTCTCAGGTTCTATTACAACAGTATAAGAACCGTTTAGATAGAATAGATTATTTTCTGTCCATTGTACTACCTATCGGTGAAATTTTCTAGATGAATGAAGGGTATTTGCCAAAAGGGTAACTGTCCTTTATGTCACCGTATTGCATAAACATCGTGTTCAGACCAACAAAAGACCTGTATAAAATTGGGCTAGCTCCAATGATCGAAGATGGATGACTTACCCCACAATTATGATTATAATTTGACTTCATTTGGCAATTTATAGCTTACAATATGACTATTTAGGGAGTACAATATGACTATTACGTAGCTTCAAAAGTATATAGCTAAGTATAGCTAACTAAGTTGATTACATTGAAACAGCTTTCGACATAGAATCATTATTATTATATAGGCCTATATGGGACAACGGATGACAAACGTTGCATCCATCGTCTTTCTTCGATCTCTCTCTCCAGCTGAGCTTTATTTGAATCTGGAGGATTATCTGGTTACTGTTGGCAACTTCCAAGTGTAACTGACACTTTGTAGGTAGTGCATGGCAACAAAGACCTACAAATCCGTCTCTTGTAATATAAAAATGAATAAACACCTAACAATGAAATCACTTTGCGAGCTAGGAAGTTACTCCTTAGATAAAGATAAACAGATGTTATATAAATATCATGTCATTTATATTTAGGGTCTTCAGGCTGTAGTTAGCATACCCTTGTTATCTAGATAATATAGGAAATCTATATATATCTATATATTAAGGGGGGCGAAACTATTAATAGCCATGGTGGTCCATTCGTCCCTTGCTCGACAAGCAGGTCACCTGCGTCATGAGCCCCACAACCACCTGTCAAACACACCCGATACCTGCTCCCGGCGGGTCGCAGTATACTATTACAGTTTTTTTTTCAGAATAAAAAAACACAGCGTGGGAGGGAGCTGACGGCTATAGCTGTTTTACTCACGGAGGGAAGGATTCCAAGCGTGTGGAATATCATTATGACAGCGACATTTCTTATCAAATTAAAAAAAACAAGGAACAATTAATCCACTCATCAATATGTATAGTTCTTGTATGAAAGAAGATAGATCATTGTTAAGGTTTTCAGGCAAGTCCACCAAAAAGACATACAGATACATCAGACTAAAGTAGTTGGTCAAGTTTGTACAATAAAAATGGCTGTAAGTTACTTTATAGATAATGTACATAACAGTAAATCAATACTCATGCAGGCAGGTTGTTTTCAACATCTGACACATCAACCACAGCTATTTATGGGTTCCTAAATAAATACAGAAGGGGCCCCTGACCCCTTTTGGCGAACACATTGACTACAAGAAGATTAGACGAAACCCCACTTCCTAAATCCCGGATCTGATCCTGGTAAGCAAGCTTGATGTGTTGGCTCCAAGTCTCTCCCATAAATAGGTGATTTGTCGGTGACAGATCCAGGGGAGGGTGTGAGGGGGCTGCCAGCCAGACCGAGTGGATTTTTTTAAAAAAATCTATGATTATTGGTTTTCATACAAATATGATGTTACTTACTTTCACTTGTTAATTGGTTGGGGGGGGGGGGGGGGGGGTTGCCCCCCTCTAGATAACTGACTCTTGATCCGCCTCTGATAATGAACACAAACGTCGGGTCCAATAATCCCACCCTGTTGTCAGTTGCAGCACCACCTGTCAATTAAATCATTTGAAATATTAACAACATCACTCATACACGACCGTTGTCAATGCAGTCGGCGGGAAGAGCTCGAGCAAGCATCACGTTTAATCATCTGTTATTGTATCAAGGCAAGAGGAGAACTCAGGTAAATCTCTTGTGACAAGGTAGGCCTACTAAATAATTATATAAATAAGATATTCTGCCTTCGGTAATAATCTTGCCGGTCAATCTTTGTTTACAAATTCACATCTCTTCGTTATTGCTCGTCAATAATTCGCGGTCTTGTTCACTCCTGAGTCACAAACTACGTTACCACACACCATGACTTCGTCTATCTCATTTTAGTGAAGAATCATACAATTCATACAGCACATTCTTCTTTTAAAATCTCCTAATTAATGGGAAATTCCTTTTTTAGGGAAAGAGTGGCATCCCAATACAATTCTCGTGTGATATCATGACGACCTATTTCAATAGAGTGGCGCCCTAGGCCTGCTAGCGGAATAAGTCTGAAAAATCGACTAGCATATGGGTTTCAATGGGAATCGTTGGGTACAGGCCTTGTATGGGAGGTTTCACTGCGCAGGTTCGTGGGAAGGTGTATACCCTTGAACGTATATTTTAACCTTTTTTTGCTGAATTAATTCGTAGGCCCTACTTCTCTTACTATTGATAAATCAATCCTAACCATCAATTGATATTGTATCTAGATGCTGCAAATCTATGCGTGGCAATACATTTTATGAATGTAGTGAAAAAGTACCCTATGAACTAGAAGATGGCCATATTGAAGCAGGTGCAATTCTGTGATGTTTGACTTTCCACTGGGTTAAGGAAGTCCTTTTTTTCCGAACGCATTAACAAGATTATTTTTCCACTCATCTTTCCTCGCTGTTTCTTCTTACTGTCGACTTCTTTTACATCACTTAAATTTAGGAATCCCGTGTCTGTCCATCAATGCTCTGCAGAAAGACATAGTATTTCTTATATTGTATCGGATTTGTCACACACTACCAGATATTTTTCTCTGATAGTAAAAACTAAATATTTTAGTGCTAGTTTCTCTCTGAATATGGTCCAAGAAATAGGAAAGGCAGATACACAGGCTGAGAGAAATATTGAAGTATGTACAAAACGAACAAATTAGGATCTCCATCTGCGTGGTAGAGTAATATTTAAAGTTGTATAGCAAATTTACTATTATCTTATGCAGAAAATCGTTCATTAAGATTGGGAAAACATTGACAAACATTGCTATGTATTGACTCTAGGGCCTAGAGGAATCAACCTTCTCTTACATGTATTATCAATTGCATCGAACTGTCAGTGTCTAATATGGGCTGATTGAATTAATATATTTTGATGTAACTAGTACATAATTATGTTGTATTAGCTATTACTTTGTTGTTTGCCATTGTACCTACAAGGAAGAACCTTGAAAAATGATTGTGGTTAAATAAATAAAAAAAAAAAAATAATATGGGAACAAATGTATAATGAGATGTTTCACTGCGCATACTAGCGCATAAATGTGTAAGCTATTGGACAACCACCAGCACCCAAGGACATCAACAAGTACTGCTGGAAAGCACACAGTACCTCAGAATAGCTGTCAATACTACTGAAAATCCACCAACACCAATGGGCAACAGCAATGAGCTCTACAAAGTACCATGTAGCTCATAATTGTTGCCAATACCAATGGGCAGCCACCAGCACAATTGAGCAACGACATGTACCTCTGGAGAGCTGCTCGATCCTCCAAATGGTTGCAAGTATACATAGAAAGCCAACAGCACTGATGGTCAGTGACCAACACCTCTGGGCAGCTCCTGCACTACAGCAAGCCTGCTAACAGGGCAGCATGACTGGGCAGTAGCAAACCCCATTTCGTAACTACAAGTACCACGATACCGCAGCATGACTTGCATCATTACTGGGTAGTTACTGATACCCCTGAGCAACAAACAACTGGGCAATCTTCCAAAGCATGTAATATGACAGTGAAATGATTCTTTACCTTCTCTCCTTTGAAACGAATACATTTTTCTTCGATCATAACAGTCATCAGTTCAAATTGAGAATGACGCATATCAGTTCTTATGCCAATTCATTACCTGTTACAAATTACGGTTAGCCCCTACGTCATCCTTCTATGTAAATGTTAACCTAATCAACATTAATTTTAATCTGATATATTGTCATAATCTTTTATTTATGTATAATCATTTGTTAATGTTTTTTCTCTAAATCAAAACAATTCCAGACCATTTCTTACTTAGTGGTCTGCATTCGTTCACTGATGACTGTTTGTTGCCAGAGATTTCTGTTGGGTGAATCCCATTTACTTAAGAAGTCTTTCATTTTGTCTGACAAAGAAAGGATGGCACTTTTATCTGTTATTTTTTGTAGTTGGAGTAATATTGGTTTTCTGTTAATAAACCTTTTTTCAATTTTCTGTACTTAAAAGGCAAACTGCTGAGAGAGGTCAATGAACGGTCATATTCTGTACGATTGTCAACATTACAGTAATACAGAAGCATAGCTCTTTGCAGGTATCATTGAGTAAATATGCCACTTTTTTAAGCAAGTGAGGCCAGCTTATTTTTCCAAACTCTCAAAGATGCATATGTGCTCAAAGAGTCTGACACAAAACTTTGTGAAAAAACAATTCTGTTTTCAGATTGCCATTAAATATTCTGTACAAATTAAAGTAACTAATGCCTCAATTACAATTTTCAAGTTTCTAGAACGCAAATAATCCACTTGGATCTAAGCCATAAAAGATAATCATATCATATTTGATCTTTCTTAAGCACGTCCCTGTATAATGAATGTAAGCAGGTAAAACATCTCAATGGTTAGAATCCCTATTGATTTTCACCTTTGAACTTTGTCGTGACATTGCGTCGCACAACAACCCCGCTAAAATGATTTGTTTTCCCTTGAAAATAAACAATGAATATCATTGGTTATTCATAAATGACCCTTAATGTAGTCCAAATGGCCATTTTCAACCATCTTAAACAAAATAAAATACCTCTGACATTAACAAATTAATATATCGACATTTCAAGTCACATATCGCATTTTGAAGTGAATAATATCAATTTGTTTTTAGGCAGCAATATATTAAGCAAGGCGTGGTCTGCACTTTTTCATCTTATAGGCCCATCTAACAAATACAACATGCCCTAACCTTTAACAGCGAGAGTCCAGCTTGACAATAAGCCCATATCAGTTTAAACCAACATTCAATTTTACCATGAAATATTATCAAAATTACTTCCATGCTTATTCTACGAGGAGAGTTGCATATTACAAAATAAATCATGGCAAGTTGATTGACAGAATGCTCCTAAAATTGGCAAATAGCAGCTTCACATTTTGGTCTTTTTCCCATAGGAAACAATGTTAAAGCCTTTCAGCCAAACCTACAATGTCCAACCCTATTTTGCCCTTTATGCAGCAATTTTTATTGGCTGGCAAACCTGCAAACCTACTAACTGATGAAATTTAAGAAATCATAATGTTGTAGTGGTACTTGGGATGTAGAAAATATAACCTTTGCTAATTTTAGTAAAACCAAGTTTTGGGAAAAAATTGATGGCTTTTAAGGCTATTTTGTCCAACGTTCTCCAACCCTGGGATATACCCAATGTGGGATAGGCTCATTGGAGGCTCAAATAAAGATATTGTGCAGACAAGGTTAAGTGATAAGATTCTGGTCATCCACAAGTGATAACCATCCTCAGTTGGTTCCTAGCTTACAAGAGATATGAGGACAATGCTTGAAAAACATCGAAATACAATCTAACCATCTAAGTATCATCTGTATGAGTAAAGGAATCTAATGATCGAGCGACCTCCAATACTGTGTCCAGTCCCTTTCTGGGTGCGGTAACGTCTCCTAAACATCGTTTAAGATACTGTACAGGTCCTAGTCGATGGAATCCTGCATGTCGACGTACCTCTTTGTTATACAGTATAATGCCCAATCGGCCGGGCTGTATCAATTGTTCGGTTCCCTTTGTGAATCTATGGCACCAGTTGATGGATTAGACCAGCGCCTTTGACCATTGGGTAGTCGGGACTGAGATCAGGGAAATGAATGAGAAACGTATGGAAAACAAGTTTACGTATGAGACATATTAAGATTTGCCAGAATAACATCAATTTTTACATTGCATGGTCAGTCATGATTTTATAGTGCTTAAATACATGTGTTTTAAATCAATCATCCCTCTATGGAAAGGGATAGGTATTGCACCATGAACAAGTGGCTCTCTCTAGTGTCATTATCTGTGACCCATCAGGGGAAATGGTAACCTAGAGGGATTTTAAGCAATTTGCTCTAAACCCATTATTAAGTGAGTTGTTGATGAAAATGTGTAAACGATACATATTTTCCCTGAAATTTGTACATAAATAGAATTTTCCAGAGATTATGATTAAGATCATGAAAACATTCTATCCACTCATGACAATTTTCAGATTGCATAAGATTTTTCTCCCAGCTTTTTTGACAAAGTTATTTTTCTTCCCTCTAGTGAAAAAAAGAGAGTAGATTGAAGATCTGTATGAGAAATGATGGTATCTTGAATAACTGTGAGAATGAGAAAAATGAACATTTTCAATTTAATCCTATTGGTTCCACCAGATGTAATACAGAAACACAGCACAGGAGCTAAATTAAGGGTGTTTCGTCAGTCCAGTACAGGGATGTTCAAACAAGCATATCTCGGACCTTAAATAGGAATATTTTGAAATAGTTTTCACAATTTATAAGAGGCCATTGTGAATTGTAATTCATACTTTGTCCTCTTATGTCACCATTTCCCACGTTTGGTCATTCTGTCGTGATCCGCATATATATATTTATGGTAAATGAAAGCAGCATTTAAAGTATGTTATCCTGCAATGAAGAATGTATGATACCACCGACCGACGAAAACGTTGATGGCTAATAAAGCTTAAAATGCCAGCTATCTAACTTCAAGAGCTACGGACATCGAGTTAGACTTAGAGAACAGCTGACCTCATCAATAATCTCCCCTTACAAGGTTAAAAGTTAGCCAAATGCTCCTACTTGACGTGCTGTATGCATATTGAAGCACTCCGCAGGCCTGCTACCCTGGTGAGAATGGAGTATCCAGGGTCCCGGGCCGTCCGCCCATATGTGGCCACGTTTTGCGGCCCCTTAACCTGTATACGGACCTAAGTGGTGCACAGGTCGCCACATCTGTGTCTCTGTCAGCAATTGCTGGCCAAAGTGACTTCGCTGTTTCAACGAAAATGGACCCCTGAGAGGCCCTTGATGCCCTCCGTCTCCCATCAATTGGAAATGCGCCGCACTCTCCGACCATGGGTGAGAAGGAGAGCACCCCTCGCAGTACCTCTTAGCGCTGGTCGCAGAGTGGAACGTGAAGATCTTTAAGATCAGCATTATGGGCGTCGTCAGGATGCTTGTTAATGTAGATGTATTCTTATTCTGAATGCTAGCTTATGACGGACAAAATTTTTTGTCAAAGCGAAACATATGCACCTCTAGAGTAACCGGAGAAGAGGGAAAACATTTTATGATAATTGGAATAGTCTGTATTGCATCTTCGCTCTTGACTATTTCTTTGAATTACCCTACAATCTCATGGCCTATGTCAAATGTACTCCGTGCTTCATACATTGTTTTATGAATATAAGATTACCATCTTACCATTGAGGCCTACATATCGCATCATCATCATAAAGTGTAGAACATAGCCAGGCAAGCATGTAACGTTATTATAACGTTGCAACAACGTTCTGTTTGGTACTGTTTTGGTTCTTGTTACGTTATTTTGATGGCTCCCAATAACATTGCTGCAACCTCCCATTGCGACGTTGCACTGTGATGTTATAAAACTTTATAGAACATTATGATTGCATACTTCAGTTGTGGGAAGTTTTATTGTGGTTTTCTAACAGCATGAGTGATATCTTTTATTCATTGGACTTGATTCATGAACTGGCAATGGCTCGACCCTACTAACCAGTGCAATCCTCAGTAGCTCCGTGGTATGTTCCCTGCTTTGGGTTTGAGAGGTCCAGGGTTCTATCCCCACAGGAGTCAGGCTTTCATTTTCTAAATGCTTCTTATTTATTGAACATATTCCATATTGAATACATATTGAATGTCTCTAAGTTATCATAGACCATTCAGTTATTATTGTCATATTGCTAGATAAAAGCACAATAAAACGTAACTGAAGGTCTCCTATATATAATTATACAAACATATATATATATAGGAGACCATAATATTATGGTAAACTAGGTCTCAACCATTATTATAATGTGATGATTTGGTTAGGGTGAGACCTCACCAGAGCAAAACGTTATTAAAACATTCTGATTGAGTCAGGTTGAGACCTTACCAGAAGAGAACGTTATTAGAACATTCTGATTTGGTAAGGTTGAAACCTCACCGATAAATAACATTACTACTACATCCCATTTTAGTAAGTAACAGACTGACAAAAAAAAAGAATGGTCGCAGAACAGTTCTGTTACGTCGCAGCTTAGCTGGGTACAGTTATCTATACTAATAGTGGTTATATTCATTCATTTTCAGCAGTATAAAAAGTAATATCTTATTAGATAATAGTTCAGAACTATCATATTATTTGTTTTGTTGGATTCCCGTGGCAACCTGATCGTAATCACTAAATAGCACACCAGTAGGGATTTAAGAAGTAGTTCAAAACATGGTAACATACCATTTTGGTATATAATGGCAGGTTTTCTACCTCTACCTGTTAAAGAATGTATGTGTGTGGCCAGATAGGGTATGGACGTCAATCTTCCTCGTGTCACTCTTTTTTAACCCGTGACCTGGTGAAAGCAACCCATCATCATGTCCGACACCCGTAGCAGAACAAGTCTATTTTCCCTACTTTCGTTGGGGAATTTTAAAGACCAGAATCATCCTTTTACCCTATCCCTTATTCATAGTTTTGATCTATATTAAACCTGTTATTGACGTAAGTCCTCAGTTGAACCAAAGAGTCCGCACGTATACACAGGTGCCGTATAGCCCTACACCTAGTGAGATCTCCGGCGTCAGTCAGGCCGATATGTTTACAGTGGTGGTCATTCGTCAGTGCCGGGCGCTGAGGGGTCCGATAGCTGCCAAAGCTGTTGAGAATTTATCCATGATTAATCAAGCTATATGGCCGGCTAATGGCTCATAATGGTGGGTCCACTCTCGGGCGGCCAGATGAGAGCAGGGAGTCAGCCGAGCAGGGTGAGCCCACCTGATGAAACGTGAGCAGGGAGCAGCTCCTGACGGCGGGAGGTGAGGGGTCGGCGGGCAGCCTGAGCTGCTCAGAGCCGCTCCCACCACGTCACCAGGGCCAGCACCACCCTACTCCCTCTGCATAATTAACTCGCGCACCGCAGAAGTGGCCATAAACTTACACCCTGCTTGCATCCCTTTTTATCGCTCGTATCTAAGGTGTGCATTTTCAAAAGGGATTTTAATCCATGCATTTTTAATGGAAAAGGTGGATCGGGTCAAGGTAAGTATGATGTTATTTTTAGGGCTCCTCTCTGTAAAGTAATCACTATAGGGGCCTGCCATTAAGTATTTACGCATATAAGGGGGGAGGGGATTCGAAAATTTGGGAAAATGTGCGTATGTTCCTCTACAAATGCAATGTGTATTTTTGGTCAATGAGGGGTTGGGGGTCTAAAATGCGCGTACGTACTAAATGGAAGGCCCCATAAAGTGTTAAGTACCAATGTTAAAAAGCCTTCCCTTTCGGTTGTCCTCTCTTCTTATAATCCAATTAGATCAGATTCCATTTCAGTTTTAAAGCCGAAACAGTGATCTTGTACAAGAAGGTACCCAGGTAAGGAAAGACGGTCAGTTGCCTCTGCAATGTCACATGAGTTAACAAGATTATGGCCGCTGTATTTCAACCAATATTGATCTTGGATCTAGACCGCTTGTTTATTGGTACACATAAGGCTTGGTATACGCAGATCACCGGGAACAAGTGAAATAGGCCTGTAGCTCCCTCTACAGTCAAGAAGCGTCAGGTAACTTTTCCCCCTATTCACACGGACACCACATTCCTCTCTTGTAACTTCAAAGTTCATATGGATAATACAACTGTCCTAAATGTCCTCTTTCAAGGGAGGGGCCAGTGACCATAGATTAGTATACTGCCGTGATCTTTACTATCCAGGGAATAAGCATACCAAATTTTATGCTTTTATCTCTAATAGTTTATATTTTATTCACATTTGACTCCTTCAAACTGAGTTCCCCTGCCTGCATCTGACACTGCCTGAACAGAGCAATTATCTGTATGTGACGTCACAAGCAGAACAGTTAAAAAAAGATAAAACTGAAAAATAATAATATCTAATTTATCTAATTGTTTTTTTATGAGCCTAAAAGTATTTAAAATTATCAAATAAATTTATTCTTGAAAGAAAAAATCAAAAAAATATTTTATTATGGAATTTATAATTTTGAAATTTAAATATAACGTTTTTTTATGTGACGTCACAGACAGACACCCAATGTCAGGTGAACAGGGCCCTCAATATGTGGTGTGTTAAAGGAACACAGATTTCTATTATAAGGATTCACTTCAAAGTTATAATAATGTTACATACTCAACTTAGGCACTTTACCTACGGTATAATAACAGAATTTAACAATATTGAAATTTCACTGGCCCCTCTCTTTAAGAGAGTCAGTGTATACCTTGCTACAAGCTAGTTTACTAGTAAAGCCAGGTCCCCACCAGCGACTAGTTGCGAATATAGGTCAGATGGGCAAACTTTTGCCTCATAGAGGTATCCCCTGGTTTCCAGTAACTTTTAACTGAGTTTGTCATTTTGATGGAATTTAAATCTTTTCCCATAGTATATTCGGTTTCGTATATTCGTCCAATTTGCTTATACCAATTGAGATCCGTATTGATGATAGGACTTTTAGGTCTGTGTAGCAAGCATAAGAAAAACGTTTATGAACATTTCTATTTTAATTTTCTCCTTTCTATTCATTCATAAATTATATGAGATACAAACTCAGAGATCTTCACAACGGATAGAAAATAAAAAGGAAATACTGGGGGCGTCCAAATATTAAAGATTTCTTCCTGCTTTGCAAATCAATATGTAAAAAGATCCGTTCATCATATTCAAAAAGAAAACTTCAAATATCACGATCAAAGATATAAAGGTATTGGATTGGTTGATATCGGGCTTTACATTGAGGATGTCAATACATTAATGTCACGCATTATGTGATAACGCTATCTTTGATCAGTCCTTGATCATTCGTTTCGGTTCACAAGTACTTGACACTGATAATCTGGAGTACATTACGTGCATGCATAGCCGAGTGGAAATGAGGTATATACAACCTATGCAGGATAAAACCTAGAACAGGATACATTTCGTCTTTAGGCAAGAGAGTCCATAGATACCCGTCCTTAGTATGTCTAAAGCTACGTACCAGTCCAACAAACGCTGGTATGGGTGGTCATCCATGGTTTGACAATAGCATGATTCTGAAACACATTTGAAAATTAGTTGGCGTGAATCGAAATGAAATATGCATAATGAAATAGTTTAACAAGTTATCCATTCTAGACTATTAGATTAAAACTGTTAACCTGTCGAATTATTTTTAGACACATGACAAAAAGGAAAAATGAATGAATGCTTGCATCGTAGATCAATAGCTTTGCTTTTTCAAAATTAATAGGTACAATAAAAAATGCTGACGTGTCGGTAAAGAAGGGCGGTTACCTCTATCAAATAACAATTATTCCATTTGATATGCTATATGTGAGACAGTATCATTCAGGCCCGTACCCAGGGGCCCCCCCCCCCCCCCCCACAGAGCATCACTCAAAATTAGTTCCACCCAGGTAGAAATATTCTCTTTCTTCCAAATTCCTTAGACTCAAAAATTAAAGGAAAAGTTCATTTGAACAAGCTTTTTTACTGTTCTTTTCCTTTACAAAAACCTTTGGATTTTACTTTTCAGGTGCAGGATGGAGCTCAATTTATGATAGTGAATATCTTACTCAAGACCTTGCCCTGTTTCATGAGTTTTCTTCAGGTCAACTCAAGAAAAATGGTCTCAGAATTTTGATAGAAGTCCTATAGTTTTAGTTTATGAAAAATGGAAATTGATGTTTGGTGAATTTACAAACCTGCACCATTGGTTTTGCCCCACTTTTTTCATATCTAAATAGAAATATTGTATAATACAGGGGACATGCTCTGTCCCCATTTTGTACTGTAAGATTTTACATGGAACTTTTAAATTTTTTTTCCAATATTATATAACCAAAAATATAGACGAGTTCCACTTTATGGAACTCACCACCATCCCGCAGCCAACCCTGGGTACGGGCCTGATCATTGTATTTAAAACAGGAATATTTCATATTGACGGAAAATAAGGATTACTCCACCTACTGATTAATCCAGATTTTTATATTCAAAAGTATACAGGCCAGATATCTATATTCCTATCTTCTGAGGCTGGTGGTTATTTTCTAACATAACCCAATACACTTCTACCTAGTTCTGCAGTGGTTCAAACGGAAGTTGTTATCAATATTTTACTATTTGCAATTGCTTACCATCATTCATCATCAAACATAACACTGTGTTCATTCACCATGCACACATTACATAATTTCATATAACTGTCGCATGTAACGCGTCTGGAAGAAGGTTGTTTGTAAGTATAGTCGCAATAAACACGATCATGTTCTAACCGAAAACAATGTCTATGCACAGGTTACACACCTTCTTGTATAAAATGCGTAAGGGTTATCATACAACTTTAGCGGGGCAAAAGGAGACCTTCTTATACCATGGGGTTTCCAATACAACATTCCTGAGTGTGGCGCCTTCTGATAGTGGACTGAAACATCGAGTTGAACCATTACGTGAGTAGAAAGAGTTGGAGGTGCTGCCCTCTAGCTATAGGCTTTCAGGTACCTAGACCCCACTGAATTCTCCCTTTCACGGATAGCTGATTTACAGTATTTTAGGCACCTGCAGGTAAATGTTTTACCAATTTTGTCGACAAAAACACTAGAAAACCTATAAAGAATAAACAAATAATTCTTATATTTCCAACTATAATGAAAATATTTCCAAACAACTTAGAAAATATTAAATGTATATGTATACAAATTAAAAAAAATAATGATGACCAAGTTTTCACCATGTTCAAGAACATATAATGTTAAGATTAATGAAAAGTTATATGCTAAAGCCTTGTGACTTGTCAACATATTACCCAGCATGCATCCTGATCTAGGTTAACCTGCAGGTAAAACACAAGAAATTGCTATCCGTGGTTGGGACAATTGTCTAACCCTAATCATGAAGAGTGGGAATGGAATAATTCTATTTGTCGAAGATATTCAGGGGCACATCCAGGATTTCTGAAAGGGTGTAAGAAAGAGGGGGCGGGGGTTGGATATAGGCTAATTACTAAAATGGTACGTCTAGAATAGATATCCACCAAAGGGGGCCTGAGAGGACTAACTTTTTCTGGTCACTAGTGACTAGGGTGACTAACCTGGGTTAGTCTTTTTTAAATGGGTGGTGACGTACATAGCAAAGGGTGGCTAATGGTCTTAGTCATCAAAGACCATGTTACACATTTCTTTATATTGTTCATCCGTATTTACCACAAGGTGCTTGTCATTTATAGATTATATCAAATCCCTAGAAATTAAGCATGACTATCATTTGTTTGAATGTAGATAAAAGAAGAACATGTTTGTGCACTTGATTTTACCTTGAGGGCTTTCGAGTACGCATGTTTGCTTCAAAGGGGTGTTGGGGGTTATGGAATTTTTTGAAATATGTGTACATTCTTATAATATTTTGCAGGAATATTACATATAAAAATATGAATATTTTTAAAAAATTTAGAAATCTAGGCTACACTGAGACCATAAGTGATGAATGATTTTGAAAGGAGAGTCAGCTCTACCAAAACTAACTCTCATTTATGGAATCTAGAGCATCAAGCATTTTAACATATCTTACCCCTTGACAATCTCACTCCCAATTGATATACCTGAGAATTTTTTCTACCTCCTTCCCTAGGGAACCATTATTTCTTGTCAGGTTTGTGCCCATGTATGTAACGAGTGTTACATATGTAGATTCAAAAATTGATTGACAGGAGCACTTGCCCCCTATTTTAGGCTAAATATATTTAAAAGCCTCAGCTCTCCAAGACAAGCAGCAACATAACGGGAATGTTCTGTGACCACCTTTTTTGGTCAGTCTGTTATTTGTTAAATTTTCACGTAACAGTTTTGTTATTTTAGGTTAGATTGAGACTTGCTAAACAGGTGTGTTATAATAACATAACATTTTAGCGAAGTTGAGACCTTACTAATACAGAATGTTCTTACGTGAAAGAGTATAAGAAAAATGTCACAATAATATTAGAGTGCAATGTCACATTGTTAGGTTCAATAGACATTTTAGGGTGCCATCAAAATAACATAACAAGAACCAAAGCAGAACTAAACAGAACATTGCTGCAACATATAACGTTGGCTCAGTAACATAAGGTCATATGACATATAACTAATATTCTAGGATTTACTACATTTCATTAGTCTAAAATGATAAAGATTATGATATTTACACTGCAAATTAAAGTGTAGTCCAGGTCCAACCTTATGTTACTCAATATCCAGGCCATTATTCTAGTAAACAAAGGTCGTATCCAATATTTTGTCATAATTATATTCCTCTAGTTCATTTTATTTTCAAAAATTTAACAATAATATTATATAATGAAATTAACAAGATAGCTATCTGAAAAACTGAATCATAACACATTTCTACTATGTAATAATTACCAGATTTTACTGAGAATATTGAACTATTGTTAATGTTTGATTTAAGACTGCGTAAGATCAGTTTATATCCAAGTCTTCGTAAGTTGCTTTCCAGAATGTCTGAGTAATTCAGACCGCGTTTAAAGTTTGTCCATTCACTTCCCAATAGTTCAAAAGAAATGAACGATGAGGGAGCTTCTTAATATGAAAGGGTTTTATTCAATAAACATCTCATCCCGAGTCAAAGCCACCATGTATAAGTCTTCATCAGTCCACCTCCCATCTCCTATCAGCAATCAACCACATTTAGAACACGAGTTGTTCCAACGCCTTCTAGACCATTCTAGCATTTAGCTCTAACACAATCCTATGTCCGAGGTAGTGGATATTGGTAAACTCCAGTCTGTTACATGGAGTCGATGTACTTACTCCAGGTATAACTCCTTGGTTAAACATGTTTCTTCTAACCAACTAACTCACTAACTGCTCGCTCCCTACCTTGCAGCGCCTTTTATACTGGTTAACAGGTGGCGCTAGGAGCGTAAGATATTTCTCCTAGAGGTAGACTAGAAGTAGACTTGCTAAGCCTGATCTTTGTTGGATTATATATTATGACAATGTATTAAAAGTACTAAGCCATTAGTACATTCGACGGCGGTCAGGTGTTTGAGTTTAAGGAGGTGGACGACATAGCTCAAACCAAATGAATATAATGAACTCCCAATTTTGATGATTGGATATATTTGTTAAACCATGGTGGGGTGGCCTTGACTCTCGTGGTACATTCAACACAGTATCAATAGATTTGTAGATCCGGTTTCAACACAAATTCACAGTGAAATTATTCATTGAGTTGATTTCCACATTTTGAAGCTCAAGGTTAGCAGAACTCGTTCATAAAATGACAAGGTAAGTGTTAAAATTGATAACATGATTATTTGGATAACAACGTAGATGATGACATAATCATGGTTACAAAATGACAAAGTCAACTTTAGAGGATGAAGTATTCGTCATCTTTAGGTATTCACTTAGTACGTGCCTTGTACATTAAAGTCAGTTCTCAGCATCGTTAGCTGATTTCAAGATTCAAAGATTGCGACACCCGTGCATAAGGTGACAAATTCAGTTTTGACTTAGTACGCGCATGTGCAGTTTCTGATATTTATGATTTGTAACACAAGTCAACAGAACTCAATATATATACAGTGTAGGGTTGTCTTAAACTTCTAAGAGTAAAAAGTGTACATCAAATCCAATTTCAGAACAAATTAACACAACATAAGTCAATTCAGAGAATTCGGACATTTTGAACGAACGACTTTCATGATACAATGCGTGTTGAATTTCAATCAAATTTCAACCAGAACAACATTATTTACAATAAATACAAGGTCTCTGTATCAGGTTTAGTAATACCGAGCAGTTGGAACCAGAAAATACCACCATTCCCGTCACGCGTCCGCCAGCTATACTTAGTACACGTGTACTTAGCGGGACGCTTGACTGGAGTTCCCCCCCAAGGTTTGACCTCGATTTGGATCCTTCGGGCGCGAAGCGCCCGGATGGCAAATTTCTGCTTCGATCAAACTTTCAAGTTTGATTGTTCGACCTGATATTTTGGGCCGATATGAATTAATTCTGGCGCTTGATTATGTTGGTTGGGGACCTAAACTTTAGTTTAGCACAGATTTTATAAGAAATTATACGATGCTTTGATCATGCTAGCCGATTTCAGAATTTGGATCTTTTGGATCAAAAAGGGGTTTTCCAAATTAGCCTCGTTTTGACGTCATTTTAATCAGTGCCGGCGGTATTTTTACAGAGTTAAGACGTGTTTTTTATATCTTCGTTCATTTTACTCTATCCTCCACAAGTTCACCATGGTCCGAGTGGCTATTTTTTCTTCAAACCGGGAGGCCGGACTCCAGGATTATCCTGATCTAATCCGGAGCAGCACCGACCATTATTTTGTAACTTTTCCGAGCGAGGACGCAACGACAGCGGAGTTGGCGGGGCACGCCTTCGCCCATCACATGCTCTACCCGGAAGACGTGCTAATAGTTATGACTAACCTCCTCGACATTTTGACTTGGGACAGAGAATTGGAGCTTTACCTGCCACTATTCATTAACCCGGATGGAGTAGTGAACTTTTATGCGGAACTATTTAACCAGGCGTTCCTGAACCTGCGAGCCCATCCCATCCCAGCCACCCTGATCTTGGCCACTCCCTCCGGTTTTGATGCCCGGAGTTGGGAGTTGACTGACAGTGATAGCTCGTTACAAAAGTGGCTGAACCGGATCATCCCGCGAGTCAGCAGAGAGGTCAGAAGAGCCAACGAGTGGTATGCGGTTCCGACGGTTGACACTGGTCACGCACTCCACCGGCCCAAGGTAGTCGCGGACGGGGTAATGACGGTCAACAATTTCCGCGAGCTGACAGATGGCTACATGCCGTCAACCCGGTTGCTTCGTCGTTGGGCCCGGGCTTTAGGCCGAGTCTTTGTCAGACTGCCCCTTCAGTAGTAGGCCGCCGGCACTCTCTTGTATATATTAATTTCTTATTGATTTTCAACAAGTGATTTTATGATCCAATTCCCGGCCTGTGATTGGAACACTTAATTCTGGATCGTTTTCACCGAGTGATTCTGGTGAAGTAATTCCCGATCAGTACCTAGTCCACTTTAAGTTCATATATCCAAGAGGCTTCGGCCAGATCGTTCTTACGGGAGCTCCGGACTGTTAACATGGGAGGACTCAGATGTTTCACCGCTCTTGCTCGTCGTTGGACACCGCCCTCCTCGTAGAGATGGCCCCTCGCCCAGCCCGCTCCGAGACTTGGTGAGTACAGCCTTCTTCCTATTGTTCTTTGCATGTTAGGCTGGCTACTAATCGTAGATTTTAAGGAGATTGTTGGCCAAATTCTTCTTGGTGGTTCTCGGCTCGCCCTCACGTGGTTGTATTCCGGAAGCTGATGTCACTCCCGGAACCAGAAACTGTGTTTCGCTGGTAATTTTAGTAACGGGTAGCGTGGGTGGCCACCTAGTGTTTACTTTTGGTTCCAAGATGGTGGGCGCGGGCCGAGAGTCAGGATCTTTCGTACTAAACTTATTATCTTTTCCAGGTCCTGCGGTATGTTAGGGTGATGTAAATGAAGCAATGTGACACGGTTGGCACTGAAAAGCGTCAGGCTATATAATTTTAGTGGGCGGATTGTTTAGGCTAACATGATCAAGTATTTTACCTCGCGCGTGGTTGGGCGATATTAGGGGGTTTTCTGACTAGCGGTTTGTTGACATTACCGATCTAAGTAGGTTTTCTGGAGTGTGGGTAATTCGTATCGTATTGTTATTTTTTTTTTTTTTTTATACTATTAACTGTTGGGGACTGACACTGCACATGATAATCAGGCATGGGTGGCCAGAGATTCCGGTCTGAGTTGTACAACACAAGATTTGCTGTAACAGGATTCTTTGTTTAGTCGTTATACGTACAGGGCGTTAGTGTAAATGTCTTCATTGGAAACAATTCACATGGGGTGCCCTAGGTAACAAGCGCTTCCCAGGGTGTTCACCCTGGTAAGTTTAAGTGACAGTAGGTGACCAAGTATTTTGGTCCAGACTTCCCCGCTTGATCCCTTCGGTTTTCCCTTATGTCATCAGACATAGTGGATTGCAACCTGAGCTGGGATCCTTTCCAGCCATAAGGCTCTCTCTGCTTCCCAGAATGTTCTTTTCAAACCCGGATCTTTTCTGATCACAGAGAGCATGGCTCAACTGAACCCACAACGTCCAAGAAATGAGGTCTTGAACATGCAGTATTCAGCTTTACCATGGCCTGACTGTACATTGAGCCCTCTCTGATACCGATAGGTTGCAATAAACTCTACCAGTCCAACAGAGACGACCGGCCAGTGACCCAGTCGATAGCGATTACCGGTCCCAAGTCACCCTGGGTGGTCACCGACGGTCTGATCCAGGTGAATCGTGCAAACCCACACTGAACTTTGACCGTTTTCACTGGCCTTGCCTGTTCACTCCTGAGCTGTCAGGAGCTAGGTGGGGTCTGTCGGCCCCGTACCACGTACATACCACTTACTGGCGGGTGCACACCTAATAGACCTTAATTTAGTTGATTCTGCCGTATGGGATTGGCCTCCCCCGCACCCATTAGCTCTGAATCGGATTTAAATTTTAGTCGTATGTGCCCCTTGTGACCCAGCAGCCCGATATGTACGCCGACTAGACGGTACCACAGTAGGATGTTGATTCATCCTTCGCTAGACACGGGGGCCTTCAGTGGTTCTCTCCCCTGCACTATACCAAAAGTTTAACGTGTCCCCGGACCCTTGCGAGCCCACTGCCGCCTGTTAATGCCTACCCATTGAGGAGCTCATCCCTCTTGGTAAGCATTAGATTGGCTGTGACAGAATTCTTTGATGAGTTGTCCCCCTTACAGAGTACTGGAAAGATTGACGTGTCGGCCACGTAAGGCGACACCACAGGTGGAGCCGTCCAACGAGCTGTTGGCGACTCCAAGGTAAGTTTGAGATGTAGTGGCGAAGGCCACAGATACCTATCCCATGTTTTAGTCTAACAGCAAGACTTCGTCAGTGTCATTGTGTTAGAATAAGTGTTAGAGTGAGTATTATTGTCCAGAGTCGTCTCGAAGAGGAAAAAATACTACTGTGAGGAGACCGAGATGAAGTCTCTAAGACACTGAATGAACTCCCAGATGAAGATTCTGTATGAATATAATGAAAGAAGGAATGGTATCCTCATTAAGAGCTGGAAAGGCACCAACACCACAAAGATTATCAAGCGTCCCAAGCAGAGATACATGTGTGTGCACCGTGGGAGTTCGTACATTCATAGATCAGGCCTTAGTAGGCGCCGTTCCATTGAACGCAGAAGCCACGCTTATCATTGCCCGAGATTGCCAAACATCTCAGACAGTGATATCCTTGTGATGAATGAGTGGGAGCCTATGCTCACAGGTCGGGACTGAGCCGTTACAAGAACATCCACCTACAAAGGTTTCATGAGTGCCCGAGAGGTGATGCAAAACTGTCCCGCTCAGATTCCCTAACCGACCTCATGGGGAGATAAGAATAATGATAGGAATTGGATCCCTGGTGATTTACCTTAAGAGGTCACAAGGTTCAATACTCTTGATAACACTCTTTCTGTACAGTGTGGTAGAATAATTACCCAACACACTCCAAAGATTTATACGCAAACAAGTTAACACCCCCTTCAAGGGCGACACCTGTTCTAACATATTTGACTCCATTTTGTGAAGTATCCGCTTTAAAACCCCAGTTTTGTTCTTATTGATTGATTTTGTTACGACAAAATTCCTTCTCTTTCTGCTAGTTATAGGTGGTAGCTCGGCGTTCACCCCCTACATTCAGCCTGGGGTCTGAAGACCGAGTTCCACTTTATATTGGGTAGCGGCGCCCTTCTGATAATGCAAACGGGTGCGCCACCAACTCCAAACAGTTCACTGAATAATTATTATACCTATGTTACCAGTAACATCTCATTGTCTACCGTATACACTACATTATATGGAAAAACCACATGACTAGCGGTGGGGTAGCGTTTTCATTCCGTGAGGTATAAATGTCATTAAAGGACATTAAGTATTAACTGTACAAGGGAGGTCGAGATTATTCGTTCCTTGCTTAGTTATCACTAGAGGATCGGGTCTCAGATTCAGGTTCATTTCTGATCTGATTCCCGGTCCTTATTAGTTACACGTGGTTTGTCGGTACTTTCCCATTCATAGGACCAGAATGGGTAGCACCGAGTTTCCATTGCTATAATTGGGAGCAGACTGCATATATATTTTTTTTTTTAATATGCAGCCTACACCCCCTTTAAATTATAGAGATGTGTAAATGCATCTCCTTAGATCACTTACTTCCAGACAGCACCTAGTAAGTCGGGCCTTTACCGAAGTACAGTACAAGGTTAAACCCGTTTTCTTGTTCAGGTCTATGCCCGTTTCTCTTGTGGAGAGTCAAGACTACTCCTGAAAAGACTCCGCCCCCAGCTTATCCTAACTATGCGCATGCCGGGCAGGGATAGGTAGTGCTAAAGACAGAGTTAGAATTTTTATCTCCTTTCTAATAGATTGGGTAATCCTATTAGCTTTGGGTGTCAACCAAGTTTATTGTAGCTTGTTCATCAGGGAATCAGTAATCCATGTCCCCCCTCTTCAGCTCAACTGTTGAGCGGAGACCTGGATACTTTTAGCGCCACGACGGCGGTCAAGACTAATTTTCATTTATTTATTTTATTTTATTTTCCTCGACGGCGGTCAGCTCTGAAGCCGCTCATTTCCTTTATTAATTTTAATTATTTCTAATTTTTACCCGGGTCGAAACTTGACTTCTTGCCGTTTTGTCTCTGTCCCGATTAAAACTGGTCTAAAAGTGGTCTAAATAATTTAGTCTTGAATTATGGGCAGTTGTTCATATACTAGTTGTCGTTGGATCCTGACTTTTATGTTAAAGTCAGGATCCTTTGACCTAAGACATACGGTGATTCAGTGGTCATTTACACATAACCAAGACGACGGGGCTATTAATAAGGACAGCACCTCGCTCCACCGCCTTGTGAGTTTTCGCTACAGCTTCTCCCCCCAGGGATAGCTTGTCCCGTCTGAGGGAGTCGCGATATAGTGAGAGAGAGCCGAGCACCCTGTGAATGTCACCAATTCGCTGTTGTCCCTTAACTACATTTCCTTGTGACCTCCGTTATAGCTCCCAAATATAGCACGCCTTGTCAGGATTTGCACATATCCTTGCCGCTGCAGCGTGTCTATGCCAGGAGCAAACGAGCCACGTATAAGGTACTCTCGTGTGCTGTCACAGAGCGTCCCCCCTGAGAATGTTACTAATTATTCTGCGTTCTTATTATATTTTGCCCAGAATTCCCTGAGGAAGAACTCTTAGTTACACAAATATTGGTTTGCTTTATATATTAGTTTTTAGGTAAATTTCTTTCTACTCGTCGATTTTTTTTGTGATGAAGGGACCGCTTGTCAGGAGCCAATCCACCCGGGGCATAGTGACTGCCATGGTCGGGCGTCCACCCCAGTGCCCTTCGCAGCGTCGGTGACGCGTAACCCCAACGTCCTGCCTCCTGTCAGGCACCACTGACACCAGGCCTGTGGGCAGGCTCCTGCTGCTTGTGCAACCCCCTCATCTTTGAGAAGAGTATATATGTAAGCATGCTAAAGAATAGACAGTGGCGTTCCCCAAGTGGCTCCTGTACTGCAGCCCGATCCTAGCGGTAACAACAGCACAGGGGTCAGGTGTAGATGGTACTTGCTTGGGGAAGTTCACTTCGCTCGTTGGGAGCATTGGTCCCGTTGAGCGCTCTTAGGTTTTATACAGAATTTTGAGTTTTTCTTTTAAAATGCTAAAATTTTGCGACACTAGGATCGGTTCCAAATGGTTCCCTACTTTAAAAGAGTTGCCAAATCAATAACAATTAGAGTGTTGAGCTAGGCTACCGGGCATGGGACACTCGACTTGAGAGAAATTTAGATAACCCATGGGTCCATAGAGAGACGGTTGGACCAGCCTACCCGAGCTAAGTTTTTCCTGACTGGTGAATCCTTATTGCTCAGGCTAGTCAACAGAACCCTACCTACCCAAACAGGTATTGCCCAGCGAACTTCCTGTAACATTTTAGTTTTAGTATTCGTACCTCTGTGTTATTAATTCACCAATTTTACCTGTACAGTACTAGGTCAGGTTTTACCACTCGTTACATTGTCATATGATAACTTCATAAACCGTTCCTGGATTTATTTCGGATGTCCCTGGCCTTATTGTCTTTCGTGCAGATCCTGTTCCGGTCGCTGTTGAGGTGGGCGTGGTCGATCTAGGAGGAGCGTTAGGCATTGTTCCCTGTCCCAACACCGGTTGAGGCCAGTCCGCTCCGACATCGGACCACCCTGCGTCGATGAGGCGAGGTACTCCCATGGGTACAGGAGTGGCTAGCCCCGAGGAATATCTCAGTAGTCTGGCCCTGGTATTGTATTTTAAGTTACTCATCATCAGACGGGCGAGTTTTTTAGATACCCTCAGGGTGTCGGGTAGTGGTACCTTAGACGGGTGCTGTCCAGGTCTAGTTGCTGCTCCCATCAGCTGCGCCCCCCAGGTTACCGTCAGAGTATACTTCAGACACAGCTGGGTCACCAGTAGATCCCTAATGAGCACATAGCCTTCAGTATAAGTGTGGTCTGAAGGCATAGCCAGTTCGCCCAGGAAGATTGTTTCTATCATATGTGGGTTGGCAAACTGTACGTACAACCCATCCACAGTCTTTCCTCTAATATTTCTCCACTTTCGCCACACGAGGACCACTATGGCGATGACGAGTACTGCCAGTAATATAGCAAGTACTGCCACCGCAGTGGGGTTGGCGGTCGTGTCCGGGCATCCAGTTAGTTCCCTTTCACTGCGCAGCAGTTCCTCCGGGTCCGCCGCTTCCAAGGCCATGGCCCGAGGTAAAGTCATGGTTAGTCCGGCCAGGGCAGCCTTGCCTTGGTGGTTCCGCCAGCACTTCCAGAGAACACATCCAATAATTGTCACAGCTACCACTATGCAAAAGATGGTGAGGAGACCAAAACCGCCTCCGAAGTTGCCTATAGAGAACCACGGGGCGTGTTTTTCTACCTCATAACGGTCAGTCGCTTTCTTGATACCCTTGGCCAAGTCTTTACGGTGTTTTTGTATTCGTTTGGCCAAGGAGGTTACAGGTATTTTGGCCTTCAGGCTTTCCTCGATCTCCAGCAGGTCTTTCCTAATTGTTTCAGGGATAGGGTCTGATTCCAACATAGTGGGTTCGTTTTTGGACGTCGTGAAATTCATGTCCCACCCCTTCACACGACTTGCTGCTTCCAACAGGTCATTATGTGGGTACACAACCGTGGTGATCCTGGTGTGCCTGTCACAATTTCGCAAGCTATACGGTATCCATGCTCCTTGTGTTTGGAATGCACAGTCGCATTCCACCTGAACCCTTGCATAATTTTCTATGTTTACTCCGACCGCAGGCTGGTTTCTGCAAATCATTTGGCCTCTGGTGTCGGCGCTGACCACTAGCATATCTCCGTCGTCTAGATACACTGCCATCTCTCCGAAGTCTGCTTCCAGTAAATAGTCCAGTTCACATTTTTCTTGGATCGCTAGGTCGTCGCGCCTCAGTAGCGCAGCAGTGCAGGTGTTGTCTGTAATCTTTTTCATATAAGGTAGGTCCTTACAGAGCGTGATGGTCTGTCCGTAACAACCTGACCAACTGCCACTAGCCAATGGTACGTAATACTGGCGGGACATGGACATGGCGACGCTTTTGGGTAGATTAACAATTTGGAGAGCGTCCTTCCTACGTCGCCCCCTAACCGTCACTGGCACAGGAAAAGTTAGTACTTCGTAGACTCGGAACAAATGTTCATCAGCCACCACAGGCACCCTTACATACACTATAAATTCCTGAGTGGTTTCATTGAATTTGAACGAAGGTTGGCTGTTCTCGTAATAGAAGGAGGGATCTGTGAACGCGACATGGAACCTGGGGTGGATCCCCTTCAGATATCTGTTCACTTCCTGGACCGCTCCGACCATATATTGGCGGGGTACCAAGTCCATAGTCAGCTGGCCCCGCGTCAGGCGCTGTACACCCTTCCTGAACACGCGAGTTTGCTCTACCATTAGTTGAAGATACACCATCTCTCCTAACTTGTCTTCTAGAGCGACCGGTATCATATTCAGGTACAGTTCCATCCAATCCACCTTATGTTGCACGAGTTTCAACCTTCGGCGAGTCGTGTTGTGTGCCTTATTTAATGATCTTAGATTGTCCAGTAGGCCTATCACGACATGGTTAACCTTTTCGACAGCCTCGTCATGTTTTTCATTCATCAGAGCCAAGTCTTCGATCATTTGGTTCGAAGACTCTTGCAATACTCTAATCAATTCTCTGTTATATTTGACATCAGCCGCCAGCCCTTGATTCCAAGAGGTCGGAAGAGGAAAGGTCGGCCACCCTGGATCGTCTAGCATTGTGGGCAACTTCTTCATTCTCTTAACCCTTCCACCTGGATTTAATTCCGACCCTTGATTTTGAAGGTCTTGTTGAGTGTTCTTTATCAGGGAACTTAAGGTTTCATTAAGAATTTCTCGGTACCGACCCTTAAGCGCCTGTGACGTCTGATCCATCCAACTGACCAGCGACCTGATATGGTAGCAGGCCCGATCGAGGGCGTCTCCTCCCTGTAGATATCGGTGACAGACCTGGCCAAAGGTAGCCTTGTTGAAGGAGCGCCTCCTTGGAATAGTGATTAGGAAGCCTTGTCGGACGTGTGTTATATCCGCGGTGGACATTAACTTCCCTGGTTTTAACACTACTCCATATTGTTCTAAGGCTATCACTTCAGCGTTAGGGGCTAGCCCTTCAGGTGGGCTGGAGTCGTTATGCACTCCCCTAATGCCCCCTATTATAGCTAATACTAACAGCACCAGCCACTTCATTGTCTTTGTTTTGGCCTTAGCGATAGTTTGAGAAAGTTAATTTTGCAGTTTATCTAAAACATGTTCACAGTAAAGTTACCTCATTTTTCTGCGCACTACTATCATCCATGCGCCGAAAAATGCTCTCCTCTTTGGCCTCCTGGTCTGTTTAGTTTGGTACATGCTCGTAGAGATTTTGCCCGTTGTCATTTACCACTCGCCTGATGATCCCGCTCTCATCCTTGGTGACCGTGACTCTTAAACCTCTCATACGTTCGCAGGACGAGGGGCGCATTGCTCTGAGGGGTCTTGGCCTAGTAGGTTCCAGTCCGAAACGGCCCCCGTTGGGTCGTACGACGGTTGGCTCGAGGGGTATGGGTTTGGTACTTGCGGTGGGTTTGTCGTTGGGAGTGGGCTCGGCCACAGTGGGCCCCCCGGCTGGCTGGTTGGCGTCCACTGCTGCTGGTTCCATAGCAGTGGTGAGGGATTGGCGTTGCAGCTCGTTGTCAAGCTGCTCAAGTCTAAACAAGCGGGGTCCGCAGGCTGCAAGTGGTGGAGGAGGGGAGCTCCCGCTGGCCCGTTCCCCACCGGTGGGGTTGGCGCGTGTTGCACGGGTGCTTCCTCCACTTTTAGTCCTGGAGCGGCGACGGTTAGCTGTTCCCCTCCCGATCGCCTTTCCAGAGTGGGCAGAGGTCGGCCGCCTCGTGTTGTTTGTAGGCTGGTACTTTCCTTGACGCATTTAGAGTTTTGTGTGGTCCTTTGAATGAAAGGAGCTATCTGAGTTTTCATCTCAGCTAACTGTTTGTTTGATTTTGGCACATCTAGTCCTAC
Organism: Lepidonotus clava; assembly: GCA_936440205.1. Taxonomy (NCBI): domain Eukaryota; kingdom Metazoa; phylum Annelida; class Polychaeta; order Phyllodocida; family Polynoidae; genus Lepidonotus; species Lepidonotus clava. The sequence continues at coordinate 48,482,486 of OW387135.1, read as the reverse complement.
TGTTCTCCTAATTTCGTCAACAGTCTCAAATAGTTGGAACAGTGGTTGCGTAAGGTCCCAGAACCAGCCGGCCTGTATCTGCACTGGTTGGTTGACCGCTTCCTCCTTCTGAACCGGCTTGGCCAACGCCGTTAGCCTTGGCTCGGGCTCCGAGTCACTCACCTCAGATAAATTGTAGAAGTCTTTATCTGCTGTCTTCTTTTTGGCTGGAGCCGATTTGGCGGACCTCTTGGCTCCGCCTGTGGTCGTTCTGGTGGGCCGCCGGGCTGGTGTCCTTGGCTTCTTCCGGGCAATCCCGGCGTCGGTCGAGTCCGGACGGACACCGCCCCGCCCCGGCCAACTCCACCGCCTAAGGGTCTGAGCCGGTTGTTTCTTAGCACTCTCCTTCTCGACTGCCTTTTCTTTCATTTGGTAAAATCCTAAAAGAATGGCCCAACGAACCTTCCCTTGGTAGGCAGTGCCCTCAGGGTGGGCCGGCTAATCCGTTTCCTTCTCAGGGGGACGATAATCCTTCCCTCCGTGTCCGCAGGGAAAGTAGTGGTTCCCTTTGGATTGCTATGTGGCCGGAGGGCTAGACAGTTCCCCATGAGTCGGTGGATCAGTGTCCCAGCTAAGTTCTCTTTCTGCTCCTTCCAGGAGAAGTCGGAGGCTGAACAATTTCTATCTCCAACTTCTGTTCAGAGATAGAATCAATATCTATCTCCGTTTCGTCCCGGGCTGGGTTGCGCGCACAATCACCTGCAGCAGAGGTGACTGTCTGGGAGCAGAGTTGCGGACCGACTGGTGGATCGGCGCGGATCCCACGAAATTATAACCGATCCGCTTGTCCATGCCGTCTCCATATTTGGAGCTGTATCCTGTTTCAGGTGGGGGGGGAACGCTTGCATCCGGTCCCAAAAGATGACGCCCAACCACTGGCATCTCTCTTGGTGTGCGCACCCTCCCTTTCTGCCACGCCCCTGGGCGCGGCAAGGTGGCCGTGAGGCAGACCACCTGTTCCATTAGCGCTGATGCTAACGGTGCCGCTCCGCCGAACCTTTATTTTCACAGGGCGGCTAAATTTCCTGCATTAATCATCCATGTCGTCGCTCTCTCCGCCGTTGGACAGAGCGACGTAGTTAGGGCGGCGGTTCCGACGTAGGTTATAGCCACCTTTCGTCGGGACATGGTCCTTTACTGTTTTTCCTGGGCTCTGTTCCGACGTATCCAAGATCGGCACATCACCGCAGGGTAGTTTTATGGGCTTGTTGTTGCCTGGAGGGGATCTCCCCTCCAACGGCTGGTTTTTGCCCCTTCGTTTAGCTCGTTTGCTTTTCCTCTGTCCATTAGCGCCAGCTGTTCCCCGTTCACAGGCGGCTTTATTAGGAACAAAGGATAAGTTTGTGGACAGCTCGGTGTCCGCACTGGTGCCCTGACCATCAGTGATTTGCCCATCCGTTTCTGCTAAATCAGTGGGACTTGGGCCAGGTTTTTGTGTAGGTACCTTCCTGGTCATAGGAACTGCATCATGCTCACGGGGACCGGTCGTTCCCGTTGAGTTTTCAGTCTCAGCACCCCTTATTTCGCCATCTTCCTCAGCGATTTCACCCGTCGGAGTGTGATGCAATTCAGGGTTTCGGTCAGGATCTGCCCCTTTTGAGTTAGTGATTTTCGCTTCTCTCACCAGTTTGGGAATGTTATGAGGGACAGCGGGAGACCAGGGCCCATGTGCAGGTTTGAGTTTTGAAATGTTTACTAGATGTGGGACCTGTTTTCCAGTTTTTAAAGACACTAGTCTAACAAGGTGGTCTCCTTTTGTTTCAATTACCCTGAATGGCCCAGTATACCTGTTTGAGAACTTAGACGCTTTATTTTCACTAGCTAGAGGGTCGTACATGTATACCATATCACCTTCGTACATCTGAGTGGGCCGCGCCCGCTCATCAATTCGCAGCCTCAGATCTTTTTCGTAGTTTTGAACTACCCTTTCAGCCATATTCCTAAACATAGCAATATTATCCTTGGTTTGCATGAAAAACTCGCAGTCGTTCAGCGTTTCAGGAATTGTTCCTTGCTCAGGCATTCCCATACTGATTGGATCTCTGCCAAACAGCAGGGTGTGCGGGCTGTATCCCGACCGTACACTGATTGTGGATCTAACTGTCCATAATGCAATGGGAAGTAGATCGACCCAGTTACAGTGATCGTCAGGGATATAATAAGCAATCAGGTTTTCAATGGTTTTATGTAGTCTCTCTACTCGAGCGTTGCCAGTCGGCATTCGCCCGGTAGTGAACGTTTGCTTGCACGCTAGTCGTGTAGTGATTTCCCTGAATAGCCCTGAGAGGAAGGCCGCCCCCCGGTCTGTGTGCAGGCGGTTTACCCGCCCATACCGACACACTATTCCGGTTAGGAAACAGTTAGCCGCGGTCTGCGCGGTGGAGTCTTTAGTGGTGAAAGCCTCCGGCCAACCTGTCAGTAGGTCTATGAAGGTCATGATATATTTTGACCCATCCCTAGCCTTCTTTAGCGGCCCGATGAAATCACACTGTACTACCTCAAAGGGTCGGGTTGGTCTCTCCCAAGACTTAGCTAAGGCCTTGAAATGTGGGGCTCGTCTCCTTAGAGAACAGGTCTCACAAGCCTTTACATAGTCTACGATGTCGGCGTTCATGTTCCGCCAGTAGAATTTGTCAGAGATTTTGGTAGTGAGGTTACTGATCCCTACATGTCCCCCAGCCAAGATGTCATTATGTAATAGTCTCAGGACTTTGGGAATTAACTTTCCTGGAACTATCATACGAGGTTTGAGTCTGACCAGTTGGTCTTGGTGTTTGTTATACCTTTTGATGTTGAACCTACACAGTACTCCCGGTGCTACCATTCCTACAAAATCAGCTTGGTCCATTATTCGCCTAGCTTCAATGGGATCTGTTGGTAGGTCTCCGTCCTGCAGGTAGTCTATCAATTGCGCGCACTCTGCATCTTGGAGTTGCGCGTTTAATACCGTAGCCACAGAAAGCTCTTCATCCTGAACTTCGGCCTCAAATAACTCACATCCCACAGCGGGCTCATATTCCTCACCTGGGACATGCTCATGATAGACTCTAGACAAATAGTCCGGTAGAAAATGAGTCGCTCCTGGCTCATATATGATTTCAAAATCGAAATCTGATAACGCTAAAGCCCACCGTCTCAGCCGGGCTGACGGGGCTTTGTAGGCACTCTGTAGCAGGGGAATCAACGGTTTGTGATCAGTCACTATTGTGATTTTAGCTCCCTGCAACATGTCCTCATAGTTCTTAATGCCTTTAATTACTGCCAGAGCCTCCTTTTCTGTTACCGAATAATTTAATTCGGCGTCCCGGAGAGTACATCCCCAGAAAGCAACCGGACGATAGATTTCATCTAGTTTGTGACAAACCGCTGCACCGCACGCGGCGTCTGATGCGTCAGTTAGTAGATAGAAATGCCCTCCTATATCTGGATGAATTAGTAAGGGTGGCGAGGTCAGCAATTTCTTTAACTGTTGAAACGCTTCCTCGCAGGCCTCTGTCCACTCAAAATAGACTTCTTTCTTTAGCAGCCGGTTTAAGGGCTTTGCTAGGTCAGCGAAATTAGGGACAAACGATCGGTAGTAGTTACACAGTCCCAGAAATGATTTAATGGTTTTCACATTATGTGGACGGTTAAAGGCTGTGATCTTTTCTGTGGTTACCCTTTGTGTAGCCACACCTTCCGCGTTTACAACGTGGCCGAGGAAATTGATTTCACTACGACACCACTCACACTTTGACGGTTTCAGTTTGAGATTAGCCCTCGCCAAAGCTTGGAGAACCACCTCAACGCTCGCCAGGTGTTCTTCAAATGTAGTGTCGTAGACAATTACGTCGTCTAAATATGCTAAGCATGTTCTAGGAATCAATCCCTTTAGCGCTATGGCCATTACCTTGGTAAACTGCCAAGGTGCGCCAACTAAGCCAAATGGTACACGCTTATACTGATACACACCCATCGGGGTTTCAAAAGCGGTATATTTTCTACTGTCTTCTTCGATTACGCACTGATGATAGCCGCTCAACAGATCTAAAGCTGTCCACATAGTGGGTTTCTTGTAAGCCATATATAGGAAAAGCGAGCGAGCCGTGGGCATGGGGAATTTATCTTTAAAAGTGACTTGATTAAGCATGCGAAAGTCTGTACAGAGCCTAGGTTTGCCATCTTTCTTCTGCACTACCACCAGCGGGCTTCGCCAAGCCGATTCGCTGGGTTCTATGACACCTATATCTATGAGTTGCCTAACCTGTTCATCGATGATATCCATTTTCTGTGGAGAGTATCGGTATGGTCTAGAGCTTATTACTCCCTGCGACTCATCCACAATGATTCTCATCGGCGCTATTTCACAGTGACCTAACTCTTCCATTGAGAACGCTAGTGCATTTCTATTGTTATTAAGCATTTGCCTAAACCTTACCTGTTGTTCTTCGTTTAAGCACGACTCGGTCAGATCTATTTTACTTACATTCTCATCCATTTTACCTCGGGATTTCTCCTCAGAGGTTTGGCTTTCCATTTGCACTGCGTCTTTCATTACTTCTACAGAAATCCTGCAGATGGACATTGGGGTCTCTGTTTTAGTTAGATAACACAAGTCTAGGAACTCCTCTATCTGATTTTGGTTTACCTCAGGCACTGCGCATTCTTCCGCAAAAGCTAATACTTCCTGGGGAGTGATTTCTTGCATTACATCTAGCGGATTCATGACTTTGATCCACCACTGGCTTCCCACCGTATTCACGCACCCCTCCACTAGGACTGGTGCGGTTACCGCCGGTGCGCAGTAAGCTACCGGTGAGTCTAATCCCAGCGGCTCTCGAGTGGTTACCGGTATGATGCATTCATTTCCCGGCGGAATTTTCACTGTTTCTTTGCTAACTATAGGGTTTCCACAAAACACTTCTATCTTTGCGCCTGGTAGAGATAAATCTGATCGAAGCACTGTTAATAAGTTTCTCCCGATTACTATTAGGTGGCATAGATCGTCCACTATGTTGAAATCATAGCAGACCACCGATCCCTGGATTGAAAACTTACATCTAATTTGTTCTAGTATTACTTGAGACGAGTTGTCTGCCAAACTGATGTTTCCCTTCGATACCTTCCATTCATCTAAAATGCATTGTTTAGGGATCTGTCGTTTACAATGGGTGGACATGAAGCAATCGCTCGCTCCGGTGTCTACTAAAGATCTAACCTCCTTCTGATCATCAAATCTTAACGTTAAGAAAAATGCTTCGTCTCCTATCTCTCTCCTAGCCGGTCCGTCCACTGCGCCTAATTCTATCGTGGAATGAACGGACCCTTCCTCTAGTTTCCCTGATTCTTTTGTTCGGTACCACTGGCTTTGCTATCTTTGTAGATCCGCGGGGGTTTTTCCCTCAGCCTATTCTTTAACCACAAGCACGCTTCTGTAGAGGGACCATGCTGTTGGTGAATGATACAAAACTTACTTTCATCAAAAGGCAACCTGGGTCTCTCTACTTTCTGTTGAGTTGGCAGATTCTTTCCCTTATCTGCCTCTCTGTTCGGGGCGATATTGGATTTAGGCTTCTGATCTGAATTTCTTTCACCTTTCTGGTTTTCGTACCTATCTTTTCTCTCATAACCTTGCTGTTTAAAGTTACCACCACTCTGGGGAGTCCCGCTTTGCCCTGGCTTTGGTTTCTGAAACCATGGAGCGGCCTCCAGTCGGGCCAGCACCACTCCAAACCGTTCTGAGATGGAGTTTAGGGCCGCGGTCTCCTCTGATTCTTGGCTTCCAGCCAGTTCGCTCACTGCATTAGATATTTTAGTTCCCCCTTTGCCTTTGTCCAACGATTCTAACCTCGTTGCACAATCCACCGCTTCGGTGAAAGACTTAGGGTCCAGTATGGCTACTTGTCTGGCTACGCCCTGTTTTAATCCTTCTAAAAACACAGCTAACATCATGCTTTCACTCGCCTCTGCTTTAACTTGCTTTTGTTTCAGAACACCTGCAAATTCGATCACGCTCTGGTCTTTTCCTTGTTTAAGGCCACAGAACTCTGCGTGTTTCTGCCACTTAGCCCTTCGATCACCGAAGATCTTGGTCATTTGGGCTTCTAGTTTCTCAAACGAGTCTTTCTCACTTTCAGCTAACGCTCCTGCCCAGTCGTCGGCCCTTCCCTTTAGGCCTAACAGCGCCATATTCAGGAGATGGGCGTCCGACCAGTCATAGATAGCTTTCAGTCGTTTTAATTCCCTGAAATACTTTTCTATTTGCTCGTCTTCTTTTCCACTAAACCACGGTAACCTAATGTTTGGTCCCCTTTGGTGACCGCTGTGAGTCGTTTCACGCACTGGCGCTGGTGTTTGCCCCAGTGCCTGGCTCAACTGTGGTAGAATTTCCCAAATATTTGGTTGATTCGGTGGGTTTGGAGGGTTGTTCTGACCTGGTGGTCCGGGCGGCGGAGGGTTCGGTGGGTTTGGGGGGTTGTTGGGTTGGTTAAGGAAAGGATTGTTGTTCTGGTTCGGGGGAGGGTTATTGGGTCCTGGTGGATTTACCTGATTATTCTGGCCTGCTGGGGCTTGCTGACCCTGCTGATTCGCTCTTCCTCGGCCTGCGTTAAGATTGGCAGCGAGTGCCATCGCCTGCAATAGGTGAGGGAGCAGGTTTTGATCGACCCCACCTCCTGCTGGCTCGGCCCGGCCGGGCTGTTGGCCTGGTTGGCCTCCCCCATCATTTTGTTGCAGTCCCCCAAGGTTTACCCCAGGATTAGGCTGCTGTATTCCCGGATTCACACCACCATTTCCCCCTGCACCGGGTTGCTGGAGTCCCCCAGGGTTTATCCCCAGATTGGGCTGATTCAGAGGGGGATTATTAATAAGGTTTTGAGGAGGGTTGTTGAGAAGGTTTTGAGGAGGGTTGTTGAGAAGGTTTTGAGGAGGGTTGGGCCCTTGTGGGTTGGCCTGATTATCCTGGTCTCCCTGGACCTGCTGATTAAGAGGAGGAATAAGTCCTTGAGGGTTGGCCTGATCGTTCTGGCCCCCTTGAACTTGTTGATTAAGGGGAGGATTGGCCTGATTACCTTGGCCTCCTTGGGCCTGTTGATTAAGAGGAGGAATAAGTCCTGCCTGCACGCCTTGGTCCGGCTGCTGGATTAGGATCTGGCCATTCCCATTGTTTTGTTGAGGTCCCCCAGGGTCCATCCCACGGTTAGGAAGCCATGCCCCCAGATCTACACCCCCAGCTCCCCCTTCATCGGGTTGCTGGCGTTGATCTCTATCCCCTCTTTCTTCTACTAGATCCATCAAAGGAACGCCTCCTTCCGCCATATTATTTTCGTGGAGGTTTTGTATATCGTGATCGTCCCACTGTTCTTTCACAGGTATTTCCTCTACACTAATTTCGTCCTCACTTTCTAGTTTAGCTTTCTTACCTGTGTCTAAAACATCCTCGGTAATAATTTCGTATGAAGACGAGGTTGATTTATCTTCTCTAGCTAATTTTCTATCAGGACCACCCCCTCTGACATCTGCGGCTGCTTGTTCTGTCTCGCTATTTTCTTCCTCGTACTCGTCCTCGTATTCTCCATACAATTCATGAGTTAGAGTGTTAAAATCTTGTGCTTTAAGCGTTACATTTTCTTCACTATCCTGATCGCTTAGCCTCTCTAAATCTATGCGCTTTTCGGGGCTTGAGTCTGCCCACTGCTTTAATATTTCGGCTGGATCAAAGGCCTGAGCTTCCGCTCCCCTACCAGCCTGGTCTAAGTTCGTTTCTACACCGTAAGTTAATCGATAGGGTTGTAAATTGCCTACTTTCTCGCTGTTTCCCTCTGCTTCCCTTCCCACTCCCCTATCCCTTCCCACTGTTTTTCCTTTAGCTACAGTGGAATAAGGAATGGACGCCCCCGGGTTGGGGTGAGTTGGTGTTACCAGTGGGTGACTGATAAACTCAAGTCGTTGGGGTAATGGATAGGTGAGAGAGCTCCCATCAGGTAGGATTACCGGATTTTCGGGGCGTTTTCCCCCTGATGGGCTGGAGTTATCCGCGGTGTTTTGTCGTTGTTTTAGATTTCCTGAAGAAAATAGGTTATCTCCATTGGAAACTTCCTGTTCGCCTTCACCTCCCGCTGCGGGCAGTAAACGATAAGGAACACTTTGGTTACACCACGGATTGTTCACATCAGATTCACAGGTGGAGCGAGAGCTAGTACCAGTTTCTTGGTCCGTAGGTGGTACGTACCCTGGGTTCCAATATTGCTGATATTCCGTGAGACGGTTCTTCCCTTCAACTCGTCCCGAGTGTGTTAGGGTTTCAAGTCCTTCGTCAAGAACCGGCCTATCTTTGGACCCTAGGTGCCAGGGAAATGGTTTACCTTTGCCACGGGTTTGGTAATTTTGTGCACCTTCGGGGCAGAGCTGCTTGGGTCTGGCTGCGACCTCCTGTCTCTGTGCCTCCCCGTCTAAGGGATTACCTACCAGGTGGCGGTTTTCCACATTCCCTGTATATGATGTTGACACATCGTGTCCTGCGGGCCGCAAAGATTGAGGCTTGGGGTTAGAGGAAGCCTCAAAGTCACCGGTGGCTGACATCAAGGATGAGCAAAACGGCACAAGTCATGTTTCGGGTATCTCCACCAAATGAACTATTGTTAATGTTTGATTTAAGACTGCGTAAGATCAGTTTATATCCAAGTCTTCGTAAGTTGCTTTCCAGAATGTCTGAGTAATTCAGACCGCGTTTAAAGTTTGTCCATTCACTTCCCAATAGTTCAAAAGAAATGAACGATGAGGGAGCTTCTTAATATGAAAGGGTTTTATTCAATAAACATCTCATCCCGAGTCAAAGCCACCATGTATAAGTCTTCATCAGTCCACCTCCCATCTCCTATCAGCAATCAACCACATTTAGAACACGAGTTGTTCCAACGCCTTCTAGACCATTCTAGCATTTAGCTCTAACACAATCCTATGTCCGAGGTAGTGGATATTGGTAAACTCCAGTCTGTTACATGGAGTCGATGTACTTACTCCAGGTATAACTCCTTGGTTAAACATGTTTCTTCTAACCAACTAACTCACTAACTGCTCGCTCCCTACCTTGCAGCGCCTTTTATACTGGTTAACAGGTGGCGCTAGGAGCGTAAGATATTTCTCCTAGAGGTAGACTAGAAGTAGACTTGCTAAGCCTGATCTTTGTTGGATTATATATTATGACAATGTATTAAAAGTACTAAGCCATTAGTACAATATAACATTGCCTCTCTTCAGATACAACCTTCACTACAAAGTAAAATTGGGCAGATATGACCTTTGTTTACTGGCTTATAACAAACTAACTTTAAAAGTAAAAAAAAAAAATTGAGACACGATCTTATGTTATTCAGCCAACGATAATAACATTGCATTCTTGCTTGGGCCACAGGGGCTGGTGGATATATTTACATTGTATGTTTGATCTGGATCGCCAGGATTTTATCAAACATGCACTACTTTTATTTCAATACACCATGGGATACCATACTGACAGGTGATCTGAGAAAAGCACAATAATCGCCGAAGTCCAAAGTGTCCTAGTTGGTATGGGGCTTAAGAGATTCAAAATGATGTAATGCCCCTCAGTTGCCCCCCCCCCCTCCCTCCCCACTACCCACTCCCCTTCCTACCCCGGTCGGCTCCCAAACTCCTCCTGGATCCATCCTTGTGCGGTGGCTGGGAGTGCTTGATCCCCAGATATTGATGTGTAGGACCATGTCTTTGGTACCTGGGTTACTGTACTTGTATAACACCTACCTGAAACTCCTATTCACACACCAAACATGCCGTGAGGATCACTAGTCTGTTTGTCGGCTTGGATAACTGTTGTTCTTGAATTCAAAATCCCCATTGAATACGTCACTTTCTGTGATGTCATACATGGTCAGCTATGACTATGTTTGTGTGACTATGTCAAATATGTCCATAGCCATGTTGATGATATCTACATGACTATGACAACCTAGCTGTTAGGTGACTAAGGCTAAGCAGCCTCGGGATTATCAGTGTATCAGGACTTGTTGGACCCCCCTCCCCCGGATCCGCTCCTGTAATATTCATAGCCTATTTGAATACGACAGATTATTCATTAACCATCATCCTAGGTCACATCTTCCGACATCATTTATTTGGCTGTTGTAGCGAATTGACATTTAGATTATTGTCAATAGATTTTATTGGCTGCATGTCTTAAGACAATTGTGACCCAACGTGGAAAAAGGTAACCTTAGGGGGAAAATATCAATTAAAATTCATAATACACCCTTTCAAGTGGTGCAAACCATATTGAAATTTTTCCAATAGAGGCTGAGATATGCACATTTGAATTCCTGTACTTTGCATGAACACAAACACCCCTGATTTGAATTACTCATGTAACTTCCATAATACAACTCTTTGAATTATGCAATATGGAGACAAAAATGATTTTTTCCTTGATATTGAATTTATTCAAAATACAAATAACTTTTCATATATATCTTCTTTCAACAAACGATTTTCACTTTTGAGATGGAAAATACTTTTGTCAAAATACTTGAGAAATATATTCTATGCAATCTGAATATTCTTTTTTCTGTTGCCATGGTAACATGGTTACACTGCCTGCTTTTTCAATATCCAATGAGAAGACATTCCATACTGGATTACCCATAATGCAACTGTCATTGAAAATAGAACAATTTTGTGATCAAATTAATAATCTCTGGAAAATTCTGCCCAAGTCAAAGATTTTAATGATGATATGCATGATAAATGCATTTTTGTTGATAACTCCCTTAATAATGGATTTAGAGCAAACTTATCCCAGATCTGCTTGGTTACCATTTCCCAAGATTGGTCACAATTATGATCTTCAAGACAGTACAAATAGTAGCAATACAGATTGAAATATCTGGTTTTTATGGTGTTTATGTAATGTATATGAGTATCAATGGTAATTCATGATGTCAAGAGTATGATTGTATACACAGAATCAATCAGTAGTGTTGGCGTTTAAGTGATAGTAAAAACTAAAACATGTGTGTGTGTTGGTGAAACCATAATTATAGATCCATGGTGCGTCGAAGCGATTGATCTCAAAGGTATATGGCTTGTTTTGTGTTATGATTGCACTTCAAAGATAAGAATAGTTATAACGACCGCATACCGCATACCACACAAACTCTGAACTATTTAATAGTAGACGTCTCCCATGTACACCTTAGGAACTGATGTGCCCGATGTCATTGCGGTCCGCGACTCACAGTAGGACACATGCAGCTTTGGAGGAGCTGAAGCCACGCAGGGCCCTGCCCAATATACTAGAGTAGAGGGAACAAATTGTTACTCACAATCACAGTTAATGCAAGACCCCTTCATAAAATGAGTAATGCCATGTGATTTGAATTTCGCGATAGTCAAATGCAATCTTTATTGCTAATCCAGTCCCCTTTCTAGTAACGTTCTTTCCTCCCAATAAAATCTTTAACCTTACATTAAGGTTTACCATTAAAACTTTACCTATCAAACGTTTATACCATTCAAGAAATATCTTAAAGAAGAGTTTTATTTGTTGGGGAAGTGACTATGGCTTAACAAAAACCAAATTGAACACAAACTTCATTTGCGGCATATTCCCACTGTTCTTATCCAGGCGAATGCTGGCTAAAAGTTGATACCTACGGCATGTAGCTTGTCTGACATGTAAATGTGATGTAAATAGTACGGAACGTCACGACAACCCTATTTGATGTGTGAAGTCGATCTGTATGAATACCTGTCAAATTAACCTCAATGAAAATTAATAAAATTTAATAAGATCCGTGTGGGTGGATTCCGGAGGGATGTCCAACGAGATGAAAGTTGAAATAAACATTGAAATGATCAAAGTAAGAATGCATGGGAACACTTGGATATTCCGTTGATTACATGGGGATTTTACAACTCCTTCATAAAGTCGACCGGCAACAGTCATTTGTACCCACTTCTAACGGATTGTTTCCACTTCCTTCGCCGTGCTAACAACTACTTAAAGACTTCCTCAATGGCGGAAAGAGACATGACGCTCTTCACTACATAAAGCAACATGATGTAATTGACAACCCACTGGGTGCTCTCTGCGTACCATGCACAATGATTCCCTGTGGTTATTTGGGTAGGAAGAGCGCACTGGGGAATGTCCTTTATGTTGATAATGGGAAGATGTGCGAAGAATGTCATGTGAAGCTCGTGATCCGGGCAGATAAGGCGATCACTTCCACAGCACGTAGAGTACACTGTGCCCAGGTGGGACTTCCCCACTTGGGGAGGCTGCATGTATATAAACCCCGATGTTGGTGTTAAAGGCACACCCAGAGCATTTCTTCTCTGCCGAAGATTAGCCGTAACTTTCATTCACCATTCCGATACACGGTTTTCAAAATCACCATGCAGTATTCACAGACTACATGTCTCCTGGTAAGTTGTACTTTGTATACCAATAGATACATATCTTATGTATCTCTATGTTTATAGTTCCCTCCTATGTGGAGAGGTTCTTCACACCGAGGTTTGGGCGTCTTATCTAAATGTAAGTACGTACGTGTGTGTGTAATGTCTTGTTTGGAGAGTAACAATTTCAACTCCATCATCTTCAGTTGCCGACACTCTTATCTATAGAAGTTATGTTCTATTCAGACTCGACACTAGACACGACTACCAATCTGATGTTATGGTGTGCATTTTAAACATATCAAGTATTTCCATGGTAAAAAAAACTTAATCGGCGGATCATTTTCGGACGTACCAAACATTGTACTTAACATGTACTTAACACTGTGAGCTAAAGTAATAATCACCGATATAATTATAATAAATACAAACCCAATTCTAATCATAACTAACTTAAATTGTATACCGACATATTTATCTAGTTTCAACTGCATAAAGAAAGGTATATTTGTAAATATCCTATTCTAAATTATTTCATAATCTTTTGAAAGACGAGGATACGTTATTCAACACTAATATCTTGTACAACAATATCCTGCATGCGGCTGCTGGAAGCCTTCTTTCCCGTTATCTGGTTATCTCTGCAGTCTTGATCTACAATGATCGTTATTTACATTACATTATTCTATCAAACCGATAATCACCCTTATTACTCCGTGAATGACTATGGGTGCCGTCAGTAATAAGATAGCTAACACACAAGATCGAAACAACGTTGCTCTAACTCATAAAATGACGTTGGGTTGCAATGTGCATGCCTTTTTTAAATCTTTTTTTTTATTTGAAAATCATCTTCAGGTTTCCCCTGATCTTCCAGAAGATAGTAAATTCAACAAATTTATAAATACAGTCAATCATGGTTTTATAGTGATGCGTGTCATATTGACAAATAGTTCATTAACAACGTTTTGATATAAAATTGTGTGTACGTTGTGCGTAACAAAATGGTTTCTACAACGTTGTGGCAACATCCTTTTGACTTTTCACCATGTTGCGACAACGACAATCGTTAAACAACAGACATACTAAAAACCTTCATTATAAATGTGTCTTTTAAGATATTTGCTGTGTCTTTACATCAGACCTTCCTTGCTGTCGGCGCCTGCCTCCATCAGCGTGTGGCCGCCAAGCCCACCCCAGAGGGACATCAGAAAGCCTCCTGCCTCGACCCTGACGACGCCGACCTGTACAAGCAGTACCTGGCCACCCTCACCGACCTGGAGATACACGAGTCCCTCTTCCAGGTCCAGCCGGCCGTCACCGTGGCCAACGAGAATCTGACTCACATCGGTCTAACGCACGGCGGGCGCCCGTCAAACAGCAGTGACGACTTCTCCGATTCCATATGCCCCTGGAGGTATGTCCACAAACGGAGCGACCTCCGCTTCCCCAGGATCTTCAGAGAAGCTGAGATCACTGGAGATGATCCCAAATTATGCAACTTAACCCCTCCCAAGGCCAATTGCATATGCGAAGCATTGCATTTTTATACTCGAATTCTAAAGAGGGTGGATTGTGTAGAGCGAAATGGCCATGGGAACTATACGTACCAGCCCTCCTGGCAACGAATCACACTTGGCTTTATTCCCGTGCAGACATAAGTGTTTTGTAAGCCGAACTTCTTTGTAATTTATTATTTTCACCTTGACATTATTTCTTGTTTCCGTTGAATTAGATTAATGATAATTATGACATGACGTCAAGATGGCATTAGGTTTACATAATGTCACAAAAAGAAAGGTGCCAAAAAATGAGAAAATATAACAGAGTCTGTTGTGTACGATGTTGAGACAATTTACCTGTTAAATTAATATTAATATTATTTCAAAAATGTTGTAAATAAGAATGTAAATGTATATGAAGCACATTACGCCAAAAAATACTTTTGTTCATGAACTGACCAACCCTATTTTTTTTAGCCCAGACCCTACAGTTTTTTTCAGGGGCAATAATTATTGTTGAAAACCTTTAAAATCAAACAAAATTGAGCAAATGAGTATCAAATGGTATTCTCAATATCAAAATATGTATTACAGATTTTAAACATCGTTGCAGCAGGCACATCCGGGAATTTCTTATTCGTTAATACATTCTGAGATAGTCTTTACAGTTTAAAATATGTATCAGAAAAATTAAATCCTCACCATGCCCAGTCTGGTGCAACGCTTCTAGGAGGAATGCAGATAGAAGTAGATCAAAATGACTAGACCGATTCTTTTCTATTGTTGTCCTGTTTTCAAAGGCAAAGTCAAACTATGTAGTTGACATAAATCGACCGAAAAAACTGTTCCATGTTCAATACAAGTGATCATTATCAGCTCTCCAGAATAAAGTGTCCCTCCGATAAGATAATATTCTACAACTACAGATGTCGGGAAACTCAGGTATACAAACACAGTATCCAGAAGATACATATATACATGTATTACAAGTCGGTTTACGAGCTTGCATGTTTCTTCCTTATGTTTATAATACTATATGAAAGGAATAGAAAACTGTTACACATATATATTGGATCCTTGTTTTGTTATAGATAATTCATGCTGCCAATGCATGTAAACAGAATAAAATGAGAAGCGATGTATAGTGAGTGAGTGTGTGTTTGAGACAATCTGTAATCAAATGTTTTGAACAAAGATTGTTTTATGTGTATATTTGTAAAGGTGTTTACATTTCGGGGTTGCTATCTACTTATGTATGACAAT
Source organism: Lepidonotus clava (assembly GCA_936440205.1). Taxonomy (NCBI): domain Eukaryota; kingdom Metazoa; phylum Annelida; class Polychaeta; order Phyllodocida; family Polynoidae; genus Lepidonotus; species Lepidonotus clava. The sequence continues at coordinate 48,467,271 of OW387135.1, read as the reverse complement.
GATATGTATCCATTCTATTGAGTTTAATAAACATAATCCAAAACTACTGATTGTCTTTCTTACAGCACAGTCAGGTGACACTAAAAGTTGTCATCATATATCCAAAACATATTATTCTTTCTTCACATCTTTCATTCAAAACCTATTATTCTCCTAACAGCTTATTCAATTATTCCTACTTCTAATTGTCTTTGTAAGCTATAACACCTAACAACAATTACTTTAATCCATATTTTATTACGAATAATGCACGAACTAGCCTCAGTGCAGTTTGTTGAGAACTTTGGTTTGTTTATATCTGACATGGGAGGCACTGTTGATTTAACTTCCTTTAACGACAAGAACTTTATCTCTAAATTGTTCACCTTTTTCACCTTTCAAGTTCATTAAAATGAAAGAGTTATTGACATATGCCACATATTTATAGATAGTAGCATACGGACTAGACAGTGACTACTACTTGAGCCTTCCTTATCATTTCAAACCTGGTTGGTATGTGTAAAGATGCGAGTAAGGCATTACCATATTCTTGGGCGTTGGTAACTTGATCAATGTGCAAACATAACAACACGAACTCGTTGATCATTGCCATTCGTATGCATGTGTATTTTCTTTATAGAGTTTTACTTCAGTATATATATTTGAAGTCTAAAAAAATATAACAGATGGAACATTTTTTAATGTATTATCCTAACAACAGTATCCAAAAATACAAAAATGGTTCTGAATGTATAAGTTCTTTCCACACTCAGGGAAGCGCGTCTTTTACTTAGTAAATTCACTACCTTGGAATGGTCATTTTCACTGGCACAAATTAGAAGTAAATTAGGTTAATGATCACAGGGATAATATTGAACTCTCGTGATTGTTATACAAGTATGTATATATAAAAGGGGTTTGCTAGCTCTTCTAGTTTCTTCTTGAGTTACCTATGATGTCCTGGACTCATGATGTAACTAGTTTCCGATACTTATGATGCCTTATAAATGTATTTAATAAGTTTGCTGTTAGTTGTTATATTGATACCAGGGTAGATTTATCTTCACCTGGGTTGTTTAAGTCAAAATGAATGATCACTCACTTGGAGAGGTACAATGGCACTTTTATTACACAAAACACAGCCTCATGGTAACTGAGGCATACATTCTCTTGATTGTATAGCCTACATATTCCACAGGTAGGGATGTTCACAGTTGTTATATGCATCTCACATTAACCAAGAAGGATACTCTCAGTCAAGGTCTTTCTCTACTTCCTTATTACCAGACTGCCATTACCATGACCATAGTCAGCTACTAAAGCCATAGGGAACTCCCACTGTCTGTTATATTCTCCTATGTCAGGGGCGGATCCAGAGTCAGTCTTCTAGGGGGGGCAATATATCTGCCCCTCCCCCCCATGATTTAGCCTGCAAAATATCTCCTCAAATTTGTCAAAACTACGAGAGTCCATTTTTGGTCTAGGGGGGGCAATTGCCCCTTTTGCCCCCCCTGGATCTGCCACTGTATGTGAACTGCCTATGGACCAGTCAAGAGTTAAATATTTTCCCTTGATGAAATAAGGTGGCCAGTATCCCAGCCTAGTAGGTATCTACTTAATATCACTTCCACATCACCACTGAAACCATCGGCACTATGCTTTGATATGTATCTTTTTGTAATTTTCTTGTGTCTAGATAGTTATGTTTGCCCTGCAAGCTGCTCAGAACGGGCTCTTTTTATGTAACACCTACCATGCAGTTCTATTTTTTCATTCTGTACCTAATCCTTTTGGAAGATAGATGTTTCGGACAAAAATATTTAATGAGCCTACAACTGAATTCCAAACCAAACTATATTTAAAGTACATTACTACCAACTACTCCTAACTACTCCAAACTTTGTTATTAATCAGTTACTTAATTTAAGTGTCCGTCTCTTGTGATGGGTGTTTAGTTATTCAGCTTGACATATCCCTGATAGTCTATGTCTAACCTGCCACCTACTGTAAAATGATATAACTAAATTTGATGTCTACTGCAAACATATACATGCATGCAGGAGCTAGCCTCAGTGCAAGAGAATGGCACCTAGGAAAAAATGTAATCAAAAAGCTCCCAAAGAACAACCCTAGAATAAGAGTGTGGTTTCAATAACGGTTTAATGGTACTTACAAGACCTGGAGTCCTCTGAGCTCAACCATAAATAAATGCAAATTATATTTTTAAGATTGCAGTAGATGCACACTTTTGGAATATGCAGTCAATGAATCCCTTTGATTTTGAATAACTGGTTCGCATACTATGCCATTATGATACCATGCAATGTGTTCCTCCTCAATTTGGTCATTAAATGCAGATAAAAAACTCACAGAAACCATGAGTTACAGATATGATAGTTGCAAAAAGCTCCTGGCCCCACCAATAGAGCATTCACCCATCCCCATTCCCCTCGATAATGGTTTTCAGAATTAACAAGCTATTCATGTAGATAACATTGATTGAACTGTCATATTATTTTGGTGCACGTTGTGGGATCGGTTTATTTGCAAAGGGACTATTCTTTGCATCTACCCCATCCCCTATAGCCATCACCCCCCCCCCCCTTCTCTACCCCCCCCCCCCCCCTCCCCAACCCGGTTGACGCGGCACGTGCGGCCGACGCCCCGATCAATGCGCGCTGCACGCCTCCCGTGCACCGCGCGTTTATTGGAAGTCCTTCCAGCACCTAGTTGCCTCTCGATCTTGGTTTGGACGACCAGCGGAGTTGGATGTAATTACAGTCTAGTGCAGGCGGGAGAGGAGGCCGCAGACTGGGGCACCTCAGACAGAGACAGCGTCTACAGCTCTACAGTAACCATGGCGACTTACTTAGGCTGCTAACTAGAACCCTGGGGGACGCCATACACGTCCGTAGACCTGGCACTGGGTACCCTCTATCCGAAGCACAATTGCAGTACCCCTTGGATCGGTTCAGAGAATAGGGACAAGTACTCCGGATAGGCGGTATTTGTATGGGAGCTGCTTACACATCAGGCAGTACGACAGGAGCACCGCTGCGCCTGGAGCATTGGCTAGCATTGCATGTCACTAGGGCGTGTGGCAGCCTGAATGCAGTCACCTGTACGCCCACAGAGGGAGCATTCCGCCAGTGGAAGAAGCTGCATCTCAGTGACCACAACCACCACCCATCTACAACAAGGGGTGCAAGATGCCGAAGGACCTTTCAGTTCAGTTTGCCAGAGACCTTCGCATTGCTCATGCAATTTGACTGTTTTCACGAACACAAAGCGTAATATAACCTATCTGAAGTAAATGCAAGTTCATACCATTCAGGAGCAATACAAAGAACAGAAAGTGTTCCGCAATTGGTCAGTAACCACACTATTATATGAAAACGGCCGACTAGTATTGTAACGACACTCCCTTTGCATCCCAGGGGATGAGCAGCTTGCCCTCCTTCGCTCGGTCGCGGTTGACTTGTCACAACTCTGCTGACTCAACACATTCTTCTGGAGGGCCAACTGCCTATGTGATAGCCAGATAGGTCAGATGTAAAAAGTGGGACGCCAGCCACTCAAGGAGGAGAGCACTTTGGAAGGTTACAGCTCAATTTAGGTAAGTGTCTTTTTCCATATCCATAATATCTACATTTAAATTGAAGTATTTATTATTACTTATGTATACCTTTTCTCTCTCGAAATTGCAGATGCTGGTACTTCCCATTGTGTTCAATGATTATACAAGATAACATATCAAATGCCGCATAGCGGTAATTGAATAAAAAGAAAATACTTACTCTTGAATCATAATGGTGTTAGGGCATCAAATGCAGGGATGCAGTTAAGGGGGCGGCGCATAAGGGTGGTCGACTCCCCCCCCCCCAACTTCTTAGGTCAATTATGATTTTTTTTATGTAATACTTTCAAAAATGTAAGCTACATCAAGTTGCTTAGCATTAGTTTTTACATCATACAGTTTTGGGGTTCATATTTTCGTTTTCTATTTGATAACCACACTGTTCTTGATAAATCCGTCCTATTGTTGGTAGTATTATCAACGTGTCTTTACTGTGTATTTATAGCCCAATACACTAAATATTCAGATTGACGCAATAGGATCATACATAATGCAACCAATGTCATCTAAAAGAGACTGACATTTTTCATGTGTAGGTACGTTTAGTAGCACCTAGACATATGTATTCTGTGAGGAATAGTTGTTATTTAATATCCCTATGCACAAAATAGCCATTGTAGCACGAACACGCCCGGTTCGGTAAAATCAGAGGACAGGCAGCCAGGCGTGACCGACTCGTGAATTTTTAAAGCATGACTTTCCCAGGGGCGGGTCGTCCCTTTTGTGCGATCCTTCAGGTGATATAATCAGGTATCAATGCATATATACGTAGCCAGCCTGATAAAACTAGGCGTCATCTCAAAAGGTCTACCAATAAGCAATGAATAGGCATGGTTTAATGCTGATATCAATATCTGAATAAGGTGTACATGACAGTTAGAGCAATAGTTCAAATAGGCTTTACCAAAAGGTTGACGATCGGGAAAAAAAGGTCAAGGAAATCTTTACACACTAGATTCTAGGATTAATTCCTTTGTGATTCCCACCCGGTTCTCTCGTTTGTACCGCTTGACACTTTGCGAATTTCAAATTTGAATTATTAAACATGTTGATATTTCAAATAAATTTAATATGCACACTGACCTTAAGTACTGTGTTAGGGCGTGGCAGGTACTGGTACATTTTGGTGAAGATATTGGAGTGCCATCTATACGAAATCAAAAATGCATTGAAATTTGAACTTGTTATGAATAATTCTTCCTGCCTATGTGCACTAGAATGCTATGTTACAAACCAACAATCATGAGTTCGATGCTAAACCTGCAACCTGAAAAAATGTGTGACCACTTTTAACGATAGTTGTATGTCGTACAGAACCTGGCCAAGAGACAAAAAACTATATTTGAAGTGCTCACTTTTGGTAGGTCCATGGACAGACAGCGGCACCAAAGGCATGATTCGTGCTATCCCTTCTTTCTTTGATACTGCATGTGTATATTACATCTATATATCACATGAAAGGTAAAAATGTGCTTTACCTATAAAGCTGAAATCTTGTGCTTCTCTTCCATTATTATTTTTGAACATGGATATTTCCTTTAATAGCAAAGATACAAACTTCAAATTTCAAATTTCACATGGTCCTCAAAGAGATAATCCTTTTTTGTAGAAATGAAAATGAAATATCCCCGTACACATACACAGGTTACCTTATCAAAATGATTTTTTGGCGCAGAACTTACCCTCAAAGGGTAATTCCGGCACCCCATCCTCTTTCTCCTTCTAGTGGTATATGACACATGCATGCGATATTTTGGATATAAAAGAAGAGAGCATATGACTACGACCATAGCAAAACACCACGTATCAACAGTTGTCTATCCTAGAGGGATGTAAATAATTGGCTCTTCACCATAGAAACCACCGTACAACACCATCTGGTTATAGGGAGTGCAAAATTAATTGAGTGTATGTGCGTGTGTATTGGGGGGGGGGGGGGTAATTACCGGGCTATGAGTCACCCTGCACTACTGCCCCAGACTCACCCCCCCCCCCCACCACCTCTCAATCCATAGGTGATCCTAACCCGTACCCTAATTGGGTCGGAATCATCGATTCTACATACAGGCGTCCCCATGTGCCAGTCACATATCTCTGGTAGTCTCTGTTTGTGGGTAATCTGTTTCCACTGACAACCTGGTGATGTCACAGTCGCCGTCGGCTTGGAATGGACATCTAACAATCACAGAAATATATAATAATTGGAATACATAAAAGGTACTGGGAAATCATCCAAAGTAAACAATTTTATTTTGTTTGTTTCTTTGTTTAGCTCTTGGAATTAATTGAGTTTTAGATCAGTATTACACTTAGAACCAGGTTTTACATATGAATAGATAATGGAGATTACACAATATCCCTGATATTTTAGTTTGATATAGATTATGCAAAACTGGATCAGAAAAATAGTCTAGCTATGGCAGAAAGTCTTTCAAACTTCTGGGGTATTTTCCTGCTTCCTAGATCTCAAGCTGGTGATCCACGTTGCGACATTTTACAAACCGACACAAAAGATACTAGCAAACCGATCTCAGGACCGACGATTCTTTGTCTTACCAGAATCGGTTTGCCAATTAAACCTATTATACCTAAAATCGGTCCAGAATCGGTCCAGAATCGGTCCTTCACCCATGATCCACAGTGAAGATGAAAACTAATTAATTTCTTGTGTTCTGGACCACAAATTGATTGGAAAACAGTGAGAAAAAGATCGGCTCATAAAATTATCAAAATCGTAGAAATAATTATTTTGACATGTCATGTTTAAATACGATCAGTAGGACGTGAAATATATGTCATTTAATTTGTTTGATTAATATTAAGTAAAAAAGTAAAATACTTGTTGAAAAGCATTAGAAAATATATCATGTGAAAGAGCATTCATTTTAATATTTTTTGGTAACATTTTCGTTCTATTATTTCCAAAAATGAATGAAATAACCTTGAAAATGCATACACATAATAAAATTGGTTCACAATCGGTTCACAATCGGCCCAAAATTATTAAACAGGTTTAATAATTTTGTCGGACCGTCGTCGGTTGGAAATCGGTTGGAAATCGGTTGAAATAATTATGTCGGTTGGAAATCGGCTGGAAAAAATCAGTTGACATGATCCACGTTGCGATATTTTCCAAAGTGAACCGATTTCCAGCCGATTTCCAGCCGATTTTGAAAATCGGTTGGAAATTGGTTGGAAATCGGTTCAATTTTGTCGCAACGTGGATCACCAGCTTAAGGTGTTGCTGTTTGCTTCCAAAGTTTATGAAGTTGCATGAGTTCAGGGTGGCCATACCTGATAGATACCTTTATAACAATGTTGGTCTAAAGAATTTCAGTGGCCCGGAACTATGAGGCTGCTGTGTCTCATCTATTATTCATATCCTAATATTCCCCGGTGAAAAGGACCATAATGATACATTCAGCCTGTTTTCCAATATAATCAAATTTTAGAAATATCCAGGTACCTCGCGATTCTTGAGTACCTATATTAAGACATACACTTAAACTCCTTTTATGTTTAACCATCGGCAGAGAGTGCGGCTGTTGAATAATTCGCTGTTCTTTGTATCGATTACTCGTTCGGAGTTAAGTGCTACTAATTTATTCATCGCAAAAGTTTGTCTGGAAGCACGCCATTTGGCATATCTTTGCGAATTAATGTGCTTTAATCTTTTGCCATGGTGAAGAAAGTATACTATTACACTGCATTTGTATGATAAATTCATGATAAGTGTCTGTAGAGTAGTGCATTAGAGAAGAGGAGTAGGTTTTACAACTATATGAAGCAGGAAAAAAAACTGCTATACAGGTTTTCAATAGATTCAGGAATTAAAAGCGGATAAGAATTATTGTTACTCTTTTAAAAAAAATATTTAACCTATAATTCACCTTTTCACCACAATTGCCGATAGCAAGAAACGTGTTTTTCAAAACATTCATTGTATTATACTATTAGTTCCCAATAGCACCTGCCAATAAATTGGCTGAAGAAACCCGCCCTCATGTTTGAAAATCGATATATTAGCCCAATTTACCCAATTAACCATGCTCCATCGATATCCATAGGTTGCCACTGCCTACACATTTATCACGGACTTAAGGGATCCTCAGTGTACCGATGGGCAAAATGGTTATGAAATCAACGAGCGTCAGCAGGTAAATCATTTGGCGTTAGTAGTGGTCATATCTGAGCAACTGACAGTGACATGCATACGATTGCATCATGCAGCAAAGGATCTGCGGAATAAAAGAAAGGTTATGACGGGCAGTTGAAAAGTTAGAAAGCTGTCCTTATCAATTTTGAGAGAAAAAGCAGCGTGTAATTTAGGCTATATAATAATGAACATCGTTTCTTAAATGTTATTCGAAATGTACTATTTTCCTACAACACTTTAATGTAGATCTATTAAAGTACCGGGTCAGGGGGAGGGGCAAAAGGAGCGGTTGCTCCTCCCCCTATAGGGGGTTTTACACTATGCGATAAGAGCTGCAATATGATGATGTCACAATGAAGTTACACATATTAGAGATAAAATGCTTGGTTATACATGCGTGAAATACTCAAAATAGCCAATTTCAAACAAAAGTATCACTCTTGTGTTTGAATCTTTTGTGATATCTTCATATCACATCAACATCACAGCTCAAGTCGCATAGGTGTAAAACCCCCTTATATTGAGGGATGGTCTTTGAGGTGAACCTACTTTCATTAGGCCTAATTCGTATAAATCTGATTTTATGTAATTTTCATTCTTTTATGGGGTGTGGCTTGCCGCTTCTAAGAAAGTAGGCCTAAGCTATTAAAATCGACAAGGCGACATCGCCATTTCTTGAATTTGACACATGACGTGGAGCTTAGCAGAATAGCACTTGACATGGAAAAATATTTACATGGGACATTCCTTAAATTTGATATGCGACATGGAGGGGGATGGATATAACAAACATAGGTACCTGCGACATAGTCATTTCTTGAATTGCGACATGCGACATGCGACATGGGACCCCTCTCCCCAATCTACATCCCTCTTTCTAGGCCTTTCTAGATTACTGACTCTGGATGGTCCGCCCCTGTGCTATACAAATAACAACTTATCGACTTTTATTTCAGGTCCTCAGTTTGAACTGACCTCCCACCAAGATGGCGGCGTGCTTCGTGCCGGCCGACCTGTGCGAGGACCTGCTGTGCTGCGTCATCTGTTACGAGGCGTTCACGGAGACCCGCGTGCCCAAGGTAGGTATATTACATTCCACCAGTTTATCCACCAAAAAATGTCCCCTGTTTTTGAGGTAAAAGCTGTGACCAAGTTTTTCACTTGTAAAATGAAGATATAAGATCAAGAAAATATTTGATGAACCTGCAAGAATATTTATCTACATTATTTTCCCTTCAAAAAGACATATAGCTTTGGTTTGTATTTCGCCCTCGAGAATCACAGTGAGCCTTCTAAATACACATGTCATTTTGACAAGGCAAAACCAGAGTACCAGGTATAACTGGCTGTAACTCTTGAACCAATGCAGATAGAGATATAATTCAAAAAGTATATTAAACTAGACACCAAATCTGGCTGATAATATGTTCCTCAATATTTTTTGAGCATTTTTTAATTTTTATGTAATATATCTACCCAAGGCCCTGCCCTGCCTGCACACCTTCTGCACCGACTGCCTCACCAACACCATCCACGCCTACAAGCGGTCCCACTACCGCCAGAGGGGGGCCACCACCGCCCACTTCCCCTGCCCCGTCTGTAAGGACTCCATCAGGATCCCCGCCAACGGCACCGCCGGCTTCCGCGACGACTTCCGCATCCGCCGGATGTCCGAAGTGCTCATGCGCACTGGCACCCTGTTGAAAATCGAGGCCAACTCGCAGGAGGAGAAGGAGGAGAAAGAGGAGGAGGTGCCGGAGTTGTCCCTGGAGGGGAAGCTGTGCGAAGTGTGTCGGTTCTTTAATAAGGAATCGGAGGCCCCTGTGTATTGTTTGGAGTGCAATAAACTGCTGTGTAAGAGTTGCTCGGAGAAGCACCTGAAGACGTCCATTGCTAGGGGTCACAACATCGTGAGCGCCTCGGAGGCCCTGCCCAGTCATACCACGTGTAGGCTGCACAGTGCTGAGCAGCTCAAGTACTTCTGTAGGACCTGCTCCAAACCGGTAAGTAGTGCATTGACTGCAGGAGCTCACAGTAGGTATATGGGAAAGTCCAATCATTTGCCAATTTGTATAGCTTTGTTATGTACACCCCTTATAAAGACAGCCAAAGATCCACTGGGTGCTCATTTCAGGTCAGAAAAACACTAAGTAGAACTCAGTTAACAGGAGTTAACAGTATTTTGGTTACATTCGGGAACCTTTGTCAGTATTTATCATTTTTTCCTTCTAATATTTGCATGAAAAAACTCCACCGAACTAATTTAGCTGGTACCTTCCAGAGGTTATATAATTTGGCATATAATTATACAAAAGGTTTGCTGAAACTTCAAAGACTGCTACACATTACGTCATAATGAACGTGTACGTTATATCATTTCATGTCCCATACGGTGTATCTGATTCCTGCCCTTAGATCTGCATGACGTGCACGTTAACTGATGACCACCCTGACCATGACGTTACCAACCTGTCGGAAGAAAGTGCCCAGATAAAGAACGCCCTGGATAGACTCGTTACGAGTTGTCAGGATAAACTACCCAAGGTATGTACTGGAAACGACATTATGAATAATAGAAATATAACCAAATGCTAAGATTTGCTATTCTTAAACCTTTCGCACCTCCAGGTGCCTAAAAGCCTTATCCGGGATAAAGCAACCGTGCAATGCCTGCCCATGCGCTCTATACCTAATGCTTCAAGGCATTGTTTTACGCTTGCTTTAGAACGTCTTTCTAGCAAGAAAAGTGACATATAACCTCAGTTTTGGAGCCGGTATAACAATATCGGCCGAAATGCAATTGGAAAAGTTCGTTTTAGTCCGTACAACAAATTTAGAATGCAATTAACTGTTTAAGAAATATGCTTAGAGATTATATTGGGCCTTTCATTGTGTCACCTTCCGGCGCTGCGCAGACACGGGACTTGGCATTAACAAGCTCCGCTATGTATGCGGCAATATCACCCGCATTCACTAAATTGAAAACACGACAATTCCTAATGATGTAAGTAGTATATAGAAATACGAATTTGAAGCGTGTCGCGCAAATAAGTCAAGTTATGCAAGTGTTCAAACATATCAATCGTATTGTGTACATAGCATCATATAAACAAGCGGCCGGTGCTAAATAGTCTGAGTAGTATATGACAAGAATAGTTTTGTTCCCGTCGCATACATACATCTTATTCAAGCGACGCCTTATACACTTCTCGTCGCATACGCGAAGTCGCATACATAACCGGTGCGCTTTCTCCCTGTAGATGTTATCCATATATAGTTGTAGGATGTGAGCAACAGCACAAGTACAAAGAACAGACGGAAAAGACAGAACAGCTCATACAGTAAACCGTTCTGCTCGTCACTTGTACGACCACATGTAATAGCTTGCATAATCTACTAATTCTTACTTCTCCTGTAAATGACACTTGGATGGACGGACTTGAACGAGAATAGAAGGGACTTCGAATTCAGCGCAAAGCACATGACTGCTCATATAGAAGGCCATGTTTTCCCCCATAAGTTCTTGCTTCTTCCGCCAGTTATTTCGCTGCAAAGGCCCCAAAAATCTCCAAGTGATGGCAAATCCACGGGGAAGCCACGTTAGGATGATATAAAAAAAAACTCATTGCTTCATGTTCATGTTGGCATCACATATTTATAAAAGTCTGAGATCCTCATAAATCCTACACCTGAGATTTAGGGAAATTCAGCAAAATCTATTCAAATGATTAACAAAATATGTTTTTTTTAGTTTATGCAAGACCATCTACATCTACAATGCAAAAGTGATTTAACTACAACAGCCTATTTCCAGCGCCAATACCAATTACTCATAAGCATAGTCACTAAAAGTTATTTAAAATATTTAAAAAAAACAACCCAAAAAAACCCATTTCATTGCATGTGGATTGTTTAGGAAAATGAATTTCAAGTTTGAATTCGGTGAAGTTTATAGGTTTCTTTTTCTGTTCAATTTATATTGAATTCCAACTTTAAAGATGGCTTTGTTATGCAATGTTGTTACCCATTCTCATCCTAATCCAAAATATTGATTTAAACATCGTAAGCTAATACCATTTAGGATGCAGAATGAACCTTTTGTTGTTTATACTTAAGGTTGGAAAGAAATAGTATTCGTAAAGTATCATCTAACACATTAGGACAAGGTTCCCATTTTTAACCTCATTTAGCCTCATATCACTAACTGTCAGTTCTCACTTCTTCCTGTAGATGGCGTCGCATGTGGTAGGCTTTGAGGTGGAGAAGCGGCTGAGACAGAAGGAGCAGCTCACCCAGAAGGCCATCCTGGCCAGGACCTTCTAATCACTAACTATCAGTTTTTACTTCTCCCTGTAGATGGCGGTGCAGGTGGTGGGCTTTGAGAAGGTGGAGAAGCGGCTGAGACAGAAGGAGCAGCTCACTCAGAAGGCCATCCTAGCCAGGACCTTCGAGGAGATCACCCGCGCCAAGAACAACCAGGCCAAGATGGAGGCCGAGCTCAGGGCCATTTGTAACAGGAAATATAAGGTGGGATAGAGTTAATATTAGAGGATCTGCAAATAAATTACACTGTATAGAGAAGTGATTGGAAAAGGGTTGTAAGAATACATTTTTCTAATTTTAAGCTACACTGGTTTCCTCATACGATTCACGCTGCTGTCTAAGGAACGGTTAAAACCTTAGTTAAATCTTAGTTCATACAGTAGGACAGTATCAATAATTCCCTTCTTGTTTCCAAAAAGGAATTGACGGCTCAGAGAGAGAGCATAGAGGACGACATGAGGGACATGAGAGACATGTGTGACTTTACCAGGGCCATGGTAGAGAGGGGCCAGGACATACAGGTAGGAGAGTACTAAAATTATTCATAACAAGGGAATTCACTTTAAGTTTAAGCAAAATAAACCAACTTATTTGTTACAAGACTCAGAGGGAAATAGAATACCTCCAGATAGTTTAGCTGATCATATTAATACCTTTTTTGCTAACATTGGGGTAAACTTAGCTAACAAAATAAATGACAGACAACCTCCACTTCCAGACTGCTACACAGATAGGGCATATGTTACTGTTGAAGACAATACTATTGATCCGGAGAGACTCCTGATCAGACCTATCGAATTGAAGGATCTTGAAAAGGAAATTGCCAGGATAAAAATCTTTAAATCATCGGGTTTGACCAATTTGTCATCCAGGGTTTGCAAAATTGCTTTTAAGTCCTTGAAACATGAGTTGTTGCACTTACTAAACTTATGCTTGAGCACCAGTATTTTCCCGGAAAGCTGGAAAACTGGAACTATCATCCCTATACCCAAAATTAACAGGCCTAAGGAGGCAGGAGATTTCCGCCCCATAGCCCTGCTGCCTATTCCAGGTAAATTGCTTGAACGTTTTATACATACCCAATTGTCAGATTTCTTGGAGCGAAACAACTATATTACAGAAAAGCAGAATGGCTTCAGGAAAAATCACTCCACTACTGACACAATTTTTAAATATACCACACAACTTTTTATGGATAAAAATGTTAATAGCAATACCTTATCTCTCTACCTGGACCTACGTAAGGCCTTCGATACAGTTACACATTCCAAATTGCTTGGTAAACTCACCAGATACTCAATACATGATAATACTGTGAAATTGATTAGGTCATACCTAAGTGGCCGTTTTCAAACAACTCTTATTGACAACCTACGTTCAAGCAAAGCACCTGTAAATTATGGAGTACCCCAGGGATCCATTTTAGGACCCCTATTATTCATACTTTACATAAACGACATGGTACATGTAATTTCTAATAGTAATATCTTATTGTATGCTGATGATGCTGTCATTTTCAAACAAATACCTATGCAAAACCGTAATGATGCTATTAATCTCTTTCAGGAGGATGTTGATCGCATTGATCTGTGGTGTCGTCATAATAAACTTACCGTAAATTATGACAAAACCAAATTATGTATGTATAATAGGTTTAAGAACGATCAAACTATATATCCTATAATAATGAATCATCGAAATCTACAGTACGAAGATTCATATAACTATCTAGGAGTGCTTATTGATTCCAACCTTTCCTTTAACCGTCAAATACATAAAACCTATACCAATGCGTCATTCAAACTTTCACTTTTACGAAAAATAAGACCCTATTTGACCCAAAAAGCAGCCTTGGATGTATGTAAAACCATGGTCCTTCCCATGATAGACTATGGTAACCTATTTATGACACACATCTCTGTTGAGCAGGAATCTGAACTCCAGGTTATACAGAACAATGCGATCAGATGCTGTTTCAACATAAGTAGACCAATTGATGCACACGTGGATGAATTGCATGCACGTGCTAACATACAATATATACCTGTTAGGAGGAAATTCCAACTATTGTGTTGTATTCATAGACATGTACTCATTAATTTTCTTAATTTAAAGACGGTACTGTGTAACACACGAATGTCAAGTGACAAGAACATAGCCCTTCCTATAGTAAAACTGGACAATGTTTTCAGATCACCCTGGCACCATGGCAGTATGCTATGGAATAACCTGCCGGGGACTATCAAAAATGAGGAGAATTATAGTAAATTTAAAAACTGCCTACGTGCACACATATACACATGAACTGGTTTTGCCTTATCAATTACGAAATGTATGTTGAGATCTGAATAACTGTGAGTACTTGGCTGATTGAATGAGATTCCCATATGAAAATCGATACAAAGTGTGAACCCCATATGTAATTTAAGTTCTTAAACGCAACTGTTATTAGCTATTTGTCACATCTCATCTCATCTCATTTCACCCAAATTAACTGTTTATCATATTATATTTGTTGTTAATACTCACCTTAAAACTCCCCCAGATTGTAACATTTACTATACACATAACTGAGTGGACGGGGAGACCAGACTGTACATGTTTGACGAAAACTCAGTATAATAAAAGTTTAACAAAAAAAAAAAAAAAAAATTGTAACCATTAATACCTTTGAATACTATACATCATGATATATCTGTGACATTGATTAACTGATCCAATGGAATGATATTGACGTTTTATCATGAATATTTGTTTTTTGTACTTAACGTCACTGCATTGGATAGGCGTATTCCAAAACGCCATAAACACTGGTAAACCAAACCACAGCATTGAAAATCATTGATTGACAAACACATGCCTTGTTCTACTTCCAATCTAATTATGAACAGCCAACATAATTATTCTGCAGTGACAAGGAAACCTACATTTGAGGTTAATTGTTAAAGTTTTTTTTGCTTCTCATTGGCAGAATTTGAAGCTAGATTTCATACAAATAACTCTCCCTTCTCCTAGGTGGTTGGTGCTCGTCACGAGGTGTCGGACAAACTCCAGAAGATGGCTGCCTCAGTGACCCCCTGCGCCCCCGACGTGGCCACCTTCACCCACCTGGAGAAGTACGACGCCCTGGCCGAGGAGGAGGCGACGAAGGACGACCAGGAGCACCCGGTCACCCAGTCCTCCATCCTGGCCGAGATCAAGAGCGTGGTGGCCCAGATGAGGCTCTTCTCCCAGGGCAGGCTCGACCTGAGGGTGGAGCCCCTGCGCTGCATCGGTCGGCGGGGGTCGGCCGACGGAGAGTTTAACTTCCCCTCGGCCGTAGCAATACTACAGGGTGCGTTTATTCATGGTATTTCACTGTGAAGTCTCAAAGATGACTGGTTTCTGGTACACTATGACTGCAGCGATGTATTAAGTATACTTCTTTTCTTTCTTTCCATTCGCCCTTATTTGTTTCTTTCTTTTTAAACTTTACTGCTGATCATGAAAATGAACATTAAAGTACTTTTCAGTGGAATTAGTTTCCCTTAATTTCGTATTAGAGGCAGAGATAAAAGCATATTCCCCTGTAGATTCTATGTCCACCTCGAACCTAGCTTTAATGTCTGAAAGAGTCACATTACTTCACAAAGGAGGCACGTAAGAGCCTCAGGCGTGTTAGGATGCTATCCCACAAATGGATGATAGCGTCCTAACAAACGCCCCTCGACAATACATTTTTCTTCTAAGGGCCAGAGATCAAGTAGAATAATGGAACTAAAAACAAATTCGGGGCGTTATTAAGTTTAAAGGACATAGATTTCTCTCCACAATCTATTGTATGACTACTTTTTCCTTTCTGCAGGTGGTGATATTGCTGTCGCTGATATGCACAACAACAGAGTTCAAATCTTCGACTCCAAGGGTAACTTCAAGCGGAAGTTTGGCCACAATGGCTTCAAGCCATGTGGAATCGCCGCCACCAAAGATGGAAACATCGCAGTCACTGACTGCAAGACACACATTAACTGCATCAAGGTTTTCACCCCAGAGGGCCAACAGAAGAAACAACTCGGCCTAGGGGAGTTTGACTACCCATTTTCCATAGCCATCAACAGTAAGGGCCAGTATATCATTTCTGACCCCGCTGTTAGCCGCATTACTGTACTAAACCAAGATGGCACTGTCAAGGTGAAGTTCCCTACAAAGTCCAAGTTCACCTTCTACCTGACTGTGAACAGTAAGGATGAGATCCTGGTGTCTGATTGGTACAATCACCACGTGAAGGTCTTCAGTCAGACTGGTCGGCTCCTCCGTACAATTGGCTCCAAGGGCCAGGACGATGGACAGCTTCTGATACCTCTGGGCATAGTATGTGACCGCAAGGACAATGTAGTCATCTTGGACTGTAAGTGTGAGCGGGTCAGCATGTTTGGGGCTGACGGTCAGTTCCTGTCCCACCTGATCGGTAAGAGTGAGGGCATCGAGCACTCACGGGCTATGGCCTTGTCCCATGATGGACACCTAGTCATTACACATGGAGACAACAAGAGGGACATCCCAAATGAAATAAGGGTCTACCAAATGTAACTAAATATGAAACAGGCCCGTAGCCAGCTTTTTCTTTTTTTATAGAGGGGGGGGGGGGGGGGTTCACATATTTTTGTGGCTTTGTAGGGGGTCCGTTCAAGTTGGGGGGGGGGGGGGGGAGAGGGGGAGGCGTTCCAAGGATTGGACAAGTGTGTGAAAAAATATATATGCCATACCAGTCTCTGTGGGTTAGATCTCTGGGGAAGAAAACAAGAATAATGTTTTCTCTATCACCAAGTAATGATAAAACATTATAATTTCATAAATTTGATCAATTGACAGAGTTTCATGCTTGCAGACTTACCAGCCAATCAAAATACTGTGTCTAAAGGCAATATAGAATCGGGCATTATAGATTGGACTGAGAGGCTTTAGCATTGTTTCCTATGGTTCCTATAGGAAAAGGGCTATTATTTTAAGCTGCATATGTCCTATATTATAAACTTTAGGAGCAATCTGTCACCAAATTGTTATGAATAATTTTGTATGATGCAACTCCAGGCAGCAATTATGATAAAATTTCGCTTCGCGTGTAATCTAAAGCTGCATATCAACCAGGGACGCATCAAATGATTTGAATAAGAAGAGGGGGGAGGGAAATGAAACTTTAAGGTACGTACCTCCGTTGGGAGGAGTGATCACCTTATTTTGTGGCAGAACCGCCTGACTATTTGTGAAGGATCAGACAATCAGTCGGTTGACTTGGTGAAAACTGCCTCGTAAGTATGCTGCTTTACCAGTTTACTCAATGCACTGTACATTTACTTTTATCTGATGCGAAGACTAAATAATTGCTCAATGTTTATTTTCTGTCATGGAAATGCTAGCAAAGGTGCAGTTGTCATATCATATCTATTCTAGGGGCATGTTTGTAGCTTTTATCTGTGCTCCTGTGATATCCCTCGAGATGGAGATGTGAATAAATGTCAGTGATTCTTTCTACGAAATATTCTTTCGAAGCTTACCCTGGTTTACGTGAATAATGGTTTATTGTAAACTTATCAAGCTGTTATGGTTTAGGTTTACCACACGATTAATCATTGCAACCTTGAGCTTTGGATTGCTGTAACTAGCCACTGTTCATATTAAATATACATGAGAAAATAAATGTGTTGTCGTCTATATTCATTTTTTTGGCCATAGCAATAACATACCATAAGCAGCTAGAGACTAAAGATACTTGCACATGTAAAGCACATCCTATGATTGTGCATGGATAATTTGGATGACACTAGCACCAAGGCACGCAATTACAAAGAGCCTAAGCAGGATGGAGATGGAAGACACATGCAAGTAACAAGAAGTAAAATAGCTACAAAGTTCCGCTCATGCGTGAGCGATGGTCGTCCCTCAATAAACTAAATCAATTTAGCTGCATGCATCAAAAATATACCATAACCTATTGCCACTAAGGCCCCTCCATACACTGCCATGCCCTAAGTACTGAGTGACCTATCACTCTCCCACCTAGACCTGCCCACCTGCAGGTGATAGTGGAGGGCCTAATGTGGAGGGGTGAGGGCTTTTTGGCTCAATGAGTGATTATGCAACACACTCCTGGCTTCTCACACTTCTTGACTACCAACAATTAGAGGACTATTACCTTCAGCTGGGGAACATGACATTTTGTAACCAGTCATTAAGAACAAAGAGAACTGAATGACTAAAGACATGACTGATTGAGGGAGTCCCAACCAATGGCTACAATACTATATAGATATAACTAGGGACTCCCAATAACATCAGGAAATGTATCAATAATAAGCCCCACTAAATGAATTGTCCAATCGTAAGGTTGTAAAGACTACTTGAAATTATGTCAAACAAATTACATCATAGACAGGTGCCCCCTAATTATCCATTTGCTTTTCCCTAATGGAAATTTCAGTCTTGTGTGCGTCCCAAAATTTCAAATTAGCATTATTTTATTGGGGTCAGGACCCCCTGGACCCTCCCTCCCACTCTGCTCCTGCTAAACATAACGTTTTGCTATACTGCGAGCCTAGCCTTTGTACCATGAATACAAGTAAATGTATCACAATACTAAAATATACATTTCTAAGGTTACTTTTTATTTTTCGCCATGGCAAAACCAAAGGGATCAAATGAGTATGAAAGCAAATCAAAGCGTATCAGGCGGAATTCTCTAAAGGACAGCAATCGGACTTGAGCGTACGACGACAAGCAATGAACTAGAATGTATTGGATTTTGCAGACTCGCCGGGGACATCCAAAAAATTAGCATAATGCTGGTGAACCCTTACCTTGCATACTATTTTCTCTATACTTCTATCATTGCGGGAACCAGCTCTCCACAGCTTGTTTACCGATGTTTCCGGTAAAACGGTCGTAGTGAGACCCGCCATTGGCAAAATGCGACTGCATAACCTCGCAAAACCACCGAAAACCTGCGGACCCGCTCGTCACGTGACAGCTGATGGCCGTACTCATATCAGAAAACATATAGAATCCGATAGAATTGATCGATTTCCTATCTGATATAGATCGTACATGATGATTGAAGTCCCATAACACCATAACTTTATCATTCATATCGATATTTGAGCAAATAATACCAGAAATCCGATCGTCACCCGACGCCGTCTTAACCGGGTCAAGTTACGCCCACCAGCCTCGCTTTCGATCCGAGAAGAAGGTATCTGGGTCAATATCTGAATATTCATCAAATTTGCATGCCTATTTCACCATGAAATCGGTCATTCTAACTTTAGTTATTGGTATCCATAGATAGATTTCGACCCATAGCTAAGCATCCCACTGTCTCAGAATCGATAATAATGCGAAGTAACGCGTCCAAACGCGTAAATGCATCGCGCTATTTTTTTTTGGTAATCCTTCGGCCTCCGCCTGGCCGCCTCACCCTGTCACTGTCAGACCGCCGGGCGCAGTCGTCCCGAGCGGACCGTTGCGGGGAAGGCTCTCTCTTTCTAGCCTGGATTACCGCGGTATCTGATCCTTTCAATATATATATTTTGGACGAATGGACACCCTTAAACGCATACAACGCATTGAAAACTCATGCGGGAACCATGCGTTCGTATCGAAGGGGAAACATTGGATCGATCGGACACGTGGAGGCTGCCTTGACACTGTCAGACCGCTCGAGGCTGGCGGCGGGGACGGTTGGTTGTTACCGGGGGCTGCGCCTTCTCCGCCTGGATTACGGCGGTATCTGGTCCTTTCAATATATATATTTTGGACGTCTGGACTCCCTTAAACGCATACAACGCATTGAAAACTCATGCGTGAACCATGCGTTCGTATCGAAGGGAAAACATTGGATCAATCGGACACTGTCACTGCTGTCAGACCTTCAACATGGCGGGTTCTCTCCCCGCACGCCTGCACCGATACTTTGAACTCAGAAAACCAGGATGACATTGGACTAAACCCAATAATTGTGGAGGATTTAAGTATTCGGAAGCATTCAGGACTCAGGTTATACAGGTAGGTACATATATCTTTTCCAGCAGTTCAAATGATAGGCCTAGACAAGCTGCTGGACTCAGCCTCTCAGGCGTTCGACACTGACAATCTCAAAAATAATTTTTTAGACCTTATTAGGCCTATCAAAATGAAATTCATGTATATATCTATGTTCTCCTATATCTCAGGGTCCTATTTATCATATAGTTTGATCTTTTTTGGCCTAGAAACGCTTGCAAGAATATTTTACAGATGGTATGAAAAAATGACTGGACTCAGATAGGCCTAAGCCCCCTCCGACACTGTCAATGTATTATGGTGGCTCCAAAAGCAATTATTTATGATCCAAATATTAAAAGATTGGAGAAATTGTCACTATAGTGTCATTTTTTCAGACCTTCCATCAAAACATTAAATCTGTGTTCCAATATGTCTAGGCCTAAGTCACTGTCACTGTCTGAATCATTCCCATTCAGTGTTAAAACATAGGCGTCACACTGTCAATAAGTTCTCCGGTGCTGTCAGTGTCACTGTTGCACACAGATTCAAAGATTAAATGCTTGTGAAATTGTCACTATAGTGTCATTTTTTCAGACCTACCATCAAAAAATTTTATTCATTAATATCTCTTCTTAGGCTTAGCATCCTACGTTAATTCCAATCGGGCGAAATTCTCATTTCATCAAATGATCAATCTCTTCAATCCTCTCAATCGGCCAACTTGTTCAATGGTGTGCTTAATCTGCATCATGTATTAAAGGAACATTATTTTCATCGAGTTCATCGAGATGCATCAACCAACATTAGCTTTAACGGCTTAGTGATGCCACAGTTGCCTACGTGTTTTGCTCTTTTTGAGCATTATCCGACAACGTCAATGGTCGCGTCACCAATTTGGCATGCTTATAAAGTGGTTACAAATCATTAAAGGCGGACGTTTTAGACGACGATATGGCTAGATTCAGTGAATTCATCAAATTTTCTTGATAAGAGGTAAAGCAGGATATTGTATATTCTTCTTAGAACTTATATGAAAATGTCCAAACATTTGTTTGGTGGTTGTTGAACAAAAAAGAACCCACTCGAAAAGCTGATTTATTAACAAGTTTAGAAAATCGTTTATTTCGTATTAACCAGATGCTTTGTCTTGTTACGCTAAGTGTAAGTTACAGACTGGTTGATGATACAAAATTAAGTTTTTAATACAAGATTGGGTCTCATCCAGTACATCACCTATTACACAACGTTGAAAGTACATTTGTATTCATATTGGCCACAGGAAGGAAATAATATAGATTGATCATAAAAGCACATGATTAGCTCCAGTATACATCACTACAGGTTGCTGTAAAGTAATTGGTGCGTGGTGATAATTTATTCTTTTCCACAAATCGGGCATTTGATTAAATCAAAGCACCACAATTTTAGTAAAACTTTAGTAAATTTGAATATGATATACCCACGCAGAATATGCACGAATCAACATCCTGTAAGAATATACATTACTTTCATATAATAATTCATCGGAAAGACCATACTTGAGATTATGCACGATTAGAAAATCGGTAAGGCTATTACTTTCCGATAATAATTTACTGGAGAGAATAAATAGCACCATAGCACAGAGTACTGTCTTATCACGAAAAGGTGTGTAGAGAGGATGAAAGACTACCGGTAACAGACAATCCTGCTCAAGTGAGAAAGAAGGCAATACAAAACACTATTGTAAAAATACAACACAAGCAAATGAAAAACAATATGAAAAGGGAACAAACACGAAAACAGGGAATCGCATGCAGTAACAGAGCTCTGCGTCTCCACACAGTCACTGTGAATTTCAGCAAAGTCACATTCTTGGTTATTATTATAACTCTTCTTCATATATGTTTATCATGAGCATGTTTACTTGAGAAGATGAGACAGTTGGACGGCGTCTTCATAATGCTCTGGGTGGAAAATTTCCTGACACTAAATTAAGTTAGTTTGACCATTTATAATAGCACCATTTACAAGGCAAACAGTTACAAATGGACCGTCAACGTAGTGGTCTCCTTTAGTCGGCTGACGACGTCAGGGCTGAGTGGGTTCTCTCGTAGACTGACTGTCCGCAGTGAAGGCATCTTGACCAGCTCGTCCACGTCTATTTCTGAAAAGACATGATAATCGGAACTCATGGGTGGAGGATACCTTTCATGACCTTGGTCCATTTCATCGTTTAAGAGCATAACCCATCCACAAGCCGGGAATCTAGACATTTCATGTTTGTTTGATGTGATTTGTTTCAGCTGTGTTCATAAGTAGCTGCATTGCAGCACATCTTTGTCATTGGCCTGATATACTCACAGAATCGATATCTAAGAGCTCTGGTCTTTCTCCTGTTTGATAGCCTTTAACCCTGCCCTGAAGGCAGTCATAGCCACTACCCCCACCTAGTGGGTTCACTTGTGGTCTTGTTAATGTTATATTATCACCGAGAGTAGCCTACTATCCTGCTTCTCTGCCAGTCACAAGCAACCCATGGGTACCAGTTTATAGTTATATAGTAGATGGTCTCCTCTTTTAACATAATCATTATTCATCACGCTACCTTTAAAAGGTTAATTGGCCCAGAGTCATAAGAGATGCCTCACTGAATTCCTGTTAAAATATTTCACATGTAGTACGTTCACCTACATTATAAGAACTCGTCGATTCTCATAGCTTTAGGTCTGGTCAAATCAACACTAATAAATATTCAAAATATCTACTACATAATTCTATCCGGGTGTTAGCAAAGGAAATGGCTAGGGGGAAATACCCCACAACATCACAATTCAAAAATATCATCAACTATAAACCAAAAAGTAAGTCAAAATCAGCTAAAAATAAATCTGAAAAATAAAGTCTATCGTTGGAGAGTGAGAGATGTGAGCAGGTTTGCAGCAAAGTTCAATTGATACTGATATCAACCAAAAGAACACAACATTTATTCACTCCCTTCCACGGGTTTTAGGTTTTGTATGTGATCTGAACTCAATATGAGGTATATTTTAAATTATAAACAGCTTCTGAGCACCTGCCAGGTGCTTTAAAATGTTTCATTCCTTTCCTATTCAGGTCACACCGCTACGTGTTATTTTACTGGTGAGTTCTAAAATCTGAAAACAGAAAAAAACCTGTAAACTGACATCACTTTAAACCATTGAAGTTCGTGCTTACCCTGGATGCAGTTGTTGTCTAGCACCAGTTCCTCCAGGGCCGCTAACTGGTAGACCCCCGGGGACACATGACTGATCTGGTTGTGTCCAGCGTCTAACCGACGTAGGACCGACAGGCGCTGGAGATCGTTGGGCAGTAACGTCAGCTGGTTCTCCCGAGCGTCCAACTCTGAAAATACCATAGATTGTGAAATGAATCATTCAATATCACTTTGTCACACTACGCCTTCAAGCTTACAATATTCGTGTTCTCTTCTCTGTCCTGTCGTTATGTCTTGTTTACATGGAACATCAAAAACATGTCATAACAAGGTAAGGAACATAACTACATATAATGCTATTCTTTAACTTGATTAATGACAGCCAATTAGAGGACCTTTAAATCAATCCCCAATAAAGAATCAAGATAATACCAATGTCCTCTCAGGATACAAACTCAACCACTTCGACTAACTTACCCGTAAGTGCAGAAAACTTGGCACACAGTTTGACCGGGATCTTTTTGAGTTCGTTTTTGGAGACGTTACACGAGGAAGGCGGCGCAGCCATCAGCAGCATGTAGAGTGCGTCCGGCACATGCATCAACTGACACTCAGATATGTCTGAAAAACAAAGAGGTACTTATCACCAGGGAGCTCCTTGTCAGAATGATGTACAGCCAAATATGTCAGTCCAACTACTGGCACATACAGAGTTGACCTCGAAGCCTTTTGCTAACGAAAATGTGCACTACACAGAACTACTTTACAGATTGCATAGAAAAACAATAAAATATTTGGCAATTTACTTGACTATATCTCCATTAACCAAAGCAGGCCCCCAAACTGCCAAGTGCGCTAATTACAGGTACCAGTGGCAGTCACTGGTGCCATGCCTGACTGCACAGATCACAGGTACCAGTGTCACCTGTATATATACCTGGCTGGTTCCAGGAGGGGGAGGGGAGGGGGGGAGTCAATCAGCCATGATGCCGTGCAGAGGGAAAGGACCAATGTAATTCACGCTACCAAGAATAGCTGATTTATAGTATATTAAGCACCTGCAGGTTAATTTGTATTGATTTTATTGACAAACCCCCTGAAAAACCTATAGAAAATTAATGAATAATTGTGATATGTCCTCCTATAATAAATGAATTTTCAAGCAACTTGGAAAATAATTAATGTACATGGATAGAAATCAAAAAAGATAATGATCTCTAGTTTGTCATCATGTCAAACTACAAATAATGATGATTAATGAAAATGCATATGCTAAGGCCTTGTGAGTTGTCAACATATTACCCAGCATGCATCCTGATCCAAGTTAACCTGCAGGTAAACCTCAAGATTTTGGATATCTGTGAAGGTTGTTTTGAAACTGAATTAAAGGCCTTGAATGTTGACTTATCAGAGCCGCTGCCAGATTTTTTAATGGAAATCCAATAGGTAACTCAAAAAAACAGTCAGGCACTTTAAGACATGTTTTCTCGTTCATAGAATTAGTTTTGAGTGATTTAAATGCATCGAATTTAATCGACAGGTACTTTTATAATGTGGTTCCTGCTGCTCCAGCTCACGTGAAGTCAGACTGACTCAGCATGCACTGGCCTAGGTTCCACTGCATGCTGGATGGTCATATTTCACTTCTATTTCTTCACCAAATTTTACATATAATTTAAAGCAGGAAACTGTCTTTATTTGTCCTAGAACAAGTGCCATTTGTGTGTATAGACCTATTTACGGCAAAAAAAGCCAATAATTATTGGTCAAGAATTGAAAGCAAACCAATTGAGAAAATTTGGGGCAAAACGTATTAAAAACGTAATAAAACATGTAATAGATGTAAAAACGAAATTTTCTGGTATTTGGAGATTTGTAGATGAAGCAAAATTTTCTCTAATATCTTGTCAAAAATGGGACTGTCTTTGCTGACGGCACCAAAAGGGATTTCACAACTGAAAAGGGCTATCAGGGATTTTCATTCTAAATTTTTGACTTTTTATACTTTCATATTATGATAAAGTCTCCCACAAAATACAGTCCATTATCACAGGATTTAGAAAATATATTTTCATCTTCAATTTTGGTTGCCATGGTAACCATGGAACATTTATTCTATAAGTCAAATTTCCCAAATAATCAGCATTTTTAGGCCAATTTTTGAAAAGATGCCAAAAAATCGTAATAAATATTGATTTTAGAGAGAAATTTTGAATTACAAAGTTGTTCTCCTGTCATTTCCTATCATCTGATAACAAAATCTAATATATTTTTCGATTTGTTAAAAGTATATTCTGGGTAAAGCTCATGGGGACATTTCCCCCTAGAAATAATGAAATTGCCATTATCTATAATTATTTATGGAAAAATATGCAAATAAATTGCTCTAAATGCAAGCTGTTAAGAAATAATTATCTAAATTATTGTTGTCATCAGTACACTAATCTGTGATGCAATAGTATCAAGCGTTTTTGATAACACTGGTGAAGAAACCCATAAAATACAGAGTAAAATCTCTAAATTGGGTAACTTCATTGGCAGCCATCTTGAAAATGTATGAAAATGGCCGATTTAATGACATTTGTCATGAACAAGAGGGTTGAATTAGAGTAGAAGAGCCAGTTTTCGCGCACTAAAGGCCTTAAAACGAGATTTTCTGCCATACATTGCTGAAAATAATTGTGTTTTTTTTCATAATTTTCGATTTTCTGGGGTGGATATGGCAATGTAAATCGTATTTGAATTTTTTTTTACTAAAGATTATATTTTATCTCTTAGTTTCTTTTGAATCATTTAGATCTACCTATGTTCAGTCTTCAGTTTTCGCGCACTTGGTGCCTATTTTCGCGCATTTTGGTGTCAATTTTCGCGCATTTATGCATATTTAACTATAAAATGAGTAAAAATCTTCAATAAATAGAAATCATCTCTGGAGAATCAGAAAACGATTATCTTGTTTGTCAGTCTCCATGCATTGCTATGGCAAAAAGATTTGCTGTGCGTGGAGAGTGATTTGCTGGTTCCTTTACTATACGGAGTAAACGGGTTAGCGGTATCCTCGCGATTTTCGGCATCGCGCGGTGAAATTTTGGGCTCTGTATGTTGGCTACTTAGCATTGGCGCCTATGGGGAAAATAAGAATTTTTGCAATAGTGTGGAAAATTGACCTATGAGGAAAATTTAAAGGCTTGTATGGGGTGCCTGGGATAAATTCCCAACTTTTTCTCATTTACCGCATAAAGATTTGATGAATATTTAAAAAGTCAGAGCGAAATAACATGTTTTCTCCCATAGGAGCCAGTGTTAAAAGTACCCCCAACCTCCGTTCGCGATTTCCGCAAAATTTCGCCGCGCGATGCTCTATTTTTAGACCCGCATATCCAGTATAGGAAATTCCTATCTCCATTTTCTCACAAAAAACTTATGGATTTTTGTCCAAATTACAAGAAAACGACATGATATTTTCCAATTTTGAAACCAAACTAGATCTACCGTATACTAGAACCAGAACTATTAAAATACATATAATTTGATACTTATAGTGGTGCCATTCCTGTGAACGGTGGAACGAAAAATTTGTCACAAAATTGTAACAACTTTTCTGGTCCCCATTGAAATGCCTTGAATCAGCCTGGTCAAAAAGGAGTGTAGAGAAGGTCGGCGGCCTAAGGCCCGCCTCCCAATAATTATAGATTTTGCAGCATAATTAGTAATTAGCAACCATCAACCTATGGAGCCGTCACTAAAGTGCCTGACTATTTTATGCATTTTTATCAACGCGTTTTCCTTTTCTTTCTAAAATACTAAAATTGACTAAAACCCAGCATTTGCCTTTGCCAAGGCTTTGGGATTAATTTTTGGACGTTATGCGCGGGAACACCGGGATGTTGCAGTTATAACTCCCCCACTACACACCAGGGGGCGCAACGCCTTGTTATCCGTGACGTCATCCTTCGTGACGTCACCGCCTAACCGCATCGAACTCATTCATCTGACTTCACCCGCGGACAACAGTTTAAAGTTTTACTCTCGGCTATCTCAGCTTCGTTACCATGTCCGGAAATAAGAAGAAGAACACATCTAAGCGCAAATCTTCGCGCAAACCTAAGTACGTCGTCCTGCCAGCTTCTCCGGCCGTTACCAGGTCTGGCACGGCGCACAGCTTGCGCTCAGAGTCGAGTCACGACAAGCCTGCGACCCCGCCCACTCCGCCGTCGCCATCTTCGATCGACGACGCTGCTGTAAACAACAACAAAGAACACGGCCCTTCGTCGTCTTCGTCCTCAGCCTTCGAAAAACGCATTGATGCCAGGATGTCTCGCATGGAAACAACCTTAAGGTCAACCTTGTCAATGCTAAGTTCTCAAAGTTTGTCATCTGCTGTCACTGTTACTCCGTCCGCAGTCGGAGCGGCGCCTCCTCCGGTAACGGCTCCTATTATCGCCCCTCCTCGAGTCGCCCCCGTGTCAGCAAAGGATACTACCAGAGACTCTTCCTCCTCATCAACTTCGTCGAACGCATCTAGCTCTACTGACAGTCGTTCCTCCAGTAAGGACTCTACTTCAAGTCGTCGCCATCGTCACCGTCATCATCGCTCCGGCAGGAGCCGGAGCCGCTCGAGCAGCCGCAAATCAAAACTTGGCAAGTATAGTTTGTCTAGATATCTTCGCGATGGGGAACGTGTCACAACTTATGAGCGCCTTGTATTGGTCAACCTGCGCATGGCTCGCACCCTCCTTAAACGTAAGAAGAACATTAAAGGGTTCGTAGACCATCTGATCCTACTCGCGGAGAAAGCAGATACCAAGGTCTTCACGCCAGATGCACTGATCAAGTATGACGAGTCCGTCAAGGAGCTCGCCTATGAGAAAGGGATCAAGTCTTTCAAGACCGTCGACCCTGCCAACATTGTCAAGCACCTTTCGTACGATGGTACCCATGTTGCTAACAGTAACACTCGTCATCAACCATCAAAGAAGGCTTCTGCTCCTCGGGCTTCTACCAAATCCCAGAATGTTTGTATCAAGTTTAACTTCGACTCCAACGGTTGCCCTAAGGGGAAGGAATGCTTCTACCGCCACGTCTGCTCTGCTTGCCTCTCCTCCGGGCACGTAAATGGCGATTGCCCCAATGTTAAGAGGCACGCTGCTGCCAAATGAAGCCAGGACCCTGGTGTCGAAGTGGAGACTCTTCCTTTCGACACCTCTCCTATCAGTTTCTCGGATACCAAGTTACCATCAACCCCTGCCATTCCTTCCATTCCCATGAGCATAAATGCTGACGTTTTGCTTTTTGCAACTCCGCCGTTCCCAGGCATTCCCATTATTCCTGTTTATCAAAGTTGTGCCCAAGGAGTCTGCACATGTACCAACTTTATTGGGGGGTTACCCTCTCAACTTTTCCCCTGCAGAGTCGCTCCTTTCCTTTTTGGCGATTCTGCTTTGGATTCAATATCTAACGAAGAGAAGCAGTACCTTTGGGAAGGTCTTGTTTCGGGATTCAAAATTGTTGATGATGCATGCCCCTCAGCTTACTTTTGTAACAACTATGACTCTATAACTGGCCAAACCTTCTTTGAGGAGATGTCAACCTTGCTTTCTATGGAAATTGCAGAGGGCAAGGTATCTATAGTTGACCATCAGCCCCGCTGCGTCCACTCCTTGGGAGCCGTCACGAAGGCTAATGGAAAACTTAGACCCATCACGGACTGCTCACGTCCAGAGGAAACTGCTATTAATAATTACATGACCACCACATACCGATCTTTCTCCTACAATTCGGTGGACGACGCTGTTAAGGTCCTAAGCCCTGGCGACTATCTATCGGTGGTTGACATCTCCTCTGCTTACAGGGCGGTAAACATTCACGCTGACCATTTGTGTTTTCAAGGTCTCTCATGGGTCTTTGACTCTGACCCGTGTTGGCTGATTGACCGCCGCCTATGTTTCGGTCTGCGTTGTGCCCCAAACATTTTCAATTCCATATCGGATCTAATAGTGCAGATTGCCGTCTCCTGGGGTGCCACTCGAGTGATCAACTACCTTGACGACTTCCTAGTCGTAGCTGACAGCTATGAAACTTGCATGGCCCACAGAGAACTTGTGACTTCGGCTATACAGCTTCTTGGTTTTAGTGTATCATGGAAGAAAGTGACGGATCCCTCAACCACCGCCACCTTTCTTGGTATCACTATAGATACCCTGAACATGGAGCTTTCTCTCCCTCTCGCCAAAGTCTCCAAGTTGAAAAGTGCAATTACCTCTCTTACAGAAAGAGGTTATGCTTCAAAGAAAGACTTAGAGCGTGTGGGTGGTCTTGTTTCACACTGTTCTTACGTGGTCCGCGGCGGTAGGACGTTCAGCCGCCGCATATTTGACCTCGCGGCATCCTACTCCAGAAATTACCGCTCCATTCCCCTCGACGAATCTATCCTTGCCGACTTTGCCTGGTGGTCATCTTTCTGCGATGTTTTCAACGGTCGCGCGTGCATTCTCCGAGATACAGCTGACATCCCCTTGGTCTCAGACTCCTCCTTCCGTGGGTTCGGAGCCTGGATGGGCCTCGATTGGTTCTTCGGCTTTTGGGATGAAGATTCTTATCCCAACCTGTTCCCGTCCGGATGCAGTCACCTTCTCCCGGGTCCCTCATTTGAAAACCCACCCCCAAACATCAACGTCTATGAACTGTGGCCGGTCTTGATGGGCATCAAGCGCTGGGCTCCCGCGCTTTGTAACCACACCATCCATGTAATCACGGATAACATGCAGGTCTTGGCCATGCTCAATAGTGGACGTAGTTCAAACAAGACCTGCATGTCTTGGCTACGTGAGATTTTCTGGGTATGCTTCATCTATAACACAGACGTCCACGCTACTTACATCAAATCCGAAGACAACCACCTAGCTGACGCATTATCTCGCCTGGCATACCCGGCAGTTCCGGCCAAGTGCACTGATCTCATTATGTCTAATAATATGTGTTGCTCTCACGTCTTCAGCCCCAACGTGGACCAGGATCACGGAACGCCAGAGGACCCTACAGCATGCAGCCCTCGCCCCGACGACCCGGAGGTCGCGTGACTCCCAGATGAACTGCTACTTCAATTTCTGCCAGGCCTACCATCTCCACCCTTTCCCATGCTCGGCCTCTCAGGCTTGCTTTTATGCCGCCTACCTGGGTGAGTTCATGTCACCGGATTCAGTCGCAAACTACATTTCCGCCCTCTGGTCCCACCACCGGGCCCTGGGCCTGGAAGCCTACCCGCATGATTACCGCCTTAGGATGACTCTCAAAGGCTTGCGGCGCCTGAATCCTTCACCACCAAGAGTTCGCCACCCCTTCTCCAAGGAGGATTTACTACTAATGCACTCAACAGTCAACACTCTATTGCCCCTTGACCTGACTTTCTGGGCGGCTGTAACCTTAGCCTTCAGAGCACTTCTCAGAAAGTGTCACTACACCCCCTCTTCCCACAACTTACGTTGGAAGGATTTATCCTTATATCCAGACCACCTGGTGCTAACCCTTCCCACCTCCAAGACTGACCAGTTTTCCAAAACCCCTCTACGCCTGGTTCTTAATGCCTCACCTGGCTCAGTTCTCTGCCCGGTGTTTTGGCTTTCAGAGCTAGCTAGAGTCCACAAGCCCTTGGAATCAGACTACTTATTTCGTATCCCTTGCCCAGGTGGCCTTTTCCCTATGACGTACCATTGGTTTAACACCCGCCTTAAACACGTTTCCAGCCTTGTGGGAATTCAACCGGACTTGGTTAGCACCCACTCTCTACGTCATGGAGGTGCCTCCTATATGTCGGCCCTTGGTTCTGACATCATAGACATCAGATCCAGAGGAGCGTGGGCGTCCTCTTCGGTCTATACCTACTTACATCACTCTGACGCTACCCTGCGTGTCAAAGACAATATTATATCCTCGGATTTCCACTGATTGTTGACATTCACATGTGTAGTTGGGCAGTTTGGCCTGTTTTTCCGGTCTCTCTGGTTCGCCAACTACACCTTTATTCATTATTCACCAATCATCGTACCTAATCACTAACTAATTATTCCCTTCAGCTCACCCCACTACAGTCCACTCCTATCCGTCTTAAGCCCCCTACGGGCGAGTGGCAGGGGTTATGCGCGGGAACACCGGGATGTTGCAGTTATAACTCCCCCACTACACACCAGGGGGCGCAACGCCTTGTTATCCGTGACGTCATCCTTCGTGACGTCACCGCCTAACCGCATCGAACTCATTCATCTGACTTCACCCGCGGACAACAGTTTAAAGTTTTACTCTTACCCTGTTTTGGTTAATAAATAGGGCCTGTTTTTCCGGTCTCTCTGGTTCGCCAACTACACCTTTATTCATTATTCACCAATCATCGTACCTAATCACTAACTAATTATTCCCTTCAGCTCACCCCACTACAGTCCACTCCTATCCGTCTTAAGCCCCCTACGGGCGAGTGGCAGGGGTTATATAGTTCAATAAATGTGTGATTTCTATGGTGGGATCCTAATAAAATCACATTTTCTCAAATAACAGATAAAAGTGCTCCTGTACTCTATTCTTACTTTCTAGTTATTTACAACTTTTGTAGATATTTTATACTGCCTGCGGCTCAAGTCAGTCTTGTCAAGTGTCTACAAACACTGACACAGTCACAGCGTAAAAAGAAATTGGCACGAGCCTGGCGGTACCCTTTACTTACCGAGCTTTCCAGTCTCTTTGGCATCATCGCACCGGTTCACAACCTTCGCAGCAGCAGCCGCTGCCATCCTAGCAAACTTTAAACCCTTTACAGCAAATAAATATCACTTTAATTTAAAAGATTCTGGTCTGCAAAATAGTTTCTTGGGCTTCCCGGAAGTTTACGTTATGTGCTGCTACCTGGTGGTAATTGTGCGAACTATTACTACGCTGGTATTGGTCTTAATAATTGAAGAATAATGTGAATCTACCGGTTACAAGTTAGCTTATCCTCAGCTGGTGTTCGGCATTACACATTAAAATATCATGGTCAGAACAAGAACCAGCGAACAGACACAAAACATGGCGGACAAGAAGCGAAAAAGAACCGCGAAGGTGGAAGATGAAGTTGAAGAAGATGAGGAAAGGTAGATATTTTACACAAATTAATATATGTTTATCTTTCTACAAAGTTTAAAGAAAACACAAATCATTTCAGAAAAGGTAAACACCCTCGTATATTCCTGACTGAGTGATGGTCGGGTCCTTAGGCGAGCCAGAACCTTGCCAAACCGAGACACCACACTACGGGGGGTGGGGGGTGGCCTGCCATCCCCGCCACTCCCCCTGGGTCAGGCCTGGGTACGGGCCTGCAATGAACTATATTCACAACCTCCATGAGGCACAGGAATACATAAATATAGAGTAGAATAATGTTTCATAATATAAATTTTTTAAAAAAGAAGGTAGATCTAAATAATAGATCTATATATTATAGATCTATTATAATAATACTAAAAAAAGATATAAATTACAGCTGTAAAATTTGACTAATGCAGTATTGTAGCGCTCCCCGGGCAACGTTGCTGGGGAAAAAGACCCAGGCAATAACTAGGATTGGGAAATGTGACATAAACCAAACAATGCAGTTTTAAATTAAAATAAATTCAATCGGACGAGGCTAGGAGCTCCGTGAGTGCAAGCCTTAGTGCAGCCCGCCTAAGGAAAAAAAAAAAATTAAAATAAAGTTTATTAAACAACTTTTCAATAGGACTGGTTTACAAATATCTGATTATATCTCCAGAATAAAGTTCTGAACCAGAATATAAAATACCTGGTTACCCTACTCATTCTAAATTGTTGTTCCTTCGACGGCATGTGCAGACCTCTTGCTCCACACTGTATCCCACCAGTAACCAGCAGTGGCATAATGGACCAGCTAATCCATCTGTACTACGGATTAGTTAACACTTTATTGTGGGAACCTAGGGAACCAGCTGAGTCCTGCATAAATTATGAGTTTCAAGAGGCCCCACATCCCTCTTATTAAAAATAAGTAGTTTCATGGGGGCCCTCCAATTTTATTCTCCATTAAATTGTAAAAAATCAAAATCTTTAAGAAATAATTCATTTGAGAAACTTATCATCTCCACAATGTTCTCAGCAACATTTCGCTTGCTTACCAGTAGTTTTGATGAATATTAAAAGAATTACATGCAAATGTTTGGAAAAAAAAAAGGTGCAGTGTCCAGGCCTGACACTGCGTGGTGTGTGCTCCGCTTGGTGCCTGGCCCGGTACAGACGCCCACCCAGCACACTGAATGCCGAGGGGTCAGGGGTGTGTGCATGGGGGCGCATAGAGTAGACTGGACGCCGCTCTCATTAGACTGGACCACCGCTCTCATCCTCTGCGGGGGCCTACGCTGGAAAGATGTACGGGACTAGAGACAGACGGGTTTGGTCGAGGTGGCGCAGGGACATAGGATGGCGGAGCCACTTGTTACAGAATAAAGTTTAGAGAATACCCTTTGACAAAAGGCAAATACCTTTTAACAGAATAAAGTTTAGAAAATACCCGTTGACAAAAGGGCAAATACCTCTTTAAAAGGCAAAATACTTTCTAATAAAAAGGCCAAATACCAAGTCTGCATCAGGGGAAAACTGCCAACTTCTAAAAACTTGTGGGGCAAAACATTAACTCAAAGCCCAAGCTAAGAAGTTAATAAAACTCACCTAGTCCTAAAAAGAACTAGGTATTCTGGTATAACTTTCCCAGTCTAAATGACATGAGCCACCACAAAGTCTCACAAACAAACCAAGGTTACCTTCTGAGGTCAGAACCCTATACCCGCCAACCAGGCCATAACACCACAGTGAGACAAAACTAGTCTAAAACTCTGCCCCTCAGTGTCCCCTATATATAACAGAGCACAGACCTGGTAGAAAGCACCCTGCTCTGATTGGTCCATTGGGGAGGGGAGAGCTGGCCTGCCATTGGTCAGAAATGCAGGCCTCTGATTGACTTGCACAGACCGTCCGACTGGGTCCTGGGGGCCACAGGCTACTCTGTTGACGGGCCGCGCTACAGCAAGCCCCGGCCGCTGCCGATCAGCCTGCCCGGGCAGCCTGCCCGGGCAGCCGTGGGTTGTCGAGGAGCGCCACAGTATAAACTGTACTCAGTAGGCCCACTGGACGGATCAGACAAATCTGCTGGTGTTACCGTTGAATATAACTAGAGATAGTTGACTAGTTTGATGTGCAACATTCCATAATTTGGTACACAAGTTGCTAGGCGAATGCTCCAGGGGGCCTAAGGCCCCTGAACCCATATCATATCGTATCGGGCTGAACTCAGACTGGTTTTAGCTGTTAGTCTATAGGGTTCTAATCTGAGAAGGTAACCCTGACTTTTGGTTTGTCAGACTTTATAAGGCCTTTTTGACTTTAGGGGATTGCAGTGGTCACTGCTTGCCTGGCACTCAGTATAAAGTAAGAACCACAAAACATAACTGGTTTGCCCGGTTTCAGTATGATGTGACTGGGTGTGGTATTGTGTGGGCCTATGACATGATATCTCAGTGTGGCAGCACTATAAAGAGGGCATTGGGTCCCACTGCTACAAATAGGCACTTCATCTCATAGATTCTGTCACTGCCCATGTGGCATAAAACTAGCTGGAAAACTTTACCTTGTGCAGTCTGGTAAAAGAACCCTAAAGGGCTGGCCATATGTTAAACTAAACCAACAAACAAACAAACAACCAGTGGACGAACAGGCTTCAGTTCCCACACTCTGTTATATGGTCATGATCCACTGAGTATGGAACTCCCAGATCGGGGGATGACACAAGAAACTCAATGATGATGAGTTTTATCTGCAGACCAGAGACAATATTGCCCTATTGAAGCATAATACGTCTAGACTTCTAGAATAGTTCTACATTATATTTAACCCTTTACCAAGGTAGGTCTCATCTTATTGCAGAATTTTGAGACCAATGGATAATTAAGGTACCATGGTCGGCCGCAGGGTTCTCAGGTTCTGGAAGCATTAACTTTGATTAATCACAACAACAAAAAAGCTAATTCAGCTTTATTTCAATGTTCATTTAATTAAAACCGTGTGCTTGCTGGGTGGCGAATACCTTTTTAATCATCTCTTTGAATTGCAGGTATTTCCTGAACCCTCAGTCCGTCAGTCGTCATCTTTACTGCTCCATCTGCCAAGAGGTCTTCTCCGACCCCCAGCGTGCTCCCTGTGGCCATAGCTTTTGTAAAAAGGTGAAAATTAAAGAATTTGTTCATTAACTATGAGAATAAGCCTTGTATAGCTACGTTAGGTAGAATTTAATCTTTAGTTGATGCCAGCGCTATTTTATCTCCAGAGGCCGGTCCTTAAATGTGTTTTGTAAATACAAACTGGGTGGAGATGTATATATAGAATTCAAGTTTTTCTTAGTGCTTGAAAACTTGTAAATAATATTTATACATGTTTTGGGTAAAATTTCTCGAATCGATCTATTCATCTTGGTATGTGGTTGCTATTTCAGTGTATACACCCCTGGCTTGAGAAGAGTACTACCTGCCCAGAAGATAGGTTGGTAGATTTATTTATAGGTAGTCCCATTAAAAACGGTTCAACTTAAAACAGGGTTTCACCTTTCGGTAGCCCTGAACGGGATAATTCTAATCATACGTGTGTAGATGAATTAAAAAGCTTTATTTACAGTGTAGCCTGTCTTTGCATCGTTGGGCTTTAAAACTGATATAATTTGGTATTGTTTCGTGAAATATGTTAGAAAACGGTGTTAGCATTAAATTTTCTTTTTGTGAGCCCTTAATTATAGTTTTTAGTATTGTAGCTTATGGGAAGGGCTCACTCAATCAGTCATGTCTTTTGTAGGTATTTGGGCTTTGATCTGATTGCCCGGTTACACAATCTTACATACAAGTAGCTACAGGCCTTTGTCCACCGGCATGCATTTGTAAGCAAGGACAATTAGTGTGCATCAAGTGTTATTGAGTGGGCAGGTCTCTCCCCTGCACCCACCCCCACCCCCACTCCTTGAACTCAGTTCAAGGAGTGGGGGAGGGGGAGGGTGCAGTTTGAGAAGCCAGACATAACCAGTAAGCCTACTTGAGTCAATCACCCCTCCACATTAGGACCTCCACCGTCACCTGCAGGTGGGCAGGTCGAGGTGGGAGCCCCTTTCCTAAGCCCCTCCCTGAGTTGTGTGTGACAGCAATAGTGGTGGTGGTGATCACTACTCATAGCCCATAGCCTTCAGGTTGTAGAAAGGCCTTCAGGGAAAACCATTGCTATAGATTACATACATTAGATATATTGACATTTCGTTCAATTACCTTTCAAACACAATGAAATGTCCATTGTTATGTTAAGGGCGAACATCGATCGTTCCAACGATCGGAACTTTGATAGTCATTTGCTTCTTGTTTCAATTTGAAATTTTGTAAAATATACATGATGCCGTCAAGGAAACGTACCTTTTCAGAAGTGGGGTCCGCCATGTTCATATCTGTTTAACGTTGTGGTTGATTTTAATCTAATTGTGAACTGTCTGTTTTTTTGTTTTTTCAGGAAAACGTTACTTAAAAAACATCTTCATCACGATTTCATTTTAGAAAATATCATCGGTGACCAACAGGTAATTTGCTGTCAATATTTCATTAGAGGAAGGGTACATCGTAAATCTGCATGAAATTCAGTGATGAAAGTCGTCAGGAAATTTACTGAATTCAGTAAATTTAAAATGTATTGATTCTGTCTACAGAAGTATGTTTTTGAAATATCAATTCTTTAAAATTTTCTCAATAAATATTACCATTGAAATTTTGAAATCAAATTTTCCTTAATCTTAAAA
Source organism: Lepidonotus clava (assembly GCA_936440205.1). Lineage (NCBI taxonomy): Eukaryota > Metazoa > Annelida > Polychaeta > Phyllodocida > Polynoidae > Lepidonotus > Lepidonotus clava. Next base: position 48,430,130 of record OW387135.1, on the reverse strand, counting down.
GTTCTCCCTTAAAACAGTCCCTGTTTATTACCCACCTCTTACCCTACCCAACTATAGTGTGCTGCTAAAGCCAACTAGTGAAAACCTGGTACACACTGATGACTCTGTCAGTTTTTCCCTATGTTAACACATCTAATTCAGGAGCCAGTTTTACAGAAGTCGCAGAATGGGTCAGGGTGAATGAGAGTGATACCAGCTGGAGCTGAGAGAAGGGGGAACCTTTTATCTTGGCTACTGAGATAAATCTGTCTGCAAGGGTGAACTCAGTGACCCTATGGGGGTTCCCCTGGAGTGTAGACTTTCCCCTGTGTACAACCACCATTCCACCAGATCCTACTCCTTCTCCCTACCTTTACTGGTGATATGCAGACTATTCAATGAGTGGTTAGGGCAGATCTTGTATAGAAGAACCATTTGTGTGGTACTTTGGAAAACTAACTTGATTGTTTAGGCAGCCCCGGTTGGATAATAATCCTTGTCCTCCATGTACCATGGAAAAGGAAATAGTCTGGAGAGGAAATATGTGATATTTACACACACAAAAAAGAACAGGTTCAAATGGGAGTTGCTCACAGATAAGGATAGTAATGATTAGCTATCTTCCCCTGGATTTTTAAGCCACAACCCTGTGCCTCTTGTGTCCATCCTACCCTACACGCAATATAAGTAAATTTTCTCACTGACCAGTCTCATCACTGTGTATTTCTCATTCCTACTTACGAGATTTGTATGTATTGGTCGCTTAACTGAACTTGAGAATACCTTAATCTGTTCACTTTGAAGTCTATCGAAGTCATTTTAGTTTATAAAAGTAAACAATCTTAGTAAAAAGAGAGCATGATTTAAAATCTAGTTTACGGAAAATCTAAAAACTAGATACCTATAAATCAAACTATAATACAACTTGAAAAGCTTAGTAATAAATATATCCCTCACGGCTTGTGCTCTATATTGACAAATATTCAACCATTGATTGATTACAACTTTTGACTTACGCGTGAGTAGCCATTCTGGATTATTTTTTTTTTTTTTTTTTTTTTTTTTTTTTTTTTTTTTTTTAAGTAGCATCAGCGGAGGAGGGAGCCGGTCGCCTCGTCTTATAGATTGGATTAATTTTTTTCTGTACGTACTTTTTCGGTACGTCCACAATTAAGATTATGAGAAAGACTCATTGGCTTGTATATGATGCTGTGTTTAACTGTTTGACATTGTTCTGTATCATTTCACCTGTTTTTACACCAGGTGGCCTGTCCATTCCGTCCCAGTGGCTGTAGTTACATTGGCCAGTTGGAGTTCCTAGTCAGTCATAGGAGAAAGTGTCCGTTTAACCCGGCCAACCTACCCGACTTCCTGAAGACAGAGTCGCCAACCACCGGTCTCGCCCAGCCTGAAATAAGTAAGCCTCACTATTTCCTTTTAGATTTAAAGATAATTTACAACATGGCAATATCCTGATAACCAACTATATTTTCTTTAAAAATGTGCTTAATCCTCAGAAAAAACCCAACGTCGGGACCTCCTAATATTCTGATAAATACATCAGGGGGATCAGGTTGATGCAGCAGCATCATGATTTAGAAATACACGTATAAAGTAAAAGCTGTTCCGTATCAAAGCACAACAGTTTGCATGGCAACTATTTTGGGTGATAAGGATAATTACATCGAAATGGTTTGTAGTCACTTGCTGCTCAATTGAAGTCTTAACTACCGGGTATTCTATTTTTTTTTGGCGAACAAGTTTGATAATTTTCTGATCAAAATTATAACTTTTCACTTTTGACTCACACTGACGTGAAAATCTAAAATTTTGTGTGCGTGTATTTGTGTCTATTCTTTTGGTTTAATGTTTACAACTGACTAGGCAGTCCCCACACATGTAAAGGTAGTAGAGTTAGTAGCACTTTCCAAACCAGTACTTCAGTACTGGAAATTATTTTTCGTTGATTTAAAGTTGTACAATCTGTTCCCTCCAGGTGACGACGACGAAGACGGCCCTATCCCCACTGTTGGGAAGCCCTCACTAAAGATGCGACTGTTCTGTGCCGGGGCAGATCAACGACAGCTCCTGTGTTCAATGTTTGACGAGAAAGAACCACCCAAGACGTAACCTCGCGCATCGTAGACTGATTTCTAACCATAGGGAAAATAGTCTTATTACAGTTAACCAACATTTAATTGTAACTGCCAGTGTGGATATTGTTGTGTCTGAAATTATTGTAAAAAAAATCCACAAAAACAAATGAGTTATTAATTAACACTCGGGGTAAAGGTTTAAATCTATTCCATGGATGTCTGGCATCTGACAAATTGTTGTACGAAGGGTATTCAGTACTTTCCCTTGGATATTCAGTGATGCCATTTTCTGAACCTTTTTAAAGATTTCGGGAATGTTATCTTGCCTGATGCTTATCTCTTATAGGCGTAAATGAACTTTTAAATGCACTCAAGTCTATAACATTTCTATATCTAAGATGTTCATGAGCATTTATAGATAAGTAGTAGCTTGTTACCAGTTTATGCATTCCTAAATTTGACATTTCATGTTTGTTTACCAAGTTGATATTACAACTTATGATAAAATATGAATTGATGGTGTTCATTTATTAAGGTTAGAATTTAATGATACTTTTATTATAATATATAGAAGTGCTACATGTCCTGCCTGTTTTATACATAAAAACCAAGTAAAAGAAGACAAAATGTTGACTTGTTTATTCAACCGTCTCGACCGGTGGAACATATTACTGACTTGAAATAGTATCAGAGAGACACCTTTAAACATATTTGGAAAAGACCAACTTCACTGATTGTTCAGCCGAAACTACAAATCTATTTTATACTTCTAAAACAGGTATTAATATTAGTTTTGATATCTAGGAATCATCTAATGACAAAAAACTAGTGATATTTTTGTATGAAATTACTTTTATTCTGACACATAACTTAGATGATGATAAAGTATCTGTCATATATGAATGACAATGTTCGATAAAAATAGATATTCAAATATTTCTCAATACCTTAGTCCTTCGATATTCTTAAATATATATGTACTGTTGAGTGTTCGACTGATAAATTATTGATTTTCATGGTAACAAACATGTCAGCTTTCTTTCTAATGATAATACTAAAGGTAATAGACTACTTTCTGTGACTTGCATTTCTGTCAATAACTACATAATTTCGACATTAACAAACATATTTTTCAAACTAACATTAAACATATTGTTACAGATTTCTACCTCTTCCTTTCAATACTAATTCATTTTTCATCTCCCATAGCAAAACAATGCATTGCCCCGACTAAATGTTAAGTACGCTTTTACAAACACGTGGGCAGTAAATGAATTAGGTCTAATCGATTAAAAAACATTTGCTGAGGGTCAGGAGGTAATTTGACTGGGTGGTAGTATTTGAGATACAAATTTAACCATGAAGACCGCACTTTGTGGTATAACAAATTGAAGTATTTTGTAGTATCAGCTATGACATTTTGGATGAAGTAATTTTATTACAAGTTACATTTGTAAATCCCCAACAAAGCTTCTATGTGTTACTTCACCCATCTGCACTAAATCAAACAACTCTGTGTGCTACTAGCAGCACGTCTGTAATGTCTACAAACGTCTACAAAGACACCACTCGAGGTGTTGCACTGGCAGCAGATTGCACTGGGCAAATAAGTAGACTATGTTTTGGGTCTGTAGTAGGTTGAACCATGCCGTGACCCTGTCATTGGAGGTGCTGGGTCTGGAGCAGGTTGTACTTGGTGACGAACCTATCCGACTCGCCACCCTCCAGGGTCCTGACGGCCCTCCAGTGCAGCTGGCCGGCCAGCTCGGGGCTGCCCGCAGGGTGGGTGCGCTCCAGGTTCAGGTAGTCCAGCCACAGGTCTGAAACAGAGGCGGTGTAGGGGTAAGGTGCGATGAGGTAGAGTACAATAGGTTTTAAGAAAACCCCAAGCCTACCAGATTGAAGTGCTGCTGCTTACACTTACAATTTGCAAAGAAACGTATTAGTCCATGATAACAAGGTATGTTAGAATATGCAATTTAGTTGAGAGTGTAGGTGGATACATTTACTGCTCGTTAATATCGGGTCGTTTAGATATGACATATTCCTTATCTAAATGTAAAACAAGATCGTTTAAAGTACATTAAACCAGCACTATATCGTAAAAGTGATTACTTTTAGTTTTGTTCCTGATTGATAATGACGTCTAATAGTCTCGAAGAAGCCCTCGAAGTTTATTCACGAGCCTTGATAATACATTTTGAAAAAAGTGCCCTTACCAGCATCGGCTTTCCCGTACTCCCGCAATGCTGCCTCGTAACCTTCTCTTAGACGTTTCATCTTGGGCTCTACCTGTCAAAGGATAATATCAAGGTTGAAGACATAATTGGGATAAGTCTTAAATGTGTGTCCTTGGGTATCTTAGAAATAATTTGTCGGTTGGATTTAGTTTACACCATCATATTAAATACAATGTAGGTAACAAATGAAACTTTAGAAATTGAGAGACAATATTAACATTTCTATTTACATGTCTAAATACTTCAATGAAGAGTGTTCGGAAAACTGCAACGGTCGCATAATTATCAGTCACAAACCACCTGTGACTATCCTTAAGAAATTTTATAATCATTGACCCTCCTAAAAAGACCCCCTTTTCGGGATTGCAATTCTTAAGGAGAGGAGAGTTATTCGGATTGCTTATCTGTAGCAACAACATAGGACAAATAAAAAAAACAATTACTTACCTGAGCATTTTCCAAGTTGATATATTTCCTGAAGAAATCGACTGACAGGGGCTGAGATACTGAGAGCCTGTAACGTGAAAAAAAAAAAAAAAAAAAAAACTTAACAGACATTAAGACATCAAGCCGTTAATCCAATCACGGCAAGTCACGTTTAGCCATATCATTTCTTTTTCTTTTAAAGAGCTATACACATTTTACTCATCGTACTTCAAAAGGGACTCTTAACTACTATAAAGAATAATAACTTTTGAAACACAAATAACTTTTGTAACAAGGTTTGACGTCTGTCCCATCCGCTGATGTATTATCATACGCTAATTGACCACAACAACCTTACTTCAGTTAAGTAGCAAGCAAAAATAGCAGACACCACCTACCTGCTGTAGACTTTGCGCGCAGCCCGTAGTGATCCGGTGAGTGCGGCCCACTCCAGGTACGCCTCCTTCATCGGGGCGGCCACCTCCGCTCCCCGCGCCACACCCGCCTGCAGAATGGGGAAGGAATTTATTTTTAAAGGGGGACTGAATATTACCTGCTATAAGTAACATAAATATTGTAGAATGAGACACAATTATGTTAACGGAGACACTTCTTACTCTTCTAATTTTTGTTGTAGATTCAACTCTCTGTGGGTACTCTATTACAATAATATCTTTTAATGAATTCAGGATATTATTTCAGATCCCTTAAAAAGATATTAAGCTGCCCCAGAGCATGATCAACAGAGGGAATCATTCAGAAGAATTTGGCATAATACCTTATACACGTTATTCTGCGAGTAGAACCTGTTAACTGTGATAAAGACGTTTGTCAAGCATCATTAGGAAACGTTCATATTATTCTACAGTGAAGAAGTTAACATGTTTTGAAAGACCCTGCTTCTGCCGATTTCTCGGTAGGTGGCAGCACGTACCTGTAGCAGGGCCTCAGCCCTGACCGGGTCCTTGAGGGCGTAGTGCTCCAGGGCCACCTGCCACAGTCTCAGACTCTCCTGGAACAAGTTATAACAGAAAACATGTAATGTCAGTATTCTTTAATAGTAGGCCTACATTTCACTGACTTGGGGTCAGTTTTGGTCATTGTTATATAGTACTCACGTTATTGCGGATCTACCAATTCACCTACGTTGAGACATTCTGTGATCCACTGCAGAGGGGTATCACACTTCTTCCCTCCCTCTGTCTCAGTGATCTCAATCGAGAACAAATACCGATAATCGTAGGTTGAATTGAATAAGCAAATACAAACTTAGATACATTGCAATAAAACATCAAACCTGGCAAGAAATACCCCTCTTTTATCTATTTTCCTTCAAATTTCTTTGAAATAATTATCTTTATTATTTTTTTTGCTACTCTTGCTGGCAGATGGCAGAGGGTGGTGACAGATGTTATTAACAAAAGCTTATGACAGACATCAACCCGCTTTTCCCATGTTATTCCCAACTCCACAAAAGACGAGACACTTCAGACGGGGTGTTTTTACAAAAGGAGGCCCCTTTTAGCACCACTTTGAGCCACCACTTACAGATTAATCACCACATTTCCAGACCAGACGTTCAAAACACTTCCTTTCCGAAACTTTCTTTTTCGATAACAGAATAGTTTAAGCGGGGAGCAATCTTCGCATGGAAATTGGGGCTGTGTGCGTGGGTCGTGGCTGAGAGTCTGGGGTGGGCGCTGGTTGGCAACTGTTTGCTGAGGATCACTGCTGTATTTTCAGGTGGAGAGTGTAAGAACCTGTGGTGGGGCTCAGTTACACAAGGCCTTGGGTGGAGGGTCTCAGGGTGTGTGTTTAGGTAAGAGGGCGGGGAGAGGTACGTGGGAATAGATTGTTTTAAATACAGTATGCTCTTGTGAGAGATGTATGTTAATATCCAATTATTTAAACAGGCACATCTATTTTAGCATGTACAACATATTGGGCTTATTTGGAATATCTCTATATATATATCTAAACAAGCACGTAATTTTCGGGCCATTTAGATACTACAAAAAAAGTCTTTTTTTTTTAAAGTGTACGTTGTCCCGAGGACGGATATCTCCTATTGTTAAGGACAAAACAATTGTCACGAGGTTATCCCCCTTCTAGGAGTAAGACAGAAGAGTTTTAGTGTATAGGAGATTGGTACCAAACCATCCATAGACCATTAAGACCAATAAAAGCTTAAAAATGTTACATACACCTAAAATACTAACAACATAATTGTCCCTTTTTTAAAAATCGAACTCGGGACACTTCCTACTCTGGGACTTTTAGCATCAAATGGCAAGATAATGTATTTGTAAATGGCCACATTATCGAGAGTGTGCTTTTTGTCACATGCATGTCTCACTAGATGGCGTGGTCTGGAAAGGCCTCTATTAGGTTCCCGTGCTGAGCATGTCGAGTAAGGGGATCAGACCTGGTCGGACAGGCTGTTCATACTAACAGGTGTGTTGTCCCAACAGGTGTTAGTTCCCCCGGCCTGTTCCCCCACACCTAGCACGTTCTCCTGTAACACTACACTCTAAGATACATAACGACATTGTATCACCATCGATCCGCTAAAATGTGCTCAGACAGCCACAAAAACATCTCAAAAAGAGCATAACAAGAAACCTTCCGCCCATGAGGACAGCCCACGAGGTACCAGTGGACTGGATTAACACTAGGATGTGGTGGGGCTCTAATCCCCTTGTATTAGGAGTCTCGCTTGAAAGGCCCAATATGAACTACTCAGTGGCGAGCCATATATTCCTACAGGTTTAAACATTTTCTCCTTGATTACCGCTAGTATGGTGTCAAGGAATGCTTAAAAGAAACTATATGAGATAGCACTGTCTATATCACTCCTATACCATAAAATAATCGTGAAAAAAGGATTTTAGAAACATTATTTTAATATAATCGTTGTTTAGAGTGGGTCACTACAATGTCAGACAATTTTACATTAACTTAAAAAGACCAAAAATAGGCAACCCACTATATGATGAGAAGTTGAAGATGTAGGACTCGTTAGCTGGGACCTAGAGAGTGTGCAGTAAATTTCTATTTGAATACTCTATGGTCATCAGTCTGCGAAGAGGTAGTGTTTATGTGGCTAAGACCAGACTGCCATACGTGCCATCATCAGCCACGACTGTCCATCTGGGTTCAGTTGGACAGTGTGTCCGGGGCTTAAGAAAAAAACTGGGATAACAGTGGATTTAGATTCTACCCACAAATGTTTGCGGACAGGTAAGCTGAGACCAACATAACGACTAGGGGGGAAAACTGGAGTGTAGAGTGTCAAGGAATTTGCAAGAAATGTTAGGAAGAACATCGAACAGCATCCATAGACAACCGAAAATGGCAGCACGGATAAATATATGAAATATAGAGAAGGAGAGAGAAACCTTTCTGAAGTTCAGAAAAGACCGTCTATATGCTCCATGCAAACGATACTGGCAGGACTTTCTCTTTATCCAACAACGTTCTAAGTCGAACTTACAGAGAAGTAGGTTTCAAGATTCAAAGCCGGGGTACATTTGTCAAAATACTTTTTGTTGTAACGAGATGTGTACAAATTGTACTGGGAAGTATGATTCAGTTTGATATGTACTCCTCGTTCAAATTCTCAAACCTTTTTAGCATAATATTTTAGCACTAAATGATACTTCAGTACATGTTCAATTTCAGTATTTTCAAGTCGACGTTTGGAATGGGCCAAAACTATTTCTGGCACAAAATATTTGATTATACATGTATATCAAACAAAATCGTGCCTCACCTTTTCTGGGACGTTGGCTATGGCTTCCTCCACTAGAGGCGCCACTGTTTCCGTTTTCCCACACTGCATCACGTAGCAGAGACGCTGATACCAGACTGAGGCTGACTTCCGGTGTCGTTTGGTGGCCTGGCAGAGGACGTTGGAAATCGCTGAGGTTCGGCCGGACTTCTTTAATGTATCCACCTGTCAACAGAGGGGACATCCATCGTTATCAAATGGATTTGTAAATCATATGGTTAAAAGGACCCTCTAGAACGATATTAATAAATGGCATTCTCTTTTTATTTTGGATAAAAATATTATGACATCTTGACCTGTTTCAAAGAGTCACCTGGAAAAAAGGCAAATGGTGTGACGTAGGGCCTGCAGTAATATGCAAAAACAAGCAGGTAAAATGTAAAAACAAAAATGTCTGACATTTCGGGGCCTAATGCAAGATTGCATTCCTTCAAAGCCATTCCTCTGTGAGATGCACATATTGCTGATCTTGCTCCTAGCACAAAAATCTTTACCTATACAGTAACACACGATTTTACACCTTTAGTATCATCACTGCCAGAGAAGCTCTAGATATGGCTCTTTCCCGCTTCTAGTCAAAACTACCAGCTTTTATTTGTTTATGAAAACATATGGATGCATTAAAACACTTATTGAAGGCGAACATTTTCCAATGTCTCTCCTGGAAAATTGACAAGCCAAATGCTTTGTAATAAATAATCAATTTATTAACTAACAATTAAACTATTTCAGAGAGCTAAATAATTTGCTTGCAGGTGGCGCAGTTTCCACAGCATTGTGCTTTTCCCATATAGTTCTGTGAGTCTGACGGTCACAATGCCTTTGGTAACTTCTCGGCAAAGCGTTTTGCCTCCGGGATTTTGTGATATCCAGCGTTTTCCCTACCCCCTCATAATATCAGCTTATTCTGTTTCTATCAGACAATGTAAGGCAAAACAAACCTCGGCAAAGTAATATGGCATTCCCTACACAGGATTCCCTGACTGAGCGACTGTCTGGCACAGGCATCGACAGTGTGCGACTGTGATCGAGAGAGTGGGGATAAACACAAAAACAACAGAGGCAAAAACAAAAAGTACAAAGGACTGCGGCGTGTGCTGTCAAAGCCGGCATATAATCCCGACCACGGAACAGCCAGTCTCCCCTAAGGATAGATAACCATCCTTCAGGCATACTTCTATGGTTACAGACTGCAGTTTGAGGGTAGGATTTCTTGATATGTAACAGATTTCCAAGCATTATCATAGGAAGAGAAACTATAGAGCAACCTAAAAGACCAGAATGTATAATACATTCCCAGGTATAGATAAGAATATATACTACATTACCTGCCCAGAATGTATAATACAAGTACTTAAATAAGAAAAACAAAACTTATCATTATATAAGAAGAGATGCCTACCGGACCTCTGTAATGACATAAACGTGCTGCCACACATTAGTCAACATAATATGTGTATTCGTACCTACCCTGGTTATAATTATTCTCCTATTACGACGCACGAATTTCTTTTGATCATATTCCATTCTGATAATTTTATAAACAGCAAATCTTTTTTAGTATTTAATGATTATAGTCCAAATGTACAGCATGAGTTCATACAACTGTTAGTCTATAACCAAACAAAACCCTTCTGGCCATCTCTTTGAAATGGACCTCACACATGCAGTTAGTGTAAAGACTTTTGCTGCCTTTGTTCATATATGTTTTAAATAGCACTAAAACATTTGCATTCACACTCCCCCTTTCACCCTCAAATACATATGGGGAACATTTTGAAAGGGATGTAGTTACATGTTTGGCGTCAAAGATATTGCCGCGGGACTCAACATAAATGGTTTTAACTTTACTGCCCATGGGCCAGGTTCTGGTTCTTTTTTACCTGCCCAACCCCTAAATTCACCTGATCGTCTTCCGGAATGTATAAGCCAAAATTTACCTGCCCCACCTAAAGTTTTACCTGCCATGGGCAGGCGGGCAAACCTTAATGTCGAGCCCTGAATCATGGTTATTTTAATTACGCAGTCCTATCCTCTACCCTTAAGAGACACACTACGCTGGTCGTAGTAAGCTATCCTGGGGGCTTCAGCCTCTGCTGCCAGCTTTGATGGGCCTTGCCCCACCCCTTTCGGCCCCTTCCCCCAGCCCACCCCCACTGCCGAACGCGCCGATTTGTGATTCGGCCATCAGCGGGGTGGAGGAAGCAGTAGGCCGACCACAAATCACCCTCTAATAAATGGACGTAAACAGCGGACCTGGCTCCAGGCGGCGCACAATGTCAAGTGCTTAGTGTCAATCAAATGTAGTTAAGTTTGCTTTCATTTGAGAATTTTTTTTCCCTTTTTGATTTTATTTGTGGTAGTCACTATGAGTACTATCATCGGCTTTCAGAAAAGAGAAGCCAAAACGATAGTCAAGATGAGCCTCACCTTAAGTTTGCTTTCATTTATTTAGTTTTAATTCATATCAAATATTGTTTGTGAGCTCAGGCATCATAGATGCCGCTATCTCTTTTGAAGGGCTGCATCCTCTTAGATATTTCAATTCTTTTTTTCTCGCCCTGCATGTCTATAACTTATCAGTGGTTTGATAAGGGGTTGTCGTCACCAAACAGGATACCGTTATCTCAGTCCCAGAAACGAGCGTCCAAGTGAAGCCAAAGGATAAGGGCGCAAACAGAGGCCATACAACCAGTTTACCGTACTGAAGCAAACTTTAAGATATTCAGGTTTATCTGTCTAAATTAGCTTTTTAAAAGTTTGCAAAAGTAACAACAGACACTACCATATTTATCAAACTTACAATCCCACTCCACTCCCCACGAAGCATTATTTTATGTCCATTCTCCACAAATAATGCCATTTGATATATTCATTTGTCCCCCCATAAGACAATACAGATGGACGGCGGTGATGTAGTGGGGAGTTGGGGGAGAATAGGTGGGTGGGGAGAGGGGTGTGGGGTATTGAGAGGGGAGGGCTGTCGGGTGGGGTACTGAGGGGGAGGGGGCTGTGAGTCGTGGGGGTGGGGATGGGGGTGAAGTGGTATGGAGTACTGAGGGGTAGGTCTGTGGGCCCTGATATGAGTTTTATCCGCGCCCAATCTCCCCTGTCTACCGGGCGTTCTGCTGGTGCCTGTTCTGCTGACACAACATGACAAAGACTTCACACGGGTATTGATTCTGTGAACAGAGCCCGGCCCTCGGGGGTACGAGGGGCGCTCTTTTATGGGCCCACCCATGAGGAGGGGGGTATGGGGCTGCGGTGGCCATGGGTTAAAATATTTTGAAACTGTCGTTTTTATGGTAGAACATTTTAATACAGTGCAATTAGGGTTCAGAGCATGCAGTGAATCTAAACTATAAAAGTGTGGTGATTCAGATGACCCAAGTAGTTGGCATGCCAAAACTTTTATCTTTCATAGGTGTTATTTCATGCATGTTTTTGTCAATCAATGTGAGTGTCCCTTCTTATTAGACTTGCTACAACACAATTCACTTCTCATGGCGTATCGTCAGACAGATGTCCTTTTCATAAATAAACAAAAGGACTCAAAACGTTATCTGATATTATAGTCAGATTATTTGTTACAAGAGAGCTCTCCATGCTTATAGTTAAATGATTTATTCCTATACTTTACTACTAAATCTTAAGTATGATATGAGGCTGAAGCAGCATTATGACTTCACTATCTTGGAGATGTCAGTAAACTCCCTGTACTTGTCAATGGGACCTATAAGATATCTGCATCTAGAGCAAACTGCCATTTTCAACTCATGGAAGGCGATAAGGCCCTTTCATGTCCAATGCCCTTTTAGTGAGGCCCTCAGCCAACGAGGGCAACGCCCGACCACACAAAGTCACCCACGGTCACACCGTGTCCGGGAAACAGGTATTCTGAGTCCAGCTCCCACTGGGACCAGGAAAGTATCTCAATTGATCACAATAAGCCCGACCTGGGGCATCGGACCTTACGCCTAACCCTGCCTTATCAGACCCACAGACATCCACCACTGCACCCTCGGGGAGGTACAAGCCGCTTTTGGTAAAACAGGGGTTATTTTAGAGACAGTAATCTTACTTTAAAGTTCCAGCAAAGTTTCAGTGTACGGCTTTTACGTTAACGGTTCCGTTCACTCTCAGAAATAGTAACCTGAATGTAGATGGACTTAATAATACAATTTTTATCTATCATTATTGCCCGTAGCAGGTATGATCCTTCATAAAGCTTCAAACGCAGAAGACTTTCTTTTAGCTGTATTAGACGCTCCATTTGTCGAAGTTTCATTTAAACAGCTTTTATTTACATGTTATGTCTACAACATATAAAAAACAACTAAAAAACATCAAATCTAACAACATCTTATAATCTTTATGTGAGCAACTAGCACAAGAACAGCCTGACTTACGCCTATATCTGACTCTACCATAACCCAGCCCTGCAGTATGCATGGCGGGTGTCTGGTCGGTAGGTAAGTGGGGAGGGGAGAAGGGTGACTGGTCCAGCATAAAGAGGCCGAGTGACGAGGGGAAAGGGCAGGGGAGGGGAGAGGAAATGTAAGCTGACTTAGTCAATACCCCACTAAGCCAAGCCGGGCCGGCCTGATGGCCAGGTACATGGGATGTGGGCATACAACACTTCAGGCGCTGCTGACTGGGGAATGGGCATTTTATGTCTTTTTATTTTTGGTGGCGGTCGAGGGGTTGGCGTACTGGTGGAGTGACTGCGGTTAAACCATTCTATGTACCATGCAAACAATTGTAGCTGATATTTATGTTTCAACGTAATTCTCTTTGCAATAATTCTTTGCAAAAACTGTACAAGTATGCAGTTCACATCGACAGGGGTGTAAGTTAAAAGTGAGTAAAGAATATGAAGTAGTAATAAGGTAATCTGAATTCATCCTGAAATGCCATTAATGAGATTTTTGCCTTAAATCTTGTTGTTTATGATCATGATGGTTAATTTAAGGTTCCCTAACAGCTGCTAATGGTATTTAAGCGAAAGGCTCATAGTGATACCGGAAGAAAACACTCTGACACACTGATGTAATCCCTCTTTGGTATGCACTTTCACAGATACCTACTACAAGCCGACTTCCTTCTGAGCTGCTCTAAGTACATGGCCCTCCTGCTGCACCCTGCTTACAAGTTCGTGTCATCACTGACTACAATTTGTTATCCTCTTTCAGCTAAGTCTTCCAATACTATCCTCAGGCATACCATTCGACACTAAAATCAGGACACATTTTCCTATAAACCAGATAACCATCTCAGGGGTGGGTTTCCAACTTTTATCATTCCCTATACCCAACCAGCGAGCCCTTAAAAACGACTCTCATGTCACCACACCTAACGGAATCTTGTCCTTAATCAAATACTCATTGCACATGCTACAAGTTAACACTGTGATAATCATTCTCACATCCTGAGTCTACCATTCAGGATCTGCATTAAAGCTATGGGTCATTATTTCAAACTAGCTATTACAGGAATTACGGTGTAACTATATCAGAAGTCGCCAAATTTACGACACATGCAACTAATGACGTTGTTGGATGACTTCTGAAGGCCAAAACACGACCACAGTGAAGTTGTCGGCATACCTAACGACAGATAGACAGACGGTAACGCTCCTGTAAGTAAAAAGATCAGGAGGTGTGTCTCAGCCTCAGTACGGCAGGAATGATGAGTAGTGACCCCACGGAGGTCGGGGGGTCCACAGGGGGTCTGGACCCCGCCCCAGGTATTAGAGGAGGTCGGGGTGGCGCCATCTGACGGACACTGGGGATGGTTGGGGGACGTGCCTGGAGTGGGGCCCACTCTGGACTCTAGACCTGGAGACGTGACCAGACATCTCTCAGGGCCGGGGGTGGGCGTATGGACAGGGTATGGGAGGTAGATGGTCGCTGGTTTGTGTGTGAAGCCGTATGAGGTAGAGGATAGACTGGTGTATGCACTGACCACTCAGAGCTTGGTCTCAAATTCACTATGTATTCCCATGGTAATTTCTTACTGTCTAAGCTGTACTCGTCCAAGAACAAAAGTAAATGTTTTTATAGACTAAGGAAATCCACAAACCAAGAATACTAATTACCTGTTCTTAGTGTTTTTTTGGGGGGTGAATTTACAAATTCCCTGTGTTATCCTGTTTTTCCTCTGCAGTGGTGATAGTCGGGATGTTTTGAGGACCTTTTATCACAACCTTCCCATAACTGTTTTACAATTTCCGCGGTTCTATTTGCCGTTGGGATATTTTGAGGATTTATTCAACTATGTCTGATGAGAACTAAAACCTCACTGAGGCAAACATATCAAAGTGCTATTAGATGTTTAGTGCAAACATAGGTTCTGCCTTTCTATTGCAATGGCACGTTTTCTCTATTTTTGCAAACTGTAAACACCGATATAACCTGTTTTCCAATATGTCTAGTGCCGGGGGAAAACCCCAGACTGAACGAGGGTACGGCCTCTATCAAAGTGTGGTATATAGTATTGATTTTATGATAGTTACCCTCATTCTTGTCAATTCTATTAGTTAGAGCTATAAAGGGGCTCGGACATTATAAGAGTTCCATACGGCCGCATGGTCTTTACCATCATCTGTCAGGACAGACCTTAGCCTTCACATTGTTTCCCAATCCCTCGCCAGGGGGCAACGCTAGTTTAGGAAGAAATGGCGAATTGCTGCGCATGCGCAGGCTTGGCAAAAAACACATCTTTATGTGATTGGCTTGGCTGAAAAACGGTCCAACTAATCAAGACAAAACACAGGTTTGACAAGCTGGAATTTATGGGAATACAATCCGGGCACGTGGGGTTCAATCTGAACAGGGGATGAGGGGGTGCTTTCTGTCAGGGGTAGCATGGTGGTTGTCCTAGCCCACCTTCCAATCTGAGTCTTATAACAACCCTACAGCACAGGGATGTATAATAAATCCCTATGCCTATAGTTTACAAGGACGGGTCAAGCAAGTTGAGGAGGTATCATTTAGCCATATGAACAATACTTCGTAGCAACTTTAGGAAAATAGACAATAGTTTTACCTATTGGTAAATATGTCAACAATTATATATATTTTCCTATGGGTGAAGAAACTAGAAGGTGAATTAAAGATAATTTCCATCGCTAAATTCAATAAACATAATATTCTACTTCCCAATCCAAAATTATATGCAGTAGGTACATGTTATACTGAACAAGAAGCTGTATAGCCTCCAACCAGAGTTCAATTTGTTTAGGGCGAAGAGGTTCATTTGATGTTTTCTTTTATTGAATTGGCGACCCCCGGGGTGGCAACCTCAGGTAACAGTTTGATAGACCGACCGTTATGACTACAGGATATCAATATTTATTGCTACTGGCATCTTTTAAGCTGTTTAACAAACGCCGTTGTTGCTGGTGATAATTCCGTGGAGGAACACTGCACTTAGTACAGTTACTTAAACCATGGTGCAATGGTTTGATGTGCCCTTTCAATACAAGATTAAATGACCTCAATTAACTAGTATGTCGTGTTTTCTCCAGTACTGGAAAAGAAATAAGAAAAACAAACTTACCCATGACAGGTACATGGTCTCAGAGAGATGCCCCTCTTTGTCTGCCCGACTGAAGACATCGAGAAGTCGTTGCAACCTCTGAAATTAACCAGACGTCACACCCATGGTTACTTCACGGACATAGGAAAAAGTGTGGGAACAAAACTAACGGTCGAAAACTAAAAGGATGTCTTTTTACTGGGAACATAATTAACCTTAATAAACCATAATGACTTTTCACTGGATTAATACCTTTCCTACAATATGGACATGAACAATAGTTTGCTGGTTACACGAAAATGATGGGCGTAGGGACGACTCTTACCTGTGTCTCATCATTAATAGTAATATGGTAGACGGGTTGCATAAATTCTTACCAAACCCATACAGTCAATACAATTTTTAATAGTTTACGACCAAACATTCCGATCACCTCCCCAACTCTCTGAGAAAGCAGTGCGCTCTATATCCTAAGTAAATCACCCCATTAACTAACCTGATTTGTCACTGATTTGTAATTGGGGTCATGTGATACCCTTATGACGTCCCCAATCAGTCATTTCGCTAAGGTTATGGGTAGGAGGTCAGGGCCGGCCGCTGGGGTCATGGTAGGACGCTTCCAATTAAGGCTTCATTTGTTGAGGTCACGGCCAATTGGCCATTTATTTTAACCCTGTCCCATGGTGGTGCATATCATATCTAAAATCCACAAACATCACCCAAAAATAAGATGCTGTTAACCGGGAGTTCTTCTATTTATAATTCTTGATTTTTTTTGGGAAGCGGCGAATAGCTAATGTCATAACAAGTTGGAAGGTTGTAATTCGGCTTTTGAGAGCACAAGGAGTTGCGGAGAAACCCACATAGTGTTTACACTACTATTTACAAAGTTTGCACAGTTCCATAGACAGGTTCACACACTCAATTCAAATGTTTAATTTCCCCGATACGACACTTCCGACGGATGGAAAAGTAGGAAGTAAGAAACACTTTCCGTGATTTTTTTAATAGAAGCATCTAAGACAAAAACTGCCATTAGGAATAGAGTCCTGACATTGAATTTGCATTTAAATAACTTAAAACAAAAACAAAATATTTTAAAACAGACAGAAATCGGATGTTTGAAAAATCAGATGCGCAATTTAAAATCACTAAAAAGTAGAAATCCTAAGAAAAAGGTAGAAAAGAATGGCACCTCTGTAGACGCGGATCACTGAGGAGGGGGCAGGGGCGTCATTAATTTGGATGTACGTCTGCTGGCATACAAGAATCTTAAGGTTTGCTCTAAGTCTTTGTAAAAAGAATAAATAAATCTACAAATATAAGAGACAACCAGAAAACCTAATTCCCTGAACATGAAAATCTCCTTTAATTCCCAACCCATTCAGATGTTGAGAGTACCCAAGGGCCTCTATCCCGCTTTTTGTCTATTTTAACTCCCCCTCCAGGCATTTTAATAACTCCATCAACAATTTGGAAACATTCACTTTGATTGCTAAAATGAAAGCCTTTCCTCGCTGACATAACAATCAATCAGTGGTCACAACTAGAGGAGACGGTTCAGTAAAACCCGCCTTGTGCCTGTGGTCAGGGCTATGGACAGGCCCGGTGGGGAGGTGGTGTATTTAACTGAGGGTCGGCCGCCCGTTAATGGGGGCAGTTTTTGGGGCCTTCTCCCCGTCCGGTTTATGCGGTAACTCGATAAGAGGGGGCGCTGCGGCTGTTAGCCTGCCGTCACAATCACCCCTTTCTGATCTCTAAAGGGGCTTTAATGCAGACAGGGAAAAAGCCGTTTCAAAGAAATCTGGTTCAACACAACATGGAAGGAAAGAATCAACGACGAATGGTTCTGGTCTAGGCCTATGTGAAAAATGGAATAATGGATTCTGTCTATGGATGTTGAACGGTGACGATAAGATCTGAACTGCTAGTGTGTATTGAAATAAGTCATACATAGAACCCATTCTCGAGCCTCAAAAGGCTGAAACATTTCTTATTAAAGCCCTAGAAAGGTTGGAGTGAAGGCATGTGAAAGACTTGTGGGTTATACTATCTATACATAATTTGAACCTCAGTCTTGCTTTTGAGGAAGAATAACAAACATATCACGAAAATTGTCAGAAACAACAAGACTTTATCTGAAGGGTGTTTGTACAGTTCCAATATCCCTTACTAGCTGTGATGGAGGCCTTGTATAACAGTTGGTCATTACATCAGTGTAAGCTGTTCACATGCTCTGGGCATCCTGGTGACGCAGTACCCCGATCTATACACACTGTAACGGAGTATGATGGATGTGCCCGTGGCGCCCTGACCCAGTGTCTCCCCCCGCCACCAGGGGGAGTGGGGGCCGGGGTCAGTGGGACGCCGGCCCGGTCGATGGCGGCTAATGCCCGCTAAGTAACGTCGTTGACCACAATGATCTTTAACCCAGCACTCTACAGATTACGTCCTGGACCTGCCCCGTGCCAGCTGCCTTCACTCTGTATAGTCACCCACGGGCACTGCTTCCGTGTGGTTGACGGTCAATATGAGTCAGGGTAGCACTAGTTTATATGCAGTCCTCCAGGCCTTATACATTAACACATTATAATTGGAATTTAGTCTAATGATCTTTGAAAACAGTCACCTCCAGATCCTACCCTACCGTTAACGGTCAATTATGACGTTGTAATTAAAGGACAGTTCAACAGATTATACGACACACCATGTTACAGCAAAAATCTACTTTCAAACTGGATCATCAAGTAGCATCTTGACTTTTGATTTAATTTGGGTAAATTTCTTTTATCAAAATATGAATATGATATTGAATGTGTCATAGATTTCAGCTTTGAGCCCTTCCCATCCCACATAGATCTAACATTTAATAAACAGCGTAAGGAAATTGTGCAAATTACCCATGGTAGAGTGCAAAGGGGCGCCAACCATTCTCACATTATTTGGTTTTTCTATCCCACTAATATACAACCCTGTACACGCTATTTACGGCAAGGATACATAGATACTATTCCAGAATGTAACTATCTTTGAATAATGTTTTGACATACCTTTTACGCCCAAGCTCTCAAGAAACAATTAAATCAGGATCGTACCTAGCCTCGCGTCTCCAAGGTTCAGCATATATAAGCTCTGAGCAATACTTAAAATTGTCTTTCTTGTTTTTCCTTTCTTTTGGGGTGCAGGGGGCGTCTATACACCCTCTTTTTCCCTATCCCCCAATTACAAATTTGTGTTACTTTTATCAACAGAGTGTATATTGATTCCTCATCCCGTAGTTGGAAGCATATAGGGCATACACCGGAAAATACGGCATCTGCGTATGAAATAGGAACCGTTTCACTAGACTTAAAAAACAAAGGCATTCTTTCACTAAACGCTAGCACAGCTTGCCACATTTAAGTTGTATTTACATTATGATAACAGTAAGCAAAGAAAACTCAACTTTAAACAAATGCATTTGTGACTCGCTTTGTCAACTGAATAAAAGGATTTGTGATTAGAGATGGAATTCGTATAATTAATTGTGTATGGTTTCGAAGTTCTCTGTAATGCAGAATTTGATGGGGACATTTTAGCCTTCAATCATCAAGTTCCTTTGATATTTCAGGCGACAGTTGGCTTGCGAACGAACATTGTCTGAAACTCATGAAACGAAATACAATACTTAAATTATTAATCATACTCTATTCGAATAAGACTTTACTCAAACTATCCACACATTTCCTCTATCCAGTTTCAGAGAAGAAACCTCTTCTTTCAGTCCGTAAAATCAGCTTTAATTCAAGACGGTGCTTTTTCGTCGCCGGATGACCCTTTTTCCAAGGTTCTTTCCCGAAAGGCAAAATCCTGTGTTAAATAGTCATTCCTGTGTTAAATAGTGAACGTCAGTTGCGTCAGGAAGCCTTGTGTCACCGCCAGCCATGAACGAATGACCTTTGAGCTTTCGTCTCAATGCCTGAGACATAGTGACTTTTCACTATACTACTCACCTTACTTTGACTCAGTGCGCCAATAACGGATTTCCCAGACCACGCCACCTAGCGAGCTATACGTGTGAATCTACGCAAATGAGCTTATGACTGGCACTTTCAGTACACACGCGAAGAACTATATAATAGAAACTCCTTTCTATATGCACCATGTGATTAATTACCCGTTTTTAACATGATTCGGTCTGATTTGATTCTCAACTAGAAAGCCGTATTTTTCTTTGCATGGTTCTTACCAACAATATCTCAGCATCAATTCAAGTTAAGTATTAAGGACATCTGACCTTAACTTTTTTCTTGGGGACAACATGTCCAAAATAATTATTTCTATTTCTATGGTTTTAAAGCTTTCATGTCAAAAAATGGGTAACTTTGAGTTATTCTATACAACATAAATATTTCTACATTTGTTAAAAAAAAACACTGTCTTTATAATCATTATTTTGGATCTTCTCAATTCATTTGAATTCTCAGGACTTTATAACTCATGGTAATTGAGATATTCACGATCAAAGAATTCCTATTGAAATTAGATTGTTATGTATATTTTCATAGGCTCGCAAACTAATGAACGTTTGTAACATAGGGCAGTACAGTTCGGGCCCCACGTACGTCGTGGCACACCCTGATGATTCTGACAAAGAACATTCAAACGAACCTAATTTGTGGAATAGAGGAACTGTCACACTCAATTCCATAATGTGACACTACAACAAGAATGGCTTATCATTTCGGACGGGAGAAGGGGATTACCGAGTTACCTGTACCGTAGATCCATCTATATGGACTATGATACTACGTCTATAGTGGCCGATACTATAGTGAGTATGATTCCATTTGTAGATTGTTATGATTGTTTGTTGGGGGTAGTTTAATGTCCAACCAACCCTTCGGGATTCTTTCCAGACTACAAAAGGTAATGCTTTTTAGCTTTGGGTGATTGCATCTGTGAGATGATTGAGGAGAAACCTGACCACGCGATCACTGCCCTACTCTATTTGTATATGGTAAGGGGTCTTTCATGTGACATTACTACATGGCCTTTGCTGACCCTGTTTGGGCTGGGGGGCACAGGGTGACAGGGTTGGACAACAGGGAATCATTACCCAGGAATCATTTTCGCTGTTCCCAGACCCTTGGTGGACCCAGCACCAACACAGAATCAAATCCAAAAGTTGGTTGATATTGGGCCCAACCCCTATCATCGCATGTCATGATTAGTAGGGGGTACTGAATACCTATTCTTCTCAGGGAGGCCCAAAGGCGATCCAAGTGGGAACTCACACCCTGGATCCCCTCGGGGTAGAAGGAGTAGGGCCATAGGGAAATTTTACCATTTAACCACTACTTTCGTCCGTTTAGTCACCATCATAGCTGCACGATATGTACACGATATGTTTGACGGACTTGTTGTCACCATTTCACTACAATTGTGCAATAATTTGAGCGCTTAAATAATAACCACTACCGGAAATTAGGAACACCGACAACAATTTGAAAATCAACATCACTGTATGTTTAGGATTATGCGTTACATATTCCATGCTAATGTTTTCCATTTTATCGGAAAAATCACCACACATCATCACTCACCCTACCCAATAAATCCCATCACCTACATGTGGCGTCAGCTAGACAGGGTGCTACCGGAAACGTCTAGCCCCCACCTAGCGTTAAATCACCACCAGGGGGAGCCACCGGCGCCGGAACCGGAAGTGCGTCAGCGGCATGCTGGGAGCGCCCATGACAGTTGGCTGACCTCTCCATCCTCCGCAGACTCAAGTCTTCATTTGTTCTTCTTCTTTATATTTTCTTCCTTTTTCTCGCAATTTCATTCCTTTTCCATACGTGCATTTCTCGAGCTTGAGGCCTAGGTCTATAGGATGAAGTGCGTTAGAGTACGAGCTGAAGGCTCTGTTTAGCTGTAATACTCTGTGAACCATCTTAGGCCATGAGTTCTGTAGCTTAATTGAAATCCCACTCTGAGGAATCAGTTCATTTTGGTTGCCAAATCTTCCAAAACTGATACTGGTTTTTAATTTGCCAAATTACCAGGACTGAGAAGCACAGCCATTGACCACTCTTGGCAATAGAGATAGATAGATAGATAGATCGACATCATACCTACAGACAGATAGAGCTTTTGATATTGGTGTTAACCTTAGGATATTTGTTATTAACTGATTAACCACACCGCGTGAGAAAACAGTTACACACCAATAGGTTTAAGCTTTAATTAAGATCCAATCAGGCCCAGAAAGACATTTGGGCCTCTCTCTTACCTAATCTCAAGCTTTCAATAATACGATCATTTATGTATGCTAAGACTTAGCCCAAGGACAGGCTTTAGGTATGATGTGTAGTTAGGTTCAGCATCCCACTCCCTCATCCATGTTCCCGGCCCATCCATAGTCAATGAGTGCTCAAAGTGTGTGTGGACGCAACCTAGGCCGGGCCGCTAATTCCCTTTACTGCGCTAGACTCAACCCCTTCTGTTAAAGAATCCACTGCTTTACGAGCGCCCAAAACCAGCGTCTGAAATATGCATGCAGCTGTGTATGGATCCCGCTAGGGGGCGGTTTAAAATTGACCCATTGACCCCTACGCCATGTTTTACGAGAAGGTCTTTATGGGTTTATACCACGTCCTCTGCGGTCTTCACTACGGCAGCTATGTTACTCGGGACTTACCTACTGCCCCGACATACTTATGGCAAAGGAAACGTTAGGGCAACGTTAAATCTTCAGATCTACATTCATTTCAAACTTTTGCAGTTTATAGCTAAAGATGGATTATAAGTTATTTGACCTTGGCACGGACAGGACTGTACCTAACACAACCTTTAAAACCGGCACACTATCAATGAACATGATCAATGCTGCATTCTAGACGCTTTTAAAATTATGTGTTCATTGTTTCCATGATTTCCATGACCTTATAACATACATTGGTCATTCACTTATTCAGTTAATGAACTATTCAATAATCCACGTTTTACCACGTTACCATATATGGGCTTGAGTCCCAGGTTTACCACGTACCTTGAGAGTGAGCTCCTCCGAGGTCATCAAGTCCAGACGTTCCCGGCATGCCTCAATATAAAGCGTCCACATCAAATCTGCAATAACAAAGACACACCTCAATTTAACATGATTTACATCGTAGTAAACATTAAATATTCTGGAGCCAAACAAGCATACAAATCAAACAACAAAGACAACCTTCCCTGAACTAAATCAAAACGGGGGTAATGCAAAGGAAGCTGTTGCTACAACTTCCAGTAACGAGTCTTTACGTTGCACATAAACTTGTGAATTATGATCATGGCTTTCCGATTAAAATTGGAATGCTGGTCGATGCTCTCCAATCACAAATCTTCCATGAAAAGATCTTTAGAAGGCCATCACTCGTCTGCCGACATAATCCCCTGACTTCATACTGGGCCTGGTCATTTGGGCCTCATCCATATAGATACCTAAACGTCACTCACACTCTGGGCCCGATTCAAAAAGCATACAGAATGCTTCAGTCACAAAAAAAGATAATGTACTGATGCCATACATTTGTGAATATCCAGCGACTCACCGTGTGGAAATTGTAATAATTCTAAACATCACCATGATTACTGACAGAAAAAACCCCACATCCCCTGTTAAAATTATCAATAGAGACTATGATCTTTATAATAAAAATCACCAATGCATAGTCATTCTTTCATATATAGTGCCCCTGATTACCTGCGATTAAAGATTTAAGCAAGCCAACAATAACATCGGGTTGTGTAAAATGGGCTTTCCTTGCAGTTTGTTCCCCAACGTCTCCTAAGGCGGGTAATAGGTTTAGAGGTACTTTGTGGTAATGAACCCAGAAGGTCAGAGCACTTACTAACACCAAAGATCGGTCCCCAGTCGCAAACTGCTTCCCAGAGGACCCAGACTAGGGCTAATGGACCCACTACGGTACTAAAGCCGGGTAACGTGTTGGGGTATCAGGTATAGAAGCGTAAGACAAACTAATTATCGGTGTAAGATATCTTATTATCGATGTAGGAACATAAACATCAGTAGAATGCACCTAATTATGAGGGTATATGATACCTAATCACCAGTGTAAGATGCCTCACTATTAGTAAAAGATATCTAATCATTAGTGCAAGAAACAAAGAATAAACCAAATTATCAGTGTAATATACCTCAAATTAACTGTATTTAGTGTAAGATACATAATAATCAGTGTAAGATAACTCATTATCAGTCCAAATTTTATAATTATCAGTGTAGGATACCTCATTATCACTGTAAGATACGTGATCACCAGCATAAGATTACTCATTATCGGTGTAAGATACCTCTTCATCAGTGTAAGATATTTGATCATTAGTATAAGATACATACTTTTCAGTGAGATACCTAATTATAACGATTGTAAGTTTGCAAAGGGAGTACACTGCTTCTCTTATCAATTATTCTGTCATGACATCGGAATACGAGTAGGGGGAATATCAAAAGACAATTATGGCATGTAACAGAGTGATATATCATGAGCGACTCGACCTGTTGGTCCGTGAGCTGCTCACGTGCCCGGTTCAGGTCACGTGAGGCGAGGATCATTTGCAGAGTAGTTGTCTGAGCTGTAGGTAGGTGGGAGTTGACATGTGTTAACACAGACCTATGACCACCCCGTGACCCACTCACTGACCACAACCACCACAAAACTTCTGACCAACCCCCTCTAACCAGTCCATCCGTACTGAAGGACGTCAAGTGTCAAAAACAAAACTATGCCTTAATTTTCGCACATATTGACATTTCAAGAGTCAAGATACATCAACGCAGCAATTCGTAAAGGTAACGCTTAAAATCTGTAGAAACCTTCAGGCCTCAGTTGCTGTTGCTGCTCACTATATGCACATGTGAAGCTTCCCTTCTAGTGGGTTTTTCATTACAGCTGTGCTTTTTCATGGGACGCATTTGTTAACGGTGCAACTACCTCAAAGGAACATACTTTATTCCACAGAAGGCTTGAAGGGAAACCATCCGACAAACGAATCCACAACAAAATAGGTTTAAATAGGCTCGTGGACACCTCGCGTTGCATAAAACATTGACCTTCATCCCACGTTGCAACGGGTAGTCGGCCCCACTCAGCCGGGCGTTCGGTCACCCTTTTCGCCTGACTGACCCCCTAACGGGGGCCGACAATGCTGGTCAGTAGGGGGCGGCTTACTTCCGGCGGGCTGGGGTGGGTGGTGGCGCCCCCTGGGAGTGGGGTGCTGCCGTCTGGTGGTCAAATGGGGCATCGGTCACGTGGGTAAGGGGTAGGGGGCGTAGGGGGCAGATCTGTTAAGAGACGGTTGGGAAACTGTGTTTGGGAAAAGGGGGTTTGTTGCACTCACACTTATGCCCTATAGGGGTTCCAGTTCACCTAATCAGGGAACAGGAACTACTGTGGTTCTGACCGGAACCAGTTAGTAAAGGTACCTTTAGAATCTGATCAGTCTGTATAAATAAACTCAAATTGACCTTTACTGATCTCATGGGGGCTCTTGATGGGGGCCCCCAATGTCCTATGTCGAAGATAAGACAAGGCCATGTCACCTGTCACTTATCTCCCCATGTTGCATGTCACCTCCAAGATGCGGCCATGTCACATGTCAAATTTAAGAAACAAGCTATGTCATCAATGTCGTTTAGGTTTTTCACTCATCGCATTGAGCCTCATGTCGCATGTCGATTATAAGAAATGCCCATGTCGCCATGTCGAATTTAAGGGTCTAGGGCCCCCTCATGGAGGGTACGAGGAGCACATCAAAAGTATATGGGTCGAAATATCACATCAATCAGAATCCCTAAATTTACTTGGCATAGAGCTCTCCCCCTTCCCTGCCATCTTCCTTCTCCAAGACATCTTTCTTACCGAGGCCATATCTGAAATGTCCACCCCATTGAGTCCTAGTACAAGTAGGGATCGGACTCTGGACCCCCAGCCCTGGGATCTTCGAGTTCTCCTGATATGAAATTGACAATAGTATCTGACGAGTCCATTTTCACTGAAGAAACGGAGGGTGGAGGCCAGAGGCAAACCCTTGATCTATGCAACTTTAGGGTCTACAAAGGGCTCGGTCTATCGTTTTTAGTAAAGGCCTCCAGAGTCAGTTTTCGTTTTATATAAGCGTAGTTTATCTTACATGATTTTCCATCATGTAAGTAGACAAACGTTAACTATAAAACTGCTCTCTCGCTTGCGGAATTATAAGTTATCAAACCCGTTTGATCCCATATCACATTCACCCACTTTTTACAAGGACCCCTCTTTGGTCCCTCCCCTGTCTTCCCTGCACCTTCCTCGGCTTAAGCCCCATACCCACTGGGCGATTTACCGTCGGCCGACGACGACGGCCGTCGGCGCCGACGTCGGCCGTCGGCGTTGGCGTAAAATTATCAAACATGCTTAATATGGGTCGGCGTACCCGTCGGCGTACTCGTCGGCATACCCGTTGGTGGTCGGCACCGACGAGTACGCCGATTGTGTGTGGGTATGCCTTGTTATTCAGAGTCGGCCGACGGGAGCGCCGATTGCACCAAAATCGCCTAGTGGGTATGGGGCTTTATACTTCTGGGTTTACGCAATGTGATAACCTCCAAAAAACACATAGACATCACCTGACTATTATTGTACTACATGCTTTTCAACGTACTATATATTATTATGTGTTGCTCGGAAAAAAATCATTTCCGAGTTGCTATTCAGTTCGGTCCGATACTGGAATTCCTCATTCCTCATAATGTCGGAACAACCACATAAGCAAGGAGGATCCAACAGCCCCTGTTATATCACACACGTTATTGGCGTGTTTTTCCTATTTCTCGGGAGGGGATGGGTGGGGTAGGGGGGAGCTGCATCCTCCCTGTCTCCCTTCCTCTATCCACTTTTGAAGAGGGGAACATGCCGGCAAGGGTGTCTTATTTTTCAAATGTTTTATGACATGAGCAATTGCTAAATCAAGTTTTAGTTCTTGTGGCCATAGACCAGAAAAATTTCTTTCTATTTCTGAAATAATAAACTCAAGGGGAAAGCACATACCAGTTAATGTCTTCAAACTCTTGCGTTACATTTCTGTGATGTTTTACACAAAAGCGACATCCAAATATTTACAAAGGTCGTTCTAAGGTACTTTCCTGATCAAACGTCCTTGTAGTTTTCGGAGGACATTAATGTATCAAACGCAAAATAATATAAATGTGGACATTCCAAGTGAGAGACAGGAGGCAACCGTCGATGCGAAATGAAGACATGCATAGTATGACACTTTCAGGCGTCGGGGGAAAGGTCATGTAAATCTAAGTGTCAGACGTCTGCAGGGTTCTTAGCATTTCAGAATGTCTCTGTTCTGTTTTGAAAGTAATTGTGTATAAAAACAGTTGTCATTATCTAAGTGCCTAGTGAAACTTTTCCATTACTCATTAAGTGCTATTTGAATAACCAGGACCAATATCAAAGATTTGAGACATGCTTCCCTCGGATAGAACATTTTAACCATGAAGAGTTCTATGATCATTCATACATTTGAAAGTTATAAATCCTTGCCCAAAAAATAGAAATGGAGATTTCTGTTTCACCCCACATGCATCGTCTCTTTCAGAATTTCTTGTTAATTTTGTCTTTGTTTGTTTGTTTGTTTGTTTGTAGGGTTAGTTTAACGTCAGGCCAACCCTTCAGGGTTCTTTTACCAGACTGCACAAGGTAAAGCCTTTCAGTTCATTTTATGCCAAAGGGGCAGTGACCAAATCTATGAAATGAGGTGCCTATTTGTAGCAGTGGGACCAAATACCCTTTTTATAGTGCTGCCACACTGAGATATCATGTCATAGGCCCACACAATACCCCACCCAGTCACATTATACTTGCACCAGGCCGACCAGTCATGTTTTGTGGTTCTTACTTTATACCGAGTGCCAGGCAAGCAGTGACCACTGCCATTGTTAACGTCTTTGGTGTGACTCGGCCAGGGGTAAATCCCAAGACCTCCCAGACTCGAAGCGGGCACTCTACCAATTGAGCAGGTCTAGTCTTCCCATTTGTCCTTTCTACGAACAGCAAGGGGCTGCTGGGGACACATTCTTGCCAGGAGGGTAAAAAAAGAAAACCCACCCAAGATCCCCACAGGGGAATTAATTTTGTCATGACTGATAAGATAGTTTAATAGACACGACTATTTTAGTGTAGCCCACAGAAAAAAACACGTTTAATTACCCTAAAAAGAACATGAGGAGAGGGTACTCTGATGGAAAGGTCACGTTTCATAATGCGGGCTCATCATAACCCGATCTCTATTGAATCATAAGTGACAAGTACATCCCCATATATCTTGTAACCCCACCCCACCCCTAACACGTCCGGGTTATAAGGTTACCTAACCTAGTGACAGTGTCCTAATAAAAAGACACTTTCATGGTCTGACACATATTCATCAGTTGCTTTATGCCCAGATGGCACACTTGGTAACTCAGACTTTAGGTTAGAAATTTTAAAAACATACAAGAATATCTAAGATCTTTGGAACAATACTGCCAGAAAAGAACTACCAAAATTGGAAAACTTGGGTTTACAATTAAAACAACAACTGTTACTATTAAAATCGTCTCCCGTTTCAACTAAGTAAAAGAAGAAACGAAAAATAAAACAGGTAGTGCACCATAAAGTTTGGTTAGGTGAAGGTTTGTGTGATGAGTTGACCACCTTATAGGCCCAGGTCATCCCAAATCGCAGTTTTATAGATCATGGCACGCTATAAACATCTATGAACCACCCTGACCTTGACGTTGATGGTAGTTTCACACTATATAAATGCCTGATTTTAATGGAATCATCTTCATCTCATTACTTGCGTCTATGGATTCTGTCATAAACAAAGCATTAAGCTGTATTGATAAACTAAAATACGAACTAGCAACATACATAATATTACCTTTAGCCACTTTAATGTTATCTAATCCTCAACATTCGCTACAATTTATTTCGGCAATCAAATCATGATGAACGAATACATGTATCAAAGAGAATGGAGGTGGTCCGGACTAATGTATAAGGCATTGTACCACTATGGACTTCAACGTGATTCCAATGGTTTCCCACAGCTTTTCATAGTTTTTTCTGTGTCTTTTTATGTCCTAATCCCTTGGATGCTTTGCGGAATTAAAAGATAAAATTTGAAATATCTCAGGGCATCTTAGTAAATGACATGATGTTCCTTTAACTTTTTCTTTACCATCTACAGCTATTTCTTTGTGGAAACCCTTTACAGAGAATGGGCCCTTTTAAAACAGGCTTTAAATGTGTAGGTAAAGGAGGTGATTAGCTGCGTCCCTCACCTGGCCCGACAGGTAAGCCTCAGGTGTGCCTCCCTCCTGATAAATAGGGGATGGGAGGAGGCGGGGGGTGGTTGACAGTTAAGGAAAGTCGAGATTCTTATCTCTGTGGAGAGATTCTTATCGCTGTCAATGTATGGTGTCTATAGTGTATGTTCACCCCTGCGGTTAGTCGGATATGGTACGTGTAACATTCACTTACGGTACCTGGTTAATAAGGCAGGGACCTGATTTACAATTCAACACATTCTAACAGAAGGTGCATCCTCTGCCGTTTTAAGCGAGCGTACCATATCAAAAACATGAATATATTTCGTTATTTGTAAGTAGAAACCGTCCACCCATATGTACATGTTTTATGCCGAACAAAAGGATTGTGTACTAATTTAAGCCTAAGCAGTTAACAGAAGATTGCAATTGGTATATGCTAGTACTCGGCATTATAGCGTACTATGGGAATGCACCCTCTGGTGGAATCAGTATTCTGTTATGTGGTGTACCTGACGAGGACCTGTCCTAGTAAGGTCAACGAGCTGTGATATATATGCCGAGGGACTGCCGTGGGCTGTACATCTGGTTTAAGGTACGTGCGTGCGTCTGTTCAATCAGGTCAATGGCTAATGAATTTGCCGCTATTCTCCTTTATCTAGAAAGTGTTGAGGTGTCCCTAAGGTCTTTGATAATTAGATTCGATTCTAATGTTATAGGCTTAGGTGTGGCCTCTTCAGGTTCAATACAGACCATTTATACAACGGATATCTTTCATAATTATAGGAAATGAAGAATGAATGCGTTAATTCTAATTTGTTTTATTTTGACGTCCAGTCACACATTCTGTTTGCAATATTAGATTTTGTATCATGTCTTTAGTTTAGTAATGTGTGTGCTTCTTAACGACGACCGATTTTCAATTAATGTATCAATTATGTGCAGTGACTGTGACCCCTTTGTTTTGAAAGCAAAGGATGGGTGTTCAGTTAACCAGCTGATTTATTTACTTAAGGAGTAAGGACATTACGTCAAGGGGAAGTGGCCCGGCAGGTCGGCCAGGGAAAGTGTCAAGCTTTATCTAAAAGCATTCAGCCAACCGTGAGATACGGACGTCGACACCATTAGCGACAGACGCACACGACCCCCGCCTTCACCACTCAGTCCTTCTATTGATGTAATGCCCCCGTATTCAATTAAAGAGGCCCTGGTTAAGATCACGACCAGGAGAGCTTCAAATACCAGTACTGACAAACAGTGACAACATAAATAATGGCTGGATAGCAAATATATTAAATGTAAGTCGAACTAACAGTGATTTAAGGAGTAGCAATATAAACGATGGACGGATGCTATAACCAGTATTAAGAGTACATTTTACATTCAAAATAAAAACAATTAATGCCCATTACCATTACATATTACCTTTCTTTCCTCTAGTCACTTTACTATTTCTGTGACAGTAGTCTGAAAAATATTCACGAGCTTTCGACAGTTTGAAAAATAGCTATTGGACCTCGCTGTTTATTGAGAAACATTTTTTCCTGAACAATTGGGAACCAGACATAGGGTTAAAATCACATTGGGAACTATCTCTGCTAGTCGACATCGTTACCGACATGGACAATTGATAAAATTAATCATGCTAGTTAAAAGTAGCCCAGAAAAGTGTTTCTTCCTCATTATCGGCAAGTGTTCTTTTCATTCTCCCATCATCTATTGCCAGCAATGGCAAGACGTTATTCCCGGAATACTTATTGTGTCTAGACTGGTGACAGATTGCATGCATGAATTATGACCATAGCAACACATTCATAGTCGTGATACCACCTAAATATATGAGCTGCAATAAGGTCGGCCAATTCCTCACACCTACGTCTATCCCAGCTCCACCTTTTTCCATGCTCACTCACCCAGCCGAGGCAATTACACGGCCCCCCTCAGCCCAACTGCGACTGGAGAATGCCGGAGACGCTTTGATGCCCATGCGCCCTGATCAATGGCGCGCGGGGGAGACACCTGGTGGCGAAGGTGGAACCATTCGTCGTGGACGCCCGACGATCGGACGACGATAGCGTGGTGATAAGGCGGGAGGGTCGGCCCGTCGGCCCGACAGTGACAGCGGCAGCGACGACGGCGACGATTCCTCGCGTCCGACGACCATTAACTCGCCGACGTGTTTATCTGCAAGCGGAAGTGGCTGCTTATCTTCCGCCGGAAGTAGCGCCCGGTCGGAACCGGAAGTGGTCGACGATCACATAAATCGCAGCGCTCGCGGCGGGAGGCTGAGCCCCGGGGTTTACACTTTGGTCATCAGGGACGCATCCATCAGCAGCCAGCGTCCCTGGGCCACTGGAGTAGGAGGGAGGGGGAGGGGTTTGGAGGGCAAAGGTCATTGGTTAAAGTTCAAGGACATGAGTATGGATGAAGCAGGCGTCGGGAGGTCACCTGGTGCCTGGAGGAGAGACGCAGAGGGTTTGAGTACCCTGAGGGGCAGGGGGTCGGTTTGAGGGGAAAGGTTGTGGGTTGGCAGAGGGCGTGAGAGAGGGAGTGGGAGAGAGGGAAAAGGGGGATGGAAAGCCGGGGAGACTGGGGGGAGGAGTGGGAGACGGGAAGGCGCCAGTTCTATCCTTGTCCCAGCACCAGGAGAGGGGACAGGTATCGGAGAGGAGAAAAGACGGAGCGGCTCTCAAAGGTCATAAATCCCTCCCCACCCTGGAGAAAAGCACACACTGGCCCTAAATTCCCCTACGTCCTTCTACTTCTCATACCAGGGTTATCCTATATGATGGATAGTATGTGGGAAGAGTGATCTTAACGCTCACCTACCGCCATCTTTGAGCAGCGCTTTAGCCTTAGGCTTTGTAGGTTGTGAACTACATAGGAAGGGCCTTTTATATCACCGATCTCCTAACCCTCTTTAAAGCCCCAACCCTAAAAGCGTCGATACAATGATCCGATTAAACCCGACACCCTCTCTGTGAAGGTCATACCCTGCAACTTGAGAATCCGACATTTGCATACAAGAGTCCAATGACCTTTGAAAAGGTTTCAATGACATTAAAGGTGTAGTATCTGGCGGAAACACTGGTATGCTTGGAGACGTCCAATTGCAGATCTAAATGACTCCAGTTCTGCGCAAACTTTATTTAGCTTATGGCCGTCACATGTTCGTTCATTATTCAAAGAATGTCTTTAGATCCGCGATCTAGAGAAAGGTACTAGAACTCTATATAGGTATACACATTATCAGAATTTATCAGAGAAACTGTTATATATCAACCTTATAAAACTAGTAGTTTCTTATTGGAACAATGCAAAGACCTATTTCGATGTGTCTGAACACATACCTTCGTCAATACATCAATCCTAAATAAAACACCATCCCTAATGTCTATCTAAAAACCGCCCACATTATAAGGACACACTCCTCCTTTTTCCTGACACCACGTCCTGACAATTACCCCCAAAATAAACAAGTTATTAAGCCCTGGAAATGGCATTTGGCCGCGGGAGCGTGGGACGTTAGTGTTGGCCCACGGACCATTTGTCTTGATCCAATTAACTTTTTATCTGTCCTTCTGAGACAATGTCCTCCAGTCAGCTCCCCACTCTATCCCCATTCCCGGCCCGCCGGTCTAAATTGGGAAGGGTTTCTGTCTTATATAGTCTGTCGCCATAATCTGACAAGGACATCACCAACGGCCGACCTGCTATATGCGAGTCTATCATAGAGAAACTGCTGAGCAAGGAATTAGGAACCAATATATACATAGAACGTGGCAACATCCGCTTTGATATGGTGATATACGATAAAACTGATGCATTTTACCCTGTGGTATACTGTTCCAATACTCGCAAAAACAAATCAAAAAATGTTACAAAAAATAAAAAATTCCGCAACTATTTTCCTGGCAGGTTACTTTGATATAATAGGGTTATTTTTCTCTTTTAATTTCACTGTGTTTCATTTAATTTATTTAGCTATTTTCCAAAAGAGCATATTTCAAGTTTGGGTAATTCCTACTCGGACTCTCTCAGCTAAAAAAAAAGCCTCATCCCATCGAACCTAGAGTGAGCATATTGCTCTTACCACCTCTCGTCGACTGTGTTGAGCCTGCCCCCGCCTGTTCAAGTGAACCGTTTGACAGACGTGGGTATTTTTAATGAGCTAATTAACGCAGTAATGAAACCATGTGCTAATCAATCATACTGGGCTGGTGGACCGTAAACCACTGCGTCCACGCCTGTCCGCAGACGTCACGCCCGACTACCCATAAATTCTACGTAATTAGGTGTATGCTACTTAAACCCTTTCACACATAAATTACTTAAGGGGCAGGTAATATTTTGAAAACTCCTTTTTCGGATAAATACATTATCGTGAGGGCTGTCCCAAGCTATGATTTTTTTTTTTTTTTTATCAGATATTAGTTTCCGCATGAAATGAGCTTAGATTTAAGTTTTTAAGGTGATTTACATTATATTTCTTGCGAACGCAGAATATGCCAAACCGGAATAATTGGGAATAATGCCCCGCAATTACAGTAATTATCGTTAATGTCCCCGTATATGAGTGTTTTTAAGACGTTATACTAGCACAATTTGATCTGGCAATAATCCTTTGTGATAATGGTATTACTTCATTATTCAAACGATTAAATCGATTAATGATCCTTATCACGAGCAGTTAGTGTTCTAAGGCTGCATTATTGATTTGTCATTATAGAACAGTTAATTTCTTAAAATGGTACACAATATTGTGGTTGAGTCGGACTGTGACTGCCATTTTATAATGAACATTTCAACTCAGGCTGTAGCACAGAGTAAACAAGGGTTCTTTATGATGAAATACCTTTCCGTGTTACCATTGAAACACGAGTTGGATTTTGCTAAAATGATGACCCGCCTATCCTACAGACTACAAAGGGGCTCGATGAGGACATGCAACACCCCCTCATCCCCAATCGCCCTCCGGCATCTATATATATATAGGCCTATGTATTTGTAATTTGATAATTATTTTCTATGTACATTTAACAATATAGACGATATTTCCTAGGGCTATCAATATCGGGAGGGTTATTTTACTGAGCAAATCGTGGTGTCACAGTGTTCAACTATAGGCCTACCTTACAGGATAACAGGCGCGATGTGTAAAGGCTCTATAGAGTAAATAGGGTTGTAGGGGTCAGGGGCCCGTGGAGTGTGGGGTCCGACCTACCCCCTAGACCTACCAGGAGGGGTCCGCCCTCAGCCCCATCTCCCCACCCCAGTAATAAAGTTAGACAAGACACTAACCGCCCGCCAACGAATTAATCAGTAGGCCCCGACCACTGCCCAACTCATCAAGCAGTGGTATATTGGGAAGTCCAAGTCTATAACAGGTCTAAGGGGTAGGGTGGGCCAGGGAGGCGTCTGGGGACGTCTAGAGAGGCAGAGAGTGCAAGGAGTCAGGTTAAAACTCACAGAGAGTGAAGGTAGGAGAACTGTGGAAGACATGGTGATTATAATTTCACCAGTGGTATGGGCACAATATGAAAACAGAAATTAATATACAATAGTATCTGGGATTTTCAATGCTTTGCAAAATCAATTTATGTAATCTCACATGATGTACCACCACCGATATTTTGCCGGAGTCTGCGGGAGAACAGGCTAAGGTTTGAAGAGGCTTCAGGATAATTATAATGTTTTTTTTTATGTTAAAAACACAACACCACAAAGCTATTGCGGGTTACCTCTTTTCTAGCCAGAATATCCCAATCTTCCCATCCCTTCCC
The DNA here is from genome assembly GCA_936440205.1 of Lepidonotus clava. Classification (NCBI taxonomy): domain Eukaryota; kingdom Metazoa; phylum Annelida; class Polychaeta; order Phyllodocida; family Polynoidae; genus Lepidonotus; species Lepidonotus clava. The sequence goes on along the minus strand of OW387135.1, from coordinate 48,394,929 downwards.
CAGTAAACGATGAGGCCGGGGTCAGTAGAGGTATAGCAGCCCATGCCCTAACCCACCGACTGCCCCCCTACCCACGGCCAACCCTCACCACTCTGGGAGCCATGTCCCCCTTTATCGCCCCCTATTATACAGTCGGCAGACACCACCAGGGGGAGCCACTACTGCCCGTCCACCGGGCCCCCAATGAATATTTTATCTACAAAAACCCCCACCAACTGCCTCTTGTGGGTAAAATATGTAAACTAGGTATCAGTGCCACTCATGTCCTATGGGTTTTTAAAAGCTGTTGCGGGGTTTAAGGATTGAGCAATGGGTTTGTCTTCTTATATCACAAAATAAGCCCCTTCATGTTTAATATGATCAATGACCATGATGACGCCCAATGGCATCTCCGTAATCAAAGTACATAGTAGTGGGTAGAATGTGGTCATTTTACCGAATCCCCCCATCTATAGAGTTCCCCCTGTGTACTATATTGCCACGTTTACCAGGGAATAGTTCAGGGATGGTTAAACCTGACCGAAGACTATATGCAAGAAGCAAGTTCTTACTTCCACCATCTTGTTTGTAACACTATAATTTTGCTCAAGGTTTCTGAAAATAAATAGTGCTATTTGACTGCTGGTTACATGTTATAGGTGCCTATAACACAGATTTTCTAATCTTAGGCTAGATTGATTTTAGTATTCGTGGAACTTCAATAAAAAAACTAGCCTGGCTTCACAAACTATTTCAGGTTGGTTGGTTATTGGTGTTTTACACCGTATGGATCCACATCTATGGTCATATCACAACTATTTCAGGTGAAAACCAATTCGCTGCTAGGTGGAACCAGACGTTATAGGCCTATGTACAACGGCCATATTTCTGGTGAATCAAATCCCATATGCCTCACTACCACACCTACGAACCTACCGCTACAACCACATACTCCCAGCAGTACCTATAAGAATCCCTCACTCCTTTACCTTGCCTTACAGGTTGCTCTCATGTTAACAATCTCCCCGTGCTGAGAGTTCATCCGTACCCTGAGCGCTAATACACGGCCGGAGTTCTGAGACCTCCCCAAAATGAACAAGGCCCTGTGAAAAGCGCGCTAAGGATGCTGGGTAACGAAGGTAATCCCAGGTGGGTCTGAGCCTGTCTGTAGCGCCCCCTGGTGGGACGCCGTCTGAGCGGGGAGTAAAACACAAGCTTTATTATCGTGACAGCCGGGTCTTAAGCCTGGAATCCACAGGGCGATCCTACCTGTAACTTGGTGATTTATGACTTTTTACTAGCAACAAGGCAAAAGACCATGCATCCCACATTTTATTTAAAAGAAAATTAAAAGCCCTTTTTAATGATGCACATACAGTAATTACGATTAACCAATATTACCCCTTCGATTTAGAAATCGAAGGGGAGTAAATTGGACTCGTGGAATCCAGCCTTAAGGCCGACTTGAGGGCCTTGAAAAGACTGTCTTCTGTAGGAGACCTTGCTAAAAATCTGAGGTCGCGTTTAACTTTTCAGAGCCTTTAGTAATTGCTTAATTTTTTTAAAGGATTCACTATGAAGTCTTTGATCATTTCATAAATGCAGCTTTGTGCCTGAATAAAAATGGAGATTTAGCATCAGAGCAACGCTGTCTAGTAGGATTACTGTTCCATCTATAATCTGAAGGTCTCAAAATGAACTAAAGGCACATTGCTGTGTAACAGTGTATACAAAATGTCCATATTATCTAGCAATATTTGGAAGTCAAAGTTATAGTTTGAAACTTTGCTTGAAACGTACAGGTTTTTCGATGTCAATTCAAGATCAGACACTGTCACCACATTTGAGAAAGCACAGCATGTATTTAGGCCTATTGTAATTCTACAGCGAATACGAACATATGAATATTCTACTGATTATTGTACCGTGATTTTGCTCAATATTTCATTTGATGAAATGTGTATGAGTTCTAAATATGGATTCTCACGTTCAACTTTTATCTTAGTAAAGAAGATTACAATGACATAGGGAACAGGATGATGTAAATTAGCTTCGGAAGACTGAAACTATTATGATGCACGCCAACATCATTCAAATTATAGGTTGTACATTTAAGAACTGGGCCCTGATTGATGTGTCAGTGTCAAGTTTTATACTTTAATTATACTTCCTGAAATATAAAAAAGATTTATGACAAACGTCAATAAAGTTTCCTTATTGAATGTACATCACGCGATCAAAGGCATAGATCGTATATCTGTACCACTGGTCTCGTCAGGAGGGACAATAATTTAGTATTTACCACTCTTTGGGTATAACTCATACGTCAGACCTTCACAGTACGCCTCTCTGAATGTAATCCTTATCTTAACTAGATCTGGACATGAATTCAGTACATTTGGCTGGAAAGAAATCGAAACCTGCACTAGGCGAAAGATCAATTTATAGAAAATCTGTAATTCAAATGTCGATACTCTTTAAGCACAGTCAAAAACAAGTTCTAACTTTGACCTGTGCCTGGTGCAGTGTTTTAACCGAGTCGGGATAAGCAGGCGCACGTGACTGGTAGCATTGACGTTAAATTCAATTACATATATATATATATATATATATATATATATATATATATACATATATATATATAGGAAGGATTTAATGAAGTTGCAATGCTTAATTGTAATTTTTGTAACGGCAAAAGTTGTCAGTAAATAGTGAATACCTACTTATCTAACCTTATTATCATTTCAGTATTCTCTTGTTACCACAGGCATTAACGAGATCGTAAGATTTATTCCAGTTTCTCTGATTGGCTAAATTGAGACCCCATTGGCCGTATCAGTCTAGTACCAAATGCTGCGAGAAAGCTATTCCAGAGAACATGCAAATGGCATAAACATTAGACTGCACATAGTTCACGTATCATATTAGGGGAGACTAATACAAAGTGCAAATTTTGAAATGACCATATTTATATGATTTTAATTTAATTTTGTTTTTATTGTAATACATCGCATATTCAGGGAATGGTTATTGCAATAGCAATGAACAAAAGGCTAATGTAACAATTGTTCTACAAATGATATTACTGTCGCCCGTGCCAGAAGTTCATTTTTCAACTACTTACGGTTACTGCTTGCCAACTTTCAAATTGAAATGTTTCCCGCGGCAAGACCCTAGATAACGTCGGCTTTCCATGGCATGACCCATAGATTTTTCATTGCGAATAGACAACCTAAATGTAAAATAAATTGCCTAGTAACTGATGCGCATATTACGTGACATGGAGGCTTAAGGTTACTTAAGGTGAGTGTACGAACGCGCCCCTATCCACCAAATCTCGGCCCCTGGCGTGTCAATTAGGTTAAGCCATCAGGGAGGCCAACTACCAGCGGAGACCGGAAACAAAGACCTATCCCGGCGTCCCTAAGTGAGCGTCGCACATCCGGGCACCTCTGACTTGGTTAATAATGGCCGACGCCCCTTTTACGTGGCCCCAAGTCAGTTTGTATAGATCTGCAAGGCAGGTGGCGGCAACCTATTCCTGGTGTACTTCTGGATCTCAGAGGAGTGCAGTGTTACGATTTAAACTAACTTACAATAATGTTATATCTTTATATTATGGAAAATTAAACATGTCCTTGTTACTTGAACATAATTATGTGAACAAATATATAGAAATGTTCCAATACTGTAGTAACTAACAAGTACTCCACAAGTGCGATGTAACGGCGATGTAACGACTTATGACTGAGTGCTGGTCAGAGTTTAGGGAAGGTACCACCGGGTGATGTAGGCTTCTCCTCCCAGCCCTTCTTTAGGTCTAGTCCCGAGTGGGTAGTTATAGGCTAGTACTGTTTTACGACCGTTCCACTGAGATGTTGGTGATACTTGCTGATCATTAACATGTATTTTCTAGCTCTTTCATGTGATGGTATATTCACAACAAGTGACTGTTCCCTATACACACAACCCAATGTTTATTAAATACCCCAAGGCTTGCAGATTCATATACATTCATCAAAATACCGACAGAAACCATATTACTTGACCTGTCTAGACTACATATATGCAGGTTTACATCTTTGCAATGCTAAGGAAAAGGGTGTATCTTGGTGGTCGGTACTGGATGGGGAGGGGTATGTACTAGGAGGGTACCGCCTACTGGGACATCTCTGCTTTATGAGCTTCTACTAAAGCGCTCATAAATGCTCATAACCACTCAGAGGCCCCAGCAGGGGCTGCCGGGGCTCGGGGTGTGTCCCACAGATCATCCATATACAGCCGCTCCCCCGAACACTTACTGCCGAGAAGGAGGCCCTCATCTTGTCCTGTCCAGAAAGCATTGTGGCTGTGTATCATTAAAAGGAAAGGTGGATTCTGATGATATCCAAACACCAATTGCCAAAATAAACTTGATAGACATATGCATGTATAAACACATTATACAGTGTCTGGGAAGAGAATTAACGAAAAGTAAATTGATATCTGTAATGCCGTCTGTCAGCAGAATTAATAACGATAAGTGTTATTAGTCTAAGTAGATCTAGAATATGGCAATCAGTTTATATTTCCAGACAATGACATAAGTAAGAGTATTAACGATAAAATGGTAAAATACCTGCCATCGTTGAATTGGTGCTTTTGCCTGATTCAGGCCCACTTGTCCCTATACTACTGGCTGTTGCTCCAGGCCAAAGGCGGGTACAGAACTAACAGAAACCAATCTACTGCTCGACGCCTACGCGTTTTTCTACTGCATATGTATAGAGGACGCTGAACTTCCAGACCGCATACCTATATATCAGGATTTGCACGTATTTCCCGTGGGTTATAATGCATAGGAAAACCAAAACTAATCTACAAGTATTTATGGATGATGATGATTAAATATGACTTTATAGTCCACTCAGCAATTTTGCAGTTATATTGGGAGGTACTCATATTATTGCCTTGTGCAATTAAGCTAATTTCAGTTCACACCAACAATAAAGTTTACCATGAAATATTCTCAAAACTGCTTTTGTGCTTATTCCCTGATGACAGTTGCATAATATAAAATTAACCAAAGCAATTTGATTGGCAGATTGCTCCTAAAATTTCTTAAATGCAACCTTATATTTTGGACTTTTCCCTTTCCCCATTAGAACCAATGGTAAAGCCTGCCAGCCCAAGCTATAATGTCCAACCCTATTTTGCCCTGAAATACAGCAAACCTGCAAATCTCCTTATTGATAAAATCTAAGAATTGGAGAAACGGATTGTGTGTCTGTTTATGCCAGCACTACCACACCAAGTGACAGTTGTCACTTAGAAGTTGCCAACAGTAACCTGCTTGACAACCGCTGAAATTAAAATTAAAATTAAAATCTAAGAATTGATAATGTTTTAGCAGTACATGTATTTGGGGATATGAAAAAATACAACTCTTGCTAATTTGAGTATCCCCAACTTTAGGAGAAAAGGATGGCTTACACAGTTATTTTGTCCAACCCTTGTCCAACCTTGGGATATACCCAATGTGGGATGGGCTTAATGATTGAATCTGCGGGGTGAGACCAAACTCTGAACCGAATCCGAGCCTCAGTGTCCATAATACTATAACACACCTATCATTTATAACACTTGTTGACAATTTTCAAATGATATCATTCAGAAAGCTCTGCAACCCTTTTGTAACCTATCTTAAAGACTACGGGTCTATGAGACTTTCAGAACTTGGTTACATCTTCCCTATTCATCTGAGGCACTGGCCTCATCCCCTGTAGGTCTTAAGACATCTCCAGCCCCTGTAGGTCTGAGACATCTCCAGTCTCTGTACGTCTAAAACACCTCCAGCCCCTGTGGTCTGAGGCACCTCCAGCCCCTGTGGGTCTGAGGCACCTCCAACCCCTGTGGGTCTGAGGCACCTCCAGCCCCTGTAGGTCTGAGACACCTCCAGCCCCTGTAGGTCTGAGACACCTCCAGCCCCTGTAGGTCTGAGACACCTCCAGCCCCTGTAGAACTGAAACACCTCCAGCCCCTGTAGGTCTGAGACACCTCCAGCCCCTGAAGGTCTGAGACACCTCCAGTCCCTGTAGGTCTGAGACACCTCCAGCCCCTGTAGGTCTGAGACACCTCCAGCCCCTGTAGGTCTGAGACACCTCCAGCCCCTGAAGGTCTGAGACACCTCCAGCCCCTGTAGAACTGAAACACATCCAGCCCCTGTAAATCAGAAACACCTCCAGTCTCTGAACGTCTAAAACACCTCCAGCCCCTGTAATTCTGAGACACTTCTCACCCCTGTGAGTCCAAGGCACATCGAGCCCCTGTAGGCCTGAGACACCTCCATCCCCTGTAGGCCTGAGACACCTCCATCCCCTGTAGGTCTTAAGACATCTCCAGCCCCTGGAGGCCTGAGACACCTCCAGCCCCTGTAGGCCTGAGACATTTCCAGTCCCTGTAGGTCTGAGACACCTCCAGCCCCTGTAGGTCTGAGACACCTCCAGCCCCTGTAGGTCTGAGACACCTCCAGCCCCTGTAGGTCTGAGACACCTCCAGCCCCTGTAGGTCTGAGACACCTCCAGCCCCTGTAGGTCTGAGACACCTCCAGCCCCTGTAAGTCTAAGACACCTCCAGCCCCTGTAGGTCTGAGACACCTCCATCCCCTGTAGGTCTGAGACACCTCCAGCCCCTGTAGGTCTGAGACACCTCCAGCCCCTGTAGGTCTGAGACACCTCCAGCCCCTGTAGGTCTGAGACACCTCCAGTCCCTGTACGTCTAAAACACCTCCAGCCCCTGTAATTCTGAGACACTTCTCACCCCTGTGTGTCCAAGGCACATCCAGCGCCTGTAGGCCTGAGACACCATCAGCCCCTGTGAGTTCAAGGCACTCGCAGCATCTGTAGGTCCAGCAGACCCCGCGACAGGCCCTCTTGCGACCCTTGACACCCACTCTCATAAATACTACTTCTTGTATGAAGAGACACGACACTACCGTCCATTCCTTGGGGTAGACGCATTTATTTTTACCACAGGTTCTGAGTATAATCTAGTTTTCTTGGCTATTTGCCTCATACCAAGGCATTTATGGTGTTTATCCCCCATGCCGTCCGCCCATTGTCCCGCCACCTTGTTTTTCCAACTTTTCCCATCGGTCTCTACAATTTCAGACTAACATGAATTGTTCCCCTCTTCTTTATTGATTTTCCTAAATATTTCTTTCCTTATATTTCTTATGTCTACGGATGATGATGTCCAATCATCCATCCATGCTTTGATTTCCCAGATGATATTTTCATACTTTCTGATCCTTAACTACAAGGAGGTTGTGCACAGCATTCAAGTATATCCTGAAACTGTATAAGACAATACAAGACTAGATTAATCTGGAAAAATATTTCCATGACATTTCATTTTGTAAGTTTTTGCAGGAATCTGTGTATCTGTCTATTGATTGCTCACATCTACGTAATCAGTTCATACTATCCTCCCCAGACTCCACCGTTCCTCCCCCACCACTACCTGCCATGACCCGTCGTCAGAAGAATCTACTGGGGCTTCCTAATTCCTAATGTTCACTGAATCATGGGATGACCTAATTACTAACTACTATCTTCTATAGTCTCGAAGTACATACTTAATCACTGCCTAAAGGCAATGAAATCCCTGAAGCTTGCGCAATCACGTCCGGAGATTGAGCTCTTTTCTCACAGAACTATGGTCAACCTAGAAGCGCAGATATACGATTCCTGGTGTCTCACCATGTTTGAGTCAAGGATTTGTTGAACTTTCGTCTTCTTCCTTTTTGCAATGCCTTTATATCAGCCATATATATTCAGCACAGAGTACACAAATGCTCCGATGCATAGCGTATAAAATATTTGATATTGCTAATTGACTATCAGTTTTATATCATCATGAAGTACCGAAAAGCGTGCCCATAGTTTAATTTTGCAGACAGGATTTACAATACGCAATGTAAACAGTTCATTATCACATTCCGGGTAAATGACTTTAAGGCAGATATCGCGATCAATATAACACGGTTAATAACAACTAATTCCGATTTTTTTAAAGCAATACTTGTATGGGACAACATCGGCCAGTCAAACCCGATGACAATTTACACGTCGTTTTTTTCAGTCCACAGCCACAAGAGCATGACTGTTGCCTTGGAAACGCCTCGCCAGTCGATCGATGACCAATAAAAACAGTAGCCCTGTGGTTTGTCCTACAAGAGGGGGTGTATAAAACCTCCATGTCATCAAAGAACCTCCCGGGCAAACATCTTAGGCTGGGTTCACACCTTATAACTTATCGTGGTCCAGGTGATCTATAAGAGTATTCCTGGGTTACACGATCGTTCCTATTTGTCTTTATTTATGCATTGTCTTTTTCCGATTCTAATTAAATTCAGTTTTATTTCAGACTATTAAGTTGATAAATAAGTTCAACCGCACCAGAGCCTACATGCTGTATTGATTTGTTGATTGGTTTTGATAAAGCTATATTAATGCAACCTGATTCTATTTCCATTCGATCCAGAAATGCTTCACATGAATTTTTGAAATTAATCTCCATGATTTTCAATAGCAGTCGACTCGTACGCATCTTAGTATGTTTAGAAGCTTTCAAATGTCTCATTTTAAAGGGACGTTCTCGTCCGTGAGTTCAAGGAGATAGATCCGCCGACATAAGCTTAGCGATGCGACGGCCGGTGACGTGTTTTGCAGTGTTAGAACGTAATAACGCGATTTCATTGGTCACGTCGCGAATTTGGCGCGGGCGTATGGGAGTTACAACGTAGCAAATCACATCCGCCACACTGACGAGAACGTCCCTTTAAGATGAATTATTGTTACATGTATGGACATGACAAATATAAAAATCGAATAACATCGGGGGCAAATTATAAGGAAATGGGAAAGTATAAATTTGGGCTAATCCTCCAGTGGAAGCCTCCCTTCCCTCCTCCCACAGCTATAACGTCCACCTCATTACATGGAGGAATTTAATTGGTCATTTTTCTTCTTTACTTTACAATCAAAGCTGACGGAGCTAAGAGGCATTAATCTAAGTCCAAAGATGAAGAATATGAGAATGTACTTTACTTCAAGCCTGGCTAAATGGGACGGGCGGGCTTTCAACATAAAAGGAGGATTTACATCACCACGAGGCAAAAAAGGATCTTAGCGAAGAAAGCCACATTATTGAATTGCCGTCCAGATATTATATAGTACAAGTATTGAATTTCGCGGCGCCTGTTGGAGTTGCAAACTCATTGTTCAAAGTAACATTTTTAATAGACCCTATGACATTATAAATCATTTAAAAAACTGCATTATTCCCGACCATCTGTGCCCCATGTTCATGGATAACCATACCGACTTTGGTCGTAGTTGTTGCTGGGTATTAAATCCACATCTTGAAGTACTTCACACTAAGTAACCTCAAAGCTTAACGCGTGAAGTGTGGTATATTCATAGCAACCCAAAAGATCCAATCCGCATCCTTAAAACGGTACTTGGACTTGAGGATACTAGTCTATTGGGCTCCAGGACCAATTACCCTTTACTTCACCTCTCCAGCACAATGAGACGATACGCCTGTACGATAAGTACCCAAATGGGCAGTTTTGATTCAAACCCTTCAGTGTTAAAGGGTTAGTTTGGGTCTTGGCCCTTCAGGCCTAGATCCACAAGTACACGATGGATCTATTCAAAAGGCGCCTGAATTCACTTTGCACGGTATCTATCGGTGCTAACGGGTTGATTTAGGGACAGTAATCAGGCATTAAAGGCCCACCTGTCCCTGAGTCAACACCTTTGAACAGGTATGTGGAGGAAAAGGTGTCACAATGGTCCGGGGTCAAACAAGGACCATTTATTTTTACTTTTCCTTTCTTTTTTTTACCTCGTAATAATCTGTGCCTTTGGTTAAGACTTTTGCCAGGATGTGGTATTGTGAGATATGTGTGAAGTCTATATGCTATATTCCAAATTTTACAATTTCGCTCAGAGAATCTAAGAACATTGTTTAGATGACATAGAAAACAAACCGTGGTGTCAGCAAGTATGGAAATCTACAAAGCAATATATGCGACAACGTGGTATTTTGCATTCATTGATTTTCATTCACTGACAACCTGATATATCATGCCACTTAATTCTAATGAAGCAAAAGTAGCGGTAAAATATTCCTTAAGGTGTAATGGGATTGTTTGAAAAATTGCGTATATTCCGGTAGATTCAATACATAATTTATCCCAAGGGGTATTATTATTATTATCATTATTATTATCATTTTGCGTACGTACTAAATGGAAGGCCCCTAAGAATTAAAAGTACAGTAGAAGCCTAACACGTCAATGTGAATCAAACCTGCTTGGAACTAGCCACATACAACACTCTCTGTTAAAACATAATTTATCAAACGTCAGCATTTTTACACCCCAAAATAACTAGAATGTTAAAACGACTATTGATTTTGGTGCCAGCTTTAAGTGAGTGAATAGAACCGTATATCATGTGGCGACCCGTGGGACATACGTGGGGCTGGGAGTAGGTAGGGTTTTTACCCAGGTGTGTGGGAGTGGGGAGGGGAGGTGGTTTTATATGGGGAGCCACTAATGCAATCTCTGGTTACTTATTTCTTTGTGACACATTTTCTTATCAATCTTCCGCTTCAATTCCCTAGTTTCAATTGGCACTGTCCGACCTGTTTTTACTTTGTAGACGTAGGTCACCGTAGCCACGGACCTATTGGACGTACACACTGTTGTATGTCCAGTCTACATATATTAGGCATAGCATTTAAAAAAGTCATAGTCTTCAACATTCTCTATTCACAGGCCCAAGAGTTCTCTGGACTGCATACCAATTCCCGATTGGTATAACCAAGCGTATGAAGAACCGTCACAAGAAACGTGGTAATATTCAAGGGACCATATTCTTGAAGGCGAAATGAGTTTTACTTATTTATCACCTGCGCATGCTCAGTATGACTATGAATGAGACCATCCTAGTGCTTTAATACGTTGGTGTTTTAGACCCCAAGATATCAAAGGGTGAAATAAGGATGGGATTCGGGTGCTCCCATACATGGAAGACGTCACGGTTGGCAGCAGGACTTGAATATGAGAAACGAACTAAGATGAGTAAAGCCCTAATTACACTATGCGTCGGGTGTCTGGTCGCGTTGGGTCGCGTTGCCCAATGCATCTGATACGCGTTAAAGGGATAGTTTTCTAAAGAAACAAATCAAATAAGATGAAAATGTGAGCCAAAGTACCTCTTATGAGCAGGGGTAAAGTGTAAAATGGTGCAGGTTTTATAACTAATCCTGATGAATTACCCCTAAAGCCCAGCTACCTGTCTTACCATACTGGCCACTAATGCCCCCTGGTGGCTTTTCTGGTTGATGACATCACACCTGAACCATATATGCTAATTACCCTCCCCCCTCCCCCTCTACTGCCCCCTCCACCCTCTACATGAAATGTACAAGATTGACCCTTAGTGGCCAGGCTGAGCTATAGAGTGAAATATACAAGATGGGCCCTGAGCAGCCAGGTTGAGTGGCCCAGTGATGTGAAATGTACAAGACTAGAGGTCACGGTTCACCGGTCACAGCACAACCTGAGTGACCACACTGGGGGGTTATGGAGAGGAGGAGGGGGAGTGGGGAGGGGGGGAGGGTAATTAGCATATATGGTTCAGGTGTGATGTCATCACACTGAAAGGCCACCAGAGGGCATGAGGGCAGAGTATGGTGAGACAGAAAGCTTGGAATTAGGATGTTTTATCGGAATTAATTATACACCCTGCACAATTGTTCTTTTATATCTGCATATGATGAACATTTTGAGTCATGTGAACAACATATTCTTGTTGTTTCTATAGCAAACTGTCCCTTTAAGGCCGTATTACACTATGCGTCGGACCCAACGCGAACTATATTATACTTTGCGTCGGACCCAACGCGAACCTTTATATATATATATATATATATATATATATATATATATATATATATATATATATATTTATATATATATATATATATATATTACACTTTATGTTTGGCACCAAGATTCGCGTTTGCTATTCGCGTCAACAAAACCGCGAATGAAACGACCCCAACGTGAGCCCCAACGTGAGCCTTTAGACTAGGTACTGGTGTGAGCGGTTGGCAATGGGTTTTCACCTGCCACCCACAGACTGGTAAGAAAACAGCGTTTTATTTCTGTATTAGATTTGTTGCATTATATCTTGGGAAACAACATCAAAAATTGAATTTTACAGTATTATTTTACTTCCCTTGGATGACATATAACCCTACTAACTTCGGGCAAAATAATATCCCTGTGAGTAAAGACCACCTCGTACTCCGTTTCCATATCATTATACAAGACCCCTGTAGGGGTGAGCATTCTCTACTTTAACAGAAAGTCTCTGCTGGCTGGCCTAGGACGAGGGGATCTGGGATCAGAGATCGACCCCCCATTATTTGCCCACCGTTTCGCTGATTCCCGGCTGTGTTTGGTGTCTTGGGGCTGGGGATGATAGAGGTGGAGAGCCCGCCGGGTACAGGCAGTCGTAGCCATGGTGACGTCACAACAGAGCTAGGGCTTACTGTTGAGCATCATTTATTTGGGCATAGATGGTTCATTCCATCTAACCATCTAATGCCAATTTTCAAGAGGGAATTTGTGTATAATAACGGTCTTGTGCATTTAACATGGAAAAGTACGACACTGTATTCTACAGTGAATGTGACTTAAACCCAGTTGATTTTCAAGATAGTACATAATTGGCTTTGCTTTATGTTATAACTTACAAAGAAATAATAATGCTACTATGTACTTACTTATACAAACATGCCTAAATGGGGACATTATAGTAGCTATCCTTCAATTTAAGAGACAGTCATTTACAAGTAGCTGATAAACGAAACATACAATGTATATATACTTTCGGGGGAGGGGGGGGTTGACCTTCACATAAGTGGGTCTTTTCAGCAGAATAAAGCTATCTTTTTTGCCATCCAATTTCATAAACTAGATCATGAAGCGACGCTGGCGTCTTTATGGTAGACAAAAACAACTTTCTGTGAGTGAAAAGAATCTCCGGATGTCAAATTTCGAGTTGACTGGTTGGTACAAGGTGAACCAGATCGGGGTCTGTGGAGGATCAACTTTAAAAAGGTATATGATACCCTGACACTTCCACTAAAAACAGGCAACTGGGAAATAAATCTGGAAGTTTGTAGGCTTGCGCACTGACCATGCAAAGGTTAAAATCCAAGGTAGAATATGACATTATCATTATTGAGAAATCCCTTCCCGTCCGACTTGACTTTTCATAGGGCAAGTCGTATAACAACTTTATGATGAACAATATTGTTTTACGTTAAAAAATGAGAACATACGTTTCTTTTAATGAGTGAAAAGGCCATGCTGGCTGGTTCATAATACATATTGTAGAAATCCGGCAGGACCCTTTAAAGCTCTAAAATGCAGTTAAGTTGAGTTTAAACGAATAATGAGGCGCTGATACTTAATGTCCAGTCCAATGAAAGGCTTTGACAAGAGCCTATTTACATGAGACATGCCCGTACCCTGCCCTGAAATAAAGCCTGGAATTGAACTTGTAAACGCCCCACAACCTCTACAGAGCGCCAATCGGCGAGGGCTATTGCATGCCGCTCGGGTGTTGAAAGGCGAACAGCTCCGAGCGACTCGGAGCTGTTCAATTAAAGCCTCAAGGGACACAAGTGTGATGAGGGGAGAGGCTGGGCAGGAGGGGAGAGGACGGGCAGGAGGAGGGGAGAGGCGATATTCATTGGTGGTGTGTCGAGCCATGCTGGGGCCTAGTGTCTGCATGCCCTGAAGGTAGGAAGCTGGGAGGGGTGATATGTGTGAAGGGAGGCGTTGGGGAGTCGGGGTTGGGACGTTTAAGGGGTATAGATATCCCAATCACGACTGTTTTTTTGGTGTACACCTAAGAGCCCCCCCGCCACCCCCTTTCACTTACCTATATATTATAGTGAAATAGGCTTATATATAACAGTAGGTTAGCAGTGGATTACCGTTCTGCACGGGAGTAACCCCCAGATCCCCCTCCTCTCCATATACCCGCATCTCTCGCCCTGGACCAAAGGCGCCTCGCCAACCAAGCCAGTCCTTGCCACCTCCAGTCGCCGTCTGTCACCTGTGTCCCTGGGGTCCGAGCTGCTCCGAGCTGCTCGTGTAGCCCTACTGTGGCCTGTTCACACCTATTCACTTCACACACATCTCAGCTCATATTCACTCATCAATCAGTTGACTTTACTCTCTTCCCTCAATTCACACCTAGTGTTTGACCTTCATGTCACATCAGCTCACATCTTATGTTTGACCTCCATGTGGCCTCAGCTAACACATTGTATTTAAGCTGTGTATATCCGATGTGTGACCTTTGCGTGACCTCAACTCTTGTATTTGACCTTTATGTGACCTCAACTAACACATTGTATTTAAGATGTGTGTATCCGATGTGTGACCTTTGCGTGACCTCAACTCTTGTATTTGACCTTTATGTGACCTCAACTAACACATTGTATTTAAGATGTGTGTACCCGATGTGTGACCTTCATGTGACCTCAATTCACACCTTACTAGGTTTCACCTTCATGTGACCTCAGCTGACACGTGGTGTTTGACCTTTACGTTACGAGTTGCTCCAACTTCAACGTATTCAACAGCATCCAGTTTTTGCTTTAAAAGATATTTGCTGTATGGCAAACAGACCTATTTTAGTCGGTTAATTGCCAACCAAAATTCCCATTACTCAAATGTTACTATCATTGCGTGGACTCAAAGATGAAAGCAAAGCAATGCGAGTTGAATGAGGGAATGAACATGAGTGATGAGAGTTAGCCTTGATCTACACACAGAAGGTCTTTACTGTATGGTGATTACCAATGGGCTAATGGCAATGTTATGGTAACCTTCATGTCTTGGTGTCTTTCCGTATGTACTTCTACTCTTGGCGATATATCATGCTGACCTTCACATCCAAATCCTTTACGACCACTCTGCATGCATCACCCCAAAGTTCATTCATATAGATGCCTATACCATCTTGCAATCAGGAGTTACGTCGCTTTCACACAGCAACATTTCATGGCCCATTCTTTACCAAATCCAATATCCTATCTATTCTGGCTGTAACTAATATTCAAATCGATTCAGGCCTAACCGCCAGTTATAGCTAAACTTCAATGAGATGCAAATGCCCACGATTATTATATTAGTTTTATAGTGTATCTATATACCCTTTATTACCTGGAGTGTAGAGGTTCGTAAAGAGCCTGGGTCCCCCAAGGGGGGGGGGGGGTCCCTGGAGGAGGGGGGAGGGGGTCCAAGGGACCCGCCCCTAGTAGGGATCCACTCCTACTTTTTGCCACATTTATGTCGGACCTGGTGATGTACCACTTCTCAATCCCGGATTTCCACTTATTTCCACTGATTTATCATTACAATGACACTGCAAACTCCAAACAAATTCCACACTCACAAAACACTGAATTTCCACTACATTTTATTCTGGGTACGTTTTATTCTATGTAGACCCCCTCGAGAACTTTTGGATCAGCCTCTAAGCACCTGTAGCTCCCCTAATGGAGAGTTCCCCGCCCCACTCCCTACCCCAGTGGCACTTTCCCTGAGTGAGAGGGAGACCCCACAGTCTTCTGTTTGCTCCAGCTCTTAGGTACAGTATCCCCACCCCTCCCTACCCCACCACCCCTACCACCTGCCCGGGTCGACACACCTGTACACCACTTAACTGCCCGCCCACCTGGCCGGGGACGCCGGGCCCTCTTAGTGCCTCTATACAGGGATACTCCCCGAGTTAATATTGACTCGCTTCACCTTCCCCCTGGCCCTGGTGTGTTAAGGCTTTAAAAGAAAGTGGTCGCCATTCTTTTTGGTGGGAAAATGCTGCGGTGTCTCAAAGCGCCGTCTTTTTCCTAATGTAGATGATTATTTGTTAGTGTGATTGGGGATATATCATTGCTTTGGTTATGTAACCATTTATTTGTGTTGAATTTGATACTATTTAAATGATAAAATTATAGGGTACAGGATCTAGAGCATAACCTTAGGTATGAATAGTCAAACAAATACATGTAGCTAGGAAGGTACCTGTCCCATTGAATTTGCCTTAACAAACTGTATTCACCCATCAACAGAAGTCCCCAAGTTTATCGGTGGTATGGATATTACTTACCTTTTTTTAGGGAACAACAGCTATATATAATTACATTTTCTAAGCCCAATATGGCTCTTTTTCCCAACACCAGTTCCCATATTAGTATTTTTCCTTTTTCCTTTTCATTAAAACCGAATAAAGTCAATGCGTGGGAATTCAATTCAATTCAATTCACTGACTGCACCTTTTAGGGGGTGGCCCTCCTGTATGTGGCCTCCCTGTTCGGCCTGAGGCCCTTTGCTACAGGTCTCCCAATAAAGACCCAGCAAATATTGGACGTGTGCCCCGAGAAGTAAATAATGGGCGGGCCCGCAGGTCAGGCCCGGCCCTTTGATACTCTGAGGTCAGGCGAATTCCTCAAACTGATATTGCTTTCCTCAGGTAAGGCTGGTAGGTTTTTGTTTACATTGCCCAAGTTAAAAAGGTTTGTTTCTTCAGGTGATATCTAATAGAGGAATCTACGACATACTTTTCATCGTTAATTCTCCCTACCACGGATAGCTGTTTTACAGTATTTTAAGCACCTGCAGGCTAATTTGGACTGATTTTGTCGAGAAATCCCCTGGAAAACCTATAGAAAATAAGCAAATAATTGGTATAAATCCATTTACAATGAATTTTCAAAAGACTCAGGAAATTTGAACATATGTAGATACTTATTTAGAAATAATGTTGACTAGTTTTTCACAAAGTTAATCTATAACTAATGATACATTTGATGAAAATTCCTATACTAAAACCTTGAGTTGTCAACAAATTACCCAGCATGCATCCTGTTTCATGCTAACCTACAGATAAAACTCAAGAATCTGGCTATCCGTGGTTGGGAGAATTGATAACGAATGCACCATGTACTTTTATACTAAAGTTGTATTTAACTCATTTTTTTAATCGTGTACCTCTGTACACAGGCTACTTGTCGGTAAAATCCAATATCTATAAAAATACAAATACCTCATATCCATGAGAGGGACCTTTATCCTAATATAATTCAGGTACTACAATATGTACATACAAATACATATATGTGACATCCTTAGCACAAAACCTAGGCATAAACTGTCAAAAAGTGTCATACTATTGACGATATCGAGAGACTGTTGGGTAGAAGCCCCTATACGTCATATGGGTTACTTTTTCTGCCAAAGGAAAAGAACAGATGTGTTTGTGTGGTGTATGGCCTAGCTGACAATCGGGTAGGGCTTCTCCCTTTTCGTTGGTCTCGTGGGGCCGATACTGTCTCCTGTAATCAACCATAGCCGCAGAAATGTAAGGCAGCTGATGGCATTGATAGAAAGAAACACGCTGTGCAGCAGTAATACTGTAATGGGACACGGTTGTCCACTTTATAATTATTGTCAGAGGCTTGCCTAGATAGGCGGCCTTTACACCAACAATGAAAGTTTCCTATTCTGAATTTCCAAACTGGGAGGAATCATTATTAAACTGGCGACATGATTTTTGTTGGTCTCGCTGTCTGGCATATATTATCTTGACGTTAATCCCATACAACTCTCAAGATACTGACGCAGATCGAATCTACCCTAGAGTAGTACAATGCATCTGTGGTCCAAAAAGATAGGAAATTATTTTCACATTATGAAAACTAAGATCTTTAGCAAATATGACGAACTCCCTCCCACCACCCATGAGGGCCCGCCAAACCGCAAAGACCTGTCCATTGTCACTCTGCGACTTGTACCACCTCGTGTCGAGAGTGATCAGTTCTCGGCCTCGCGTAGAATGGCCCAGTCCCACGGCTCGTAGTTGTCGAGGCGACGTGGGATCCCTACTGGGGGTGGGGCGCCGTCGTCGGCAGGGTTCTACCAGCAGGCGGCGCGGCGGGCGGCGCGGGGAGCGGGGCGGGACGGGGCGTCAGTCGGCCGGTCGGCGCGGGAGGGACAGGCAGCGGTACCACTACCACCACCTCCCGAGTCTTCCCACTACATGTAGTGTGTAGGGCCCAGAGTGTCACGCGGCCCGTGCCTCTCTGATCTGACGCAGTAGGAGGAGTAGCACCAGGAGGAGGACCCACAGGAGCAGGAGGGGAGGGGCAGGCGGGCCTGGAGTACTAGCTACTACTTTAAGGGTGGGGCGGCATTACTTGTCATGGTTTGACTTACTGCCGCGGAGAGAGTCGGATTTACCACCTGCTGCTGTAGTCTACTACTGCTTGTGTGAGACCCTGGAGGAGGATGTCAGGTGAGTAGTCGGGTTGGTGGGTAGGTACGGGATGGGGACCCAGGAGGGGGTGGGGTGGTTGTGGAGGAGGGGACTTTGGATCCCGGAGCGTTACAACGACTGGGGTAAAGGCCCAAGTCATGTACGGACTTGATCATCATCTCATTGAACCTATCTCAGACCAGAGTGTTTCGACACAGGTTTTAACTGTCGATGAAATAATCATGGACCAGGAAATATCCCAGACCATACAGCCTTTATATATTTGATACCAATTATGCACAATTTTGAATTACCTTAAACGTACGTGATACATCTTGATACCAACACCTTATCTGGCCCTAAAATGCGTAGAACAGTCAACACTCCCCGTGTAGAGCGCCAGAGAGACTAAATCGAAGTGTCAGTCTATAATGTAGGAATGCATCTATCCCAAGACCTTAATAGTTTGAGGTGTGCTCGGTCTTTCTACCACAATACAATCCACCACACCACACGCACGGTGCATCCCCCGACCTGTTGATAAGGCGGCAGTGACTGTCATTACAGAACCCGCCCCTTGGCTGCAGGGACCGTCCGCTCCACATTCACACCGCCACAGGTCAGCCGTGACTACATGACAATAACATTGTTCTACCTCCCCCGGACCTGGAGCCGTCAGTGCCAGCAGGGCCATATGTCAGCACCAGGAACACGGACCTGAAGCACGTTTTAGCTCTTACTGGTTGATGCAAATGCACCATACAGGAATGTGATAAGATTATTAGAAATTTGAACATGTAAATTACAAAGAGTGAGCCCCCAACCCACCCCCAAGAAAAAACAGGAAAGAAAAGCGGCAAGAGGGCGACAAAAGTTTCTATGAACGCCCCCTAGAGTGGCTCAAGTCCATTCAAGTTATTTTTAAGCATATCTATGTGAATGCAGTCTTTCACCAGTAAACTTATTTTTTATAGTCTGATACTTCAGACTGAACAAGTGGCCTATCAATGAGTCGAATTTGGCTATGGTAAACCCGGTAGTAACATTATTCAATCACATATTAACGAATTCAAAGCTTTATATTAAAGGTGAACGGGAGGCCTCATACTGAAACCACAAGAACACATTCTCTAAAATTATTTTTTGTAAATATGTGAGCTTGGGTCTACGAACGTTTAGCGAACGTGCGAGTACATGGCCTGGCCGATGGCAGAAGGTTTATGGCCTTGCACTTTTACTTTATTACCCCTTTCTATTATTCATTAAGATAAATACAAATATTGACACGCAATTAATATAAAACACCTTTTTTTTAACAGCCATTCACGAGGTTGATCCATAGTTTATGCGTTCACAGTAATCTGGCAAAACCGTTAAATATCCATTCAATGGCAATAGCTGAGAGAAGTGGTACGTATTAAGAGTAACTAAGTTCTGTTACAAAATCTGATAAATGATATTGAAAAGTACTACATTTTGTCAATTAACCTCCGACATGGCCAGGGGGACGTCGAGACCACCATCTTGAAATACTGAGATATTGGTCTCTGCTTATGCTCATATATATTAATAAAAAGTAACATTTCTAGGTCTAGATTCTTAAGCCTGATGTTCCTGGTGTATTAGCTGAGACGTTGCCAGTTAAAGTACGTTGTGTCTTGGTGCACTGAGAAACTTCAGTTAAGGTTCATTGTGCCCTGGTGCACTCAGGGGTTAAGGTGCATCATGCCCCTGGTGAACTGAGATGTCAACGAAGGTACAATGCGCCTGGTGCACTTAGATTCTGCGGGTTAAGGTGTACTATGACTCTGGTGTACTGAGATGCTGAGGGTTACGGTGCATTGTACTGCTGATGTTTTAGTGGCTTTGGGTTAAGGTGTGCCATGCCCCTGGTGCACTAAAAGGATGTCAAATTACATTGTGCCCTGTTGCAGAGGGAGGATAAAGCCCCATACCCACTAGGACACTTTTACACAATTGGCCGCTTTTAAGTCTAGAGTCGGCTGATATTATCGCCGATTCAGATACACACATTTCACTATGGTATACCTACAGGCAATTATATGAATCGGCTGATTTTAGCAGCGACTGTACAATCGCTATCGCCCGTTGCTGCTCAAGTCACTTAGTGGGTATGGCCATTAAAGTACATTGTCCCCAGTACACGGAAGTTGTGGGTTAATTAAGGTGCATAGAGCCCTGGTGCACTCAGAAGCTGTGGTTGTGCCTCTGGTGCACTGAGAGGGTGTGAGTTAAGATGCTTGTGTCTCTGGTGCACTCAGAGGGTGGGGGTTAAAGATAGCTGTGCCCCAGGTGCACACTTGTCTGTTTGTGTGTGCTGTGCCCCTAGTGCACTGAAATATGTCGGTTACGTTAGGTTGCATGCTAAGTAATTTCTGTGAGATAGGTTCAAGGATGGCCAGTCGTGCAGGGGAAGGCCCCAGCTGGACCCTTCACACCCTGCTAGGTTATAGAGGGTAGGGGGTGGGGGAGGTTCTGCGGTTCTCATATTAAATGTACCTGTGTTCAATGATACCGACGAGTCTTCTATAAAAGATCTTCCTCAATCTCCTTAAAATGAATTGGATGAAGTGTTATAAATTTAAGAGCACTTAAGAAACCAATGCTGCAAGGCTGAAAATGAAAAATGTCAGATTTGCACATATCAAATATTCTAGCCTATCAAAGAAATCACGTCAATCTAGGGCGCAGTTGTCCGCTCTACAGTGTTGCCACTCTATGAACATGAAAAATCCGGAAAAATGCTGAAAGACTTTCCGGATTTTAATCCGGAAAAAAACGGACTTTAAGCAGGAAGAGATAAAGGTATATAATAAAATATCATATAAATTCTGACATTAAAAGTGGTTTCAGAAATACTATCTGTTGCCTAAGAATGCAAATGTAATGTTTATTTTTCTGAAAATTACGTATGTCTGGAAATATGCTGCAGTCAAAAATCCGGAAATCCGGAAAAAGAAGGAAAAGTGGCATCTCTGGCTCTAGGCCTATACCCAGCCTCTTGGATTCACCTTGGATATTATAAAACTTGAAATAAAATGTCAAATATTGTAATTCAAGTTTGTCCTAGAATGTTAAACCTACATAGACTTGCTTATAAACGGGCCGACAAAAGTGGCTATATGCCATCACATTTATTCTGGTATTCATCTCCCGCCTCCCCCTCACAGACCTGCGCATTAATACTTATGATCTTTATTTCAAACTTCTTTATATTCTCGTATATATTGTAGTTTTCCCCGAGTCCATCATTACACAGATCGGCTCACAGCTAACACATTATACAGGATATACACAACAAGTTACTGTTAAACAGGGTAGGGAATTAACCAGATGCAAACGTCTGGTTTCCCCAGAACTAGATAAGCACTATATCAACACAAGTAGTAGATGAATACCATCACTATTACAGTCATATGGGGGGAGCATTCCACTGTGCTGAACCGCAGACCACTTTTATATTTGTAGCCGGAGCTCATAAAATGGTTTCCGTGCTTGTAATCTGAATGTCCTGGTGTATACTATTCTGAAAAACGCCCTTGGCATTTAAAGCCCATTCATCCTTTTTATAAAGCAAAAATTCAATTTGGCGGGTGGGACTCCACAGTCTAGCACCCAGCCATGCGCTAGATTCGGAAATACTATCTCGTGGAAATTAGTTTCGGCTGGTAGGGTGTGAGAGAGGCGGGGAGGGATGAGAAGTGTAATTATCCCTCCACGCTACAATACAGCACGCATCGCTGCCTCTATATCCCAGCAGATGCCCCTGAACCACCGGGGGATGGGGGAAGCACTCTGGTTTAAAAGGGGTGACCACTGTTCAAGAGACTGCAGAACGTCTCTGTAATGGAAGGATGTCCAATGGTCCTTAAAGTGTTAAGGGGCTATTAGACGGTCTAATCAGTACGAGTCTGCTCTAGACAGCCGAGCTAAGGCGCAGTTCTGTCTAAGCTGTTTTTGTTTGTAATAACTAATGTAACGTGTATATGACCAGATTTGAGTAAAATCGATGTAATTTTAACAAACCACCAGTGAAGAAATTATCTTTCATGTTTTGTTGAGTAGGCTCCTCTTGACAGAAACAGTATCTTTTGGTTGACGAAAGAAATTCCAGCTTATACACCTATCCAACAAACCTGCGCAGTCCCCAACCTTGCCTACCTTTTGGGGCTTTTGGTAACTGGGTCACCTCACTTCATATAGGTTAACTATAGGAAAAGCGCTAAAACATTGTTTCAAATTTAATTCGCCAAGGGGCGCCACATTAATGGGAGAGGTGAATAAACCTCGCTCCCAATTAAACAGATGAACTGAAGTTTTCATAGTGAAAGTACCCCCCTTCCCAATCTCAATTTCCTAGGCCTGGACCATGTGCCACCTGCCTCCTTCAGGGCTATCCTACCTACCACTATGGGCTCACCATCAAGAGTCCTATTTCAAAGGACTCCCACACAGGGCCGTGTACCTTGGGTGGGGTAGGGGGCCCGGTAACCCTTAAGCAAAGGGAAATAACGATTTCCAAATAATCCCACTGTCTGTATTGTGAGAGGGGCCTTCGGAGAATGGATCGCATCTAGTGTATCTGGGAGGGAGCCCGGACTAATGGTGCCATGTACTAAAACCGTCCTCCTCATCTCTTATAGAGGGTTAAGCTCAGCATTTAATAGTGTCCTGAAGCGTAGCTAATTTCTGTTATAAGCAAGTGAACATTATAGAGTTACATATAACATAAAATATATATTGTAATATATATGATATAATATTGTAATGCATCCTTTAATCGAAATATTTCTCTTTTTTCAAGGAACCTGTCTTGATATTATAGAGCTGGCCATTGTCCCAATAAAGTAGGTTATTTTCTTTGCGGAAAATACGTTTGGTAATTCAATTAACTATATACATATATGTCTGACTTAATACATTTGCACGGTAACAGGTCTGTTTGCGTGTTTGTGTATATTTACTATTAGTGAGCTGGTGTGGAGTCGGTGCTGGCTGGGGCCCAGGGTCTGTAGGGTGACAATAGGCTGCGTGATGACTGGGGGACAGGGGGGTCTACGTACTAGACCCACGGTCTGCTAGCTGCACTGTCTGCCAGTCACTTAACACTCTGTCCTATTACTGACATGCACAGATCCTACGTGAGAGAACACTTGACAGACGTCTTAACCTTTCGTTGTGTAAAATTATCTGCTAAAATGAATTGCTATTATTCGAGACATTAAGTACAACTAATTTGTACAGTAATTACACGTAGTTAGATACTTAGGTCGGAATGGGCTTGTTCAGCTGTGTACGGGTGTATTTATTGGTTCACTAGTAATACTCTGTGAACAATCGATTATCATGTGGTAAGCCGTTATGGTTATGTAACCGTCACATCGAGTATCTCATGGACCCTTAACCACAAATTAAGTTCCCTGTCAGCCGTATAAATTGACCTTCACATTAAGTGTACCCAAATCAACAACCCATAACTAAACGTTTATGTGCATGCGATAATTTACTCTAGCATCCCATATATACACATCACTGTGTGGGCACGCAACAACGCAGGGTCCTCTGTGGGTGCCAAGCAATATTATGTACAATCTATCTTTGGTTAAAAAGAGGAAGCAGGGGATTACTATGCCAGAAGTAGCAATCCCCATGAAAACAGTTAACAACCCTTAGTTGGTCCTGTATCTGACAAGAAAATACCTGAAGATTAATCCTAAGTCTGTCATCACAGTTGGAGAATACAAAAGCAATTGGTCGGTTCCTATAACCTTAACTCTCGCAAAACAACGTTGAAATCCTTGAATTTGAATCTGAGCCATCTTTTTTTCCTACGTTTATGAGATATGTTTAAATGTGATTAAAATATAACCTCATACAACCTTACAGTAATGAGTATAACCGAGCTGTTTGCGTCCCATTGGGTTGCGACTAGTCGAGTATGTCAATACAAACAAAACCAACGTCAAACAACGTTTTGAGGCCCTCGGGTGGTCCCAGACCCGACCAGGACGAACTCTAAAGCTGGATTTAGCCGTGAGGGCCAGGAGACCCAAACTCAATATTAGCCCGACTTGTTACAGTGTGACCACCTCAAGCCCCACACAAACACACTCAGCCACACTCAGGGGGATGGCGGGGGTGTTTGTTGGGTAAAATAGAAGGGCACTGAGCGGGAAGAGGGCATACGAGTTGGAACGAGGGAAGAGGCGTAAAAAGAGGGTAAACTTTGATGGAGGGAGGTGGAGATATGGACACTCTGAGAGAGTAGACACTGAAGTAGTAAAGTGGGGATATAATATCACAAGAGATTCCATTGATATTTCATAAAGGTAAACGTGTTTACATGTGTTACTAGTGTTGGCCATTTAAGCAATTATTCAACATCTCATAATATTGCATGGCTAACGAGAGATAAGTAGGACGTATGCACGTCGAGGAGAAATTCCTTCTCACTGTATTACAGCTAGGAAACTAATTTAACGATGCATCATTTAGCTTTAAGAATTAAAGGACGTATTAATAGAACATCTATAAAACACCAAACCATGTATTATCTTAAGACAGAACTTGATACGTATTAATATACGTATCTATAGACTTATATACTGTTATAATCAATTCAATACTTTTACTTCGTCTTCAAATTAAAGCTTCTTCATGTCATACCGGAGACTTAATTGGACACGTGGGTATTGAGCATTGAAAAGAAATGCAGAAGCAGACAAATATCATTATGACACAGATAATCTCATCTGGAGAAATGCCACAGTTTTAATAACGAAAAGAGGCATTGGAATATTCCGTGATAGTAAAATGAGAAGAAGACACATAAATGAGCACTTTCAATATTATACTCGTAAATATTGGATACAGAGTGAGAATGAAATACATTCGTAAACATACGAAAAACCAAACCACACAGAAATGTGATTAAAAGAAGGGACCGAAAAATCAATGCATCACTCATTTTGTCTGGCTTATTCTAACCTGGTTAGAACCAGGCAGACAATGCAAGGACATGGAATACATCCTTCGAGACTTAAACTGAGAAGAAGTATTATGTTATTAAATTGGGGAAGATACTGGGTGTTGGCTGTCCGCATCTCAATCCTCCAACCACTCGATATTTGCCACTGCCCGGACCAAAAGGCAGTGGCCACTCCCCAAGTCAGCTATGACTGTAACTTCACTGTTAAGTCACTGTATTTTTCAGTCATAACTGAAATCCAACTGACATGATTATTGGTTCTAACTTTCTGATTTCAGTGACAGATCAGGGGCACTGGTTCTTAGCTGAAATAACTTTACAGTAATCTGAATACACTGAACAATGACTGATACTACTTAGAATAATTCCACCATGTGGGAGGGGTCCCTGAAATATAGCTGAGGCACTGGCCCAGTTTTATTTAGGTTGCTAGACACATTAACCCCTAAAATTACATTCTGGCGGGATATGGCAGTTCCCCTAACGGTTGTGTGCAAGGAGGAGCCATAATTTGTGGATTAATGTCGTCATAAGCCCTTCAGAAATATCCTTATATGGGTATTTTACTTGTGTTATGGGTCGTGACTGCGGGTGACTGCATTGGAAGAAAATATGGTCAGTATTTGGTACATTATTTCAAAGCTACTCTTGTAGGTTGTAGACTAAGGCCTGTCTGATTTGTATGTACGTATACAGCCATTGACTCAGCAAGTTGGACAGGCAAAGTGATTTTGAAATCACCCTTGCATTATATCATAACAACAAGATAATTGTTTTACAGTGTTGTTATGTGTTAAAGAATATTAGAATATAATTTTTAACGTTATATTGCTTTCAAGTCTGTCTTTTAGATTTTGGAATTTTTCAATTAGAGGAAATGCGACTGGCCATATGGGCCAATCAGGTTATACAATTCACTGGCCTGAGCTTACCTTTACTAGCCAACAGTTAATATTGCCGACTGTGAAATACTTTGGAATAATGCTGGACTTTTAAAAGCTTTTAAGGTAACAATCTCGTAATCCTGACGGACATTAATTTATGTATTTCAAATACCATAATTATGATATTTTATTTTCATGTTTTCTATATTTCTGATATTTGCGTATCTATGAGATGAAGTTAAAATGCCAGATATGTCAGGATATTAGACATCATTTAAAAATTCTATTATCTTAAAGTTGATTTGGATTAAATTTTTAATTTCTCATTCAGAGAATCCTATGTATAGGATGAAAAATTTGTTAATGTTTCTAGGAGGAAAGACTTTAAAAAGAAAAATCAACATGACTGTCCTGGTATTTCAAACACTTTAGAACAACCTAAAGTACAGTTACAATTACTAATCATTTTGATATTTACCTGTTAGATTAAAATTTTATCTAACAGATGAATATCAACATTTAATATTGACCAAACTTAAGCAGTGCCTTTTCAGAGACCCTCCTACAACACTGACTGGCAGCTAGAAATCAGTCCCACTGATTCATCACTGAAATAGATATATTTAAATTCACTGCAATCAACACTGACATATCAGTGAATTTCAGTCACAAATCAGGGGGCCTGACCCATGGCTGCAGCCTCATTTAAATATTTCGGACAGGCTGTTTTACCACTGCTTATACCCTGATCAGCAGCTGCTCTTCCCCTGTACTATAACTTCTGCAGCCAGCAGCTGAATACAGCTGATTATCAGGGACCCTCTGAATAAGAGCTATATATTAGCTGATATGCCACTGGTTTCTCCACTCTTTTCACACTGAAAAGTCGCTTCCAGAGGTCTCTGTTTCTCCACTGATTTATCCCTGTTTTGCCACTGATTTTTGTTCCGGGTGTGCAGAATAAAAATAAGATATTCACATAGACAACGGGACAGCAATGGAGGAGAACTCCCCAGTAGCTGATATGCTACATTTATGTCAGTAAAATAGCTGATGATCATCATCATTGATATGCAGAGGAAGGGATCCAACAGAGAAAGACAGATAACACCTTCCAACGACAATGCTTTAATTGACAGGTAGAAAGGTCATAATTTCATAAATCAATCAAAAGATCCTTACTTTTCAGAGTGTAAAGCTCCATACAGTAGACTAGAACCAGACCCAAACGGGTGCAGTTGGCACTTGAAAAATGAGAATAAAATGTGATACAAAAACTCCTAGACCAAACCCATGACAGAAAGGAAGAGATGATATGAGTGTGAGCTGGGGGGATGTTCGTATCGGCATCCTTCTGTAATCTCTGACACTGCCGCGTATTATTGACGTTCACAGCTTCGAGCCGTCCCAATTTACGCCCTATTGTAAAGGACGAGACGCCACCTATGGGCCATTGTTGGCAGCGCGCCGCGGGGCTTACAGGCACTAATGGATATACATGGATCTGGCCAATAGGCCCGGGCCACTATGGATCGGTCTGACCAGGGCCGGGCAGGAGGACCAATAAGGAGTCGTGTTCCATACAGCCTCGGCAAGTGTGACCAATGATGGGTCTCATTACTTGGCTGACAAAAAGGGGGAAGCAACAACGGAATTGTGGTCAATGGCTGGCGGTGGAGTCGGGGTTATAGGGGATGTTGGGTGTATAATGAGGGGTGTGAGTCGTAGGAAGTGTTGGTATGTATGAGAAAACCTTTAAGTACCAAACCACGAAGGCAAACAATGATATACATGTACAATTTTCAATATCTAACTATTCCTTCTTTACTTTCTTTTTTTATATCAAATATTATCAAAATCTACATGCATGCCCTATTTATTTCTGATGTGGACAGAACATTTATATTGAAATGATACATACTTGGTTTCTTTCATGAGAAGTGTTCATGACAGAAGCACTGTGCATTTTCATAATGGATAGTAGACAACGATGAAGCAATATGCATCGATACAAGATAGCACTGCAATAAAGCCACACAATCCCTTCAACATAACTATGTAGGAAGATTTGAGGAAGAAAAAGACACATCCAGTAATGGGTGGTTACATCCACTGCTAACCTGGTCTCTAGGAAAGCCCCAGGAGCCAGGATTGGGTTTGTAGTGTTATAGATGGGTCTGGCCTTGCAATGCCTTCCCCACTTATTCGTCATACCGGTCGTCAACAGTACTTAGCCGTCCGTAAAGCTGGGCACTTAGCCCTCCTCACACCGCCCCGCGCCGCCCGCCGCCCGCTAAGAGCCGCCATGTGTTGCTGATGGTGTAAACGGTGTAAGGCTACAGCTAATACAGGAAGGAAGGCTGTGCGGCCATTTGTTAGTACATCTAGGCCCATTTTAGCCTCACACCTAACGGTTGTAGGAACTGTTACGGCCACTGTGGCTGTGACCGTATTAACAATAGGAAAAACCCATAAAAACTGTTTCCATAACTGTACATGTGTATTTGTGTGGCCTTTCATGGCATGATTGTACCAATGTTTAACTGCCCCTGATGTGTCTCTATCTCAATATCTAGCTTTCTATTGTGGACCATCTACGTAGCATTCACTGTTGGCCTTCTTCATATCATAATTACTTTTAAAGTTAATTACGTCAAAGACAGATTTAATGATTGCTATTCAATGAAGGGGATGTGTGAAAGCAGGAAGGAAGGCTGCACAGCCATTCATTAGTACACGATAGGCGCACAACAGTCTCGACTGTACTGGCCTCAACTGCTGTAGGGAACGCTATGGCCATGGCCATACAAATAGAAGGAAAATCCCATAAAAACTGTTTTCATTACTGTGTATTCATATGGCCTTTAATGACATGACCTTAATGTTTAACCATTCTTGTGTCTATTTCACAATATCTGTCTTTCTACAGCGGTCAATCTATGTAGCATTCACTGTTGACCTTCAACATTAGAAAGACTGTGAAAGTTAAGCAAAGACAGATCTAACGTACGAGTGGCATGCATTCAAAGAAGGGATGCGTTAATATGCTATAAATCATGGTCATATAACCAGTAGAAAAGTTCTGTTCCCCCCCAAATACTGCTTTACCATCACTAATACATCTATACAGCAAGAATTAAAGGGAAAAGGCATTTTCTTCCCCAGACTAGCTGTGTACACAGTCCTGGAAATGTATGCTCCGGGTAAGGTTGCGTCATTTACCCTGGGCCCTTTACTTTGGGATCAAATGCCCAAAGGACAAGTCCACCCTCCCAGTTTTTCATCAATAAGACTTAGCCGCCCATAAACCACAGCACTTATAATCCTGTTTACATTAAAGTGCGCCATGTTCCCAGCCTCCTGAGAGCTCGTATAGCTTATAGGCTGGCAATCGGTATAAAATGTGTTATAGTTAGACTAATGTAGCAAGACTAGACTGCACTGTTTTGCTCATCCTGTATATCCTTAGATGTTAGATTCACGTCACGTCAGATTCTTTTCATCTGCCACCTGTCGGCGTGAATTATACATCTAAATGTTGTGTGGCGAGGTGGCATTGTGCTGCTTTAAACAACGTGCTCAATTCTTCTGCAATTGGACGCCTCATGCCAATTACTGAGCCGCCGTGAAATGAGAATAGGACTGTTATACAGATTGTGCTAGTGCACGCATCTTTTCAATTTAAAAGACGATGTTTAAATGATTAACAAGTGCAAATCAGTAGATCGATTGATATTTTCCTTAAAAAATGCCAATGCCTTTGCAACCGGAATTGGGTGCAACATCCAGGTTAAAACAGTTAATAAAAACCGTTACATCTGGGTAAAGTAAGTATGGGCAATAAAAGTAAACTTTAACACGCACAATGTCTGTAGAGATGAACAGATGATGTGAGGACATTACTGCACCTCGTCTTTCCGAAACAGGCGTGCTCAGGCATGAGGTGCACATGGTTACACGACCCATGAGGGAATCGGACAACTGATGCCTCCCAACACAGCCGGAGGATGGGGATACCTAATCATAGTTCGATATATGCTCATTGAGGGTCCTAATTCACCCATTCATAGAAACCGGAACTACACTGTTTATGTCTGGAACTAATTCTATTGTTTGTAAATATCATCATTCTGCCAGATAATCAACAGAAAATAAAGTTAAAATAGGCAGCTGGATATTCCAAGTTTCAATAAGCAGGTTAGGCAATGAAAATAACATTTCTTCCTGTCAAGAAGCTTTTAAACTACATAATACAGGTGGTCACTTCAGGTAAGGTGGGACTGGTCAGCAGGATGAGACTGTAGCTTGGACTATGATAGGAATGATGAGCCAATCATAAGAATGACGCAACATTCTCTTGGCTAGACTATTCCAAAAGCTCTACAGCGTCTCCATACTAGAATGTTAACTAAGATGGTTTGTCTTCTAGAGTCACTGAAACTTTTTTCACTGGGAAAGCTAGGACTGGAAGTCGTGGGTATGTTCTGCCCATACCATGTCTGGTGGGTAAGGGAGTCGGTGGTCCTGTTTACATGCACTGCCCCTACCAGGACATGGCTGAAACCTGACCAACGTGTTCACACACCTCCCGACTACTGTCACCCGACTCTGTAAAACCTGTAGTGACCCCATCTCCGACTCGTTCCCGGCCCTGGTCTGGGATTGTTTGTTACTTAAAAAATGTATAAATCAGGGTGCAATCATACCTGTTCTTAAGAATAGAGAACTGTGTCATCAAATTCATGGAACTGGCGTATTCTTGATGCCCAGGGATGGATTTAGGGAGGGGGGGGGGGGCCGCAGGGGACTTTTTTGAGACTGAATATCAAAATTCTATTGTAAAACCCAATTAAGCCCCCGTAGGTGGTTCCTAAAAGTTACACCCCCCCCTCTTTTGAAAATGTCTGCATCCACCCCTGATGCCTAATCGCAAAATATGTGCAATCACACCTATTAGTTGATCAAATAATTATAACCAACAATACAGGCAAAGTAAGTACTTTGATTTGCAAATGCACATACTCTTTATGAAGAGATGATTGCGAGTTCTCACCCCTGGTCCCGTTCACGCCATAAACGGTGACCATGATTAATAGATTCCCGTCACTGACGACAACGGAGTAGTCTTTAAGTACGTTTATGGACCAATATATTACCAGCAAATGATATACTATTACAGCGGGACATGCCCCAGGTCAAATGTTTGACATGGGGAGGGAGCGGGGTATGTGACATGGGAGACAATCGTTGAGTGTGGCGTGCTTGTTACGACAAACAGATAGACTGATACATGAGACAGACCCAGTTTCCACGCTCCCCGCAGTCTGGGGCAGATACTACAGTAGCCAGGCACGGACATTAGGACGACCCTGTAGGGGGTCAATGTCACAGCGGCTGTGTAAGTCACCGTCACAAGTCACATAACCACAGTTTTACTGCTTCTAAAATACTGCAATAATGTGAGCAGGTCTCAGGGATATTTGAAAGAAAAAGATTGGGCCCTGGATCCCTGCATTGAAAAAGAAGTGGTAGCAGTATTATAGCTCTAGCAGCCATGTTTGACGTAAGTCTCAATGATGTTTTAACTCATACCTAACGATCCAAAATAACTTGATTGCTTGGGAAATTCAACTGACTATGTTCAGGGTACCAACCAAAAGTCCATTTTCAAATTCCCTGTGTTTTCCCTGAGATTTCCCTGTCCCGTAGCAATTTTTCCCTGTGTCATATTCAGCAAGTTTTTCGAATTTTAAAGCCTCTGCATGCAGAAAAAAATTGGAAAACCCAACAACAAAATGTTAAATCCCTAATATCTTGAGAATCAGGAATTTCAGGACCTGGCCAAATGAAATTCCCTGTGTTTTGGCAAAATTTCCAAATTCCCTGTGTTTTCCCTGTCAGGATTTTTTTTGTTTTGTGTGTGTGTGTCATTTTCACTGTTTTCCATGTGTGGTTGGTACCCTGTATGCTAAGCACTTGGTTTTACAAGTTATCACTTTGCATTTGGAATAAAATAAATCTGACTCAAATCGATAACTCAAATCACTGTTCATACTTGTTGACTTCAGTTTAGCAACGGTCATTTCGGTATCAAGGCTCATAATGCTAAATATTAAGGGCAGTTGTACCTGACAAGATAATCAAGCGAATAACGCCAGGCTCGTAAACCTGTGAGCTTCTGATCTCACTCCTACGACCAGCCTTGTAGAATTGCCTGAAGTGTTTCAAACCCGACCTTAACGACCACTGTTCCAAGTAGGAGTCAATGAGTGATTCTTTTATTCCACTCGATATGTTAGTTAACGACACCTTCTTCTGATAAGCTACACACTAAACGTACGAAAAATTTACAGAGTATCAGAATATAGAGTAACCTAATGTCTTTGAAACATCCGAGTGGATTACTTTGTACAGGCTCATTTCACCCGGGATTTTCACTGGCCAACCGGAGGTGAAGTGGAGAATCCTCTGGGAAGGGGAGGGCGTGCTCCTATACTCGTTGGCTATATTACTAGGCGTGTTGTATCGTGATAGTTGGTCGTAGAGGGAGAGGGGTCTTTCCAGACTGCACAAGGTAATGCTTTCAAGCTTTTGGTAATACTGTGAGATGATTTTAGGAGAAACCTGCCACCAGGATCACTACCCTACACTTTGCAAGAATGGCTAAGGATCTTTTATGTGCAATATCCCATAGAACGGGCATCACAAACACGGCATTTGATGACTCTTTTGGGGGCCCATGGTGACAGGGAATCAAAATCCAGAAATCATCTCTTTTTCGCTGTTCCCAGACCCGTGGTTGAGCCAGTATCCACTAGGAATCAAACCCAAACGATTGCTTGGTTATATTAAGTGAAACCCCCTATGGCCGTATTTCAAGATCATCGGCCGGCGACAATGAAGACATATTCTTCCCAGAAAGCCATAATGTAGGAACTCCCACGTGGATCCCCGGTAGTGAAGGGTTAAACCAATAATCATCCACCACCTATATTGCATTGCTCGGCGTCAGGCCTGGTCTGTTTTCTGCACTGGTAAGCAAAATGTGTCCCGAGGTTGACGACCTAAAGCACCCCATATCACCTAATGCCGACGGGCGAAGTTGTCCGAGTGTAAAGGGTCCTTAAGGTGGGCAGATTGATCTCATCAGGCCTGTCCGCCTGGTTACCTGCCTCCTGCCACCTGGTTACCTCCCCCTACCAGGCACCAGCTCCCACCGACAGGAACAGCTACGTTAAAACTAGCGACATCAACATAAGCCTGGCTTTAAACCACCAGAGCAGCTTAGGCCACTTAATGTCACCATAGTAAAGTAGGCCTCCTCTCAACCACACACCTCACCCTACACCTACAGGATTATGAACACATGTAACAGCACAAACATCCAAACGTACGTGGCTCAGACACGATTAATTTGATTAGCTAGTTAGAGGTAAACATAAGATTAAACGCGATAACAAATTAACTGCAAAGCCAATCACATTTGGTCATATTAATCACTTAACCAATCTTATATGGCACAATCAACCTACCACCCACACCACCAGCTATATACTTTAAGATGATGTATGTGATCAATCATGGTTTACCACGTCAGTCACAGAAGGACCATAGTAACCCGGTACCATGCTTCAGAAAGCCCCTGTCAACTCGTCTTGTACTAACTGTACATATAATCCCCCACCCCAGGAGGCCCATGTCTGCTCATCTAGTAGTAACTGTACTTATTGCCAACCCTGGGAGGCCCCTGTCTACCCATCTAGTAGTAACTACTTATTGCCAACCCTGGGAGGCTCCTATCTACCTCGGGTAGTAACTGTAGATAAATCACACCTCGGGAAGCCCTTGTCTACCAGTCTGGTATTAAAGTAACCATACATATACCACACCGCTGGAGGCCCCTATCTACTTGTCTCGTAGTAACCATACATATGCCACACCGCTGGAGGCCCCTATCTACTTGTCTCGTAGTAACCATACATATGCCACACCGCTGGAGGCCCCCGTCTACCAATATGGTAGTAACCATACATATACCACACCCCTGTAGGCCCCTGTCTACCCGTCTTGTAGTAACCATACATATACCACACCCCTGTAGGCCCCTGTCTACCCGTCTTGTAGTAACCATACATATACCACACCCCGGGAGGCCCCTGTCTACCAGCTGGTAGTAACTGTACATAAATCATACCCCGGGAATCCCCTGTCTACCTGTCTGGTAGTAACTATACATACTACATCCCAGGAGGTCCCTGTCTACCCGCCTAGTAGTAACCATACATATACCACATCCCGGGAGGCTCCTTTCTACCCGTCTAGTAGTAACTGTACTTATACCCCACCCCAGGAGGCCCCTGTCTACCTGGTAGTAACTGTACATAAATCATACCCCAGGAAGCCCCTGTCTACTCATCTGGTAGAAACCATACATACTACATCCCAGGAGGTCCCTGTCTACCCATCTGGGAGTAACTGTACATATAACCCACCCCAGGAGGCCCCTGTCTACCCGTCTCGTTAAGGTCCGCATTGCAGGGCAGCCCGGAGCCGGGTAAAAGATGAGAAGATGATCCCCACCTTCATACCCAAGCACCATTTGCTTGATCCCCTCTCTTATTATGTGTCTTTTTCCTCTTCCCCAAGACTGATCGTTGCAGGACCTGTCTCCGGTCGCAGGTGGTCTTTTTTGTTTCTTTTTTCTTTCTTGGCCGGTCTACCACAGGGTTCTGGATGGAGTTCTCCACCATTGTGTAGCTAGTGAGGTAGATTTAGTTTTTGAATCTTTGAATGTGCTGTCTAGGTTTTGGGGAAATTGAATTGTAGGGTTTTAGACCGGCGGTGCGCCATAGAGTTAATGCTTCCCTCCATATACCAGTAATACCATACTCTACCCCTCTCACAATGAGATAGTGTATTGCCAGTGATACGCTATCTAGATATCACTAATTAATAGGAAAGCCGTCCAACATACATAATAGGGGTCGTGGTTAAAAAGGTTACGATTCAGCTCACCTATCAATCTTGTCACTAATGAATGAACACTTTTTCTCATGACGGGAACTTCTAGCAATAGCTAAATCTTTGATAAAGATCAACTAAGTGACTGATTGCATTTCTACATTGACTTAAATGCATGTCAGCGATTTAGTTTCTCGTATTTTGACTCAAGTAAGATTGATATACAGTTCCTTTTAAATCCAATTCTTAAAGGGCAATATAGCATCATCAATTTGAAGAGGAGTAAGATAGATTTCCTTATCACATATTTCATATCCAGAGTTTGAATAACCACCTAAAGTCTCTGCCATATCCAAATAGTTTTGTGGGTGGAAAAATATGCAATTCTAGAACTGACCAGCTTAGTTTTCACTTTGGGTCAAACGGGAAGTCCATTCACTCTCTAGACACTTCTACTTTTCCCTGCTTTCACAGATAACGACCAAACCTCTGCTAGGAGAGCACTTACTTCTACTCCCGTCGACGCTAATCGTCGTCAGCACCCCCTCCTGGGACCGCCGGTCACTAACAGAGGTGACCTTCACCCGGGGGATCGTGGGAAATCTTACTCTTTAGGCCAGTCTGACCCTAAAGAGCTTGCCTAAAACTGGCAAGGGTTCAAAGCCTGTTTTAAGACACATATTGGACCACAATATACAATGCCAACAAAAAGTAAGTAAGGGAGAAAGTTCAGACTATTAAAAGGCCGATAGAACCCTGGGACATCTTAGGTCTATAGGAGCTGCCTCAAACTGACAGGCCTTGCGAACCACAGGGTCTATTCTTGAGATTCCATTTTAGTCACACCGACTGTATAAGTTGTTGAGAAGGACTCACGGATTGGGGAAGGCACAAATACTGAAAAGGCAGGGACAGATCCAGGGTTCCAAAAGGAGGATTCTAACTTAATGATACATACCATCAGTAAAACGTCGAGTATCTATTTTACACACACACGCAACATCCCACTCACATCGTATAGTCCTCATTAGGAAGAGGGGGAGTGAGGGGGTGGGGGGGGGAGTAGGGATCCATGTTAATAGTTAATTGTAAACAAGACATTGTATGCATGTACAGTATCCATGCGTACATTAAACAGACATAGAATTTTTCAAGTTCAAGTCACTTAAAATTTTATAGTTACACGTATTCGCCATTATTTCAGGAAGGATATTATTTGAATTCGGCTGACTAGTCTCCTTGTTTCACACCATCACTTTCCAGCAGTAAGTACCCCCCTTCCTTCCAACCGACCAGGAGAAGGAAGCTCAATTTAAATTGATAGGGCCTGCTTGTAACACCAGTCCCGCATTAAACTATCAGATCGTGAGATTTATCAATCACCGTTTTAGGTGGGTGAGTTATAGGTGGCGTCGATAGAAAACGACGATCCTAAATTCAGTCGGCATTTTCATCAAGTAGCGCTTCAAGCTTTGGCTGAGGGCTCTTTCCCCGAGCAATCCTTACCTAATGACCCACTTCCTGGGGAAAAAGATGAAAAAATAAATCAAACTAACAAGTTTAGTGGCAGCAGGCGTCCCGGTAAGGACTGGGGTGGCTCGTTTGGTGTGGGCCCAGCACACAGGTGGTAGGGGGTGGGCCTCGTGGGTATACTCCGGTAAAGGGACTGGGACTGTGGGATAAGTGCATGGTGTATCCCCAAAACATAGATGTATCCCCAAAACATAGAGATTCACGAGACCACAATATGGGTGTCTGAGTTATCTTTCTACATAGAGATCTGGTAAAGGGGCTGTTACTAATGTATGAGTGTCTGATATATCCCCTAGGTAGAGTTCCAGTAAAGGGACTGGGTTTGCAGTGTGAGTGCCTGCAGAGTTATCCTCCTGCATAGAGTTCTAATAAAAGGATGGAATCCGCATTATACGAGTGCTAATATTAATGTTATGCCTTGGGCGTCAGCTGTGACCATTTTGGACGTTATACCGGTGGTGATGGATGAATATCTTACAATATATTTATCTTTGCTGTACTTCAGACAGACTAAAGATTCGCCGATTTCACTCCACAAAAGTGTTTTCTCATCACAATCCTGCTACAAAGTGTTTTTGCTAAGACAGTTTTCTTCATAGGCAGATGACTACACATGTAATTGAAAAAGACACTAATATCTCAAGTTCGTAAAGGATTGATTTGGTTGCGATAAGCATATTCTCTACAACATTGTCCATTTTGAATAGTATGATATTGAAATAATCCTATTGGAAAGGACCTATTGGGTGCTAACGTTCCCGAAAGCTTACGGAAAAATATCAAGTACCAAAACCCCTGCCTCTCTAAATCCGGGTAAAGTCATCTTCCTGTATGGTGCGCAGATGGTAATAGGGGTTCTGCTTGGAGATTGAAGGCGAGTTGTCCCTGCCCACTATGGAGGCTGCTGATTGGCTGTGGTGGGCCCGGATTGGCCCTGATGACCCAATCTCCATCAGGGCTACAACGACCACCCTGCTATTGCTTGTATAGGTGGTCACCCTGAACTAGCCCACGCTCCTACTGTTAGCGTTCTGGGGGAAATTACCCAATCTCCTATCAGTTCTAGCCATGTCGACTCGAATAGCATGTTATTGTTAACCACTGGGTCCTAGAGGGTAGTGACATGGTCATTGTAATAATATTATCTCATATTTCTGCATCCGTGTATAACGTATCAGCGAATAATTTACAATATTTCCCCTCTTAATTATGTATACAATATTCCCACAAATAACGCAGACGTATTCAGACACTCTACAGACGTGAGGATTAAACTTCAAAGTAGGGAATCTGAACCTTGACTTTCCTAAGTTTCGGTAGAAAATCTCCCAAAAGAAGGTTCACAGAGATAATTAAGAAAAGAGTGATCATGACTGATGTCACAAGCATTTTGGAGACCCTTTTAAGGTAGGAAAAGCACCAAATATGCGTATTGTGCTGACGCCAAACTACTAGTATTGCCTGTGAGGCAATGATGTACAATATTATATACTTCCACTGCATCTTATTTTTCTTTTACTAGATCTACTAATGTTTCCAGTAGCGAATACATGTACATATGCATTGGCAAAACACCAGTAATATATCGAGCCTGGCCTTGTCCATTAAATGGTATGTCTCTTTTAGCTAGTGTACATTAACTTAAAAGGTATTTTGATGTGCGAGATGCCGAACTTTTCTACGCACATAATTTTGCAATTAATATCTTTGCCGTGTTCCAGATTAACAAAACCCCTTATAACCCCATTCGACCATCTTCTATGATTTACACCCTGGCTATAAATGCCGCTCTGATAATGTGCCCAGTAACAGTAACACGCACATTAAGCATAGTTTACGCCCTACAACAATATGACCTGCCTCAATCACATACAATACTCACGATATAAATCAAGTCATCGGGAATTGCTTTAGCAGTGCCCTTTCTGCTGAAATGTACCCTAATCCTCATGAGAAATCCATCGTTTTCTCCAGTTTGTGACTGCAATTATGCTCTGCCAAAGACGCTACTGGTACTAGCCTTTTTGTTGATTGTCCGACAACACGCCGTGTACGGGTGTGCTCATTGCTGTTAGGTGTTGGACTAACCAGCGCCGAAGTCTCCATCCAGTCTATATGCAAACAGTTCGTATTTAATCAAATCACGACGAATATTGCAAAGCATACATTTCACATTACATTTACATTTCACATTTGCTGTGATATTGCTATTTGCCCATCCCCTAATGTCTCCATCATCATGCAGCCGGCTCACCGTCGCCTCAGTCTATACACTAAGTCTTCAGAAGTCCTGACAAAGTACCAAAGATTTACCACGATTACCAAAGCTTTCAAATTTACTTTGTGAATTGACTTTACTGGAACTAACGGGAGTTTTGCCATAGATAATTGTCCAACTTGGAAACTATCTTTTGAGGCGTCTACAGAAAATAGTTCCAACAGATCTCTACTATCTACATGGCCGTCAACCAATAGGACCTGAAAAGTATCTTAAGCCCCGGCCACACTGACCAACTGAGCCCAACTCGACGATCGAGTTGAGTTGAGTTGGGCTCAGTCGTATAGTGTGGCTGGGACCTACGACTGGTTTACCACGACAGTTGAGTTGAGTCTTACATCTTAAGAAGATGAAGATGTACGACTGGATCATCGGGTCTTAGGGGGGCATGGGGTAGAAATGTATATCTATATATATCTTTGGGCCTATGACTGTCGGGTCGTACTCTATGGCATGGCACAATTTCTGGGCTAAGACAGATCCGTCGGGGCCCACTGGTGCCGTAATGTCTACGACGGTCGAGTTGAGTTCAGTTGGTAAGTGTGGCCGAGCCTTTAGATGAGGCCAAAATGACTGCTAGGAGACTTCAATCATATTTAGGTCTAAAATGTTACCTGGACGTTATTAGAAAATCCTAAAAGAGAACGGCAGCAGCAAATCTATGCACACAAGCTGACATCACCAAAAAAAGTGCAATAGTATATTATTAAAGCACCACGCTCACGGGACCTAGCTGAGAAGGGGTAAAGGGGTCACTTTTCCCCCACTAGTCCATCGCTACCTGCACGATGTGTGCTTATACAATATCGATGGCCCATTATTTCCACGAACTTTGTTGATAATAGTTATCAAATGATGTAGAATGATTCATGAAAACATTATATACGGGACTAAACATCTCAATACATTGCCCATACATATTACCTACTTCCCATAGATTTCTTCCAATACTGGTTAGTTCAAGTCGAGGATGTACACGTCTGCCCTCAGCACATCCCCATAATTAAGTTAGTGGCTCAGTGTGTGGCCGACTAAGACCATTACATAAGTAGACGAGTGAGGACTAAGTAGGGCCGGGAGATGATCCAGCCGTCTTTGTGGCCGTGAGTGGGGGCAATCAGTAAATTACCCCGTCTATTGTGGGGGATACTAATCAGCTGTCTACACAAGTGCACCCAAGTGGTGAAGCTTCAAGTACGTCTTGGGGGTTGAACACTTATTTCCTTAGGTTTTCAAGAAGTCATGGGGTGCGTCTCTAAAGATATGGAAATGTAGATCTGAAACCTGATGGCGTTTCGGTACGAAACTGAATAAAAGAAAACACTTCTTTTCTATCCGTATGTTGTAAAAGTCAACCT
Source organism: Lepidonotus clava (assembly GCA_936440205.1). Classification (NCBI taxonomy): domain Eukaryota; kingdom Metazoa; phylum Annelida; class Polychaeta; order Phyllodocida; family Polynoidae; genus Lepidonotus; species Lepidonotus clava. Next base: position 48,354,532 of record OW387135.1, on the reverse strand, counting down.
TGTGAGGACTATTTTTCGTAATTTAGAATGGAAAGTAATAGTTTTTAGAGATGGTTATAGGAACTCTGACAATAATGGATGAAACAACCAACTAAATTTAGACAAATTACCACGCGAGAAAGACATACAAGTATTTGGAATAGCATATATTCCAGTCGCCATTATCAGTAGCGATCTATGTTGTTGGGGCTAACAATCACTGAGACACCCTCACGTTGGGGGTACACATGCGACTAATGCACTGTAAGACTTGTATTCAAATTCAGGATCATGACTCAAGCAACTTCATGTGATAACATAAAATACAATAAATCAAAAGCACACTTCTTATACCTAATATGCGTAAAGTTTGATGAATTTATGGTGCCCCACAAGAGAAATACTTAGAGTTTTCTTTTGACATGTGGTTTCCACGAAGTTTTTATATCTGGAAAACTCATTTTCTAAATTTTAACTTTATATGTAAAAAAAATATTCGTTATATTTAGAAAAAAGAAGACTCAGCCTAATGTAATCTCTTTACAGCATAACAAAATAAGTTATATGTAGGGAGATATATGTGTTTAAAGTAGAGTGTTATGGTACAGTGACTCACGGTACAGTATAGTGTACCCAGGCCGTGTGTAGGTGGTATAGGTGTCGCAGTGTTTGTAACACCTCAGTACAGAGATCGCGGCCTGATAAGCCTAACTGGAATATACCCTATTCGGCTTAGAAGAGAAAGCTCAGCTAACTTAACATATATCTGCCAAGTTTGATGAAGAAACCCCAGCTTTATTGTCTTTACAAACAGCTATCTATTCAGATTTCTAAGCAATACTGGTGAGATATATTACTCAGCACCAATCCACTACTACGGCGACTAAACACCATTTATTCGAATATATCAGATGGTATAGACTGGCTGAAGCCTGCAAGCCCAGGGATGAGGCAAACGACGTTCTTCTACGCCCAGGGATCCACGGGGCATTGACAGGTCCATTGACTCTTAAAGTGGCACATTCAGATAGGGAATCTGATATTCAGACGGGATACAGACCATATTACAGCTAAATATATACGGGGCCAAGATTACCAGTCTCCTACTCTGAATAGAATAATAAGGCCCCAAAAAATAAGTTGTGTTCAGGTATCCCGACCGACCCCAAGTTTTTTTGACCTACCCTAACATTTTTTTTTTTAGGAATATTTTTGAAAACTTTTAGTAGTATTTAAAAAGAATTACTTTTTAGGCACAAAATGTATCATCTCATAAATATGATCCCAGGCGATAAAAAGTCTTGTAGAAGGTAAATGAAAGGAATTATCAATTTGAAAACAATGTGACACTTATTTGAGTCTGTAAATGATGTTTAGAAAAAAATATTCAAAATAAGAAAATGTTTATTGACCTACCTACCCTATTTTGTGTGGGCCAATGAAACCTGAGCACAACTTCTTTTTTTTTGGGGGGGGGGGGGGGGGGCCTAAAAGAAAAATAAGGAAAAATAAAAGGGAAAAAAGGGGTAGGAGGGAAAGAAAAAGAAAAGAACCCAATTACATGTTAAACACGGTTAAACCCAAGCTGACAGTTCCCTAAGAGCCTGGCTGTGGTCGAACCCCGGTCCACTCTGTCGGCTTGTGTAACGCACTTAGCCTTTATGAACCTTCCCCTCACCCCGTGGGGCCCTTCCCACATCCATCCATAGTCCCACAAATAAGCCTGGTGGGACGCTAAAGGTATGAGGATCAGAGTGTTAAGCCCTGCTATTCGGGTATAAAATGGGGATGAACGCTATTAATCTGTGTTGACCCAACGTCACTTCTTTTTTTAAACTTTTAAATATATTTCAAGTAAGCTATTAATGTACATCAATCAAAGTAAGAGTTAACAGAAAAGACAATAACCGAATGCTAAAAAGCTACTTTAAAAATGTCCGGCAGTCTTCCTGTGACAAAGGATGGTTTAGACCATTAAAACTAAAGCCTGGCTTTAGTTTTAATGGTCTAAACCATATGACTTGTAATATAGGGGCGGCCAGAGATGCCACTCCATGAGCATAAAAAATCCGGAAAACTGTTGAAACAGGCTTTCCGGATTTTAGGCAGGAAAATCCAGAATTTAAGCAGGAAGACATAAAAGGAATATGACAACATATATCATACATTCTCACTTTAAAAAGATGTTAGAGCAATACTGTATGTTGTCTATGAATACAAATGTAATGTTTTTCCCTAAAATTACTGATGTCTGAAATGTTTGCTGCAATCAAAAATCCGGAAATCCGGAAAAAGAAGGAAAAGTGGCATCTCTGGCGGTAATCTCCATGGTTCGGCTCCCATGGCTTGTAGCTGTAGGGGCAGTGATCACCAAAACCACCAGTCTCTAACCAAGGAGTGAGTGAGTGTTGGGTGTTTTATGCCGTACCGACAGCCAGGGTCATTTTGACGGTGAAAACCAGTTGGGACGAATTCTGTCTTTGGTGATTGAATCTATGGGATGAAGGTAACAGGGCGGGCAAACAGCAGGGGATCAAAACCTTGCAATCATTTTTGCTGTACCTCATCCCTTAGAAAACCCTCTAACCAAGGATGTGCTCCCCGGCAGTACTGTAGGGGGCTGTGATCACCATGACCACAAGTCTCTACCCATGGCTTGGCTCGAGTGGTGTGTACTGTAGTGGCTGTGATCACCAAAACCAACAATCTCTACTCAAGGTTTGACTCCCATGGTGTGTACTGTAGGTGTGGTGATCCCCATAACCACCAGTCTCTACCCACGACTCGGCTCCCCCTATTGACAACTGTCCGTTTTTAACTCGATATTGCTCACTCCGCTAAGGCTTCTATTGCATTTGCCCTGGCAGCCATTGGCAGCTCCCACCCACAGAATGGCCTAGGTTTTGTAGCACCTCCGAAACTCAGAATGTGGGTCGACGACGTGCTCTATACAAAACAGACATCTGTTAGGTAGGTACATGTCATGTTGGAACCAACTGTTCTGTTATGAAATACCCCCATGTAAGTTTTAAACTAAGATTAATATAGGAGGAGTACTTTTCCTGGCCACTTTCTCTGCCTTTGGTCCCTTGCATAGGACACCATAAAGAAAGAAAATGTTGTCTTTCACCTTTGTTACCATCACCTGATCTAGATTATATCTTAAACTTATCAAACAGAAATAACAGAATGTTTCCCCTTCTAATGGGACCCAAATGATAAGGATAGAATACGCATCTTTTTCAATAATGGTACCCTGTGCCGTGGTAATTGTACGAACAAGTCAATGATATACTTTTTGTGACAATCCATAGGGTTACATCCATTGACGTAAAGGCCGATCTATAAGGGTGTCTAGACGAATGGATTTTAATGGGGTACAGGATTAACTGTCGATGAATAAATCCCTACGCAACATTTTAGACAATACATGGTGCTTGTGTCTAGAGTGCAAAGCCTATCAGATTTCCCCTAGAATTATCGAAAAGACGGCAATTAAAGAACATCTGCGTTACTCCATTCTACACAATTACTGAGTAATACTGAACCCTCATGGCAGATCTATATATAACTACATGTATGGCGATACCGTAATGAAAGAAACCAACTATGTTGTGTCAGTATGGGCGTGACAAATTCACTCTCTACACCCAGAAATCCTTACTTTTAAGCCTAGATACAGGGTAGGTAATCTAAATTCATTTGAAAAGTTGATAGAAACGTAACCGAAGTTCCAGCATGTGTGGCAGTAAAAGATAAGTTGAAGAAAATCCGATCACTCTGTCTTTATCAAACCCTAACACATTCTTCATTCTTAAATTGATTCGGAGCCAGAGATTCTTTGCAGGGTGTTGACAAAAGTAACGAGGGTCTGTTGATATGTTGATTGTTAACGAAGGGATTCCAAGTTGATCAATCTCCAACTGAAATAATTTATCTAAATTAATTAGGAACAATCGCCTTACAGGCCTATATACGGGATCCATTAAGAGATGTTGCGTTGAATAGCTAAATGGGAAATAACTATTACTGAGTACCTTTTTTTTTTTTTAATTTTTTTATTTAGGGTTAGGGGATCGTCATTGACGATTTTAATTCCCCTCCCTCTCAAGAAACAATACATGATTTCTCAAATCCATTCATAATGATAAAAAATGTTGGGACCAACTAATCCAGTTAGTAAGACCATTTGTTACTGAGGGCGGCCCCATGCACATGTCTGGACATTGTCATGTGACCGTTGTACCAGATTTCTTTTTTTAATAAACGTTTTTATGGTTAAATCTTTCATCACTCATCTAAAATCTGTACGTTTCCCAGCTCCAAGAAAATATTTTTTTAAACATAAGACTGATTTGGATTTTAAAACCGTTACATAGTAAATGGACCTTAAGAGGACATTCATCGGATGTAACTGACACGCTGTTACACTTTGTTTGACATCTATTTCGGTCATCCACACTTGTTCTTTTCTGAAGAGACAGTTCAGCTACCGCTTATTTACAAACACAAACACCCCGAGGGGAGGGGGAGCTATCCGGCCTCACCGCAGCCACAGCTACCCCACAGCTGTTGTGTATGTGCTAGACATCCCTGCAACAGAGGGGAACCTGTTTTTAAACACAAAAAACGACCTCCCTACTTATTTCTTCACATTTTGAAAGACAAAAGGGTACATACCACCACAAAGGCGAAAGGACATTCACTCACCTGCAAATGGAAGATGAAATATTAGAAGTGATGAATACAAAATGGGCACAAGTTATTAACATCAAACTAGAATTGTTCCCTTTTTTAAAATGTAAACTGTGCAATGGAACAGGGACCTTCATTAATCATTCAGTGTGTAGGTTTTGTATCATAAATACCTACCTCCCCTTAATCAAAATTATATCTTACTGATGGGGTTTGAGAGATTCAATGTAGGAGATCCAACATCTACCGATCAACTCGTAACATAATTGGCTTAGCTAAAATAATATAATAAATGTTGTATAGCCGGCTTGGCAAAGCAGATAATGAAGTATGACACATTTACCATACATTTGGCTTTGACTAATGCGTATGGCGTTACCCTCTATTAGGCTCCAATCGAGCTTTGAGAAATGGGAGCAGAGGGGCGGCGTAGACTGTGTCACTGGGTCCCTTCCCGAGGAGCTAGAGGCCCGGCCCAGCCGTACCCCTCTAGGCTGGGCACCCAGTCCCCTACAGTGGAAGTATAACAGGTGGCTCACATATGGGACTCATAGTTCAGCGCAGAAGGCTATCTAAATAGCTTCCCTTGAATATATCAACCGGGACCTGCTAAGGTAGGAGGAGTTACTTGACACTAACCTGTATAATTCATCTATAGTTATATCTATACTGTATTCTTTTTCTTTAGATTCTTTGATGCAGGCAGAAAAACACTTTAGATTTGATACAAGTTCATACGAATGTCGACGCTTGCTACCCACTAGTTTATTTTTTCGAGGACAAAACACAACGCTTAGACCCAATATTTTATATCGAGAGTAACACCCACTCGTAATGTGTTACACCGAAATGCACTCGCTTCAGCACACAACGCAAAATCACCAACTTATTACATTGCATGCAATTGCAGAACGTGCCTAGAAGCTTCCTAGAAATAAAAGAAGGTTACGATTTCCCGCATAATAGACCCTGTGGAATAGGTCTGCTGACCAAGAAAGAACTGAAAAACTTAAAACTAAAATTGTGTTATGCCCTATGATAAAAGCTGTTTGCAATGTTATAATATGCTTATGTGAATGTCTAATCTATATCTGAGAATTTTTAAACATATTTTCCTCGTGACATTTTGTCCTGGTAATATATTTAAGCACTCATAGTTTTATAAACAGATCCTTTTGATTATTCATAAAATAAAGTCACATGAACAAAATCGGCCCTTTCTTAATCCGCGGACCTATAGTACTGTCTGGTCGTACAGGAATTACCCAATTGCAGATGTAAATCCCTATACCCACAAGGCCGATCTATACCTCACCAACTGTCGGTGGGAAATTTTCTTGCCAATTCCACTGTTGATTGTACCACCGACTTATGAATTCTGTATCTCTGCAATCGTCACCTACTAAATCGTCTGTAAATTCAGGTAGAATATTTAATGTGATCAGTCAGCCAACTATGTTAGTGCTGATTAATCAGCTGAGAACTGACTCAGTGGAAATCCTCCTGTGAGTTCTTGGCTCAAAGAGCTCCAATAATGTACTATACATATTTTCCCCACGCAGCTATCCACGTCGGGGTTTTTGGTAACAGGTAGAAATATAGAATAGACACCAGAGGCTTGCACACTCAACGTTTTGAATAATGTCGTCTGTCGCGTGCAGCGTACTTAACATACACAAGCGGCACTGAGACTAATTTTATAATTAAAGTCCAAGTCATGTAAAAGTGCTCAACGGCGTGGACTTATCTTCTAAATATCTAAATGAAATGAAATTAAGTGAGCTACAAGTCGAAACACTTTCGAAATTGTCCGAGTACTTTTAGCTTCAGGGTAGATCTTCAGGAAAGGTAGAAGCTTAGGGGCGGGGGGTGTACCTTGTGAGGCCCTTCGCTTCTTGGTGGCAACCCAAACTTAAAGGACAGAAGTAAAAGGCCTCGGGTATGCAGTGAATACACCACTTTAGTGTCATACCCAGCCTCGAGGTGTCAGTTTACTTCCCAAAGTGCCAAGCCAAAAGTGGCAACCTCCGATAGTGTCAGTTAAAATCGGCTATCGTCAGTCAAACTCCATGGCGTCAGTCAAACTCTGCTCAGTGTCACTCACACTCTTGATCCTGTCAGTTGACTCCAATTAGACCGTCAATTAGCCTTAGCGTCACTTGAGCGTTCCTTACTTAGCGTCACTTGGCTTTTAAATATTTATCGTTCTTTAACGTGAGGCAGGCCTAAGAAGGGGCCATGCCCGTGGGCAGGTCGGACAATGTATGGAGACGGGCTTGAGGGGTGTCAAACCGAGCTGTCACTCCTGTCACATGCACTAACAGATCACTGTCTTAACTAGCCTCCCGACTACTCCCCTACTCCTGTTAGGCCCGTGGGGGATAGAAGCTTGGTGAAGATGGGGGGCGTGGGCAGACTCTGGTAGGGGCTGACTTGCTAAGAAACATGGCGGGTAAAGGGCTTTTTGTCCAGTCTACAGTTACTGGATTACGGAAAAGTTTGGATAATGGCAGGGTCCTGCACCAGAAAGATTCTATACGCAAATATCATTTGCGTCATTCGGAGTTCCAGGGGCCACTAGAAATTTTAACCCACGGCACCATATTCCGGACAATACCCTGACTCATAAATTTACTGTTACCATGAAGCCAACTCCTATCAGCATCCCTTAAAAACGGCGGATACGACAGGAAAGGCACTAAGAAAGTGATGTAAGAGAGCGAAAGTTAATTGTAACAAGACGGCTCTTAGACCTCAACTATACGCTTACCAATAAAGTTCAAATGAAATCCATATGCTTTTTACACCGTCGTGTAATTGTCATTGCTAATACCTTTTACGGATAGCCCTACAATGTGCATTCTATATTCAACTCCCATTGTGAGCACATTTTGGGCTAGTCTGTAACGGGTATAACTCTCATAACAGTCTCACAATAGTTACTCTAACCCCCTATACCAGTAAGGGCAGTAGCACTCAGGTCCCACCTCTCTCTGTGCATGGCCTTGCCCTCCCCCGTCGCTCCAGGATCCCCGGACCCGCCCTGCCTATTCCGGACCACCCCCTCAGGGACCTTTTAGTCCCTCCCTGAACTATCACTCACGTGTTGCCGCAGCGTATGAATGTTTAACCTAACTAGAAATCGGGTGGTTTTAACTCAAAGTATTAATCCTGAAGGGCTGATAACCTTATCTGAGATTGCTACTGTTGTAGGGTGGACCCGCCATGCTAAAACTGGCCCCCTGAAATGTCTCCATCCGTAGATTTAGGTGTTGTTTTGGTGCTGGCCTTAATTGCAGAGTACACGTTTATAACTGCCAGTACATCTGGGAAAAATATTTTGATTTCGTAAGTATCATTACTGTAACAGTTTATGTTTTACTTTCTGTTCTATCAAAGAATGAATGTGGTAGATTATGTTGCTTCTTTACAATGAGAGTTCCCGATAACTAAAGTGTGCTCTAAATTCTGGAAATATAAATCCCACTATACATACAAGTTACATTACCCTGTGGGAAGTGTGAAGAATGCTTGTAGTCTATTGACTCAGCGACTAGTGAGACTGATTCAAATGTGTCAAGACATGCCTCTACTAACTCTCACTTCTCATTTGCCCGTCGGAATAAGGTGAACCCTGCAGTTACATCCAGGACGCGCAGGACCACAGCGCACCAGACTATCGCGTCTCATATACCCGCGCAGCCTTTTTTAACACCGTCAAAATTGATTTTCTTCGCCCCATCTTCGTGATACCATTACAGGAGATAGATTCTGAGATGGGAATTCGATAACTCCTGACATACACGATAAAAGCAACTGATTGTATTAGTGGTTACTAAAGAAAAGTGGGGACTAAAGCCGGATTTACACTAGAACATTTTCAAATGATAGTCTTCGCACCTTCTGACATTTACGTATTTTAGTCTGTTTTCAATACATATCTATGTTCTTATTCACTATCTATAAAGTGAACATGATATACCAGTCATGACTATAGTGATTACGGCCAGCAAGTATTCTGTTCTGTAAATTAGTTAAGTAAGAAAATATGAAAGGATAACCCAACCTCATATTCTATAAGTTGATGTAACAAGCGTATTTGAAATGATTTAGCCTAAAACACTTTAGTATGGACCGAGTGTAAGGGAGTCGGCAGATCGCCTTAGTCAGTGGGAATGGAGCTTCAGATCTAGAATGTACATCTTAGTGTTTTTATTCAAATTGCCTCATCAACGCTTTTTGAAGACTCGGCCATTATACACAAAGCGACCCCTGCACCGTTTTAAGACGTTATCTCGTCCATTCATCTGACCATTCAAACCTATCGTGGGAATATACAAGTATTTCACAAACAGAAAAGATTACATCTCGCGAAGTGGAGTGGGATTCTTGGGGAACCTGAAACGAGACTGTGGTGTATACGCCAAGGGGAGGTGGCGGTTTGGATCTGATAAAGAATGGGACAGGTTGGCTCAGTGGTGTACGGTCTAATCTTCTGTTCCCAAGGTTCGCTGTTCGATTCCATAGGGGGTACATGATCAGGCAGTTCCATGCATCTTCTAAAAAGATTCAGGGATGGTTTGAGGGGATACAGCAAACATATCTTTATAAATGAAAAACTTTGATCGCGCAGGATAGGTCGTACATTTGTATACTATGGGCTTGAGTGAGGTGGGGTCAGATGTAATGCCAATCATTGCCCACCTTGATAATGTGGTACATGTGTAAATGTACATTGTGTGCCTAGGCTGGTTGCCAGTTGGACCACTTTAACCACTTAGCGTCCCCTGACCTGAGGTCACCCTCGTTCTGACACCCACTGCTGGTGAGCGGCGATCACCACTCTGTAGGGGTCAGGTCAGTCGGTGACCAGCTACTGACCAGTCTCTTAATACTGCCGTGATCTGTAGCTAACAGTTTCTCTGTGGATGTATGCAAAGCTACAAGATATATAGCACAGTGTATGAGGTTCTGTTGACGGTATAAGTGAACTCTTTTAGAAATAATAACTTAATGCGGCCTCCCATCTCAACTAACTTATGCTGACGCATTACATTTCCTCTCTAAAATATGTTTATAAAGTCTTGCACGTCATAACTGATGTATATCCCCGACAATATGTTTTTAATCACCTATTAACTAACACATGTTTGTCTTCCCCAGGCTGATGTCTCCTAACTGCGGCCAATGAACAGTGACTGACCGGCGGTTAATTGACAGGCGCCTCCCTCAGGGGGGCGTGGCCTAACCCATCACCAGGAGGAGGGGGAGGAGCCTAACTCGCCGCCATGATTCGTCACATGTTCGTCTTCGGGGTGCTCCTGCCCACCCTGGTCACCATCCTGCTCTTCGTCGCCTTCCTCCTCTGCTGGTTCAAGTTCAACATGCGCGAGCGTCTCTTCAAGAAGCGCAAACTCTTCAGCAAGCAGCTCAAGCACGCCATGGACCCCCGCAACCGCTCACTCGCCAAACCCGACATCATCCCGACTTCCGGCGGAAGCGGGAAGGGCGACAGCGTCGGCGGAAGTAGTAAAGGCGGCGGTTCCGGTGGAGGCGGTGGCGGGGGTGCTGGGGGAGTGTGTGGCGCGCTGTCACGAAAGCAGAATCGTTATGAGAACTGTCCGGGCGTTTCCGCCGGAAATGACGACGCCGACGACGCGGCGGACCACCACTCCGTCGGCGACGACCCGGAAGCCGCGCTGTGCACCGCATGTGAGGACGAGGCCACGCACGCGCGAACGCTGAGGGGATTCTCCAACCCCAACCTCTGCACCTCCCCGACACACAGCGCCGCCGCCGACGATGAAGCCGACGACGACGATGACGACGATGAAAGCGGAACCGGAAGTCGCTGCGGCGGAACCGGAAATGGCAGCAACAGCGCGCATGCGCGGATGGAGGAAGGGGAGGGGTTGGGTCACTCTGACCCGGAGGACCACATAGACGCTGACATGGAGTACGTGCAGGTTAAACGCGTGGGGTCCATGTTCCAGCACACGTTTCACTTCCCGGCCTCCGAGTGCGGGTCGCACCTGTCCAACAGCCTGGTGGTCGACTCGGAGGACGGGGGCAGTGAGGACGGCAGTAGTAACTATGGCCACTTTGTGCCTCTCTCCCAGCTCCTGAGGGACCCCAAGGCCCGACAGTTCTACGCCGCCGCCCGGTCGTCATTGGCCGACGACCCCGCCGCAGCCGCCATTACCGGAAGTAGCAGTTCGGGGTCAACGATAGGGGTGGGGCGCACGGACGGCGGGAGTTTGATACAGGGTATGTGAGGGCCGTACTTCCAACCCCCTTCAGAACCCATATAACGTACACTGTCAACCACCTTCACTATGGCCACTTGTCTCGTCATAAGGTTCACTGAACTGTCAAAGTGGCCGGACTCCTTCAAGGTGGCACTTCACTGTCCGGAGTTATATCTCCACACGTCGCCCTTCTGCCCTACATCTGACCGTCTACACGCCTGCACTGACGTTGAGATATGGCTTTGTAAATTGTATATACACAGATTTATGCTACTATTGGTGAGATTGGGTCTTGTTTCAATGGTGTCAAGAGACCTGGGCTACCCAGATAAATGTGCATGGTTTCAAAGGAGTAGCTTGAGGGGTAGTGTGCTGGGAAGGCGTTACCAACAGGAACGGTAGAAGAGACCCAGACACAGAGTGGCACCAAAAAAGTTAAAACACACCAGCTAAAAATCTTGGCCTTGCACAAGCTAGCTTAGAACATGAAATCTGAAACGTTAAACAAATCTATTCCCTCCAATATTTCCTGAGGAGCAGTTGTGAAAACAAAAGTAGAAGGGCCAAGTAACTGACTAAGGCAACAGAATTAAACTGTAGACAACTTAAAAGTGTAAATATCGTTCATTTCTGATGTGTACATTCCCGCACTTTGCTAATTTATATGTTTCTTTTTTATATAGCGATACAACATGGGCACATAGCACGTGCAAATTCACGGACTTGTTGTGATAGCATGTCGACACAAAAAAGCCACATACAAAACATGTATAGGGTCTATTCTCTTATCACTATCTGATGGAGTATGTATATATGACGTACCAGGATATTGTCCAACGGTTTGCCTCAGAACTACTCACCTTTTATGTGGTACTGGTGGTCCGGGAGCGAAAGACCGATTGGGGTTCTATCGCATCTTCACTTGTGTTAAAGATGTTGTTTACTTTTATCATTTGTGACCAATAAATGTCTAGAAACAGAATCAGCTTTTTGTGAAGGAATTGTTCTGGTAGCCCACTTTTCGGCAGAGAACTAGCTATGTTGAATAGTTATTAAGTTGCATATTAGCTGAAACATTGGGTATTAGCTATAGGTTTTAAGAAATACGTGATATGAAATGGTACTGAAAACCAAATGCTACACAAGAATGACAATGACGTAACAATAACGACTGGATATTATTAAAATTTGTGTTCAAAGATTGCGACAGGACTTCTCAGTTATAGGGGCCAAGGGATAAAAATTCTCTAGGAATATCTGTGTATTAATGTTCATTGGTGTCACGCCTTAAAAAAGAAAAACAACAATCTATGGTGAGAATCAGTTTCGTTTTCATAACCTACAAAGCCTACCTGGTCGGAGATATGGATTTGGGCAACAGCATCCACTGAATTCATAACCTAACGCACTAGTGGACTAAACCAATACACATCTTACACAAACAAAGTGATAGAACGTCTAAATCATGAGAATCATCACGCTGTCATTATGGCAGGGAAACGAAAACGCGTCTCCCCAAATCCCACTTGGGATACATATGTCCTCCCTACTTTCCGTCGAGTCGCGTTTCCGATAAACTACATTCGGTCTCCTATGTGCGTTATTGCATCTGGATATAAGTCCCCTATCTGTGCTCACATCAGCCAAAGCGATCGGGTAAATGTATCCATTTTTTCGCGTGTACGTATTTCCGCGTTAGGGAGATATAGTTCATACCCAATAGATGTTAAAATTGATATCACCGCATGAATTTGGGGAGTAATGTGACATCATAATATTGTTATTGAGAAGAGGAATATTAGTTATTTTCATATATCCACGAAATACATGCAAAAAAGGGAACGTATTGGACGAAAAATAAATTGATTCAGGATATAGCGCTGGGAGACAAAAGCCTCGGTCCGACTTGGCCCCTAGTCTAATCATTGCCGTCTCTGAAATTGGAGAGGATCAACTCTATTTCTTATCTGGCCGGCGCAAATTGTTTGCCGCCTCACACAATAATCGGAGTTTGGGAATCCCAACCCAAACAGGTTCTGATACTTTGGGAGGAATGCGGGAAACTTATCATGAGGTAGGACCGATCATTTTGTATGCTGAGGGGCGGGGGCAGTTTCAGTTGCGCACCGGTTATGGGCTATGCACAGAAACCCCTACCACATCATTGCAAGTGAAAACTTCTAAGAAGCAATTAGAAATTGGCTTACGCAACCGACTACGAATTATACATGTCCAAAGAAGACGACGGAATTCTATTTTATTGACACAAATATCTAGAAAGCGACTATCGTCGAAGGCCACCCAGTCGTAGGGGTGAGGCCTGAGGGTCTTACAAAAATCCTTTTAGGCCCATCAAAACGACTATCGTTAAAACAGGGTGACCATGCTTTTTCAGAAACAAAACCAATACCTTTATAATACCATTTCTGAAATGAAAATAAGACCTTTATAAGACCTTTTACAAAAAAATGTTGTTGTCACAAGTCAGGCGTCTTTCAGTGTAGACATTTTGAGGGAAACATGTAAAAGTAATGACCATGTTACTGACTGAAGAGAACGGTCTTATAGACACTTAAATTGCTGAGTTTACATTTTCAAGTAACATTGACAATTCAAATTCACAGAAACTTTTAGCAGACCTAATAATAAGACCTTTATAATAACTCAGGACCTAAAATAAGACCTTTCTGATAGCCTTATAAATGGGAAAACAACATAAGACATTTTAAAACCTTATAAGACTTGCGCGGGCACCCTGTAAAATGGATACTTCATGCCTTTTCCCCTCCCCGTCAACACATAAAATGGTCACCCTCTGAAAACAAGTTCCCGGCGATACATATCAGACTACCGAGCTCCACACCAGATACCAGCAGAAGCTATCAGCAGCGGCCCCCGACGGAGAAATCTGGTACTACTGGTCCCCTGGGAGGGCGGGGAATGTCCTCCACGACGTCGGGGAGTGGGGCAATGACAACGACCTTCGGTGACCTTGTGGTGACCTTCTGACGACGTTTGTGATGGGATCTGGGGACAAATGTGTACGGAACAGAATGGTTTCTTATGGCGCTTGGCCAGGGGTTAGAGGGCGCACTGGGCAAGGCAGACAGAACGTGAGAGCAAGTATCGTACTACAATTTCCCTATGAAAATAGAAATAGATGCTTTCAAGACAAATCGAGGAATCAAAAGAAAGTCCTACAGACAAGAGAATAGGGTTACGGGGTAATGGTCATTTGAAAGTGAGACAGAAGGATATGCAATAAAGAGGTGGGAGGAAGCGGGAGGAGAAAACCAAGCCAAGGGGCGACGAAATGGTAATAATGTTCAGTGACGTTCTACAACGTTACAACAATGCTCTGTTGCGTCACAACCATGGCTTGGGGAAACAAGACAACTACTTGGTGGATTGAACGGGGAGGAGGGCGAGAGGATAAAGGAGTGAGTGAGTGAGTGAGTGAGTGAGTGAGTGAGTGAGTGAGTGAGTGAGTGAGTGAGTGAGTGAGTGAGATAGGTGAGATGAGTGAAAGAGTGAAATGAGACAACCGGAGATGTATACGACAGAGGGGTAAGGCTTGCGGGGGGGGGGGGGGCAGAATCAGGATCAGAGAACCCAACTTTCATAGTATGACGATCGAGAGATACCCGGGTACCGATTGGATGATCCCGCATGAAGTGAGGGGTCAGCGGGCAATGCATAATTGGTATTGGAGAAAGGACGCGCACAATGAGACACTGACAAATCACTGTTCTTTGGGTCATAAACTACCAAATATGAGGATGTTTATAACAAAATACCTGTAGTGAGAATTGTGTAGTTGTAGAATAAGCGAAATATAATCAATAATGGAAATGCATCAATTATCACATCCCATTCATACAACCTGGAAAGGTGAGGGCTCTAATGGAGATGGCTGTTATCTTTCATGTCCAGATCAAGGCAAATACTGCCTCTTCCGTCGGCTGGCGGACAAGAGGCCTGTTTGTTTTTTAAACAGAAGCTGTTTCTGTGTTGTACTGGAATAAAAGCCTTTCTGTGTAAGAATGTAATTTCTGCGCAGCTAAAAAAGGGACTGCATTTCTATAATCTGAGACGCGCAATACAACTAATCAAATAATTCATGAACTGTCTGTAGCTTTTGTAACACTAAAAGAGGGAAAAGGGAACTTCAAAGGCCATTAAAATGACAAACTCGTCACATTGTAGTGACGAGTAATATTATTCACATGGTTCTCACTAACTCTGAGAACAGTTTTTCCACGAGTTTTCTTTAACTTCTTTGTGAACTTACAATTTACATATTTATTTGGACGACAGCATTTTTTGCAGAAAGTGCTTGGAAATCACTTTTGCCTAATTTAAATCGAAGAAAGTAAAGACTTAAGTAAATAGAATTTAACTGTGCATAAAAAGCAATGGCAGTTTTAAAGTAAAGAATTACATGTATTTTCCAGGTTTCTCGCGTCTGTGGAGACACTTGTTTCACTGCACAGATACTACAAGATCAAGTATGTTAGGTTCTAAAGAACCTAAAAGCTCCGTCTTATCCACTTTGTTAAATAGCTGAGAGGGAGAGAGAGGGGGGAGGGAGGGGAGGGAGGGAGACAGAGAGAGACAGAGAAAGACAGAGAGACAGGTACAGAGAGACAGAGACAGAGACAGAGAGAGAGAGCGAGATTGAGCATGGATTGAGAGTCTGAGGTCATTTGTGTGAGGAGATTGTATTGGTAATATGCAAATTTATTCAATATGGCCACCCCCAGTGGGTGATGGGGGCATTCCCGACCTACTTTCATTCTATTTTTAGAATATTATTATGACATCATCTCGTCAATCTCCAGATACAGACTTATTTATGCTAATTTCTACACTCTCAAGGCATTTTCTATGATGACAGTCTCAATCTCCAAGCAGATTCTTTACATCAGACATAGTACAGTGTCCCCCCCAATTTTTAACACTGACTTCTATGGGAGTTGGGCCAAGTTAAGACGCCGATATATTGGACTATTGACGTTATCCACTCATCGAAAACGGAGAATGAAAAATTTTCAATTCCCATAGAGATCCTATGTTAAAACCTACACCCTCTGAAGGACCATATCCCCCTAGCGAGAGACCGAGGAACCAGCAGATTTTCAATATGGCCGCCCCCAGTGGGGGAAAGGGGTATTCCCGACCTACTTTCGTTCTATTTTTAGAATATCATTATGACATCATCTCGTCACTCTCCAGATACAGGCTTATTTATGTTAATTTCTACACTCTCAAGCCATTTCCTATGGGACGCCTTTCAATCTCCATACAGATTCTTCCTTTCAAAAATAGCACGATGTGTCCCCCCCCCATTTTTAACATTGATTTCTATGGGACTTGGGCCAAGTTATTACTCCGATGTATCGGAAAATCGACGTTATCCACTCATCGAAAACGGAGAATAATAGGGTAAATACACGCACATGTACCTTTATTGATGAACGATTTTGTCCGATTTAAGCTGACAATCGTGAAAGACAAAGCACGGCGTGTCCTTGAATATGTTAAATGCGTTCGTCTTTGACTCAGTCCACATACCTATCTCATAACGCCTATGGCCGGTCGGTTCTTACTTTAAAGCCATATGTCAGTAGTGCATTGAAACAGGCCTAAGGTGACGGCTGTCATCATGGACTGTATGGGAAGCCCGGGGGGAGGGGGGACCACTCTCTGGGCATAGGTAACAACTGTGGGACTTCCCGCCCATCAGTTTTGGGATTTCAAACGGGCTGACCGCTCCCCAAATAGCTGAAAATAGTCTAATTGTCAACCACCTCCCACTGTTTTTACTGCTTTTGAGTCTGTATGGAAACATGACTATCGTCTTATCAGACAGTCTTTTCAGCTGTGTTCCATGTCGGTATTTTCACATGTTCATGTCATTTGTTTGTTGGGGTAGTTTAACGTCCGGCCAACCCTTATGGGTTCTTTCCAGACTGCACAAGGTAACGCTTTGCAGCTTACAGGTGTTCGTATCTATGATATGACTTAGAAGAAACCCACCACCGGGTGCAATACCTTACTTGTTGCGAAGAGTGGCAAGGGGTCTTTAATGTGCAATGTCCCATAGAAAGGACACCACACACCCGGCCTTTGATGACCCTGTCGGGAGCACAGGGTGTGTTCATGTCAAAATGGCGCTGTTTACCTATACCGTCATTTCTAGGGTAACCCTTCGCCTAGCATCATCAAAACATCACACGTGCCGTGACGGAAATGTCAAAAGAAGACCCTTCCCCCAGCCTTCCGGAACAGTCATTTTCTCTCCTTGTAGTGTGTTTTAAGCTGACGTCCGTTCCAACCGCCCCCTCCCCATGGGGGTGTGTGCATCTTTTTTCCCCTCATATATAGGTCTCATTGATATTTCTGCCACTGCACCTCCGAGACCATTGTGAACGAATCGTGTCTTGAGGGTCTCCCATAACTTGCATGATGAAAAGATGGTCTACTTATATAGGGTACACCTGTTAGGGGATCAATGTTCTCTTGATTTTCGTTAGCAATCACCGATGTGTACATCGAGAAAAGGTCAAAGCGTTTAAATGGATGAATTATATTAAACTAAATATAAAATTAGCAGTGACGAACTAGGTTTTCGCAACCTAAGCTCTAATACCAGTAGCACTAGAACTTTGGATTGCGAGTTTCTAGAATGTAAAGTAACCGCGCGGGGAGTGCCATATGCATCAAACACACTACCGTATGTTGCGAGTGTGACCAAGAACCTATTGGGTGCTCGAGGCACTGGTGGCCTTCACCTTGACACGAGGCGTCATTGAGGTCATAAGGTCACGGGATCGAGGGTTACGACGGCTGGGGATACCGGAAAAAGCAATCCGTCGTTCGCTTCCGGCGCTACGATTGAAGCGCCTCGCATCAGCCAGCAGTTCTCAACAAGTTGATAGTGAGTGTACAGCTTTGCTTTCACGCCATGGATGTTCTCAATATGAAAGGTTCTAGAGAATATGCTGGATAGCCAGTCGATTTCAATATTTAGCTTCTACTTAAAGAGTCGCGTCAATTTCTCAAACTTACTCCTATATGAAACCCCTAGAATAATCAACCAAAATCAGAATTTGATGAAAAAATAAATGAAAAAGCTGCTGACAAATGTGGACTTGAACAAAAACAGGATTCAAGAAATGGGGGTTGATTGGGGTCTGAGGAATGTTCATTCCAACTGACAATCAGTTCCCCTTGTGGTCTCTATTAATCACCCCAGTCGTCGTTAACAACCCCAATCAACAATAAAACTCATTTCTCTGTTCATGCTGTGCCTTGTTTTAAACTCCAATTACAACTTTTTATAATTACAAAAAAGATGAAATCATATTACGATTTTTTAGGCCATCCATTTACTGTCGAGGAAACACCACATTTTCCACAAAATTAAGCAAGTCATGAAGGAATTCTGAACAAGGAAAATCAAGAAAGTTTTATGCGGTGTAATTTATTGAATTTATTACTTTATTAGTGGTAATTCACTCCACATTCGATCGCTTGTTGAATACATTTTAGAACCTTATGAAGAGTAAACGTCCGTATACCTATAGGGTATACACACTCATTTTCTTAGTAAATGAATCGGCTAAATGTATTTTTTTAGTCAAATGAAATCGTACACTAGGATTGAATTATGAAATTATTCTAATCTCAAGCCTTACATGGCCTGCATATGGCTTCGCAGAAAGATATTCCTAAAACTTAACTCTGGTGTTCTGTTGACTTATTACTGAACTTCGTTTCTACGGGGAGGAGATGGCCGACTGCAAGGTAGAGGGGATGGGAGTATCTAACTCAATTATACCGTTAGAGTCCAGTGGTGATCAAATTTTCCACGTGCATAGAGAAATGTAACTCCTTTATTTGCGTAAAAATGATATAATCCGTGCCTGATTGTACAGAAGATCGAACGTCAATGCTAGACAATTATTCTTAAGGTTTTCTTCTCGCTTGGGGAAATGCTTTGGAGGGATTCCTAAGCTTTCTGATTGAGCAACAAATTAGGCCAACCTACCATCTCTGTTCAAAGTTAGAATTGCTCCCAAATATGTATAAATGATTTCCTGCAGGATATCATCAACTTTTTCTCTATGGCTTACTGACAGAAGATCTTGAAAGTTTTCACTTTTTTCAAAGCGTTTTGACCATACTAGACTATCAAAAACAGTTGACCCCTTCACGACTCAGCCAATACTATTAGTATTCCTTCACGGTTTATGTAATCTGAAATGGCGATCTACTTATCCCAGGCAGTAGATCTCATTTGTGAAGGTCAAAAGTACAAGAAGTGCTGATTGTAGTTCGGCTGGTAATCAGCGGATAGAGGTAACAGTAAAAACTGTTTTCTGAGCGACCTACCATCCAATCCCCCTTGAAGTTATTGAATCCCATTTTGATATTTACAAACAAAGTTGACCAAGGGACAAAGTTATATTCCACCAAATAACATTTAGGACAGACTCGGGTCAGTTTTTAACTGCTAGGGAAATTGGCCCCATAGGGGTTATTAAAGTCAGGGCTTTTAGCTAATTGTTTCACCATAACAAAGTGGCATAGATAACGGGTTTTACGACCGACCTAACCGGCAAATGGCGCACTTCTAACGGGCGCGGGGGGACCGCAGGCTTTTAGCGGAACCTAATAGTACCCTCGTCACCTCTGGTGTTCCACTTATTGGGTCCTACTAGGTAATTTACAAGAGAAGATGAGATTCTATGTCTAAATGGCTGCCAACAAGTCCTGTTATGTCTTACTTTATCAATGGGATAACTATTGAATAATAAACCTCACCGTAGATAGTATAACAAACAACCTCACCGTAGATAGTATATCAAAAATTACATCCGCTTAACGACGTGATAGAAAGAGCTTCTATTTATTTTAAATTCCAACTGAAACCGATTTAAGGACCTATCGACGACTCCTGCGTTATCATACCAGCTCTCCAAAGGAAACCTTAAAATTCAGATTTGACTTCAAGACATCACAAAATTTTGATTTAGTCCCAAATGGACACCATTTACTCAATGAATATCCCCAAAAGACGCCACTGATACCACCAATTTTTACATTAGACCACTTACAAGCTAAAACATGAATAGAAATAATCATTTCCAAATGTCAGTAGTTAGAGGGAGCATAATACTGATCATTTCAGGAGTTTCAAATAGAAAAAAAAAGTTTTTGAGATATTTTTAGCATGAAATTGACAATTCTGAAATATTTGCCATGTATCTCTCAGGCATCTGGCGTCTAGGCCTGGTGATGCCTGAGAGATACTGGAGACTAGGCCTGGTGATGCCTGAGGGATACATGCGTCCTGAAAGGGTTAATTAGGTATCAGAGTAGCCGAGTGGAGATACATAAGCCACTTACCTGTTGGGACTTTGTTGACGGCCTTCTCAAAAACACTGGAGAAACGGTCGTCTTCTGCCTCTTCTGTTGAGGTATAAAGCGTATTGCCGTTAAGGTTTCATTCAATTAGCACGTTCACTTAAGTTATGAATAAACTATCATTTCCAAAAGCAAATTAGAGGCAAAACAACTTCTTAGCGCAATGATGAAAACGCCAAACTCACAATACAGCTGCATGATTGGCTTCACTTCTGGTATTCAATACATTTAAACGACTAAAATGTTCCTTAACATAAAGGAAAAGAGTTTGTTTTAGCTTTAATACCCTCAGGTGACCTTAGTTTCATCCGGTTTAAAATACATTTTCAGGTACAAGAGGTACCTAAATTGCCTCAGAGCTTCCACTAGAGAATGATGGCGTAGGAACGTTGGAAATCTTTCCAACTATTACTTTAGGAATTAAAATCAAGTTATTCACACCAAACCCGATTCCAGAATGTCGTTTGGACGATGTTATTTCTATTAAGAGAAATTCTACAATCAACATGTTTCGGCCGGTGATGGTGTTCCTCAGGATATTATTTTAAAAGAATGGACGAGGGAGGTTTAGAACAAGAATCCTGAACTGTAATCTGAACCTAAATGTCTAATAGACTCTAACGTGGACGTTTGGGCGATAGGGAAAAAAAGAAATCCAAAATCACTCTAAACATACCATCCTCGTCTTGTGGCGCCCTCTGCAGTGTTCGCCGTGCACTAGCGTCCCAAGTCTTCTCAGTGTCAGCAAAATGTTCTTCTAGACTGTTGAACAAGGAAAAGAAGAATCTAAATAAACTTTCATTGTTTTCATTAAGAAAATACTCAAATCGATTTTCTAGATGCCCCGTTTACCTTTTGATGGAATTACATATTATAAGTGGATAATCATGTTTTTATTTGATCTTCATTTGTACTTGGGGTTATAAATGTGACCGTAGAGATCTGGTATTGCAAGGCCGCCATGAGATGGTCAGGGGACTTACTGGTCAAAGACGAGCTGCTCCAGGCGGGCGGTGAAGGGGAAGAGGTGCAGCACGGGCAGGAAGGCGAGCACCAGGTCCACGTCACCTACAGCAGGGTGTGAAAGACAGCACAATGTGAGAGAGAGCGGTCGTGAAAGACAGTGCAACGTGAAAGATAGCGTGGTGTGAATGACCACAAAATGTGAGAGGGAGCGGGTTGTGAAAGGCAACACATTGTGAAAGACAGTACGATGTTAAAGATAGCATGTTGCGAAAGACAGCTTTGTGTGAGTGACAGTGTGGTGAAAAAGATAGCATGGTGTGAAGGATAGCACCTTGTGAAAGACAATACGGTGTTAAAGACAGCACAATGTAAAAGACGGTATGTTACGAAAGACAGCACGTGTAAAAGATGGTATGGTGTTTAAAAACATTGCGAAACAAGGCACGTTTTCCAGATGACATGTTGCGAAGAACAGCCCAGAGTGAAAGATACTAGGTTATGGATGACATTATATTGTCAAAGACAGCACATAGTGAAAGACAGGTCACTATGAAAGACAACATATTGCCAAAGACAACACATTGTCAACAGCCACACATTGTATATGAATGCATATCATTGCATGTTGATAAGACAGAATGTCAACGAATTCATTTACAGGCATCATGTAACCTTAGACTAAAAGAGATGAAGGTGTTGAACCGTAAAATTAAAACAGCAAAGTACATTTGAATTCTTTTCATATACGTTTTATCCCTCTCCATAAATGCGAACCTACATGCTTTATTTCTCATGAAAATGACTAAGTTTACCTGGTATCTCGGTGACGGCTTGTTTGAAGACCACCTCGGCCACACGGCCTTCCATCACTGTGTCAGCTACAGCCGGCTCGTCCTTATAACACAAATATATTTATCAGTTTACTTGGGATCACCTGCGGTCCTCAGTAGTAAACGTTTTGGTGGAAGATAATCCCCTCTTGTTTGTCTTATTAGGCCGGTCATTGTTTATGGAGCAATTTACAAGAAAATTGGGGGAAAAAAGAAAAAAAGAAAAGAAAAAGGGTGGTTTGGGGGGCACATCCCCCAATTTCTAACCAATATTTACAACAAATATTCAGCAAAACCCAATATTCAAATCAATATTCTAGCCTGGTATTTTTGGGATTCTCGTATACACTTTGACCAGCACAGCCACCCGGCCCTAATCCCTGAGTGTTGTGTTAGGTTGACTAGTGGATGGCAGCCGTTTACTTGCATTGATCTTAAAGAATGAATCTTGCAAATAAATTCACATCAATTACCTATAGATTGTGAGCAGCTGACAAAAGCATTTGCGGATGCAGCAATTGGAAAAGTGATTAGTATAGGAAGGTGGGGGCTATCGTCTCCCTACTGAGAGCGCCTACATGGAAGAACATCATGATGATGAATGTGGTTAATAAATATATATTTAAAAAAAGAAGCTAAAGTTGTACTCACCACGTCAAGATGAGCAAGGCCAAGAACCTCGCGTCGTTTCTGGACCTGTTGATGAAAAAAGTCTAATTTATCTTTTCTACTCGATTAGTGATTCTCTTGCGTTATTTCATGGGAAAGTGCAAAATAAATTGTCAAGTTTTCTATGGAAAATTATTTAAGTGTCCACTACTCCAAAATGACATTTATCTATTGTTCGAGAGCCAGAAATTCTAAATATGAAAACCTTGATCGTTTGAAGTAGGACTCATATAACAGATTATGATTAATCTCACCTTATCAACGTTCAACAACTCCATCCGGAAGTACTGTGAAAATAAATGTAAAAGCAAACATTACGGCTTTTATTTAAATGCAGTTTTTACTTTACTTAAACGCATACAGTGTTCTACTCAATGAAGGACTATTTTGGCTATCAAGTACAATTTCTTTTTCCATTTACAAGGGGTTACTTTATTATCACGTCCATTTAGAATCCATTGCAGCCAGGTTACTGCATTAATTCCGTTGTCCACAAATACTTGGAGCCCGTTCCTTTTCCCGGAAAATATGTCTTTCAATGTAAGATTCGCCCCCACCCAAATAAAGGATCCCCCCCCCCCAAAAAAAAAAGCGCACCCCCCCCAAGTTAAACTAGACATTATTACTCTCACTACAAATGTTAGCACTGAAATACCTCGGTCATTTTCTAAAAATGGATAAACGGCAATCTCTTTCTCCCAGACATTTTCTCAATACAGAATGTGCTCATCGTACGACGTGACATCAAAACAAAACTAACGCCCGACGTGAAACATGTAGGGGTATAACAAGGGTGACGTCAAAGTTACCTCTATCCAAAGGCGCTGAGAGGTAGGGTTGAATCGTAGTGCCCTCTGCAGGAGACTCCGTGCACTCTCCATCGAGGCGTTGGTGTCAATTTCCCATTTAGCAGAAGCAATCCAAAGCTCTGGGATAATAAGAAATGACCACCATATTATCCTACGTCTCAGTTCCAAGAAAGTGATGCACGTTAGTAGTCTACATACAGATTAAGGCTGACACTTTGGGGTATATTTCACAGGGTTGTTAAATCGAAAAACTATTTGCAAGTATTTTTCTTTTATTTTGTAAATATTTCATTTATCCTAGAAACTTCTAAAAACTGAATCTGCTCTCCCTCTGCCTCCAGTTAACAGTCTTGTTTGATAAGTCATCGAAAATATGGATATTTATAAGAACATATTAATAAACGAACTTTTACAACATTGATATCAGACCCCGTATGTAGAATCATATAAAAACGTTTAGAATCTAACAAAATATAGTTCAGAGTCATAAGGAAAAGAAACATTTTTTTAAATTTCAATGTACTTTGCAAGCAGGCCGTTTAGGTTGTTTGGGTCTGGCCAACCACTCAGGGTTTTTTCCCCATTGACATTATTTTGTTTTTATGCCACATGGGTGGTGACCAGAACTTTAATAGGTGTCTATTTGTATCAGTGAGACTCAGTGACCTCTTTCTGGTGCTGCCTCACTGAGATATGCCATAGGCCAACATGATATCCCAGCCAGTTACTTCATACTGACCCGAGGCCAACCAGTCATGTTTCTTAGTTTTAACTTCGGTCAGACAAGCTTCAAATCAGCCCCATTATTACATTGATGAAAATTCAATTTTTCATAGTCAATCTAAAATATTTTGCTGTTGTTGTAGTATAACCAAATCAAGGTTAAAATAACGCACGACGAGCTCTAACATATTTCTTTCCCACTCTCCATTTAAGATTCATAAGATATCTTTTTTTTGTCACAATACGCAATATAAAAATCTTTTTTATTATTGAAGTATAACCATGAAAAATATGAACCTTTCATTCAATAAACAAATATTACTTTGATAATTAACATGTCGTACCTGCTTTGCGGCCGTGGACTTGCAGCATCCGAGTGAAGAGTTTGCTGACCGTGGCTTTCTCCCCCTAAATACAGAGGGGTAAAGTTGGGTCACCTTCATTTAGTTGTTTCTTACTAACTGATTCAGTGTTCTCTAACAACAGTATAATGATTCAAGGTAATGGCTTGACATGCAATGGCCAGTGGCTCGGTACAACCAAAGGCAACCCAAAGAGCCTGATTCTGTTGCCAAGTGGACAAACAGCATTTTATTAGTTTCTGAAGAATAACCCTAAAGGGTTTACCAATATTACACGGTTGGCAACACATTTAGACCTGTGGTTGCTCACTGGCAACTGGCTATAGAAAATTTACTATTCCCTTAAAATAAACTTATTTTGATACAAGAATGAAAAAGCTCTATTGAACCTTAATATGTACCACTACTTTAATAACTTATAAATGAAAAATAAAAACAGTTACAATTGATCAGTACAAAACCTATTTCCAACTCTTGTCTACTTACTTTAAATTAGTGACAATTTGTAGATATAAAGACTTACCCGACTTTTTGCAAATTCAATGTGGGACAGCCACAATTTCAGATCATCCTGTAAGGAAAAGAAAACCGGTGTAGGTTAACCAGAGAAACTGTTAATTTACTTGAAGTTTAAACTTACATGTTTGACTGCAGTGTCATTAAACAGTAACCGTTCATCATTACAAAACGCGGTTAGGGTAGTTATGTTGGGAACCCACAATCCAAACAATTTTCTACACGGGAAGAACATATATCCCAATCGGTGAATCCAGTGTTGTTTTAAGGTAGGAAACGAGAGCATTAACGAATATTTAGTCTTAGTGAATAGTTTAAACTCACCTGGAATCGGAAGCAAGCCATCTGTGAGAAAATACAAATAAAGAGATATTTGTTAAACCCTTTGACAAATTCATAAGTATAATTTATCTGAATTATCACAATGACGTTTCTACTAGGGGTGTTTCATCTTGTTTTATTATTCCCATTAATGATAATTTATTCATCAAGCACTAGATGAATTGCTGCTAATA
Source organism: Lepidonotus clava (assembly GCA_936440205.1). Taxonomy (NCBI): domain Eukaryota; kingdom Metazoa; phylum Annelida; class Polychaeta; order Phyllodocida; family Polynoidae; genus Lepidonotus; species Lepidonotus clava. Next base: position 48,328,788 of record OW387135.1, on the reverse strand, counting down.
TGAAGCACCATGCGTTAAAACATGAGCTGTAGTAGGCTAGCCTTACTGTTAAAATGATACATTTTGCTGAATTATCTTATTAAAGTACTTAAATAAAACCGTTATAAAATCGATTTTAAGCACCAGTTAGATGACTCACCCTAAAAAGGCGGTGAATCCGGCTGACTACAGCGACATCTATCTCCATCCGTTTGAACTGGTAGCCGGTTTTCTGCAAAGGAAACAAAGTAGAAAAGCTTTCAATCTTAAGAGTTACAGCAACATTTCTAAATCTATTTAGAAGTCAGAAACTACTCCCTGATTCTGAACTGCTTCTTTTTCATTGAACCTTAATTTGAGCGCACACATTATCATTTCCGATAATCATTCGTTTTAGCAGTGCTAAAGTTTAGGTCGCAGAACACATCATAACTTTCACAAATAAGCAAATCAGTATAATATAATTAATGTGAAAACGTGGCTATGGTGTTTCTTCAAGATTTAGATGCTACCGCTTTGAAAAAAAAAAAAAAAAAAAAAAAAAAAGTATAATATAATAATTAAGATGACCACTAAAATTTCAATTTCATCTTTTCTCTGGATAAAAAGAAAGTATGTCCAAGCACTAATTGTCTTTGGAATATTATTTTCCATTTTGATTTGAGAAGGATATGTTTAAATGCACAGCAGCGTTACAAGGAAACGAAGATTCTAAGGAGACAGTCAGAATTTGGTCTACAAAGAGCTTGACATCTTGCAATTTTCGAAAGAAAATTATTGAATAACAAACTAAGTTTACTGTATTTTTCATGTGTTTTGTTTTTGTTTTATTTTTTAAAAAGCCACGATTTTTTTATGACGGCGATTAAGTTTTGCCATTTTCCGTTTCTACGGTTTAATGATCAATCTTCCTGAAAAACGGAAAACAGAATTGCCATTTTAAGCGAATATCTTTTAGCTCGCTTACCTGACGCCTCTTCCTGATTAACGCCAAGACGTTCATTTCGTACTGAAAGTCACAATACCGTTATTATAAGACAAAGGAACAACTCTATCAAAACATAAGGCTTTTAGATGGATTCTCCGTCACACCCCAAGCAAGATGTTTTACTTTGCAGTCATCCACTAAAATGCATATTCAAGCGACAAATATGAGAAATGATAAAAACTTTAAATCCAGTGACAATTGACAGACTTTCTTTCACATAATAAAATCTGCAATTCACGGGGTCATGTCTGGTTAACAATAAGAACTACATGTAGTTTTTTGGAGTGGAGTGGCCTTTATGAAAGGTGAAATCAAAGAGTTGAATCAACCAAAATGCATAAGAAATCCGTTAGGTGGCACTGGAATGAAAATCGTCTATCCAGTAATAGAGTAGAACCCTAGATATATAAGTAGTACCTCACCTGTATGTACTGTAAAAAGTCTTCTTTCTGTTTGGATTTCCGCCTAAGTTTGTATTCAAAAGCTTTCCGCTTCTTGAGAATGGATCTGGAAATGAGGGAAGGATTAACAATAATTATGCCGTTCTATAAAGAGTTTAAGGCTAAGAACAATAGACAGTTGTATTCAGGTATTAAACGTAGGTCGAAGAATTTAGGGTAGGTAGGTCGATTTAATTATTTTTTTTAACTTACACAAATGGATTTAGGCATTCTTGACTTGAAAGTTCAGAAATTACACGACATACTTTGATTCACAGCGCAATCCATATGACTGTCACCATGGGTGATATCTTTAAATTATAGTCTGAGGCAGTAGGGGGGTCCCCAATTATTCCCAATTTGTATTGCCTTAAGTTTTACCAGTACTAGGTAGGCCTGGATGACAACTTTGTGCACATGTTAAGCAATTTCTAGACATTTACAATACGGATCAGCCCCTGCCTCCTCCAACTGTCACTTCAGAAGGTGGCCAGGACTCAGGAGGTTGCACATTCGCCTAGCAGAGGTGTCCCGTAATACTTTCCATAACAGTGGTTCTAGTAAACTTTAACAATTCTGGAAAATGTTAATAATAGCAGTAAAAACATAAACTATAAAACATTATTTTTGTATTTTCTGCATTTTGACAGGTATTGGCTGGTTTTCTGCATTTTGAAAGGTATATTACAGGTCTGGCTTCGTGGAACTGATTTCTTATATAATGAAAGAATGGCTCGGTATGATACAAAATATTCATGTTTTTGACACCAAAATAGCTCAAATAGATTCTAAATGAATGCTAGTGAACTTGGGCTGCTGTTGGGATCGGGATGGGGATGGGGAATAATTCGTGATGGGAAGGCAGCAAAAAAATTTATTATACTTAGACTATATCCCTCTCTCCTAAATCTATTAGATAATCATTTCTAATAGATGATTCATTCCTAGACGGGTTGAACTATTGTTAATGTTGGTTTTAATACTGCGTGATGCGTATATAATTAAGTATCCATGAGTCGTTTGTCCAGAATGTCTGAGTCAATCAGACTGCGTTTAAAGTTAGCTCATTCACTTCCCAATAGTTCAAAAGAAATGAACGATGAGGGAGCTCTTAATATGAAAGGGTTTTTATTCAGTAAACATCTCATCCCGAGTCAAAGCCACTGTGTATAAGTCTCCATCAGTCCACCTCCCATCTCCTATCAGCAATCAACCACATTTAGAATACAAGTTGTTCCAGCACGTTCTAGACCGCTCTCGCGCTTAGCTCTATCACAATCCTATGTCCGAGGTAGTTGGTATAGGTAAACTCCAGTCTGCTACGCGGGAGCCGATGTACTTACTCCGAGTAGCTCCTTTGCTAAACTCACTCAGCTGACATTCTCACTAAAACTGCCTGCTCCTCACTTTGCAACACCTTTTATACTAGTTAACAGGTGGCGCTAGGAGCGCAAGATATTTCTTTCTAAGAGTAGACTAGAAGTAGACTTGCTAAGCCTGATCCTTGTTGGATTATATAACATGACAATATATTAAAAGTACTAAGCCATTAGTACAGGGTAACTCGTCCCTATTCCCAGTTTATGGGTAGGGTTGTGCCAAAATTAGCGTCCCCAGAGGGCGCCGGGACCGTTTTTTTGTTTTTTTGTTTCTTAGATGTATTTGATGAAGAATGACACATGAGATCAGAATGTAGACTCTTTGTTGGCAATAAAAGCTCCACTAGGCTACTACTACTACTACTACTACTACTACTACTTCAATAACGTTATAGGCGTCCCCCCCCCTTCTAGAATTCCTGTATCATGTGTATAGACTATAGGCCAGGGGCTGGGCTTTCCCCCGACTTAGGACTACGTAATATCATCGCTACAAAATACTGAAAGCGTTCAAAAACATTAAGTTGCCCTAACAGTAACATTTTTCAAAGAAATCCTCATAATTCTTACAATTCTTGATCAATTTCAATCATCTTGGTATTATTCTAAAGCGAGGAATATGTATGATAGAAATCTGGATGAAACGTTCCAAAATTCTCGAGGACAGGAGAGGAGAGAGGCGTTGACAGAGCTACTAGCTAGGCTCCAATTTCAAGAATTTGAGTCCAACCACTAGCGATGATGGGTCAAAATTTTAAATGTGGCCGATCTTAACACACTGTGTATTCCCTGAAAGTGCACCCTGTGAGAAATGAATACCTGGTTGAATCAACCTTTTATGTTAAATATCTAGAAAGTTATTGCTTTTTGAAAATAAAAAATAATGATTATTTTCTGTCAGCGTATTGTCTAGAGGCTCAAATTCCATCAGATTTCAAACTTTATGAATCATAAAAAGTTGTATATATATGGAAAGCCTAGATCATGAGTAGCAAAATACAGGTTGAATTAACATCGTAGGCAAACAACTTTGGAAGATATGGAATTTTGAAAAATAAATCTTCATAAATTATCAAATTTGACCCCAATTTTGGGCCAATCTGTCTTCACTAAAATCAAAATCGCTTCAAATCGCCCTAACAGAATTACACAAATCCAATTGTAACATGATGTAGAGATGTATTTTAAGGTCTGTAGATAAGTTTCATTCAGTTACCTTTATTATATCTTTTTGAAAAATTAGTTTAAAGATTAAAGACCCATTTTTCTCAATTGTTGAATCCATTTTTAAAGGAATTTTCAGCTTGTATCAAAGCTTTGGCAATTCTGTATTAATTCCTGGTAACAGAAAAAATATATGGTCCATATTTAACGTATTTAACATATATAATCCTTGCCAGAAAATGTGGTCCGCGGCAAAAATCGTCGCCGAAATTCGCAATTTTGAACAACAAAATAATGGCCAGAATCGTGATCGCCGTCATCTTCTACATACAATATGTCATTTTTAGCTCAAAATATTGTAGATTAATCAGTTTATGATGATTTTTGTAATATACGCGGTGGTCCGTCATCGCTACAACCACAGCGGGAACCGTTCCCGTGCGGTGCTTACTACTCACCTTGTTTCGGCCGAAGTGAACAACTTGACGCGTGCCATCTGCTCCAGCTCCGGCAGCATGTCCTCCAGGTTACTCTGCACGAACTCAGCCATCTTGATTCCCTCTGTCTTTTCGTACAAATAATCAATCCAGTTAGTTTGCTCTGTAATAAGTCGGCCGTTCTAACCCACATGTGGTCGCCGGAAGTGTAGTTAGAAACGGGCAAAAGTTGCAAGTGAACCGGCAGTGAACCGTTGCAACGGACTCTTGTGGTTCCGCCAACTGACGCTTGGGGGAACTCAGGAGAGGGAGTTGTTTCCCGCGTCACAGATTCGGAGGGTAGGCGAGTTCATACTAGTGGTGATCAATATTTCCCTTTAACAGGCCCGTAAATTTCCCCTTCCCTTCCAGAAATTAATGTAAAACCCCTCAAATTAGCAGGAAAATATTGAAAAGTTTCACTTTTTATTGCTCGCCACCCCTTTTTTCAAGTTCGAATTATTGAAAATAAAGGCAAAAGTTCCACTTAGGGATTATCGCCACCCCCTACCCCCCACAGCAGACCCTGGGTACGGGCCTATTTAAGGTGCAGGCCCAACGTTCTCTACAACGAAACGCCTGCCAACCATCTGGACGTTTAGCTAATTGTAATCCTGTTACATAACCACTTAGGGTCGGTGGCCCCGGTCCTAATTGGGCTCATGAAGGGTGGGTTCCTAGTCACTATTTTCCATAGTTTTTAATAATGGGCACTAAACTAAATATATATCCCTCTCTTCTGATAGTTCTTTAAGATTCATACCTAAAAGGCTAACTCGTCCCTATTCCTAGTCACTATTTTCCACAGTTTTTGATAATAGGGAGTAAACTAAATATATATCCCTCTCTTCTGATAGTTCTTTAGGATTCATACCTAAAAGGCTAACTCGTCCCTATTCTTAGTCACTATTTTCCACAGTTTTTAATAATGGGGAGTAAACTAAATATATATCCCTCTCTTCTGATAGTTCTTTAGGATACCTAAAAGGCTAACTCGTCCCTATTCCTAGTCACTATTTTCCACAGTTTTTAATAATGGGGAGTAAACTAAATATATATCCCTCTCTTCTGATATATATATATTCTTAATTTAAATATGCACATGTGGACCTCACCCTTGAGAGCCCCCCTCCCAGGGGAGGGCCGCCGGTCGACCGGCCTAAAGTAAACATGAGGGAATTACTAAACATCCAGGCGAAGACACCCCAATGAAACACCGTTTCCAAAATCGAACTAAATCATGCTTAATAAGCCAGGGCCAATATCTTAGTAACTAATTTGGCTGATTAGGCAATATTTGATAAGGGTCCTATGATCAGTGATTTTTTTGAAAAGAATGTATCATATAGAGGTTCTACCTTATGGAGTGCTCTAATTCACCCCTCATACTAGAAATGAAAGTACGTTCTCTGATTATAAGAGTGCACACACATAACCTTCGAAAGTAGGAGTTAGTTGGTACAACGAGAGTAGAAGGAACATTATTAATACGACACATAAATTGGTGTTGACAACAATGTGATTCTATAGAATAAAATATTCGTAGTGTTAGAGGTACTTTGTTAAGAACGTTAACCATATATATAAAGTTATTGGAATGATGAACTTGATCAGAATCAGTTAGCTAGACTGGTGTTTATCTTGCCTTTGTTAATATTGATGGTATATTTGGTAGTTTCATTAGACTGTGTGATGTTATTAACTAGTCTTTACTAACTTGCATGATTGATTATGAATGAATAAAGATGTTTGTAATAATTACTGGGGATTTGTTATTTGTTATTGTAGCTAGCTCTTCATTGATTAATTTGAATAGTTCTTTGTTCAATTATTAACCTGTTCATAAGTGGTAGAGACTTTAAGTATGAGGGGCTCATTTCCGTACAAAGAACACTCACTTGGCAAGAGGTAAGTTTATTATATCCATTGAGACATACTGAAAATACAAATAAATAGTAAATTCCATCCATACATTTCATGCCATCCATCTCATAAGCAAGCAACATCAGTTACATTCCAACCAGGTATTGCTCTCAATAAGCTTCCCCTTTCGAGGACTGTTGCTACCCAAACAGCTAGTGGGAGCATCATCTCCCACCAAACAAACACCAGAGATCATCGATGGGATCCATAAGGCTAAGGCTAAGTCCTAAGCTGTTCCAATCCTTACTATTCACCAGCTATAACCGCTATTACTGCTACTAACATTACCCATGTGATTCCGACTTGTATGTTAGACTATTGCTCCTGTGTGTTCATCTAGAAGTCTATGATGGTCTGCTCACTCATCCTAGGTCTCACACCTTTATATGGTGTCTGCCATAGGCGGGTGCTATACTCAGGTATCCTAACTTTTGTCTGATTCTCACTTATTGCATACATACACCTCATTTATACTATAAATTTGAAGATTATCTTATTATTAGTTCTACATCAAAACCATCATAAACAGGAAAAAGCTGTTGGCTCCATAATGTCCTCCCACTCCAGATTCTTCATCTTCTGCATAGCTTTCGCATATCATTCCCTAACAGACTTTTATTGCACCTATGTCCCATGTATATCTGTGTTTTACCTGTCTAGGAACAGCTTAAGCTAAACTCAGTTACCACTATTTCCGCGTGGGAGTGCCAACATCTACACTGGTTACTATGACTAGCCACAAGACACAGATGCCGCTTGGCACTTTGCTACAACACTAGCCCACCAAATCACAATGTCCCCCTGCCAAACTTGAGAGAGCTTACAACGTACATAATATTTTATATATCAAAGAATAATTATAATCTTTGCACTGTGCTTCAGTGCATTAGAACCAAATCTTAAACAATTTGATACAAGTTTCGAATATATGTGCAAAACAGGACATTCCAGAAAATTGTCAGTTAAGGATCATATCTTTGTAAGAGAAATGACAATGTTCATTTGTATGTTGAAAACTAAATCGTGAAGACCAAGATTTTGTGTTTATACTGATATAAGATAGGCCGAACCAATTTGTACAAGTTTGTATCAGAAAAAAAACAACCTCAAACACAAACTCAAACTAGAAATAAAATCTCGATACACAAACAAATTAATCCTTTAACCCTTACATCAATGAAAAGCCTGATTGTGAAAATGGACTTGTCTACACATTACCCAGAATACACCTTGATTTATTCTGCAGGCGCATTAAAATACGGGAAACCAGCTGCCTGTGAGGAGAGAAATCACAAATAGAATGGGTGTGCCGAACTTGTGTCCGAGTACGCTTTGATTCATGTGGATCATCCATCAACCTTGAATCAGTACCCACGAAAGGTAAATTCAGAAGCTAAAAACGATAACATGAAAAGGCACTTTCAAATGCCCTACTGATGCAAAATGAGAAAGAAAATGAAAAAGTGTTTTCATAGAATTAAATACGAATTAAAGTCGTTTGTCAAAGTGCAGGTTCTTTCTACCTGAAGTCTCTTGTACATACTGTACCATACATGCAGTAGAGTATTTATAACATGATTATGTGCACTTTTTACACCAATAATGTCTCGCCATGCTGTAATACCACTCTTGTACCACCAGTACCACCACTAAAGAACAAGATACCGTATACGCGTATCATTACTCGTATATTCCTCGTATTGTGTAGAATCAGAGTTTTAAAAAGGTGACGGGGTCCCCGGGGGGGGGGGGGGGGGGGGGCACTCACTCTTTGAAGGTAGATACCAACTGCGAAACTACAGCCCCCCCTTTTGGGGGATGGGAATACTCTGACAGCCCCCCCTTTTCAGGCTATGTCATGGACGGCCCCTCCAAAAAAGGATTTTGTTGACAAATTTTGTGGCCATCATTTGATTTTGTGACTCAATAATTTGTTTAAGAAGCAATATGATGCTACTGAATGGCATGCAATAACCTGTTAATATAGTATAATAGATAGTACATCATTGATAGCTCCCCTAGATTATTTGACAGCCCCCCTTTTTTAGCTAAATTGGCGATTCACAGCTACAGCCCCTGGAGGTTCCAACCGCAGTTGGTACCCATTTCCGGACCGAGTGCGCCCCCCCCCCCCCCCCCCCCCCCCCGGGGATGGGGTAGAGTCCAACGTTCAATGATAAATGGTGTATATCATAAGGGGCGTAGCTAGAATCAAATCTCAGTACATCGGCACCTTTTAGGAACTCAATGTGCTAGGTAAAACTGCGTGTATTCATTTCTCCATTTTTAGGAACTCAATGTGCTAGGTAAAACTGCGTGTATTCATTTCTCCATTTTTCACAGATCTACGATAAATGCCAGTGCAGGGGCGGAGAAAGGACTTCAGAAAGGGGGTGATCTGTATAACTATGGCCTAGTTTTGGGAAAAGTTTTGGGAAAAGTTTTGGGCCACGTCCTCCGGGCACAAGAGTTTTACATTAAAAGAATTTATAATTTTGGGTTAAAATAGTCCGGGGGTGGGGGAGGGGCGTAATTTTTTAAATGTATCATAATAGACATCTTCAAGTCCATGGTGATTCGCAGAAGAAAAAGAGATTTTAAGTCTAAAAGATAGTAAAAATTAACGTAGATTGTAGCGATTGTCAATGTAAAAATCACAAGATATTCGGCGAATTGGGCTTTACACGTTGGATACCATTCGCATGGGACCTATGCGACCATGGAAGCAACCATCTAAAGGCCCTCGCACACGGGAATAAAATGTCGTAAAACGTGAAATCTTTGAGATTATCTTAGGAGATGTAGCTACGACAAATATATCCACCATAAAAATGTCATGTCTGAAAACGTAGTGCGCAGTAGTAACTACGACCATTTCGCCTGACAATGTTTTTGTCACGATTTTGTGCCGACAAATGTGCCGACAAATTATCAAACATGTTTGATATTTTCGTCATAAGCAGTCCTGAGGTTTGCAATGACAGGTGTCTAGGCCGGCCTGGAGTGGCAAAATATAACAAGAAAATAGCTGGAAATATAAATTCTCCCTACCACAGATAGCTGACTTACAGTATTCTAAGGACCTGCAGGATAATTGAGGTTGATTTTGTCAACAAAACCCTAGAAAACTAAAAAAAACAAAAAACAAAAAACAACAAATAATTGCTATTTATTTTATCGATCCTTATGAATGCAGTTTCAACCAACTCAGGAAATATAAATGTCTATGGGAACTAATTAAAAAAAGAACAAAAAACAATGATGGCTAGTAACCTGATTTCGTAAAAGAAAGCTTAAAGGGCAGGCAGCTTTAGAACTCCAATTGGGATCATCGGCTTTTTATGACCAGCAATACGTCGCTAAATTGCTTATAGATATTTCATGCCAACATAGAAAAATATAGTGATAACTCATAATAAGGTGTGGTATTCAGAATTGATTATTCGGACAATATATTAAAATGATGTTCAATGCCTTGTCTTTTTCCTCTTATCATCTGACTCATGACTGCAAATTACTGAATGTTTGTTTCAGAACCAGCTGCCGGGCGGGGCCGGAATGGGGCCAGTGAACCATTGCGATGGCTATACAGCAAGCGCCTTCACTAGTAAATCATGTCAATGGCTTAAAAACCAGAACGTTCGTTCACCTTCATGCATCAGCATCATCCATCTTGGATACAACAACCAACTGAATGTCAAGCACAGCCCATAACTAATCTGAACATCGTTCAATCAGAATGAGAAACCAAAACTCTTAGGAAAATGAAGATTAGTATTTCGTTGGAATATCTAACACCTGATTCGTCTTTTTAGGAAGGGAGTAGTGCAACAGAATTAGTGTCACTATGGCACGTGTCCAAAAAGGGCAAATCAAGTCAATTTTTGACAGATGTTTACATGTTATCCCTCGGTGGTCGAACAAAATTATCTCACACTGGCATGTACTGTAAAGAAATCCAAATCTATATAAGTTGGCATACTGATTCACATTGTTCCTAAATTATGGTCGTAGATAACGCACCCTAAAAGCAATAAATCTACACAGATGGGCATCGTAAGATAAGAGGATGAAGGGTCCTTCACACTTTGCTAACACCCAATCATCCTCAAAAGGCAGCCTGTCTGAAAAAAAAACCCCACACACACCATAGTAGTCAGCTAAAATTGACTACGCCCTACTGTGTATCCTTTTAACGGTCCGTTAGCGCTAGGTCTTTCTTTTTTCTTTTTTTCTTTTTTCTTGTACATCTATAGAGGAGTGAGTTATACTTCTTATGTTACAGCCAAGAGCGGTAACCGAGGAGCCAAGGACGACAGGTTCTGCAAAGGTATCTAACCCGGCCAGCAGGGGCGGTCTACTCAATCTATGGTGGGGAGGGTGGGGAGGGTTGGCAGGGGGTCACCAAAGTAGAATTTTCGCCCGCATCCTCTAGGTGCACGGTTTTTATTTGATTTTATCCGAAGACAGCCTATTGAGCAATATTTGGCAGAGTTCCCCCTGTTTTTCACAACTATAACTCTGAGAGCACGGTACCGGTATTTCAAACTATGTACACACATTTACACAGACGTATGTATACACGCAGTTATGTTGTTCCAAGCATTCACCATGTTACATCAGACGTTTCAGTATTGGGAGTATGAGAAACCCCCCTCCCCCTATCAGTGACCCATCATGAGTACAACTTTTCTTATTAGTTCATTTTGGCGAATACTTACAAATGTAAGGTATTCAATGGTACAGCTTTGACAGAAAAGTATTGGACGTCGACCATACAAAATCATAAAACGTGGAGACAGCTAAAGCCTATATTCCACTATGCGGTATAGCTGGCATTTACAGTCGTTATTTTTAGGTACCGCAAGCAATTAGTGGTTTTGATACCAACATGTTGGTATCCCCCTCCACAAGAAATTCATAGAAAACCATTGTAAATCAGCAAAGGCCGCAAGCCTACACGTTTGCAGCCGTTTGCTTGCGTTTTTTCATGGTGCCGCAAGTAAATACCGTAAGTGGAATATGGACTTGAGTCAGCGAAAGGATTAGTCCGTCCTCTACCTCTTCGGTCCAGTGAACCGTGTCGCTCTTGCCTAGGCTACATCCAGTGTAATCTCACTGAGGCATATAACCATCAGTTGGCGTGTGGCGCACTGCTACACGGGAATTCCTCCCTCGTATAATACTTGTCAGTAATCGAAGGAAGAAAACAACTATCGGAATAGAATACGTCTTGAGCTCATACTAGCGGAAAAAGTCAAGGTCTCTAAGGTATTTACCCATTTGTGTTGATTATCCCCAATTTGTTGAATTGTTAATATAATAGAATGATTCATGGATAGTCATAATTGAGGCTGGCCTAGAACTATTCCCGACGTCTGTATTTCGTCATTACCAAAGTAGTGTAGGGGATTTTCTTTATTTGTACAATAATCATGTACAAACTTACCTACATTAACATTGGTGATTAGATTCGACGATAACTACTCCTATTGTACATGCAATGCAGTGAATTTCGGCGGAACAAATGCACATAACTTGTAAATTATCTGACAGTGTTATAGTTACCACTCGGAAACATTTTCTCAAACAACATTCAATGGCTATATTAGCAATAACCATGAACGTGTTTCCATGAGTTCTGATGATTTCTTTCAATGAAGTTTGACTGTGCATGCCCACAAACGCAGGGGTGGACACAGGAAATCTAAAAAATGTATTGATTTCTAATCTAATCTAAGAAAATCAATGTTTGGCAATATAAAGGGAAGATCACCTCTGTGCTTCCGTCCATGACGCAAGACTTACCCATTTCGTCTAACAACAACTCTGGTCGAATATCAATGATAAACTCTAAGTTGTTAGGAATGGACTTTAATGGAGTTCAGATGGTTTGCCCTCTGCTAAACTTATTTCACGAGGGATACACTGCAAATTTCTTAAATAAAATTTCCAGTGCGCAATATTTAGACAGATAGGCCTGTTTGCGATCACAAAAGATACATACTCCCCAAATGCCTAAAATGTAAATGAAGGTCTGTAATAACTGGAATCCCTAAAAAGAAAAAAAAATGGTTAGAAAGGTATTTTCCTCATACATGTGGCAACAAGGATATAAAGTCATATATCTATAAAATCGAAGCGCTCTGGTAATTGAGAAAGTGTCCCCAAAATCAATTTGTACTTGTCAATTTGGTTGGAATGTGGGAATAATATCCAGTACCTCTAGAAACACGGTAAGTTACTGTGGGTCTTAGATGAATAAAGGAAAATTAAATTTTTGCACGAATAACGTCGTGTGATGAGCCTTGAAACAGTATAATTGAATAATGAATAGAATGTACAGTTAGGGTTATTAAAACGAATTTGAAAAAAAATCGTTCTTTTCGTCAAACTTGTAGACGTGTGAGCACAATGAGATTGGCATAATGTATTTTTTCTATTTATTCAATGTAACATTGATAAGAATGATTGTATTGAATTTCTAGTAGGGTGGATCTACAGACCATAAGAATACTGAGAGGTATACTGCATGGTCTACATTAGATTTTAGGAATCTGCGAAGCACTTATTAACTAACAGCTTTGTTTACTTGCTATTCAAGCATTCATATATTTTTAGAGACAAAGTGTATACTATCCTTCTCTATGATATGAATACATTGTGTATCATCATTAGTGAGCTTGAAGACATGTCTCATTCATTATAAGGCACAATGATTAACATTATTTGAAAAAAACTAACCCTGCTTATTAAAACACAGGTAAAGAAACTTGACTCTGGACACATCACGTCAAGGTCACATACATATACAATTACAATTAACACCCTCTCCTTCCTAATTCTCCTCCAGTAGGGGGCATGCTTTGCAAATTGATGGGGGTGGGTTTTTTATTGCTGCAGAATTTGTTTTATTATGCTGGTATGACCCGTAATTTGGTATTTTGGAATTTTGGCTAAGTGTTTCCTTGCCCGTTAATTACATGTAATGTACAGGATAATAAAAAGGATATAATCATTTGGTTGATATATAACTGATATAAGTCGTGAAGAATATGGGCAAAGAGTTCCATCAAATAGCAAGTACTTTGGTTTTGGGTTTCCTTTAATTCAATATAGTGAACTATTGTTAATGTTTGATTTAAGACTGCGTCAGATTCGTGTATATCCAAGTCTTCGTAAGTTGCTTTCCGGAATGTCTGAGTAATTCAGACCGCGTTTAAAGTTTGTCCATTCACTTCCCAATAGTTCAAAAGAAATGAACGATGAGGGAACTTCTTAATATGAAAGGGTTTTTATTCAATAAACATCTCATCCCGAGTCAAAGCCACCATGTATAAGTCTTCATCAGTCCACCTCCCATCTCCTATCAGCAATCAACCACATTTAGAACACGAGTTGCTCCAACGCCTTCTAGACCATTCTAGCATTTAGCTCTAACACAATCCTATGTCCGAGGTAATGGGTATTGGTAAACTCCAGTCCGTTACATGGAGTCGATGTACTTACTCCAGGTATAACTCCTTGGTTAAACATGTTTCTTCTAACCAACTAACTCACTAACTTTTCACTAACTGCTCGCTCCCTACCTTGCAGCGCCTTTTATACTGGTTAACAGGTGGCGCTAGGAGCGTAAGATATTTCTCCTAGGAGTAGACTAGAAGTAGACTTGCTAAGCCTGATCCTTGTTGGATCATATATTATGACAATGTATAAAAAGTACTAAGCCATTAGTACATTCGACGGCGGTCAGGTGTTTGAGTTTAAGGAGGTGGACGACATAGCTCAAACCAAATGAATATAATGAGCTCCCAATTTTGATGATTGGATATATTTGTTAAACCATGGTGGGGTGGCCTTGACTCTCGTGGTACATTCAACACAGTATCAATAGATTTGTAGATCTGGTTTCAACACAAATTCACAGTGAAATTATTCATTGAGTTGATGTCCACATTTTGAAGCTCAAAGTTAGCAGAATTCGTTCATAAAATGACAAGGTAAGTGTTAAAATTTGATAACATGATTATTTAGATAACAACGTAGATGATGACATAATCATGGTTACAAAATGACAAAGTCAACCGTAGAGAATGAAGTATTCGTCATTTTTAGGTATTCACTTAGTACGTGCCTTGTACATTAAAGTCAGTTCTCAGCATTGTTAGCTGATTTTAAGATTCAAAGATTGCGACACCCGTGCATAAGGTGACAAATTCAGTTTTGACTTAGTACGCGCATGTACAGTTTCTGATATTTATGATTTGTAACACAAGTCAACAGAACTCAACATATATACAGTGTAGGGTTGTCTTAACCTTCTAAGAGTAGCAAGTGTACATCAAATCCAATTTCAGAACAAATTAACACAACATAAGTCAATACAGAGAATTCGGACATTTTGAACGAACAACTTTCATGATACAATGCGTGTCAAATTTAAACCAAACTTCAACCATAACAACATTATTTACAATAAATACAAGGTCTCTGTATCGGGTTTAGTAGTACCGAGCAGTTGGAACCAGAAAATACCACCATTCCCGTCACGCGTCCGCCAGCTATACTCAGTACACGTGTACTTAGCGGGACGCTTGACTGGAGTTCCCCCCCAAGGTTTGACCTCGATTTGGATCCTTCGGGCGCGAAGCGCCCGGATGGCAAATTTCTGCTTCGATCAAACTTTCAAGTTTGATTGTTCGACCTGATATTTTGGGCCGATATGAATTAATTCTGGCGCTTGATTATGTTGGTTGGGGACCTAAACTTTAGTTTAGCACAGATTTTATAAGAAATTATACGATGCTTTGATCATGCTAGCCGATTTCAGAATTTGGATCCTTTGGATCAAAAAAAGGGGTTTTCCAAATTAGCCTCGTTTTGACGTCATTTTAATCAGTGTCGCTCATCTTTTTGGTCGGAGAGGACGTATTTTTCACTTTGTCTCGCTTTTTTTTATCTTTTTCACTCTCTTTTAACAATGGCCCGGGTCGCAGTTTTCTGCAGTCAAAGGGAGAGCGGGATCGAGGATTACAACGACCTGATCGTCGGGGATACAGCCCACAGTGTGACCGTGGTGGAGTGCGTAGACGCCGGGACTGCCGATTTAGCCGGGGCGGCTTTCGCGCACCATAGCGTGTGGCCCGACGACCTGTTAGTGGTCGTGGTCAATCTCCTGGACATTTTACGATGGGACGCGGAGCTGGAGTTATACATTCCCCTCTTCTCCTCCACTACGGCCGCGGTGACCTTTTACGGGGAAACGCTTAACAGGGCCTTTCTTAACCTGCGTAGTCACCCAGCCCCCGCCACCGTGATGTTTACCACCGTGACGGGCATCAACACGGAGTCTTGGGATCTGACGTGCGAGGACGCGCATTTCCAACGATGGATGAACCACCTGGTGCCCCGGGTCAACCGGGAGGTTCGCCATGCCAACCGCTGGTTTGGCGTTCCAACAGCCGACCTGGGTCATCGCCTCCACATCACGCGTCAGACTGCAGACGGGGCCTTCACCGTCCACGACTACCGAGAGTTCGTGGACGGTTTCATGCCGACCCACCGACAGCTTCGACGGTGGGCTCGCGCCCTGGGCCGGCTCCTTCGCCAGCTCCCAATAGCTCCCCTCTAGACCACCCCCTTCTCCCCTGTACATACCGATTTCCTGCGGTGATTAGTGGGTCTTAATTCCCGGTTAGTGATTGAGCCATAAACATTATTTTTAACAATCATCAAGTGTTCATCGGATCCAATTCCCGGCCAGTGATCGGACCACCAAGGACTAGATGTTTTTCTTTGTGGCTGTTTTTGCCGGACTGTTCGGGGCGACTCGTCGGAGCCGTTTGGGGTTTCTTCTGCCGTTGCCGGGCGTCGTCCCCCTCGTCTCCTCGCCCGCCAC
The DNA here is from genome assembly GCA_936440205.1 of Lepidonotus clava. Classification (NCBI taxonomy): domain Eukaryota; kingdom Metazoa; phylum Annelida; class Polychaeta; order Phyllodocida; family Polynoidae; genus Lepidonotus; species Lepidonotus clava. Next base: position 48,312,541 of record OW387135.1, on the reverse strand, counting down.
CGGGTGCCCTCCCCTCGTCGTGTTGGTCCAAGCCTCGACCGCTCCGAGACCGGGTAAGTTGTATCTTCCTTTTCCCACCGTTTCTTGCATGTTAGGCAGGCTACTAATCGTAGATTTTAAGGAGATTGTTGGCCAAATTCTTCTTGGTGGTTCTCAGCTCGCCCTCACGTGGTTGTATTCCGGAAGCTGATGTCACTCCCGGAACCAGAAACTGTGTTTCGCTGGTAATTTTAGTAACGGGTAGCGTGGGTGGCCACCTAGTGTTTACTTTTGGTTCCAAGATGGTGGGCGCGGGCCGAGAGTCAGGATCCTTCGTACTAAACTTATTATCTTTTCCAGGTCCTGCGGTATGTTAGGGTGATGTAACTGAAGCAATGTGACACGGTTGGCACTGAAAAGCGTCAGGCTATATAATTTTAGTGGGAGGGATTGCTTAGGCGAACATGATCAAACATTTTACTTCGCGCGTGGTTGGGCGATAATAGGAGGTTTTCCTAACTAGTGGTTTGTTGACATTACCGATTTAAATAGGCGTTTTGGAGTGTGGGTGATTTGTACCGTATTGGTATTATGGTATTATTTGATACTATTAACTGTTGGTGACCAAGTATTTTGGTCCAGATTGTCCAGCATTAGATTGGCTGTGACAGAATTCTTTGATGAGTTGTCCCCCTTACAGAGTACTGGAAAGATTGACGTGTCGGCCACGTAAGGCGACACCACAGGTGGAGCCGTCCAACGAGCTGTTGGCGACTCCAAGGTAAGTTTGAGATGTAGTGGTGAAGGCCACAGATACCCATCCCATGTTTTAGTCTAACAGCAAGACTTCGTCAGTGTCATTGTGTTAGAATAAGTGTTAGAGTGAGTATTATTGTCAAAGTCGTCTCGAAGAGGAAAAAATACTACTGTGAGGAGACCGAGATGAAGTCTCTAAGACACTGAATGAACTCCCAGATGAAGATTCTGTATGAATATAATGAAAGAAGGAATGGTATTCTTATTAAGAGCTAGAAAGGCACCAACACCACAAAGATTATCAAGCGTCCCAAGCAGAGATACATGTGTGTACACCGTGGGAGTTCGTACATTCATAGATCAGGCCTTAGTAGGCGCCGTTCCATTGAACGCAGAAGCCACGCTTATCAGTGCCCGAGATTGCCAAACATCTCAGACAGTGATATCCTTGTGATGAATGAGTGGGAGCCTATGCTCACAGGTCGAGACTGAGCCGTCACAAGAACATCCACCTACAAAGGTTTCATGAGTGCCCGAGAGGTGATGCAAAACTGTCCCGCTCAGATTCCCTAACCGACCTCATGGGGAGATAAGAATAATGATAGGAATTGGATCCCTGATGATTTACCTTAAGAGGTCACAAGGTTCAATACTCTTGATAACACTCTTTCTGTACAGTGTGGTAGAATAATTACCCAACACACTCCAAAGATTTATACGCAAACAAGTTAACACCCCCTTCAAGGGCGACACCTGTTCTAACATATTTGACTCCATTTTGTGAAGTATCCGCTCTAAAACCCCAGTTTTGTTCTTATTGATTGATTTTGTTACGACAAAATCCCTTCTCTTTCTGCTAGTTATAGGTGGTAACTCGGCGTTCACCCCCTACATTCAGCCTGGGGTCTGAAGACCGAGTTCCACTTTATATTGGGTAGCGGCGCCCTTCTGATAATGCAAACGGGTGCGCCACCAACTCCAAACAGTTCACTGAATAATTATTATACCTATGTTACCAGTAACATCTCATTGTCTACCGTATACACTACATTATATGGAAAAACCACATGACTAGCGGTGGGGTAGCGTTTTCATTCCGTGAGGTATAAATGTCATTAAAGGACATTAAGTATTAACTGTACAAGGGAGGTCGAGATTATTCGTTCCTTGCTTAGTTATCACTAGAGGATCGGGTCTCAGATTCAGGTTCATTTCTGATCTGATTCCCGGTCCTTATTAGTTACACGTGGTTTGTCGGTACTTTCCCATTCATAGGACCAGAATGGGTAGCACCGAGTTTCCATTGCTATAATTGGGAGCAGACTGCATATATATTTTTTTTTTTTTTAATATGCAGCCTACACCCCCTTTAAATTATAGAGATGTGTAATTGCATCTCCTTAGATCACTTACTTCCAGACAGCACCTAGTAAGTCGGGCCTTTACCGAAGTACAGTACAAGGTTAAACCCGTTTTCTTGTTCAGGTCTATGCCCGTTTCTCTTGTGGAGAGTCAAGACTACTCCTGAAAAGACTCCGCCCCCAGCTTATTCTAACTATGCGCATGCCGGGCAGGGATAGGTAGTGCTAAAGACAGAGTTAGAATTATTTATCTCCTTTCTAATAGATTGGGTAATCTTGTTAGCTTTGGGTGTCAACCAAGTTTATTGTAGCTTGTTCATCAGGGAATCAGTAATCCATGTCCCCCCTCTTCAGCTCAACTGTTGAGCGGAGACCTGGATACTTTTAGCGCCACGACGGCGGTCAAGACTAATTTTCATTTATTTATTTTATTTTCTTTTCCTCGACGGCGGTCAGCTCTGAAGCCGTTCATTTTCTTTATTAATTTTAATTATTTCTAATTTATTACCCGGGTTCTCCACCAAATGAACTATTGTTAATGTTTGATTTAAGACTGCGTCAGATTCGTGTATATCCAAGTCTTCGTAAGTTGCTTTCCGGAATGTCTGAGTAATTCAGACCGCGTTTAAAGTTTGTCCATTCACTTCCCAATAGTTCAAAAGAAATGAACGATGAGGGAACTTCTTAATATGAAAGGGTTTTTATTCAATAAACATCTCATCCCGAGTCAAAGCCACCATGTATAAGTCTTCATCAGTCCACCTCCCATCTCCTATCAGCAATCAACCACATTTAGAACACGAGTTGCTCCAACGCCTTCTAGACCATTCTAGCATTTAGCTCTAACACAATCCTATGTCCGAGGTAATGGGTATTGGTAAACTCCAGTCCGTTACATGGAGTCGATGTACTTACTCCAGGTATAACTCCTTGGTTAAACATGTTTCTTCTAACCAACTAACTCACTAACTTTTCACTAACTGCTCGCTCCCTACCTTGCAGCGCCTTTTATACTGGTTAACAGGTGGCGCTAGGAGCGTAAGATATTTCTCCTAGGAGTAGACTAGAAGTAGACTTGCTAAGCCTGATCCTTGTTGGATCATATATTATGACAATGTATAAAAAGTACTAAGCCATTAGTACAATAGTAACCACACAATAACTGTGATGACTTTACTATCACGATGATTTGCTGTTGTGGTGATTGGATGAGTTTTAGTGAAGCTATTCAAAATTAATTTATTAATGACTTTATTATGTTTTCTATTAATACAATGTAATCTTAAAGTTAATCGATTTAATTGATTTATCAATTTTGCAAAGATATTCAGTATTTGCATATGAGAACTTTGTATTCTAATATGAAATTATGAAAAAGGACATGAACATATTAATGGTAAGAAGGTTTATTTTAAAGAGCATTGACCGATTAGGTTACGTCAGTCTTGGTTAACTTGATGTAAAAAAGATGTCAAGGGCGTCAACTCTTTATTGTTGCCAACGTCTCCTGCGTTTTTTTCCCAAACCTAAAATAGATGTAGGTCGACTGCAAACAGCATTTTCACACATGAATGACCTTCAAGAGCTAAAATCACTTGTCGTATACAATGTTCATCCTCTATATCTCATCAGATTCGTATATTGTGGAGATTGACATGCATCCATGCATGATTTAGTCTGCCTGTCTATCATGTCTGTCTGTCTGGCTGTCTATCTATATGTCTATCTATAATGTCTGTCTATCTATCTATAAAATATCTATCTATCTGTTTATCTGTCTATCTATCTGTCTATCTATGTATCTATCTATCTGTCGATCTATCTATTTGTTTATCTTTATGTTTATCTATCTATGTATCTATCCAAGAAGTATGCTTATTTAAATGTACAAGTGGCTTTGCCAGGATTAGAATCCACAGCCCCTGGGTTTGGAGGTGAGGGTCTTAACCACTACACCATGGAGGATGAGGCTGGATCTAAAAAATGGGGTCATGACCCAATTTGCTGGTTCCCACAGGTCCTTTTGAAAGCAGTTTAACAAAACATGGACAGGTTGGTTATGGCCCAATTTGCTGGTTCTTGGTAAGACCTGAAGAAAGTTCAGTATGTAGGCAGCAACATGCGAAAGGACATCATTTTAGAAGAAGTAGGGTAATTACATACACATACTACAATAGTTTATGTCCAAAACCGTGTCTCCACAGGGTGATCAAGTTACGAGAGGTTTATTGCCTGGCGAGGTGGGGAAAACCCGCCCACGGAAACCATTGCCAAGAGGTGAACAAGTCTGTTGCCACTTTGGGATACGCTCAGTTACAATAAAAAAAACCGCAATAATTGTCCACAAGAAAAGATTTATCTCCTACGGGTGGTATTCTGGTTGACAACAAATCCGTATGTCTTTGATGAAGGTTTTTGGGTGAATACTCAGGGTTGTCTCTGTTGCCTGGGTTTATTTGCCAAGCAGCATTTGTGCTATATGATAACTTGACACCATCCTGTCTGGCGATGAATATCATTGTCTGGATTCATGTCACTAATACATTTTTCTAATAATTTTTCGTCGCCTTTTTCGAGACAAGCCTTAAAACCCATTACACGCTTTTCATAGAGTGGGCATTAATGACAGCGAGGGAACTCCCGGTCTGGGGCACAGCAGGGCAACAGTGCGCTGGGTCATAAGAAGGGTGTAGGCCCTTATACTCCTTAGATAAAATAATCAAAACGAGGAGTGGCGCTTTAGTATTCGTCCCCTCCACCCTGCAAATACTGCTCAACACGCCATGCGTTCACGCTTCGAAATCGCAAGGCGCACCTCAGATAGACCATCACATAAGAATATATATATATATATATATATATATATATATATACATTTTGAATTGAATATCAAACATAAATCATTCCACCGTATTAGATGTCTATTGAAATATTTTCCGGTGCAGGTGTCGCTCAAATAGCGTGATCTATCGTATTCAGATTAATAATATGAATTAGTATTTCATATACTTAGAAAATGAAGTGTTTTTAAAGGAAAATGTAATACTTCATTCTCTGGTAGATTTTTTCAAAATACATCGATGCGAATATAGAACAATCACTTTAGTGACTTGTCCAATACCCCTAACGATGAGTGTAAGCACTCCAAGGTATTGGGCTTCAATCATAGTGCACTGAGTCAAAACTAAGTGCTAGCGGTGAACTTTTTCTTTTACTAAGAATTTAAGTCTAAGCAACATATTTACGTCCCATTTTGCCATAGGCTTAACGTCGTAATACTTGGAAACACCCCTCTCATCCCACTAGTACATAACACCGGCGATCCGGTCCCCGGTGAACCGAATCAAGATTTGTGAGGTTGTTGATCGCTCCTCTCTGTAGGTGGTGGCGGTGGTGGCGGTGGTGGGTGGGGGTGTAGTGATATTTTGCTGCAGTGTGCAAAGCTGGCCTCGGCCTATTTACTGTGGTTGATATTCCTGCAGTCCCCCCCCCCCTCCACTTCCAATTGTGTACGTAAAAGAAAAAGTGGAGTGAACCAGTAAATGGATGCAAAAGGATTATTAGTAGAATTAGCGGGAGGGTTGTATACGCCTTTCTTATATTTTTCATAATATGTAAAGGTTAAATAATTCACTTTGTATAGTGTTTTCACACTGAACTATTCAAATAGGCAGAATAAAAGAAATTTTCCACAGGAGGATAATACAATTGCAATTTTCTTTACAGCAAAAGTTTGATACATATCTTGGGTGGGGCAATAGGACCTCAATGAAACTAAATGTCAGTAAGACCAACATTATGTATTTCTCGGAGGATGATAAGGAACAATTTGCAATTATTGGAAATTCTGGCTGATAATTCATATTTGAGGTCATGAGATTCCGGACCACGACACCTAGTGTGCATATGAGTCAGTTGGACAAGCCTGGGGTTATTTTCTCTTTGAGGCAATGTAAATTGGCCATATTTAGGCCCCTATAACTCGCTAGGTATCCAAGATTAAAGAATGCTTTAACAGTGATCCCATAGTACAGATCTTGATATTTTCATTGGTATACAAACCATTACTGTGAACTTAAGCCTTGTATTTTTAAAACATTTTGCAGTATTAAACGTTTTGATTTAATTTTAGCCAATCAGGAGGGTTCTCAGAGGCCTTATCAATATTATGTAATGACCTTCCACCAATCAGGTGTCGCGCTCCACCCTCCACTTGGGTTTGTTTGTCCTACCTCCACTGGACCGTGACGGGTCAGCGAGGTCTGGAACAGAGTCTAATAACCTGGACTTTACCAAACATTTAAATCACGGCTATAAAATGGCCTATCAAAAATGTTTGAAGTTAAAGAATTAGGATCTCTATCGATACCAATACGTCCTTATTGGTATATAAACAGACTATGTTACCAGACTTCGAGTATTGTGACTTTCTTATTGATTCTTGTAGCCTACCACAAGAGAAAAATACAAGTTGGAAAATTGCAGTGTAGGGCATTAAGATTAGTCTACAATATAAGCAGACATATTGCTCTTAGATGAACAGCTCTATCGAAGAGGGCGAAACTACATATGTTAAAAACAAGACGGAAATGTTATCTTCTGGGACTTATGTAGATATCTTAATTTGCGCCACATTCCTTTACAATAATTCTTTACCAATTTCTCAATTGACAATGGGAAATAAGTTTTAATTCCTTGGACTGTACATTTTCATCCAACGTACATGAGTATATGTTCATGCATATTAGTCTATACCAGCAGTAGAATCTATAATCAATTAGGGTGTGCCACCGATGAGCCAACAGGCTGCGTATAACGTTTGAATGGTTACGTGACCAAGAAAAAAGAGACCTCTATTGAAACAGTTATAACTCATATATGTGTTTACCATTCTTTATACAAAAACAGGTTTTCCTGTACCATACATCACTTCAGTCTACTTATTGAACTAAGTATCTTGAGTTTCAACAAAACATTTCACAATCGACCTTACTAGGACAAAATGGGGAAAAATATCTGGTACGAATATATCCAGACACATAATTGACAATATTCCATACAATCTGAATTAGTTCCTCATTATTTTGCACTAAACAGTGGCGGATCCAGCAATTTGAAAATAAAGGGGGAGGGGGGCGCTATTGGAAAAAAATCCTTAAAGGAAACTTTTTTTCTTAAATCACTTTTTGGCCGAATTTTACATTAAAAAATCTAAAATTTCCCAAAAAAAGGTGGGGGCGCGCGCCCCCGTGCCCCCTCTAAATCCGCCACTGCTAAATCTTTGCCGTTTTATTAATTGACAATATCAAATGGATGGCAGTTCCTTGGATTGTACATTTGCATCCTCTATACATTCATATTAGCCTATATTATTAATTAAATCTATGACCACTATTGCTGTGTCACTCACCTGCTCACCAATGAGCCGAGAGGCTGTGTAGAACATTTGAATGGTTATATGACCAAGAAAAGATATACCTCTATTTAAGCGGTCATCACTCATATGTGTTTATCATTGGCTATACAATAACAGTTTTTTCCTGTCCCATATATCACATTTGTCTAATCCTTTTTAAATCAAGTTCTAAAATTTCAACAAAATAAATCATGGTCACAATCGAATATGTTCGACCTTTCAAGATGCAACAAGCCAATTGAATAGGGGCCTTCCATTAAGTACGTACGCACATAAAATAATCTCAGACCCCCTGACCCCTTTTGAGAGAAAGTACACATTGGATTTATACTAGAATGTAAGTAAATTTAAAAAATATCTGATCCCTCCTCCCCTCCTTGATGCGTATGTCCAATTTCATAAAGGGGGGTGGGGGTGGAAGAGTTGCACAACTTTGCTTTAAAATGGTTCATTTTCCCCAACACTCTAGCCCACTGACTTGCCAACTATGAGTCTATCAACTTAAGTGGTGATCTGTGGGAGGGTTTTTCCCGGTTGAGATTCAGCCGACGGGCCGCTCAGAATCGGCCGACTGGATACTCATAATTATGGCTCGTTTCCATCGAACGACATCTTTCTCAAGACGGCCGAAGACATGAAAAGATTAAGATATTGGTGGTTTTCATCGAGGAAATTGTTCAATGGAAACAGCAAATCGGTGGTTAAGACAACTGTAAACGACTACAAATGAGAGTAAACAACTGTAGGAATGAAACGTTTTATATATGTAAAAAAATACCTATTAATTTCTTTGTAGCCGCCGTCTGCAGCCTACAATTTCTTTCAAAAGCAGTTAAAAGTAATTAATTCCATTATTTATGTTTTTTACAATCTTTTCATAGGAAATAGTCATCCAGAATGTCCCATGCTTGGTCACAAATCAGTATTTAATCGTTCAGTGGAAACAACAAATCGTTCAGTCCTGAACGACCAAATTGGCCCAAGATGACTTAGTTTTTACAGTCGTTTGTAGTCGTCATCATCTTTACATGAAAGTCGTTCAGTGGAAACAGGCCTACATGTGACTGACTCTCAATAAGCAAGGGGTACCCTACACACTTCGAGCTGCTACATCTAGTCTGCCGACCCGTGGTGCACCACGAGCTGACTGGGCGTAAAAAACTGTAGGAGAAGAACGACCTTCCGGGCCACTGGGTACCAGCCACAGGTTATTGATGTTCATGCCACCAGCAGCCAAGAAAGTTCCTGGCATGCAACATTTATAACCTAATGCTGGTACCCAGCGGCCCAGAAAAGTGACCTCATCTGCCAACTACCCATCACATTTACCAAATTTTAAAACAACTAGTACTTCGTGTCCCAGTATTCGGCAAGTTCATACTTTTTACAAAATGGCAAAATCCTTCTTTTACAAGATGGATGCTTAGGCTACGTCATTAATGTCTAGTTCAATCTATAGGCAGCATTTAGTCTGATCAGCTACAGTAGTATAGTACACTAAAATACTTTGAAGGTGTATGTGGTATCGGTACAATAGAATGAAAGCTTTATCAATTTTTTTCTGACCTTTAAAGGTTGGACCCCATTGAGCGATTAAACTGAAATTCTGGTCGTTTTCAGAAATTCTGGTCGTTTTCATAAGTTCTGGTCGCTTGGTTCTGGTCGAAACAACCAGAAATGTTAGGAAACAACCAGAAATGGTGTTCTGACTGAGCGATTTCTTGAACATCGTTCAGTGGCAACGCATTTTTTGGGTGTTTTGCGACCAGTTCTTATAGAAAACAACCAGATTAGTCGCTTAACAGGTTCCTGCCTTAAGGAGGAGGTACATGCTATGAAAAGCATATGGCCCTTGTGAGGGTCAACAAGATCATGAGATTGTAATGGCGCCTGCCATAGAATCCTTCATCTTCTCCCTCCTATGTATGTCTATCCTGATATGTCCCTCACTTTAGTAAACAGTTATTTGACACCGGCTTCGACTACCCTCTTTAATATCCGGTTAAAAGGGAGGACGCATTTAGCGGTGTGACTGACGTATAATCATTTAAGCCTTACCGGATAATTATCAGATATGTTTTTCATAACATGATTATCAACAATTTTAAGAATAATGTTCGTAAGCCTCTCCAATTTTGACACTCAGATTAAATACTTATTTCATGTTACAATGCTGATACTAACATTCGATATTCCTATTGGTTTTCTTGTTTTCTTTCCTTATTGAAATTACAGAAAAAAATTATCGTCTGTAATATAATTAGTAATGATGTTAAGGTAATAAAAGCGATACATGTAGTGCAATCTGCTTTTACATTAACACACTATTCCATTGGCCACAGCTGGTCAGGAAAGAGTAAAAGCATTGCCAGGCATCGCGAATGGCCCCTCACAAGTATGCCATATTGCAAAGTGTGGGATGGGCCTAAATATTCACATTAATTTTAATAAAATTCTTAGTCGCATTATCTAATGCCAGCATGGTGTCTAGAGTTCTTTGAGTTAGATTTACGGTTGTGCCTCAGAAGAAAAAAAAGAATTCAGTAAAGCATGAAAAACATGAAGGTGTTGTAAACAACTGCTAGGGCGTTTACACTTTGCTTTCAATGGCAAATCCTCCCATAGTTTATAATCCAAACGACCGGTATCATAAATCCACCCACGGTGCAAAGACTTGAATGACATCAATAGTCAAAGTCAAAAGTCAAAAGCGCATTTTGTTGTCAATCAGGTATATTCATGTATGGGATGCCACCATACAAAAAGGCCAAGACCGGTAATATATAACAAACGCCATTTGATACTAAAAGCGGAAATTGATATCAGGGGCGGATACAGGATTTCGAAAAAAAAAAGGGGGGGGGGGGTCCATATATAGGGTAAGTACTAAAAGTGTGTGCATACGCGTGCCCACACGCAACGTTTTTTGCTCTTTGGCAAGTTTGAGTGCCCACTAAAAGGGGGGGGGGGGGGGGGGGGTCAGGACCTCCTCGACCCCCCCTCCCCCTGGATCCGCCCCTGGATCCGCCCCTGGATATACCCCCAAAATGTTCCTGATTTATCATGTGGGTAGTTCGGGAGTTTTTGTTTTTGATATCTTTAACTGCAAGGATAGACTCCGATAATGTTGATAGACTTTATGCAACGATTTTGAAATCTGGTCATATATGATGTTCATTTGCTTATCAAGTTTTTGTCCTTGATATATTTTGAGAACTTTTGAAGTCAACTTATCTGTCATTTGAGCCAATTACCAATAAAACGAAACCATTTTGTTGAGCTTTTGTCTGCCCTCATTAATATTCATTCATGTTTTTGCATTTTACGCCGAAAAAATGTATGGCAGTAATGTTATCATGAAAAAGCAACAATCAACAAAATGAGCAATGAACCATTCTCCACTGCACACTGCCCGATGGCAGAATTTGATATTACTTAATGATAAGTGCACGTGATACTTATGACCATGTCCAAGAAATCAAAATGATCTTCACAGTGGTTCAAAAGATATGATGGCTCAAAGTATATTTAACTATAGAGCATAAACCCTTGTTTCCTATAGGAGGCCACTATGCCTATTATATCATGTATAGACCTTGTGCAGACAGGACCATGTGACCATTGATTTGATGATCACCATGCGACCATGCGGTCACCACACCCACGTGGCTGTGCAATATATCCACATTGTATAGGTTATAATTGTTTGTTATGATTTTATGTGTTGTGGATTATTTTGATAAATCATACGTACATTTACATCATTGCTGCTTTAGAATGGAGAATAATGATAGATTTAAAGTGATCACCAATATGGCGCCCATCACACTATTGGAGGTGTGGCGTCATGTGCACAACGTCTTTAGTTAATACTTATTTTTAACCTTTTTTTTTTATAACAAATCATCAATAATCTAAAGTATTTCTAGGAGGAGTGAGTAAATGATATATAGAAACCATTGTTTGAGAGCCATTACTATAACTATTAAGGTTTAGAAGTTAATCCCTGGGCAACGGGACATTTTTCCTAATCAATTGAATGCATTTTGAGGATCAGTATCAGATGAACCAGGAATGACATGTCGATGATCTTTGGTCATGGTTTTATTCCACAAATACAAGATAAAACTAATGTTATCGTTGTATTAGCACCTGATACCACAAAGATGTGCCATTGCTCAGAGTTTTGTGATTTAGTTTGTGATTAACATATAAAGCCGGGTTTCCACCGAACGACTTTCATTAAGATTTCTTGACGACTACAAAAGACTGAAAAAAAAAAAATCGTTGGTCATTTTAATCTTTCACAAGGGAATGTTTTCTTGTTTCCACTGAACGACCAAAATACTGATATCTGAACGACTCTTGGACTATCTGGACGATTTTTTCAAACGACAGAGGCCAGAAAAGTAAGGAAACAATAGACATAATTGCGTTTAATTGCCCTTGGAAGAAATTGTGAGCAACTGTCGTCCAGAAATATTAAACAGGTTAGATATTTGGTCGTTGGTGAATCGTTCAGTTAAGTCGTTCAGTTTAGTCGTTTGCAGTCGTTCAGAAATGTCTTAATCAACGATTTTGTGTTTCCACTGAACGATTTTATGAACGACCATCAAAGATTTACAAATCTTTATCAGTCTTAGGCCGTCTTTAGCAGAATGTCGTTCGGTGGAAACAGGGCTTTACTGAGAAATAAACCAATAGTAGTATGTGCACTCAAGATAACCGTTTCACAGAAACATAGAGAAACGTCATTTTTAGACAATAGATGTTGTGCACATGACGTCACACACCCCCTATTTGGATGACCGCCATGTTGGTGATCAGTTTGTATTTATCAGTATTTACAACTTGTCAGCATCTATGCTGTAGATTTGTGTCTATTCGATCAAAGGAAACCATAATAAACTACATTATCAAATTATTATCTGTAAATTATGGACATATCTAATAGCCATGTGGGTGTGGTGACCAAAATCTGGGCACGTGATACTGTCTGCTCAAGGTCTATAGGCTGCTCAGCTTCAAGTTGTCAGCTTTGCGAACTAAGAATTACTCAAAAAAAAGTAAAGAGGTTAAAAGTTGTATTAAATGCTTGATTAATTGGTAATGCTTTTATTTTCCTTTTCAGACCAAAGCAGGACCATGTTGTCCCTGCTTGTGATTTCCTTCCTGCTGACGGCATCGGTCCCTGTTTGTGTAAGATCATTTAACACATCAATCAATAATGTACATCCAAAGTGAAACTTTTGACGAAACACAATCACATTTATTCCACTATCACATAATACTCCCAAATTACTGCAACACGTAATCAATATACCTCTGATGTTATGTGGCAAAGTCTTATGCAAATGCTCTCAGGGGAAACTATTTAACTGAGAACAACACTGTCGCAGCACTGTTTAGAATCCCCCGTTTATTTTCCTTTTGGAAACACTGTGAAAGCAAGGGGGGATGAACATCAGTGTAATGATAAACATATCTGTGGGGGCGTTTCACACTCGCTGTAATTGTAAGATTGAAATAAGATATTTTGAAGTTGCATTCCAGACCTACGATCGTACCTTCATGTTGTTAGCTATATATTATTTCAAGCTAATATTATTTAATTGTAAAGCAGTAATAATATACAATTTGAGATGCTATAAAACGTATTTACGATTATGCTAGTGTGAGACACGCCCTACGTCTAGCAGATGTTTGTGTTTATAAATCTTTACATTACTGATACCGTTTTATTTCCATTACAATAGGTTGAATCCAATGGAGCCATCAATGGTAAGTTACTAGGCTACTTCTTTTTTCTTGCAAATCTTACTTTACACTCACGGAATGCATTCTACTGTTCTTTGAGATTATACAATTTCCTTGTTTTTGAACATCATATTGCCGTAAATTATCTTTTGCTATGGTTAACATTTTGTTAGTTTGGTACCAGATATATATTGTAGTATACCCTTGTAGAAAAATGACAAATGAAAATTAATCTAGAATATTCTGACATTATACTGACCCTCTGCCCGGTCCATTGCAATTCAAACACTAATACGAAATTTACCAGGGAGGTTCCCGTTTCGCAGTGCGAAAAAGAATCTGTATTGATGGTGATCATTTGGACACACAATACACAATAGTAACTGTTTTAGTTCTGAAAGAAATCATTACTTTGATTGCAAAAAATGCCTTCAGGGCATGGATGTTTTTCTACAGCCCTCTCATCATATAACATAACGTGGCCTAAGAATAAAGGTAGAGAATAAAAGTTCATAGTTAAAGGGAGCCAAAAGCAATGTTGAGTCAAAATTTTACAAATTCTGCTGACTCTGGAAATATATTCTATGGCCATAACATAGGCCATTGGAAACATGTAGACTGTAAATACAGGCTTAAACTACTTTAAAACACACTAAAACTTGACCCTGATCAATTTTGGTGACCCACCAAAATTGGTTTGTTTACAAACATTGCTGTCTTCAGGCATAAATAGCATGAGTATTATGGAATTCAAGTAAACTTACAGTTAGTTATCATGATTTTTACTATACCAATGGGTAACATTAGACTCTTAGAACATATTTTCATAGTTATTTGAGTTTGTAAAATTTTGGCATGTTTTGACATGACATTGGTTTTGACTCCCTTTAACAAATATTTTTCCGTTACTGTGGTAAACGGCAAATAAGAAATGCACGAAAAAGGGGGGTCCTCCAGTGATGCGGTTATTGCACGTTTATAGCCCTACTATGCATCGGATCCGTGTTCGCGTTTGCTGGTTTTGCCCCAACGCGAACACTTCGCGTGAATTAATAATTGACAATGTTATATATTTTATGGCACTTTTTGAACACAGAAACTCAGAACCTTCCAGTGTGGATGGTTAACCTGACAATTACCAACGTGGCATTTGTTGCTGATTTTGAGGATCTCCAATCCCAGGCATCCTTGACTCTCATTAATGAAACCAAAACGGAGGTAAGTTTTTTTTTCTTGCGTAGATTTTCTTATAAGACTGGTGAAACACCATTTAAGCCCTAACTACACTACGTGGCCGATTTTGATTGTGCTTTTATTGTATTCGACCATTCGACCATATATAGGCATTTTAAGTGTGATGAATTGTAGATCACTCCTTGATTTAGGCACGAATTTGATAAGGCTGTAAGCTGGCAGTATTCATTAGTAAAAATGTAGAATCAATCCCTGCGATCGAATTATCAAAAGATATAGTTAATTAGCCTGTAGAAACGTATGTGTAATAGTATGAGAAATGACATGTCAGTAATGAATGCACGAATAATTAAGGAAGCATCTAACTGGAAAGACCCTTGTGAGGGTCAACAAGATCATGAGATTGTAACTGACCAATAGGAGGCCATTTGAGGCCATTATAAAATGTGGAGTAGTATGAAATAAACAGTCGCTTTTTGGTACTCACTGTGATCACACCTCTTTCTTTCGGGCACAAACCATCTCTTGTCTAGGGTGCACGAGGCACGAGCAGTCGATTTAGGACCAAGTTAGGGTTAAATGGGATGCTGGAATTAATAATAAAAAGATGGGAATACATGGGCACAAAAATGGGAACACATGGGCATGAGGTCCACAGCATGATTAGGGCAGGCACGGGGAATGACGCAGCGGGCTGCGGGCCCACACACCGCCACCCCCTACTTTTTGGCGATGACCCGGTGGTCATCCCTCAGTGCAACAAGAACGACTGAGAGTGCATAGATGCTCCACCCCCCTATCCTCATCATGAGTCATCAATTCTGTACCACACCCTAGAAACATCCCGATTTCCAACTACCCTTGTGCGTGAGGCATGACTCTGAGACATACAGCCCCTCTCAATCCCCTGCACCTGATTCTAGGACAATCACCCCTGGGACAACTACCCCTGGGACAACTACCTCTGGGACAACTACCCCTGGGACAACTACCCCTGGGACAACTACCTCCCTAGGACTATTACCCACTAGGACTATTACCCACTAGGACTATTACCCCCACAGGACAACTACCCCTGGGACAACTACCCCTTAGGACAATTACCCCTTAGGACAATTACCCCTATGGGTAGGACAACTACCCCTATAGGACAATTACCCCTATAGGTAGGACAATTACCCCTATAGGTAGGACAACTACCCTTGTAGGACAACTACCCCCATAGGTAGGACAACTACCCCTATATATAGGACAATTACCCCTTTAAGACAACTACCCCCATTGGTAGGACAACAACCCCCATTGGTAGGACCTGCCCTTGGTGTTCGGGGCCGGGCAAAGGAGGGGTAGGCCTACCAATGGGTGTAGTGGTCCTATCATAGGGGTAGTTGTTCTACCATTGGAGGTAGTTGTCCTATCTATAGGGGTAATTGTCCTAAAGGGATAATTGTCCTATATATAGGGGTAGTTATCCTGTCTAAAGTAGTAGTTGTCCTATGGGGGTAGTTGTCCTACCCATAGGGGTAATTGTCCTAAGGGGTAGTTGTCCTAAGGGGTAGTTGTCCCAGGGGTAGTTGTCCTATAGGGGTAATAGTCCTAGGGGGTAATAGTCCTAAGGGGTAGTTGTCCCAGGGGTAGTTGTCCCAGGGGTAGTTGTCCTGTCACCCCTGCACCCGGCCTGCAGTCCCGCAACCCAGCTTGAAAATTGAGTGAACCAAACCCCATTTCCCATCACATAAGTATCACTAAGAAGGTAGAGGTAGACACTGCATGGGAACACTATTTCTGGGAAACTTGAGTCAATATTGAAAAGGGACCCCACAAAAATCAGTAAAAACTTTAGTGATCATCGTTTTGCTAGTATGCAATGCCCGTACAAACGAGGAAGTTATCCACTGTAACCCATCTCCCAAAGATATAAAATTAAGCCTGTACAGAAAGTACAGACCCATATCCTTACCACCATTACTGGATGACTTTTTTCTTGAAAAAAAATCCACAGTAATGGGTTCGAAAAAATATCAAAAAATAAATATTCCGCAAAATTCAAAATTAGCAACAAAAATTCGGAATGTGTCTCCCTTGAGCAGCAGCAGTCTCACGTTGACTGTATTTGTTACAAGAAATCAGATTGTACATTACTGGGAAGCGGCAGTTAGCCTATGGGAAATAATTGTTATAGATAAACTAACGCTAGCCCTCTAAGAAAATCGGTTATAGGAAGTTAGTATAATGAACATTAAATGAAAAAATATGTTCAGATATGATGGGGCAACAATTCCAAGCCTGCAGACAATTTTCAAAAGTTCGACTTATGGTTAGTCATTTCGAGAATCAGATTCAGATCCGGACAGTAATGTGGATGCAATCTGAATTGTGATATATTTGTTTTACAGGTCTTACCTTTCTTCTTGGCATCAGGCCTCAATGGATCACTTACCGACTTTTCATTATAGTAAGTACAAATCGCTATATAAGTAAATTTTTTATCTTAAGTCTAGGTTGACTGGATGAGGTACTATGTAATTCATGAAGTCAACATTATGACCATTTCATAGTTCATAGTTATCTAGAATATGCAAAAATAAAATTAAAGATATTATTTTGATGTTTAGACATTCAGGATATCATCTAATGATTATTCTGATTTGTTTTAATTCTCCTAATACCCTAAATTTTTTAGGTGGAGATTATCTGCCGGAATATAGAATAAAACACTAATATGCCAAGTGCATGGTATATAGGGCCAACTGCAGCGCATCCTTTGAGTCAATGCAGAACCAGGAAGTACATAATCAGAGATGGTAGTGACCTCTAGTATTCAAAATTCACATCATGATGTGTATGAATTTTACCATTGTATCTGGCATTTGATGTAAACGATACGTTCTGGCACTCGCCAGTTTGTCTGCCTAGCTTGCATACATATATACATTCCTTCGGTTATATCAACATCATACAAATTTGATGATAGAATACTTGATAAATCCAAGAGAATCTACATTTCTAGTCACGCAGTGATGATTTTGTCTCGAAGACCCCCATTAATTATTTAAGCTTAGGGGCCTTCCATTAACAACGTACGCATCAAGGGGGGAAGGATGGAAATCCTTGAAAATGTTACAAAGTATGTATATCATAGTACAGAACCAATGCGCACTTTAGCCCAAGAACAAATTTAAAAGGGTACAATTCTTTTTTTTAACAACGATAGCGATGTTTTATTTTCATTCTAGTAACAACGGTGGCAACGTCGATGTAGGTTTCATGGTAGTTAGTGATGTACCAACTTCATCTGCCATCATACTCAGTGCCTTGGGTCTGCTGTCCGTAAATGGATTCCTTGTGAGTAATGGAAACCTCTACCGAAGTAAGTCTGATTTACATCGTTAGCACCATTGCTGGGCGGGGCCGGAAACCAGTTATGTAAACTGAAAACTGTCCAGCTAAATAAAACTGTTTAAAAAAAAAAAAAAAAAAAAAGTTACAATGCATGATGACACCAATTATGTCAACTCTTTAGGGGTGATCCAGGAGGGGGGGGGGGTCTCACCTCCTTTTTGGTGAGGAGTGAAACTTGCCAAAGAGAAAAAGAACATCGCTCCTGTATGCTCGAATGTATGCAATATTAGTACTTAACGTATATATGCGGATCCCCCCCCCACTTTTTCTCTCTGAATTCCTGTATCCTCCCCTGCTCTGTAGAATCTTAGCTAAGTTTTAGCCAGGCTATTTGTTAGGGAAATGGGCTCTCCCCACATTGCAAAGATCTACATAACTCTTCAAAGAACGGACCCAATTATGCATCACAGATTGTCAGTGTCTTGCAAATGGTACATTTTTTTTATAATATATAATCATGTATATGAGAAGTCCCTGTTTATGCTATATTGCAGTTGGCACCACCTTTTCTTATACATTTGTTACCGGGGAGGAAACAGTGACAGGTAAGTACATTTTCTCTATTGTTTCCACTTGTCTTCGTGCACTCGTTTGATAAAATGATTTGGAAAAAAGATAAACACCCCGCGAGAACAAAACGTCATTTCATCTAAATGTAACAGAGAGACAATAAACTCTACGTCTGTTGGCGGTGATGGAGCTTCATTTCATTAAAAAGAGTAATGCTAATTTTATTTCACAATAAAATATACAAGTCTTTTTCTCTGCATGAAGCTATTTGTTGAAGATGCCGTATTGTGTGTATATATTATGTAATCCTGTAGGCCACTGAAAGCCTTCATCTTGAAGAACTATATCGAAAATATTAATGAACGGTAACTCACAGCATTACCGTACACAATGACCAATTCGTTGTTTAACTGTAATCTTTTCAATATATAAGGATTTCCTGTCTCCCCATCATAGTCTTACTAAATTGTTTAATAGTATATAGAATTGTATTCATATTTTATATTTCTTTGTCGCATTTTAGGCGTGACCACCCCAACTCCGATTGCGGTCAGGTTCACGATTTTGAACATCACCTTCATCGAGGCATACTACGATACTGAATCTCCCGAATTTACAACACTTGTCAATGCGTCCCTATCAGTTGTAAGTACAGTTTATGAGTACAGCCTGTATTCTACTACTCAATTTTACCCCCGATTTCAAAAATCGACTGTGATAATATCAATAAGCTATGTGCTTATTACATATCATTAAACAGGGTGTTATTCCTCTATTAAGTTTAAGATATCACAGTGCACTTATGACATCCTGTTTCAGAGGGAGTGTAATAACTTTCTTGACTGATCATAAGCCCTTACGACACTGGTTCAAGTGTGACTTCTTTATAGGTGAATATAATTTTCATGAGGGACCCCCACCACCATGGTGAATTGTAGTCTTAATGGCCAGATGTTACAATGATATGACAAAAGTCTGGGGTTCAACTCCCAAAAGTGACTTTAATTTTTTCTTTGGCATATCCTGCCCTGGCCACACTAGAAACCTTTTTGAAATTACATGGGCATTTGTAGGCTATAGAATATAACATTTTTATATCATTAGAGGTAGCTCTCCTGCTTTGTTTAGGGCTCTTATCTCAATGAATATATTGTAAAATGAATTCATAATTGATAAATCCATTGAACCTGAGCCATTGGCACAGAAGGCAGTCATCGTACCACTATGCTATTCTGAAAAGTGTACTAGTTGGAAGGGGAGGACGCACCTTTTCACTCCAATGTGTATCACACACAGAGTATACAATGTACAATAAAAATAAGGGGTCAAAGTCGGGTCAAGGTATATTTCCACATAAATCTCTCTTATGAACTCAGCATAAATAGAACTAACAAAAATGAAACTTATAGATAAATCTATGCAATAGAAAATAAGAAAAAGAGAGAAATTTTGAGATGGGAGCAGACAAACATGAAGAAAGGTTCAGGGCCATACCCACTGACCAACTTAAGGCTATATTCCATTATGCAGTAGGGGGCATTTGCGGCCGCTATTTAGGGGTGCTGCAAGCAGTTTGTGGTTCTGATACCAACATGTTGGTATCCCTGAGCAGGTGATGCAAACACATGACACAAACACATGATGCAAACACATGACGCAAACACCTATATTCCACCTCATTTGCTGTGGCTGCAAACTCATTCCTGGCACAAGGCTCCATTAATGCGTTTGTGGCTGCCCTAAACACGTTTGCGGCAGCCCTAAACGCATTTGCGGCTGCCCTAAACGCATTTGCGGCCACACTAAATGCATTTGCTGCTACCCTAAATGCATTTGCAGTCGTTTGCTTGTGTCTTTTCATGGTGACGCAAGCAAGTGTCGCATAGTGGAATACAGCTTTTAAGGCCATATTCCACGGCTGCGATTATACGCGCGGACATTTGGCAGATGGCCGCGTATATGGAATTCCTTGTATACGCGGACGTGAAGTCCGCGAAAACAGAATCTGCTTACATACGCGGACGTCGTAACCGCGTATATAATTACAATAATATACGCGGACTTACCTGCATTTTTCATCATTATATTATTTATAAATCGGGGGCAAAGCCCCTGAACCCCCACTTTATTTTATCTTCTTTTTATTTCTTTCTGTAGTCTAAATTCTTAGTACATATGTACATCTTTACATACATCAACCCCATGTCCGCGTCTATAATGATATCTCTATGCACGGACATTGTGTCCGCATATATAAAAAATTATATCTGCACGACAGCCGCGTACGCGACAGCTGCGCATATAGCCAGTCCCATATTCCACTATGTGGTAGTTGCTTGTGGTGCCCTGAAAAACTGCAAGTGGCGGCTGCAAATTCGTTTACGGTGACTGCAAATTCGTTTGCATTAGGGTATATTCCACTTGCTTGCGGCCACCAGATGCAAGCAAACGGCCACAATCGAGTTTACGGCAGCCGCAAACAAGTTTACAGAGGCTGCAAACAAGGTGGAATATAGGCGTTATCGTCACCTGTTTGCATCACTTATTTGCATCACCTATTTGCGTCACCTGTTTTCGTCACCTGTTTTGGGGATACCAACATGTTGGTATCAGAACCGCAAACTACTTTATAGCGGCCGCAAACGGGACATGATGCAAAGTGGAATATGGCCTTTAAGCAGCGACAGGCGACGGCGACCATTATAATCGGTCCTCAAGTTCGTTGATTCCTATGTTCACCTGTAGGTATACCATATTGAAATGTGCGGGTTTGATCTGAATCGGCACTAAAATCAACCAATTTTATACCCTTAAAATCGGCCGATTTTAGCGCCGATCAGTCAGCCGATTAGAACCGTGGAACAAGGAAATGCTGATCGCCAAACAATATTACCAACCTGTAATTATGGCTTTTCCACATGGTTTTAAATGACAAAATCAACCTATTCCACAACCATCTACCTAATCTGAAATAGGAAAGGTATGACCGGGAGAGACAAATTTAATGATAAAATTAAAAAGGAAAATGTGGCCCCAGATAGTTTTATTTTCTGCAGTGATATATCAATAAGTACTACATTTGTTTGTGTTGCTTATGCAACGGGCCACAAAACACAAACATAATAATGTAGTATTTCATGTTAACATTTCAAACATTTTCCTATTTATCAAAATTTATATTTCCAACAACAAACAAATATTTATTTTTCTGGATATTGATGTTTTCACTATGCCCCTTTATCCCGGCCAATTCCCCTATATGAGAGGTAACTCTGTAAGCTGCTGAGTTTTTCGTTATGAAAAATATAACCATTTATGTGGGAATATGCACTGCAGATTATGAAACGTACTATATTCTTTGTCAATATTCACGTTCTCAATTTTGTTTTGCGTAAGTCCATTCTATACTTTGGGTCGGCAGATTAATGGAGCCTTGCGCCAGGAATTGGGTCCTTCTACGGTGGTATTTTACATTCGGATCACGTGAGTGTGTTTGACTTATAAGTTCTGGCCAATGTAATGACATATCCCCCAAGGGCCTAAATAAAAACTCTCTGGTCCCACTGGCACCAATTGGAATGGTAACATTGGACTTATACGGTACCATACAAATGATATTTTCAAGATTTATTATCATCCTTATGTCTGTAGGAAAACTCCATTATTTTATCTTCAGCGTAGCCCAGACAATCTTTTTCTTGGGTGTTATAGTGATAATTCATAGTCGAAAAAGTCATTCTTTTTCCATAACGAATAACGTCTCTCTTCACCGTATTCAGTATCGTCTTATCTAACGGATAAACTCTCAAAACAACAGTCCCACCTGATTTCAGATTACACACCACTTACCTAGGGGTACTTCAGAGAGAAGGGGCAGTGGTAAACTATATCTACGTGTGACCTCCTTATCATTAAATCTTTTTATAGAATTCAAAAAGGGACATGGGGTTTATAACTATAGCTCTCGAGATAAAATGATAAGTTAGCTGTTTACACATGCGTATGATTGCCCTGCAGCAGTGAAAGAGACACCCATAATAGCACTTTTTGATCATTCCTGTTTAAAGGGGTGTTGCTTTTTACAGATCTGAAAACTCTCTTTTTTCAGGAGAAGTGAAGACGGATTGGTTGCTTGTACCTTGTTTATCACTGCCAGTGTCCAACTTAAGGTGGCACAAGTTCTAGAAGTTTTCGTAGAACTGATCGAGGCCAATTCGTTAGTTGATGGTGACGGGTTCCCTGTGAGCGGTAAGTATTTGTAGACATAGAGAGTTTTCCCAAATTTTAAGAAAACTGTTGCACTTTCCCAAGCGATTTCTATAAAATAATATGCTGGTTTCATCCTGTACGTACTCGTCAAAGGGGGGTGGTGGTTAGAAATTTGTGAAAATATACGTACGTTCTAGCACAATTCCAATGTATTCGTGTATATATATATATATATATATATATTCATATCATATGTATGTATATATAGAGAGAGAAATAAACAATCTTAAATTTTGGTCTGCGACATAGATATAGAGAAAGTTTAGTTTAGATCCATGTGGGGGATAAAAAATATACCCTCTTGTACCTATATGGTCAAAAAGCACATAATTTTAAAACCATCAATGCCTTATTTTACAAAAGCCATTTAATACCATGTCGAATAAATAATTATAGATTTGAAAAAAAACCCACATTCATCATGTCCTAATTGTGAATCTAGCCATATTCAAGGCAGAACTATAGATTTCACACTGTAGGTGTCTCCACAGTTAAACTGCTGGTCCTAGTTATATCTCATAACGATTCCCATTTTGATTTCCGTCTCCTAGTTGAGTCATATCAATATTTGTTTGTTTGTTGCCTGGGGTACTTAAAAGTCTTTTCAGCCAATCGGCCCAGGCCTTGCTTCCACTCTATCTTATGTATCCCTATGTTGATGCCAACCAAAGTATGCAAGAGACATTTCTGCAGAATCCTATATTCCACCTTGCGTTGGCCAACATACTAGGTGGTGTTTCTTTGACCGACGGAAGGACTTTGTGTGGCATTTATCATACCAGCCCACCCCAAATCATATTGCTAGGGAAAACCCTGCATTCCATACTGTGTACCTTGTTTTACTTGTGGTTGTCACAAACCCTGCAAGTAAAACACTCATCGTAATTTTCATGATCTTCATAACCCACTCAAAATTTTGTGTAAAACTCCAGGCACTGCCAATAACAACATTGCCTCTTGGGTCACAACAGTTACAATTGGAAACAAAATTAATGCGCCAAAATTTAAAAAAAAAACTAATAAAAAACAAACAAACAAATTATTGTTGCAAGGCACTTTCTGTTCTTTAATCCGTATAAAGGTGGTCATTGTTTCTTACATTAACAAGAAATCAGCGACCTTCCCAACGGGTCTGAGGCAACATTCATGAAAATGTGCTGTAGTATATATATATATATATATATATATATATATATATCTATATAATTATTAAGACAACTCCCCAAATACATAGAGTTCCTCCGATGCTCTGATAGATGATAATATTGATGAACAAGGATGAATAAAAGTATACAATAATAAGATGCCATTAACTCTAATTAAACCAATATACAAATTCTTTTTGTCGTATTCAACATTTACATCATTTGATACTATTCTTAAATACATTCATATTTTTCCATTTTTGTACATTTGATCCTAACTCATTCCATTTCCTTTTTTTAAGTATGGATATTTTTAGTGATCTAAACTTACCTCTAAAAGCATGGCAACACCTTAGCAACACCCAGGTATCAGGCAAAGGTTTTCAACTGGGATCCCTCGATACTTTTCGAACATATTGCCATGCCTACGCCCACACACCCAAAGTGAACTTGGATCTGTACTGTTAAGGGGCCGTCCATAAAATCCACCCAATTTAATGACGTCATGCAGCAGGGGGGGAGGGGGGGTTCCAGGTTCCATGACCAAACATGACAAGGGGGGGAGGGGGGGTCAAGTCAAGCATGACGTCATGTTTGAAAAAAAAGGGTGGATCACAGAATTTGAGATAAATACCCCGATCTCCCCCCTTTGCTGCCCTCTATAAACTTAAGACAAAAGGGGAGGTGGAGGGATCTACCCCTTTGAATCAAAGTTTGATCCCTAAACTTTGGACCACTA
Source organism: Lepidonotus clava (assembly GCA_936440205.1). Lineage (NCBI taxonomy): Eukaryota > Metazoa > Annelida > Polychaeta > Phyllodocida > Polynoidae > Lepidonotus > Lepidonotus clava. Next base: position 48,288,013 of record OW387135.1, on the reverse strand, counting down.
AACTGCAAAAAGAGGGGAAAATGCCACACACATAAGCATGATTGCAAGCAGCTGCAGTTTTAGTACTTAACCTTACACTGACCCTCCCCCCCCCCTTTAGAAAATCCTGTATCCGCCCCTGTGTTCCCTAGGCCTTAATACAAATTTTGGTTCTATATGACAGAAGTTTTCAAATTGGCATTTACTATTTACATGTTTTGGCATTTATAAGATGGACAATTCAACCCTATCAATAAAATTAGGTTTATACCCTGGAGATTTTTAGGAATGTCTTTACATATCATGTTATATACATAGTCACCATAAAACCAATTTTCTATAAATTATAGCTTTTAAATGTTTAACCTGATGATTTAAATATAATGCACAATGAAATACTGATAAACTATCAAGCATAAAAAATCAGTACATTGCATTATGGTTCACTAATCAATAAGGGTAAAGCCCTAATTATACTATGCTATGTGTGTCTGGTTGTGTTGGGTCGCGTTGCCCAATGCGTATGAGTCACATTCAGGGCATATTACACTATGCGTTTTACCCAACGCGAAGTATATTATACTACGTGTTTTGGCCATTTTTGACAATTTTTTCTATATTACACATCGCGTTGGGCATTCAGATTCGCGTTTGCTATTTGCGTTGGCAAAAACGCATTTGAAACGGCCCAAACGTGTTTCAAAAGATGCAAAGTATAATATGGCCTTTAAGGCTAGAAACAAAAAGCAATGAATGTTACATTTTCTGAATAAAGAAAAGCATGACCCGCTCGATACAAAGCCTAAAAGATTTATAGTGCATTATCTTACTAAAGCTACTCATATTGTTCAATTTCTCCAAAAGAAAATTAGGAAGTCACCTTGCAAAGCCTAATAGTTGTATGTAAGAGACAATATTCTGTGGTATGGCAAAAGCATTCATCAATATGTTTGTATTCTATTTCACCTCCTCTGACATAGTTCTTTTTACTAATATTCTTGTTCGTTAATGACAGAAATTGTGAGTTTATTGTGCAAGTATAATGCAAAGTAATTTATGTTTGTTTATATTTTGTTAACATTGGATTTTCAAGTATTATGCAAAATTATTTATGTTTGTTAATGTTTTGTTAACATTGGCAAAATTCACTGAAAATCGTGAAAAACTAAATTCATGTGACTCAGGTGACATGACAAAATAAATATCTGATTTCAGATCTATCAGCATGATGAAGAAACTTTGATGATAAGCTTGCTGTTGATATAGATGGTCAAAATTATATTAAGTTTTCAAACAAGAATAAAACTTACATCAGATGTGACATGCTGTCACATGCTGTCAGAAAATGCCGAAATTAGCAGATGAATCAACAATTTTTATAAGTCAACATGTCAATTAGAGTAGATTGCTTATATCAGGCCTGTAGTCAGGGGCGTTTGGGAGGTTTGTACAAAACCCCCTTGACCAAACTCCCTTCTAAAATATCCAAACCCTCCCCCTGCCCCTTGCATGAAATGAATAATTTAGGAAAATATCAATATTGCTCTGATATGTTTAATATTTGCATATGTAGTGCATATATGGTCCCTAAAAATCCACACACAAAATATTTAAGCCCTATTATTCAAAAAACGAACCCCCCCTGAAAAAAAGCAGGCCTGTATATGCATATCTACACTTGGGGGAGGGGGGGGTCTCCCCGATATGACATCATTTTTAGAGGGAGGGTCAAGGGTTGCATGACAATACATGACAAGGGGGGAGGTGGGGGGTCAAAAAAGGCCCAAAAAAGCATGATGTCATTTATGGACGGCCCCAAATACGGAGTGGGAAAAGAGTGGGAGGGACCTGTGTAAGGCTAGATGGATAGTCAGTGCAATGGAATGAGGTGTGTCTTGTTAATGTCAACAAGGCCATAGGCAATAGATTACAAGATGTTTGAAAATGATTATAATATGTTTAAAAAAATGACTTCTCATTGCATTTTCTCCTAGAAAATCAACCAAGTGTAATATGAATTTACCATAACCGAAAATGCATAATTTCCTTGTTTCTATGACCCATACAACTTTTACTGATCTCCGAATGTAATTCTACTCCCTTATGCTTTTCAGTTACAATTGCCAGCTTGCGTGGAAGACTGGGGGCCAAAAATGGTAAGGATAACCACTTGTGCAACGATTGTGCAATTGATTATTATGTCATTTATGTGTGGACAACTTTGCACGTGTCTACATTATGTCAGAACATTAAATGAAAAAAATAACTGTTGACCCTTTATGCTATCAGTGGATTGAACATTGCTTCAGTCAGTGGGGCCCCTTGAGAAACACACTAGCAATCAAGAAGTAAATCTTTAAAATCGAGTGTTCATATCTTGATAGAAAAATAATGCTAGAGATTGTCTTAAATCTTGGTTTCCCTTGGGGGATTAAAACCTGACCAATGTGTTATTCGCTTCAGGTTAAAACTAGTTGATCACGATTATTGTCCAATGAAGTATTATGTCTGCTTCCCTGATACATTCCATTAAGTGACTTTGATGATCTTTGTCTACTATGACTGACGTTGATCCGTAGTATACCGACTTAGCTCGCATCTATATACCGACTTATACCAACTTAGCTCGCATCTACTGGAAATAGAATCTGGCAGGCACAGAAATATCCCCCCTGAAGAAAGGCTGTGCTCAGTTTGTGATATGGGTGATATTGGTGATGAGAAACATCTTTTGATGAGCTGCAATGCCTACAGAGAAGAAAGGATGCATCTCTTTAACTTGACTACCTCTATATGTCCAGACTTTTCATACATGAGTGAACAGAATAGATTCATTTTTATTTTGAAATGTGAGAATGTAAAGATTATACAGGCCCTCGCTAAATTTATCAACAATGCACTAAAAAAACACCGGTCGTGCCCAGCCCCAGTGGCACCAACACCTTGTGCTATTACATCAGAAAAATCCTAATGTCTGTATCATACACTATAGTCCCACCTATGTTCCCTGGAATCAACCAGATCTCACTTGATTTATGGTACTGTAATGTTATTAACCAGATCTCATTTATGGTGCTGAAATGTTACTGACCCATTAGACCACTACAATCATAACCTGTTATATGGTGCACCTTATCTATTCACAAAATCTGAAACCTGTAAAGAATGTTTGTGACAACCTACATGTTTATGCTGTGCAAGTACTACCCCTCTACCTTCATATAAATGTTAGAGATAACCTGTGTTTATCATATATAGTTAGTGTAGTTATATAGTTATTGTAATTACATGTATAAACTATGATGCTTGCCCTATACAGATGTTAGACTGTATCAGCAACTCAGGCTTGAACTGAGAGAATGTAAAAATGACATATAAGTCAGCCTTGACTTTTTGACTGTCAATAAAATTTCTACTACTACTACTAGTATCATTGTGTGAAATAACTCAACAACAAACAGCCGTGGTAAATCACAAAATAAAGATTTCTTGATCACTTATAAAATATATGTAATAGAACTTAGTAGTCTACAGAATTCAATTTCATTCGTTAGAACCAGATATTTTACTATTTTCTTAACAACGACATTTTGCTGTTAAGCAAAAGTTCGTTATGCTATGTTATCATGACAACGAAATTCTATTGTGCAACGATCCACAGCGGCCCGTTGCACAATGAGATTTTGTTGTTACAATAACTTTAAGATGACTTTAAGATCGTTTTCATAACAACGATAGTTATCGTTATTACAATACCCCTAATATCTCTGTTTCTACTGGATGACATTAAATTCTGTAAATTGATATAAAATTATGAAACTGCATCTCAAAGGTGGTGACAAAGATGGTGACATCTGCATAATTATTCTCCCCTGAATGATAAGGGGAGCCTACGCCATCAGAGGATGATCAGACAGAGCAAGAGTGCCCCTGGCTGGCCTCAATGTGGAACCAGGTGGGGGGCGGGGCCAGGCATATATAGCCCTGGGCTGCATCTTTGGTTCAAACCCTTTGCTGGACTAGCTGACTTATTGTTAACCAGCCGAGTTATACATGGATGTTCCCAAGTGCCAAAAATAAGTCAGCTCTGATTGGGTTAAGGGCTATTGGTGCAATAACACATACAGGGCTAATATTTCTTGGGGGACCTTCTCCTCCCTTAGCGTATTGAAAACACATGTATTTTCATATTTCACATATTTTCTCAGGAAATATAGGATTATTTTTTATATAAGCTATCTCTAAAATTAGCTTACTCCTGTGGCTTTCCAATGGTGTATGATTTCACCTATTTCATAATAATTAAGATACCAAAAAGTATCAGGAAGAAGTTGATGTGTGTGCATTAGAGCATGACCATTGTCAGGGCCCTTCTGGTGCACCTAGACAGTGGGCAGACAGGTAATTGTGATTGACAGGTGAAGGATCATTGACTGCTGAGGGACTATAATTGCTGGCACCTGTCTCAATGACCACTGGCACCAGTGTTACATAATTGTTTGAGGTGCACCTTTTTGCCCCAGTAAGTCATGCATCATCACTATCTTTACTGAAAATGGGACAGAAGTTTTCTAAACACTAATTATTAGGTTTTAAGTTAAGATTTTTGTATTTTATTTTAGATGTAACTTTAGCATAACATCTCAGCTTTTAGAATGTAGTACTGTCTTTCTAATGTTTAACACATTCTTTAGTAGTTTCATGTTTCTGTACAAATTCATGGGCACTTATTGGTGGCTAAGAGGAGTTTTACATTGGAATCAAAAATGGACCATTCTCAGCTACCTTAGACATAATATTATTTCTGGTCTGTCTACTCTTCAAATCATATGAAAAAAGTGCTGACCAATCATTTCTTTCTGCATGTGGCCTCAGATATCCGGGTGCCTCTAACGTCGACGCTCAGGTTCATAGTGAATGTGACTTATTCGCCAGAATATGAGACACCTGGCACTACCATGTTCCAGTTACTGATTGGTCCTCTCAGGACAATAGTAAGTAAATTTGACTTGTCATTCCCATCTCCAGACATGAATATTTTGAAATCCTTTCTATTTAGTCAATGGTGGTGCCAGGTCTGCAAGATGGAAGGTGTATGACACTGTGCAGATATACATATATCTATATATCTATATATCTATAATCGTTAACGGTGACAACATATACATGGAGATTCCCCTTGATTTTCAGCTCCTCAATGCCCTGCGTGAAATGTTTGGCCTCACTGTGGATATTACTCAGAACCTGGCCAGGTTAGCATCTTTGATGGTTTTCAAGCTTTACTACTCAAGCAGAAAGTGTGTGAGTCAAATCAGGTAAATGATGGCACTTTCTGAAGTGGGAAAAATATGCAGATCATTCCTGTTGAAAGGTGTGATGCTGAGTAAAGATTTGAAAATGCTTCTTTTTCAGGGAAAGTGACGATGGATTGCTTGAGTGTATCTACTATGTCACTGCTGGCTTCCAAATCCGCCTGTCAGGTTACGTCAATGTATTGGTTGGACTGATCGAAGGTGACCTACTCAGAGATGCTGACAATGTTGTTGTAACAGGTAGGGGTAATTTTGAAGCTAGCGGAAATTTAGGCCAAGGGATCAGATAGGTGGCTTAGTTAGTAGACCTTTAACATAAACTTTGCTCGTGGTGGAATGTAGCAAGCTTCTTTGAGGATGCGGATTTACTGCTTTGAAAAAGTGTGATTTTCGATTCTTGTCTCTTTCAGTTCCAATTTCAAGTGTGATTGCAGTAGACAGCAGTGTTGTTGGTAAGCATGGTTACTTGTGTTTACAACATTTGGGCCTCCACCCAATTAGGTTGACCTGTTTGGTAAAGTTAGGATTTTTGCTACCCTTTGTGAAAAAATTGAGCAATGTTGATATTCCTTATGCCAGCAGTTGAATTGGCAACATAGCATCATCCAACTCTCAAGTGTAGAGCGTCTAGAAAAGAGAGACAATTGTACAATTAGTTGTTAATCAACTTTACAGTGATGCAGAAAGTAAAGATCGCTTGAGGAGGATAGCAACAATGGAAATGTAATTGACATAAATAGAAAGATCATCTTTAGATGAAACAGATAGCAACAACCTTGGTCTGTCTACTCTTCAAATCATATAAAAAAAGTGCTGACCAATCTTTTCTTTCCTCATGTGGCCTCAGATATCAGGGCGCCTCCAACGGTGACGCTCAGGTTCATATTGAATGTGACATGGACGGTAGAATATGGGATGCCTGGCACTCCTGGATTCCTATTGCTGGTTGATCCTCTCAGCACAGTGGTAAGTAAATTTGGCGTGACATTCCCATCTTCAGACTTGAATATTGTGAAATCATTTCTGCTTGAAGAATAAAGTCACAGGTGGTGCTAAATCTGCAAGATGGGATCTGTATGACACTCTGCAGGTTTACACATACCCGCACACACATATGTCTATAATCTTGCCAACACATACATGGAGAGTCCCCTTGATTTTCAGATTCTTGATGCCCTGCAGCTAGAGTTTGGCTCCACTGTTGCTATCACTGAGGTCATAACCAGGTGAGACTCTTTGATTGTTATTCAGGCTTTGTTACTGAAGCAGAAAGTAATGTGAGTCAAAGTAGGCGCATAATGGCACTTTCCAACTGAAATCAAAATGCAGATCATTCCCACTGAAAGGTGTGATGCTGTGTAAAGATTTGAAAAATGCTTCTTTTTCTTTTTCAGGGAAAGTGAAGACGGATCGGTTGAGTGTATCGTGTATGTCACTGCTGGCTTCCAAATCGACCAGTCAGAAGTCGTCAATTTATTTGTTGCACTGATCGAGCGTAACCTGCTCAGAAATGCTGACAATGATGTTGTACCAGGTACGGGTAATTTTGAATTCCTAGCAGACATTTAGGCTAACGGATCAGATAGCTGATTTCATTAGCACAAATTCAGCATAACGTCTGCTTGTGGTGGAATGTAGCAAGTTTGCTTGTTTGAGGATGCTGATTTACTGCTATTCCAATGTGTAATTTCAGTTTCTTTGTGATTTTCAGTTCCACTTACAAGTGTGGTTGCAGTACCGGGCCTTGTTGTCGGTAAGTATGGTAATTTGTGGTTTAAACATTTGGGACTCCCACCAATTAGGTTGATATGTTGGGTAAAGTTAGGATTTTTGCTACCCTTTGTGAAAAAATTGAGCAATGTTGATATTCCGTATGCCAGCAGTTGAATTGGCAACATAGCATCATCCAACTCTCAAGTGTAGAGCGTCTAGAAAAGAGAGACAATTGTACAATTAGTTGTTAATCAACTTTACAGTGATGCAGAAAGTAAAGATCGCTTGAGGAGGATAGCAACAATGGAAATGTAATTGACATAAATAGAAAGATCATCTTTAGATGAAACAGATAGCAACAACCTTGGTCTGTCTACTCTTCAAATCATATAAAAAAAGTGCTGACCAATCTTTTCTTTCCTCATGTGGCCTCAGATATCAGGGCGCCTCCAACGGTGACGCTCAGGTTCATATTGAATGTGACATGGACGGTAGAATATGGGATGCCTGGCACTCCTGGATTCCTATTGCTGGTTGATCCTCTCAGCACAGTGGTAAGTAAATTTGGCGTGACATTCCCATCTTCAGACTTGAATATTGTGAAATCATTTTTGCTTGAAGAATAAAGTCACAGGTGGTGCTAAATCTGCAAGATGGGATCTGTATGACACTCTGCAGGTTTACACATACCCGCACACACATATGTCTATAATCTTGCCAACACATACATGGAGAGTCCCCTTGATTTTCAGATTCTTGATGCCCTGCAGCTAGAGTTTGGCTCCACTGTTGCTATCACTGAGGTCATAACCAGGTGAGACTCTTTGATTGTTATTCAGGCTTTGTTACTGAAGCAGAAAGTGATGTGAGTCAAATTAGGCGCATAATGGCACTTTCCAACTGAAATCAAAATGCAGATCATTCCCACTGAAAGGTGTGATGCTGTGTAAAGATTTGAAAAACGCTTCTTTTTCTTTTTCAGGGAAAGTGAAGACGGATCGGTTGAGTGTATCGTGTATGTCACTGCTGGCTTCCAAATCGACCAGTCAGAAGTCGTCAATTTATTCGTTGCACTGATCGAGCGTAACCTGCTCAGAAATGCTGACAATGATGTTGTACCAGGTACGGGTAATTTTGAATTCCTAGCAGACATTTAGGCTAACGGATCAGATAGCTGATTTCATTAGCACAAATTCAGCATAACGTCTGCTTGTGGTGGAATGTAGCAAGTTTGCTTGTTTGAGGATGCTGATTTACTGCTATTCCAATGTGTAATTTCAGTTTCTTTGTGATTTTCAGTTCCACTTACAAGTGTGGTTGCAGTACCGGGCCTTGTTGTCGGTAAGTATGGTAATTTGTGGTTTAAACATTTGGGACTCCCACCAATTAGGTTGATATGTTGGGTAAAGTTAGGATTTTTGCTACCCTTTGTGAAAAAATTGAGCAATGTTGATATTCCGTATGCCAGCAGTTGAATTGGCAACATAGCATCATCCAACTCTCAAGTGTAGAGCGTCTAGAAAAGAGAGACAATTGTACAATTAGTTGTTAATCAACTTTACAGTGATGCAGAAAGTAAAGATCGCTTGAGGAGGATAGCAACAATGGAAATGTAATTGACATGAATAGAAAGATCATCTTTAGATGAAACAGATAGCAACAACCTTGGTCTGTCTACTCTTCAAATCATATAAAAAAAGTGCTGACCAATCTTTTCTTTCCTCATGTGGCCTCAGATATCAGGGCGCCTCCAACGGTGACGCTCAGGTTCATATTGAATGTGACATGGACGGTAGAATATGGGATGCCTGGCACTCCTGGATTCCTATTGCTGGTTGATCCTCTCAGCACAGTGGTAAGTAAATTTGGCGTGACATTCCCATCTTCAGACTTGAATATTGTGAAATCATTTCTGCTTGAAGAATAAAGTCACAGGTGGTGCTAAATCTGCAAGATGGGATCTGTATGACACTCTGCAGGTTTACACATACCCGCACACACATATGTCTATAATCTTGCCAACACATACATGGAGAGTCCCCTTGATTTTCAGATTCTTGATGCCCTGCAGCTAGAGTTTGGCTCCACTGTTGCTATCACTGAGGTCATAACCAGGTGAGACTCTTTGATTGTTATTCAGGCTTTGTTACTGAAGCAGAAAGTGATGTGAGTCAAATTAGGCGCATAATGGCACTTTCCAACTGAAATCAAAATGCAGATCATTCCCACTGAAAGGTGTGATGCTGTGTAAAGATTTGAAAAACGCTTCTTTTTCTTTTTCAGGGAAAGTGAAGACGGATCGGTTGAGTGTATCGTGTATGTCACTGCTGGCTTCCAAATCGACCAGTCAGAAGTCGTCAATTTATTCGTTGCACTGATCGAGCGTAACCTGCTCAGAAATGCTGACAATGATGTTGTACCAGGTACGGGTAATTTTGAATTCCTAGCAGACATTTAGGCTAACGGATCAGATAGCTGATTTCATTAGCACAAATTCAGCATAACGTCTGCTTGTGGTGGAATGTAGCAAGTTTGCTTGTTTGAGGATGCTGATTTACTGCTATTCCAATGTGTAATTTCAGTTTCTTTGTGATTTTCAGTTCCACTTACAAGTGTGGTTGCAGTACCGGGCCTTGTTGTCGGTAAGTATGGTAATTTGTGGTTTAAACATTTGGGACTCCCACCAATTAGGTTGATATGTTGGGTAAAGTTAGGATTTTTGCTACCCTTTGTGAAAAAATTGAGCAATGTTGATATTCCGTATGCCAGCAGTTGAATTGGCAACATAGCATCATCCAACTCTCAAGTGTAGAGCGTCTAGAAAAGAGAGACAATTGTACAATTAGTTGTTAATCAACTTTACAGTGATGCAGAAAGTAAAGATCGCTTGAGGAGGATAGCAACAATGGAAATGTAATTGACATGAATAGAAAGATCATCTTTAGATGAAACAGATAGCAACAACCTTGGTCTGTCTACTCTTCAAATCATATAAAAAAAGTGCTGACCAATCTTTTCTTTCCTCATGTGGCCTCAGATATCAGGGCGCCTCCAACGGTGACGCTCAGGTTCATATTGAATGTGACATGGACGGTAGAATATGGGATGCCTGGCACTCCTGGATTCCTATTGCTGGTTGATCCTCTCAGCACAGTGGTAAGTAAATTTGGCGTGACATTCCCATCTTCAGACTTGAATATTGTGAAATCATTTCTGCTTGAAGAATAAAGTCACAGGTGGTGCTAAATCTGCAAGATGGGATCTGTATGACACTCTGCAGGTTTACACATACCCGCACACACATATGTCTATAATCTTGCCAACACATACATGGAGAGTCCCCTTGATTTTCAGATTCTTGATGCCCTGCAGCTAGAGTTTGGCTCCACTGTTGCTATCACTGAGGTCATAACCAGGTGAGACTCTTTGATTGTTATTCAGGCTTTGTTACTGAAGCAGAAAGTGATGTGAGTCAAATTAGGCGCATAATGGCACTTTCCAACTGAAATCAAAATGCAGATCATTCCCACTGAAAGGTGTGATGCTGTGTAAAGATTTGAAAAACGCTTCTTTTTCTTTTTCAGGGAAAGTGAAGACGGATCGGTTGAGTGTATCGTGTATGTCACTGCTGGCTTCCAAATCGACCAGTCAGAAGTCGTCAATTTATTCGTTGCACTGATCGAGCGTAACCTGCTCAGAAATGCTGACAATGATGTTGTACCAGGTACGGGTAATTTTGAATTCCTAGCAGACATTTAGGCTAACGGATCAGATAGCTGATTTCATTAGCACAAATTCAGCATAACGTCTGCTTGTGGTGGAATGTAGCAAGTTTGCTTGTTTGAGGATGCTGATTTACTGCTATTCCAATGTGTAATTTCAGTTTCTTTGTGATTTTCAGTTCCACTTACAAGTGTGGTTGCAGTACCGGGCCTTGTTGTCGGTAAGTATGGTAATTTGTGGTTTAAACATTTGGGACTCCCACCAATTAGGTTGATATGTTGGGTAAAGTTAGGATTTTTGCTACCCTTTGTGAAAAAATTGAGCAATGTTGATATTCCGTATGCCAGCAGTTGAATTGGCAACATAGCATCATCCAACTCTCAAGTGTAGAGCGTCTAGAAAAGAGAGACAATTGTACAATTAGTTGTTAATCAACTTTACAGTGATGCAGAAAGTAAAGATCGCTTGAGGAGGATAGCAACAATGGAAATGTAATTGACATAAATAGAAAGATCATCTTTAGATGAAACAGATAGCAACAACCTTGGTCTGTCTACTCTTCAAATCATATAAAAAAAGTGCTGACCAATCTTTTCTTTCCTCATGTGGCCTCAGATATCAGGGCGCCTCCAACGGTGACGCTCAGGTTCATATTGAATGTGACATGGACGGTAGAATATGGGATGCCTGGCACTCCTGGATTCCTATTGCTGGTTGATCCTCTCAGCACAGTGGTAAGTAAATTTGGCGTGACATTCCCATCTTCAGACTTGAATATTGTGAAATCATTTCTGCTTGAAGAATAAAGTCACAGGTGGTGCTAAATCTGCAAGATGGGATCTGTATGACACTCTGCAGGTTTACACATACCCGCACACACATATGTCTATAATCTTGCCAACACATACATGGAGAGTCCCCTTGATTTTCAGATTCTTGATGCCCTGCAGCTAGAGTTTGGCTCCACTGTTGCTATCACTGAGGTCATAACCAGGTGAGACTCTTTGATTGTTATTCAGGCTTTGTTACTGAAGCAGAAAGTGATGTGAGTCAAATTAGGCGCATAATGGCACTTTCCAACTGAAATCAAAATGCAGATCATTCCCACTGAAAGGTGTGATGCTGTGTAAAGATTTGAAAAACGCTTCTTTTTCTTTTTCAGGGAAAGTGAAGACGGATCGGTTGAGTGTATCGTGTATGTCACTGCTGGCTTCCAAATCGACCAGTCAGAAGTCGTCAATTTATTCGTTGCACTGATCGAGCGTAACCTGCTCAGAAATGCTGACAATGATGTTGTACCAGGTACGGGTAATTTTGAATTCCTAGCAGACATTTAGGCTAACGGATCAGATAGCTGATTTCATTAGCACAAATTCAGCATAACGTCTGCTTGTGGTGGAATGTAGCAAGTTTGCTTGTTTGAGGATGCTGATTTACTGCTATTCCAATGTGTAATTTCAGTTTCTTTGTGATTTTCAGTTCCACTTACAAGTGTGGTTGCAGTACCGGGCCTTGTTGTCGGTAAGTATGGTAATTTGTGGTTTAAACATTTGGGACTCCCACCATTTAGGTTGATATGTTGGGTAAAGTTAGGATTTTTGCTACCCTTTGTGAAAAAATTGAGCAATGTTGATATTCCGTATGCCAGCAGTTGAATTGGCAACATAGCATCATCCAACTCTCAAGTGTAGAGCGTCTAGAAAAGAGAGACAATTGTACAATTAGTTGTTAATCAACTTTACAGTGATGCAGAGAGTAAAGATCGCTTGAGGAGGATAGCAACAATGGAAATGTAATTGACATAAATAGAAAGATCATCTTTAGATGAAACAGATAGCAACAACCTTGGTCTGTCTACTCTTCAAATCATATAAAAAAAGTGCTGACCAATCTTTTCTTTCCTCATGTGGCCTCAGATATCAGGGCGCCTCCAACGGTGACGCTCAGGTTCATATTGAATGTGACATGGACGGTAGAATATGGGATGCCTGGCACTCCTGGATTCCTATTGCTGGTTGATCCTCTCAGCACAGTGGTAAGTAAATTTGGCGTGACATTCCCATCTTCAGACTTGAATATTGTGAAATCATTTCTGCTTGAAGAATAAAGTCACAGGTGGTGCTAAATCTGCAAGATGGGATCTGTATGACACTCTGCAGGTTTACACATACCCGCACACACATATGTCTATAATCTTGCCAACACATACATGGAGAGTCCCCTTGATTTTCAGATTCTTGATGCCCTGCAGCTAGAGTTTGGCTCCACTGTTGCTATCACTGAGGTCATAACCAGGTGAGACTCTTTGATTGTTATTCAGGCTTTGTTACTGAAGCAGAAAGTGATGTGAGTCAAATTAGGCGCATAATGGCACTTTCCAACTGAAATCAAAATGCAGATCATTCCCACTGAAAGGTGTGATGCTGTGTAAAGATTTGAAAAACGCTTCTTTTTCTTTTTCAGGGAAAGTGAAGACGGATCGGTTGAGTGTATCGTGTATGTCACTGCTGGCTTCCAAATCGACCAGTCAGAAGTCGTCAATTTATTCGTTGCACTGATCGAGCGTAACCTGCTCAGAAATGCTGACAATGATGTTGTACCAGGTACGGGTAATTTTGAATTCCTAGCAGACATTTAGGCTAACGGATCAGATAGCTGATTTCATTAGCACAAATTCAGCATAACGTCTGCTTGTGGTGGAATGTAGCAAGTTTGCTTGTTTGAGGATGCTGATTTACTGCTATTCCAATGTGTAATTTCAGTTTCTTTGTGATTTTCAGTTCCACTTACAAGTGTGGTTGCAGTACCGGGCCTTGTTGTCGGTAAGTATGGTAATTTGTGGTTTAAACATTTGGGACTCCCACCATTTAGGTTGATATGTTGGGTAAAGTTAGGATTTTTGCTACCCTTTGTGAAAAAATTGAGCAATGTTGATATTCCGTATGCCAGCAGTTGAATTGGCAACATAGCATCATCCAACTCTCAAGTGTAGAGCGTCTAGAAAAGAGAGACAATTGTACAATTAGTTGTTAATCAACTTTACAGTGATGCAGAAAGTAAAGATCGCTTGAGGAGGATAGCAACAATGGAAATGTAATTGACATAAATAGAAAGATCATCTTTAGATGAAACAGATAGCAACAACCTTGGTCTGTCTACTCTTCAAATCATATAAAAAAAGTGCTGACCAATCTTTTCTTTCCTCATGTGGCCTCAGATATCAGGGCGCCTCCAACGGTGACGCTCAGGTTCATATTGAATGTGACATGGACGGTAGAATATGGGATGCCTGGCACTCCTGGATTCCTATTGCTGGTTGATCCTCTCAGCACAGTGGTAAGTAAATTTGGCGTGACATTCCCATCTTCAGACTTGAATATTGTGAAATCATTTCTGCTTGAAGAATAAAGTCACAGGTGGTGCTAAATCTGCAAGATGGGATCTGTATGACACTCTGCAGGTTTACACATACCCGCACACACATATGTCTATAATCTTGCCAACACATACATGGAGAGTCCCCTTGATTTTCAGATTCTTGATGCCCTGCAGCTAGAGTTTGGCTCCACTGTTGCTATCACTGAGGTCATAACCAGGTGAGACTCTTTGATTGTTATTCAGGCTTTGTTACTGAAGCAGAAAGTGATGTGAGTCAAATTAGGCGCATAATGGCACTTTCCAACTGAAATCAAAATGCAGATCATTCCCACTGAAAGGTGTGATGCTGTGTAAAGATTTGAAAAACGCTTCTTTTTCTTTTTCAGGGAAAGTGAAGACGGATCGGTTGAGTGTATCGTGTATGTCACTGCTGGCTTCCAAATCGACCAGTCAGAAGTCGTCAATTTATTCGTTGCACTGATCGAGCGTAACCTGCTCAGAAATGCTGACAATGATGTTGTACCAGGTACGGGTAATTTTGAATTCCTAGCAGACATTTAGGCTAACGGATCAGATAGCTGATTTCATTAGCACAAATTCAGCATAACGTCTGCTTGTGGTGGAATGTAGCAAGTTTGCTTGTTTGAGGATGCTGATTTACTGCTATTCCAATGTGTAATTTCAGTTTCTTTGTGATTTTCAGTTCCACTTACAAGTGTGGTTGCAGTACCGGGCCTTGTTGTCGGTAAGTATGGTAATTTGTGGTTTAAACATTTGGGACTCCCACCAATTAGGTTGATATGTTGGGTAAAGTTAGGATTTTTGCTACCCTTTGTGAAAAAATTGAGCAATGTTGATATTCCGTATGCCAGCAGTTGAATTGGCAACATAGCATCATCCAACTCTCAAGTGTAGAGCGTCTAGAAAAGAGAGACAATTGTACAATTAGTTGTTAATCAACTTTACAGTGATGCAGAAAGTAAAGATCGCTTGAGGAGGATAGCAACAATGGAAATGTAATTGACATAAATAGAAAGATCATCTTTAGATGAAACAGATAGCAACAACCTTGGTCTGTCTACTCTTCAAATCATATAAAAAAAGTGCTGACCAATCTTTTCTTTCCTCATGTGGCCTCAGATATCAGGGCGCCTCCAACGGTGACGCTCAGGTTCATATTGAATGTGACATGGACGGTAGAATATGGGATGCCTGGCACTCCTGGATTCCTATTGCTGGTTGATCCTCTCAGCACAGTGGTAAGTAAATTTGGCGTGACATTCCCATCTTCAGACTTGAATATTGTGAAATCATTTCTGCTTGAAGAATAAAGTCACAGGTGGTGCTAAATCTGCAAGATGGGATCTGTATGACACTCTGCAGGTTTACACATACCCGCACACACATATGTCTATAATCTTGCCAACACATACATGGAGAGTCCCCTTGATTTTCAGATTCTTGATGCCCTGCAGCTAGAGTTTGGCTCCACTGTTGCTATCACTGAGGTCATAACCAGGTGAGACTCTTTGATTGTTATTCAGGCTTTGTTACTGAAGCAGAAAGTGATGTGAGTCAAATTAGGCGCATAATGGCACTTTCCAACTGAAATCAAAATGCAGATCATTCCCACTGAAAGGTGTGATGCTGTGTAAAGATTTGAAAAACGCTTCTTTTTCTTTTTCAGGGAAAGTGAAGACGGATCGGTTGAGTGTATCGTGTATGTCACTGCTGGCTTCCAAATCGACCAGTCAGAAGTCGTCAATTTATTCGTTGCACTGATCGAGCGTAACCTGCTCAGAAATGCTGACAATGATGTTGTACCAGGTACGGGTAATTTTGAATTCCTAGCAGACATTTAGGCTAACGGATCAGATAGCTGATTTCATTAGCACAAATTCAGCATAACGTCTGCTTGTGGTGGAATGTAGCAAGTTTGCTTGTTTGAGGATGCTGATTTACTGCTATTCCAATGTGTAATTTCAGTTTCTTTGTGATTTTCAGTTCCACTTACAAGTGTGGTTGCAGTACCGGGCCTTGTTGTCGGTAAGTATGGTAATTTGTGGTTTAAACATTTGGGACTCCCACCATTTAGGTTGATATGTTGGGTAAAGTTAGGATTTTTGCTACCCTTTGTGAAAAAATTGAGCAATGTTGATATTCCGTATGCCAGCAGTTGAATTGGCAACATAGCATCATCCAACTCTCAAGTGTAGAGCGTCTAGAAAAGAGAGACAATTGTACAATTAGTTGTTAATCAACTTTACAGTGATGCAGAGAGTAAAGATCGCTTGAGGAGGATAGCAACAATGGAAATGTAATTGACATAAATAGAAAGATCATCTTTAGATGAAACAGATAGCAACAACCTTGGTCTGTCTACTCTTCAAATCATATAAAAAAAGTGCTGACCAATCTTTTCTTTCCTCATGTGGCCTCAGATATCAGGGCGCCTCCAACGGTGACGCTCAGGTTCATATTGAATGTGACATGGACGGTAGAATATGGGATGCCTGGCACTCCTGGATTCCTATTGCTGGTTGATCCTCTCAGCACAGTGGTAAGTAAATTTGGCGTGACATTCCCATCTTCAGACTTGAATATTGTGAAATCATTTCTGCTTGAAGAATAAAGTCACAGGTGGTGCTAAATCTGCAAGATGGGATCTGTATGACACTCTGCAGGTTTACACATACCCGCACACACATATGTCTATAATCTTGCCAACACATACATGGAGAGTCCCCTTGATTTTCAGATTCTTGATGGCCTGCAGCTAGAGTTTGGCTCCACTGTTGCTATCACTGAGGTCATAACCAGGTGAGACTCTTTGATTGTTATTCAGGCTTTGTTACTGAAGCAGAAAGTGATGTGAGTCAAATTAGGCGCATAATGGCACTTTCCAACTGAAATCAAAATGCAGATCATTCCCACTGAAAGGTGTGATGCTGTGTAAAGATTTGAAAAACGCTTCTTTTTCTTTTTCAGGGAAAGTGAAGACAGATCGGTTGAGTGTATCGTGTATGTCACTGCTGGCTTCCAAATCGACCAGTCAGAAGTCGTCAATTTATTCGTTGCACTGATCGAGCGTAACCTGCTCAGAAATGCTGACAATGATGTTGTACCAGGTACGGGTAATTTTGAATTCCTAGCAGACATTTAGGCTAACGGATCAGATAGCTGATTTCATTAGCACAAATTCAGCATAACGTCTGCTTGTGGTGGAATGTAGCAAGTTTGCTTGTTTGAGGATGCTGATTTACTGCTATTCCAATGTGTAATTTCAGTTTCTTTGTGATTTTCAGTTCCACTTACAAGTGTGGTTGCAGTACCGGGCCTTGTTGTCGGTAAGTATGGTAATTTGTGGTTTAAACATTTGGGACTCCCACCAATTAGGTTGATATGTTGGGTAAAGTTAGGATTTTTGCTACCCTTTGTGAAAAAATTGAGCAATGTTGATATTCCGTATGCCAGCAGTTGAATTGGCAACATAGCATCATCCAACTCTCAAGTGTAGAGCGTCTAGAAAAGAGAGACAATTGTACAATTAGTTGTTAATCAACTTTACAGTGATGCAGAAAGTAAAGATCGCTTGAGGAGGATAGCAACAATGGAAATGTAATTGACATGAATAGAAAGATCATCTTTAGATGAAACAGATAGCAACAACCTTGGTCTGTCTACTCTTCAAATCATATAAAAAAAGTGCTGACCAATCTTTTCTTTCCTCATGTGGCCTCAGATATCAGGGCGCCTCCAACGGTGACGCTCAGGTTCATATTGAATGTGACATGGACGGTAGAATATGGGATGCCTGGCACTCCTGGATTCCTATTGCTGGTTGATCCTCTCAGCACAGTGGTAAGTAAATTTGGCGTGACATTCCCATCTTCAGACTTGAATATTGTGAAATCATTTCTGCTTGAAGAATAAAGTCACAGGTGGTGCTAAATCTGCAAGATGGGATCTGTATGACACTCTGCAGGTTTACACATACCCGCACACACATATGTCTATAATCTTGCCAACACATACATGGAGAGTCCCCTTGATTTTCAGATTCTTGATGGCCTGCAGCTAGAGTTTGGCTCCACTGTTGCTATCACTGAGGTCATAACCAGGTGAGACTCTTTGATTGTTATTCAGGCTTTGTTACTGAAGCAGAAAGTGATTTGAGTCAAATTAGGCGCATAATGGCACTTTCCAACTGAAATCAAAATGCAGATCATTCCCACTGAAAGGTGTGATGCTGTGTAAAGATTTGAAAAACGCTTCTTTTTCTTTTTCAGGGAAAGTGAAGACGGATCGGTTGAGTGTATCGTGTATGTCACTGCTGGCTTCCAAATCGACCAGTCAGAAGTCGTCAATTTATTCGTTGCACTGATCGAGCGTAACCTGCTCAGAAATGCTGACAATGATGTTGTACCAGGTACGGGTAATTTTGAATTCCTAGCAGACATTTAGGCTAACGGATCAGATAGCTGATTTCATTAGCACAAATTCAGCATAACGTCTGCTTGTGGTGGAATGTAGCAAGTTTGCTTGTTTGAGGATGCTGATTTACTGCTATTCCAATGTGTAATTTCAGTTTCTTTGTGATTTTCAGTTCCACTTACAAGTGTGGTTGCAGTACCGGGCCTTGTTGTCGGTAAGTATGGTAATTTGTGGTTTAAACATTTGGGACTCCCACCATATAGGTTGATATGTTGGGTAAAGTTAGGATTTTTGCTACCCTTTGTGAAAAAATTGAGCAATGTTGATATTCCGTATGCCAGCAGTTGAATTGGCAACATAGCATCATCCAACTCTCAAGTGTAGAGCGTCTAGAAAAGAGAGACAATTGTACAATTAGTTGTTAATCAACTTTACAGTGATGCAGAAAGTAAAGATCGCTTGAGGAGGATAGCAACAATGGAAATGTAATTGACATAAATAGAAAGATCATCTTTAGATGAAACAGATAGCAACAACCTTGGTCTGTCTACTCTTCAAATCATATAAAAAAAGTGCTGACCAATCTTTTCTTTCCTCATGTGGCCTCAGATATCAGGGCGCCTCCAACGGTGACGCTCAGGTTCATATTGAATGTGACATGGACGGTAGAATATGGGATGCCTGGCACTCCTGGATTCCTATTGCTGGTTGATCCTCTCAGCACAGTGGTAAGTAAATTTGGCGTGACATTCCCATCTTCAGACTTGAATATTGTGAAATCATTTCTGCTTGAAGAATAAAGTCACAGGTGGTGCTAAATCTGCAAGATGGGATCTGTATGACACTCTGCAGGTTTACACATACCCGCACACACATATGTCTATAATCTTGCCAACACATACATGGAGAGTCCCCTTGATTTTCAGATTCTTGATGGCCTGCAGCTAGAGTTTGGCTCCACTGTTGCTATCACTGAGGTCATAACCAGGTGAGACTCTTTGATTGTTATTCAGGCTTTGTTACTGAAGCAGAAAGTGATGTGAGTCAAATTAGGCGCATAATGGCACTTTCCAACTGAAATCAAAATGCAGATCATTCCCACTGAAAGGTGTGATGCTGTGTAAAGATTTGAAAAACGCTTCTTTTTCTTTTTCAGGGAAAGTGAAGACGGATCGGTTGAGTGTATCGTGTATGTCACTGCTGGCTTCCAAATCGACCAGTCAGAAGTCGTCAATTTATTCGTTGCACTGATCGAGCGTAACCTGCTCAGAAATGCTGACAATGATGTTGTACCAGGTACGGGTAATTTTGAATTCCTAGCAGACATTTAGGCTAACGGATCAGATAGCTGATTTCATTAGCACAAATTCAGCATAACGTCTGCTTGTGGTGGAATGTAGCAAGTTTGCTTGTTTGAGGATGCTGATTTACTGCTATTCCAATGTGTAATTTCAGTTTCTTTGTGATTTTCAGTTCCACTTACAAGTGTGGTTGCAGTACCGGGCCTTGTTGTCGGTAAGTATGGTAATTTGTGGTTTAAACATTTGGGACTCCCACCAATTAGGTTGATATGTTGGGTAAAGTTAGGATTTTTGCTACCCTTTGTGAAAAAATTGAGCAATGTTGATATTCCGTATGCCAGCAGTTGAATTGGCAACATAGCATCATCCAACTCTCAAGTGTAGAGCGTCTAGAAAAGAGAGACAATTGTACAATTAGTTGTTAATCAACTTTACAGTGATGCAGAAAGTAAAGATCGCTTGAGGAGGATAGCAACAATGGAAATGTAATTGACATAAATAGAAAGATCATCTTTAGATGAAACAGATAGCAACAACCTTGGTCTGTCTACTCTTCAAATCATATAAAAAAAGTGCTGACCAATCTTTTCTTTCCTCATGTGGCCTCAGATATCAGGGCGCCTCCAACGGTGACGCTCAGGTTCATATTGAATGTGACATGGACGGTAGAATATGGGATGCCTGGCACTCCTGGATTCCTATTGCTGGTTGATCCTCTCAGCACAGTGGTAAGTAAATTTGGCGTGACATTCCCATCTTCAGACTTGAATATTGTGAAATCATTTCTGCTTGAAGAATAAAGTCACAGGTGGTGCTAAATCTGCAAGATGGGATCTGTATGACACTCTGCAGGTTTACACATACCCGCACACACATATGTCTATAATCTTGCCAACACATACATGGAGAGTCCCCTTGATTTTCAGATTCTTGATGCCCTGCAGCTAGAGTTTGGCTCCACTGTTGCTATCACTGAGGTCATAACCAGGTGAGACTCTTTGATTGTTATTCAGGCTTTGTTACTGAAGCAGAAAGTGATGTGAGTCAAATTAGGCGCATAATGGCACTTTCCAACTGAAATCAAAATGCAGATCATTCCCACTGAAAGGTGTGATGCTGTGTAAAGATTTGAAAAACGCTTCTTTTTCTTTTTCAGGGAAAGTGAAGACGGATCGGTTGAGTGTATCGTGTATGTCACTGCTGGCTTCCAAATCGACCAGTCAGAAGTCGTCAATTTATTCGTTGCACTGATCGAGCGTAACCTGCTCAGAAATGCTGACAATGATGTTGTACCAGGTACGGGTAATTTTGAATTCCTAGCAGACATTTAGGCTAACGGATCAGATAGCTGATTTCATTAGCACAAATTCAGCATAACGTCTGCTTGTGGTGGAATGTAGCAAGTTTGCTTGTTTGAGGATGCTGATTTACTGCTATTCCAATGTGTAATTTCAGTTTCTTTGTGATTTTCAGTTCCACTTACAAGTGTGGTTGCAGTACCGGGCCTTGTTGTCGGTAAGTATGGTAATTTGTGGTTTAAACATTTGGGACTCCCACCAATTAGGTTGATATGTTGGGTAAAGTTAGGATTTTTGCTACCCTTTGTGAAAAAATTGAGCAATGTTGATATTCCGTATGCCAGCAGTTGAATTGGCAACATAGCATCATCCAACTCTCAAGTGTAGAGCGTCTAGAAAAGAGAGACAATTGTACAATTAGTTGTTAATCAACTTTACAGTGATGCAGAAAGTAAAGATCGCTTGAGGAGGATAGCAACAATGGAAATGTAATTGACATAAATAGAAAGATCATCTTTAGATGAAACAGATAGCAACAACCTTGGTCTGTCTACTCTTCAAATCATATAAAAAAAGTGCTGACCAATCTTTTCTTTCCTCATGTGGCCTCAGATATCAGGGCGCCTCCAACGGTGACGCTCAGGTTCATATTGAATGTGACATGGACGGTAGAATATGGGATGCCTGGCACTCCTGGATTCCTATTGCTGGTTGATCCTCTCAGCACAGTGGTAAGTAAATTTGGCGTGACATTCCCATCTTCAGACTTGAATATTGTGAAATCATTTCTGCTTGAAGAATAAAGTCACAGGTGGTGCTAAATCTGCAAGATGGGATCTGTATGACACTCTGCAGGTTTACACATACCCGCACACACATATGTCTATAATCTTGCCAACACATACATGGAGAGTCCCCTTGATTTTCAGATTCTTGATGCCCTGCAGCTAGAGTTTGGCTCCACTGTTGCTATCACTGAGGTCATAACCAGGTGAGACTCTTTGATTGTTATTCAGGCTTTGTTACTGAAGCCGAAAGTGATGTGAGTCAAATTAGGCGCATAATGGCACTTTCCAACTGAAATCAAAATGCAGATCATTCCCACTGAAAGGTGTGATGCTGTGTAAAGATTTGAAAAACGCTTCTTTTTCTTTTTCAGGGAAAGTGAAGACGGATCGGTTGAGTGTATCGTGTATGTCACTGCTGGCTTCCAAATCGACCAGTCAGAAGTCGTCAATTTATTCGTTGCACTGATCGAGCGTAACCTGCTCAGAAATGCTGACAATGATGTTGTACCAGGTACGGGTAATTTTGAATTCCTAGCAGACATTTAGGCTAACGGATCAGATAGCTGATTTCATTAGCACAAATTCAGCATAACGTCTGCTTGTGGTGGAATGTAGCAAGTTTGCTTGTTTGAGGATGCTGATTTACTGCTATTCCAATGTGTAATTTCAGTTTCTTTGTGATTTTCAGTTCCACTTACAAGTGTGGTTGCAGTACCGGGCCTTGTTGTCGGTAAGTATGGTAATTTGTGGTTTAAACATTTGGGACTCCCACCATTTAGGTTGATATGTTGGGTAAAGTTAGGATTTTTGCTACCCTTTGTGAAAAAATTGAGCAATGTTGATATTCCGTATGCCAGCAGTTGAATTGGCAACATAGCATCATCCAACTCTCAAGTGTAGAGCGTCTAGAAAAGAGAGACAATTGTACAATTAGTTGTTAATCAACTTTACAGTGATGCAGAAAGTAAAGATCGCTTGAGGAGGATAGCAACAATGGAAATGTAATTGACATGAATAGAAAGATCATCTTTAGATGAAACAGATAGCAACAACCTTGGTCTGTCTACTCTTCAAATCATATAAAAAAAGTGCTGACCAATCTTTTCTTTCCTCATGTGGCCTCAGATATCAGGGCGCCTCCAACGGTGACGCTCAGGTTCATATTGAATGTGACATGGACGGTAGAATATGGGATGCCTGGCACTCCTGGATTCCTATTGCTGGTTGATCCTCTCAGCACAGTGGTAAGTAAATTTGGCGTGACATTCCCATCTTCAGACTTGAATATTGTGAAATCATTTCTGCTTGAAGAATAAAGTCACAGGTGGTGCTAAATCTGCAAGATGGGATCTGTATGACACTCTGCAGGTTTACACATACCCGCACACACATATGTCTATGATCTTGCCAACACATACATGGAGAGTCCCCTTGATTTTCAGATTCTTGATGCCCTGCAGCTAGAGTTTGGCTCCACTGTTGCTATCACTGAGGTCATAACCAGGTGAGACTCTTTGATTGTTATTCAGGCTTTGTTACTGAAGCAGAAAGTGATGTGAGTCAAATTAGGCGCATAATGGCACTTTCCAACTGAAATCAAAATGCAGATCATTCCCACTGAAAGGTGTGATGCTGTGTAAAGATTTGAAAAACGCTTCTTTTTCTTTTTCAGGGAAAGTGAAGACGGATCGGTTGAGTGTATCGTGTATGTCACTGCTGGCTTCCAAATCGACCAGTCAGAAGTCGTCAATTTATTCGTTGCACTGATCGAGCGTAACCTGCTCAGAAATGCTGACAATGATGTTGTACCAGGTACGGGTAATTTTGAATTCCTAGCAGACATTTAGGCTAACGGATCAGATAGCTGATTTCATTAGCACAAATTCAGCATAACGTCTGCTTGTGGTGGAATGTAGCAAGTTTGCTTGTTTGAGGATGCTGATTTACTGCTATTCCAATGTGTAATTTCAGTTTCTTTGTGATTTTCAGTTCCACTTACAAGTGTGGTTGCAGTACCGGGCCTTGTTGTCGGTAAGTATGGTAATTTGTGGTTTAAACATTTGGGACTCCCACCATTTAGG
Source organism: Lepidonotus clava (assembly GCA_936440205.1). Taxonomy (NCBI): domain Eukaryota; kingdom Metazoa; phylum Annelida; class Polychaeta; order Phyllodocida; family Polynoidae; genus Lepidonotus; species Lepidonotus clava. The sequence continues at coordinate 48,264,006 of OW387135.1, read as the reverse complement.
TTGATATGTTGGGTAAAGTTAGGATTTTTGCTACCCTTTGTGAAAAAATTGAGCAATGTTGATATTCCGTATGCCAGCAGTTGAATTGGCAACATAGCATCATCCAACTCTCAAGTGTAGAGCGTCTAGAAAAGAGAGACAATTGTACAATTAGTTGTTAATCAACTTTACAGTGATGCAGAAAGTAAAGATCGCTTGAGGAGGATAGCAACAATGGAAATGTAATTGACATAAATAGAAAGATCATCTTTAGATGAAACAGATAGCAACAACCTTGGTCTGTCTACTCTTCAAATCATATAAAAAAAGTGCTGACCAATCTTTTCTTTCCTCATGTGGCCTCAGATATCAGGGCGCCTCCAACGGTGACGCTCAGGTTCATATTGAATGTGACATGGACGGTAGAATATGGGATGCCTGGCACTCCTGGATTCCTATTGCTGGTTGATCCTCTCAGCACAGTGGTAAGTAAATTTGGCGTGACATTCCCATCTTCAGACTTGAATATTGTGAAATCATTTCTGCTTGAAGAATAAAGTCACAGGTGGTGCTAAATCTGCAAGATGGGATCTGTATGACACTCTGCAGGTTTACACATACCCGCACACACATATGTCTATAATCTTGCCAACACATACATGGAGAGTCCCCTTGATTTTCAGATTCTTGATGCCCTGCAGCTAGAGTTTGGCTCCACTGTTGCTATCACTGAGGTCATAACCAGGTGAGACTCATTGATTGTTATTCAGGCTTTGTTACTGAAGCAGAAAGTGATGTGAGTCAAATTAGGCGCATAATGGCACTTTCCAACTGAAATCAAAATGCAGATCATTCCCACTGAAAGGTGTGATGCTGTGTAAAGATTTGAAAAACGCTTCTTTTTCTTTTTCAGGGAAAGTGAAGACGGATCGGTTGAGTGTATCGTGTATGTCACTGCTGGCTTCCAAATCGACCAGTCAGAAGTCGTCAATTTATTCGTTGCACTGATCGAGCGTAACCTGCTCAGAAATGCTGACAATGATGTTGTACCAGGTACGGGTAATTTTGAATTCCTAGCAGACATTTAGGCTAACGGATCAGATAGCTGATTTCATTAGCACAAATTCAGCATAACGTCTGCTTGTGGTGGAATGTAGCAAGTTTGCTTGTTTGAGGATGCTGATTTACTGCTATTCCAATGTGTAATTTCAGTTTCTTTGTGATTTTCAGTTCCACTTACAAGTGTGGTTGCAGTACCGGGCCTTGTTGTCGGTAAGTATGGTAATTTGTGGTTTAAACATTTGGGACTCCCACCATTTAGGTTGATATGTTGGGTAAAGTTAGGATTTTTGCTACCCTTTGTGAAAAAATTGAGCAATGTTGATATTCCGTATGCCAGCAGTTGAATTGGCAACATAGCATCATCCAACTCTCAAGTGTAGAGCGTCTAGAAAAGAGAGACAATTGTACAATTAGTTGTTAATCAACTTTACAGTGATGCAGAAAGTAAAGATCGCTTGAGGAGGATAGCAACAATGGAAATGTAATTGACATGAATAGAAAGATCATCTTTAGATGAAACAGATAGCAACAACCTTGGTCTGTCTACTCTTCAAATCATATAAAAAAAGTGCTGACCAATCTTTTCTTTCCTCATGTGGCCTCAGATATCAGGGCGCCTCCAACGGTGACGCTCAGGTTCATATTGAATGTGACATGGACGGTAGAATATGGGATGCCTGGCACTCCTGGATTCCTATTGCTGGTTGATCCTCTCAGCACAGTGGTAAGTAAATTTGGCGTGACATTCCCATCTTCAGACTTGAATATTGTGAAATCATTTCTGCTTGAAGAATAAAGTCACAGGTGGTGCTAAATCTGCAAGATGGGATCTGTATGACACTCTGCAGGTTTACACATACCCGCACACACATATGTCTATAATCTTGCCAACACATACATGGAGAGTCCCCTTGATTTTCAGATTCTTGATGGCCTGCAGCTAGAGTTTGGCTCCACTGTTGCTATCACTGAGGTCATAACCAGGTGAGACTCTTTGATTGTTATTCAGGCTTTGTTACTGAAGCAGAAAGTGATGTGAGTCAAATTAGGCGCATAATGGCACTTTCCAACTGAAATCAAAATGCAGATCATTCCCACTGAAAGGTGTGATGCTGTGTAAAGATTTGAAAAACGCTTCTTTTTCTTTTTCAGGGAAAGTGAAGACGGATCGGTTGAGTGTATCGTGTATGTCACTGCTGGCTTCCAAATCGACCAGTCAGAAGTCGTCAATTTATTCGTTGCACTGATCGAGCGTAACCTGCTCAGAAATGCTGACAATGATGTTGTACCAGGTACGGGTAATTTTGAATTCCTAGCAGACATTTAGGCTAACGGATCAGATAGCTGATTTCATTAGCACAAATTCAGCATAACGTCTGCTTGTGGTGGAATGTAGCAAGTTTGCTTGTTTGAGGATGCTGATTTACTGCTATTCCAATGTGTAATTTCAGTTTCTTTGTGATTTTCAGTTCCACTTACAAGTGTGGTTGCAGTACCGGGCCTTGTTGTCGGTAAGTATGGTAATTTGTGGTTTAAACATTTGGGACTCCCACCATTTAGGTTGATATGTTGGGTAAAGTTAGGATTTTTGCTACCCTTTGTGAAAAAATTGAGCAATGTTGATATTCCGTATGCCAGCAGTTGAATTGGCAACATAGCATCATCCAACTCTCAAGTGTAGAGCGTCTAGAAAAGAGAGACAATTGTACAATTAGTTGTTAATCAACTTTACAGTGATGCAGAAAGTAAAGATCGCTTGAGGAGGATAGCAACAATGGAAATGTAATTGACATAAATAGAAAGATCATCTTTAGATGAAACAGATAGCAACAACCTTGGTCTGTCTACTCTTCAAATCATATAAAAAAAGTGCTGACCAATCTTTTCTTTCCTCATGTGGCCTCAGATATCAGGGCGCCTCCAACGGTGACGCTCAGGTTCATATTGAATGTGACATGGACGGTAGAATATGGGATGCCTGGCACTCCTGGATTCCTATTGCTGGTTGATCCTCTCAGCACAGTGGTAAGTAAATTTGGCGTGACATTCCCATCTTCAGACTTGAATATTGTGAAATCATTTCTGCTTGAAGAATAAAGTCACAGGTGGTGCTAAATCTGCAAGATGGGATCTGTATGACACTCTGCAGGTTTACACATACCCGCACACACATATGTCTATAATCTTGCCAACACATACATGGAGAGTCCCCTTGATTTTCAGATTCTTGATGCCCTGCAGCTAGAGTTTGGCTCCACTGTTGCTATCACTGAGGTCATAACCAGGTGAGACTCTTTGATTGTTATTCAGGCTTTGTTACTGAAGCAGAAAGTGATGTGAGTCAAATTAGGCGCATAATGGCACTTTCCAACTGAAATCAAAATGCAGATCATTCCCACTGAAAGGTGTGATGCTGTGTAAAGATTTGAAAAACGCTTCTTTTTCTTTTTCAGGGAAAGTGAAGACGGATCGGTTGAGTGTATCGTGTATGTCACTGCTGGCTTCCAAATCGACCAGTCAGAAGTCGTCAATTTATTCGTTGCACTGATCGAGCGTAACCTGCTCAGAAATGCTGACAATGATGTTGTACCAGGTACGGGTAATTTTGAATTCCTAGCAGACATTTAGGCTAACGGATCAGATAGCTGATTTCATTAGCACAAATTCAGCATAACGTCTGCTTGTGGTGGAATGTAGCAAGTTTGCTTGTTTGAGGATGCTGATTTACTGCTATTCCAATGTGTAATTTCAGTTTCTTTGTGATTTTCAGTTCCACTTACAAGTGTGGTTGCAGTACCGGGCCTTGTTGTCAGTAAGTATGGTAATTTGTGGTTTAAACATTTGGGACTCCCACCAATTTGGTTGATATGTTGGGTAAAGTTAGGATTTTTGCTACCCTTTGTGAAAAAATTGAGCAATGTTGATATTCCGTATGCCAGCAGTTGAATTGGCAACATAGCATCATCCAACTCTCAAGTGTAGAGCGTCTAGAAAAGAGAGACAATTGTACAATTAGTTGTTAATCAACTTTACAGTGATGCAGAAAGTAAAGATCGCTTGAGGAGGATAGCAACAATGGAAATGTAATTGACATGAATAGAAAGATCATCTTTAGATGAAACAGATAGCAACAACCTTGGTCTGTCTACTCTTCAAATCATATAAAAAAAGTGCTGACCAATCTTTTCTTTCCTCATGTGGCCTCAGATATCAGGGCGCCTCCAACGGTGACGCTCAGGTTCATATTGAATGTGACATGGACGGTAGAATATGGGATGCCTGGCACTCCTGGATTCCTATTGCTGGTTGATCCTCTCAGCACAGTGGTAAGTAAATTTGGCGTGACATTCCCATCTTCAGACTTGAATATTGTGAAATCATTTCTGCTTGAAGAATAAAGTCACAGGTGGTGCTAAATCTGCAAGATGGGATCTGTATGACACTCTGCAGGTTTACACATACCCGCACACACATATGTCTATAATCTTGCCAACACATACATGGAGAGTCCCCTTGATTTTCAGATTCTTGATGCCCTGCAGCTAGAGTTTGGCTCCACTGTTGCTATCACTGAGGTCATAACCAGGTGAGACTCTTTGATTGTTATTCAGGCTTTGTTACTGAAGCAGAAAGTGATGTGAGTCAAATTAGGCGCATAATGGCACTTTCCAACTGAAATCAAAATGCAGATCATTCCCACTGAAAGGTGTGATGCTGTGTAAAGATTTGAAAAACGCTTCTTTTTCTTTTTCAGGGAAAGTGAAGACGGATCGGTTGAGTGTATCGTGTATGTCACTGCTGGCTTCCAAATCGACCAGTCAGAAGTCGTCAATTTATTCGTTGCACTGATCGAGCGTAACCTGCTCAGAAATGCTGACAATGATGTTGTACCAGGTACGGGTAATTTTGAATTCCTAGCAGACATTTAGGCTAACGGATCAGATAGCTGATTTCATTAGCACAAATTCAGCATAACGTCTGCTTGTGGTGGAATGTAGCAAGTTTGCTTGTTTGAGGATGCTGATTTACTGCTATTCCAATGTGTAATTTCAGTTTCTTTGTGATTTTCAGTTCCACTTACAAGTGTGGTTGCAGTACCGGGCCTTGTTGTCGGTAAGTATGGTAATTTGTGGTTTAAACATTTGGGACTCCCACCAATTAGGTTGATATGTTGGGTAAAGTTAGGATTTTTGCTACCCTTTGTGAAAAAATTGAGCAATGTTGATATTCCGTATGCCAGCAGTTGAATTGGCAACATAGCATCATCCAACTCTCAAGTGTAGAGCGTCTAGAAAAGAGAGACAATTGTACAATTAGTTGTTAATCAACTTTACAGTGATGCAGAAAGTAAAGATCGCTTGAGGAGGATAGCAACAATGGAAATGTAATTGACATAAATAGAAAGATCATCTTTAGATGAAACAGATAGCAACAACCTTGGTCTGTCTACTCTTCAAATCATATAAAAAAAGTGCTGACCAATCTTTTCTTTCCTCATGTGGCCTCAGATATCAGGGCGCCTCCAACGGTGACGCTCAGGTTCATATTGAATGTGACATGGACGGTAGAATATGGGATGCCTGGCACTCCTGGATTCCTATTGCTGGTTGATCCTCTCAGCACAGTGGTAAGTAAATTTGGCGTGACATTCCCATCTTCAGACTTGAATATTGTGAAATCATTTCTGCTTGAAGAATAAAGTCACAGGTGGTGCTAAATCTGCAAGATGGGATCTGTATGACACTCTGCAGGTTTACACATACCCGCACACACATATGTCTATAATCTTGCCAACACATACATGGAGAGTCCCCTTGATTTTCAGATTCTTGATGCCCTGCAGCTAGAGTTTGGCTCCACTGTTGCTATCACTGAGGTCATAACCAGGTGAGACTCTTTGATTGTTATTCAGGCTTTGTTACTGAAGCAGAAAGTGATGTGAGTCAAATTAGGCGCATAATGGCATTTTCCAACTGAAATCAAAATGCAGATCATTCCCACTGAAAGGTGTGATGCTGTGTAAAGATTTGAAAAACGCTTCTTTTTTCTTTTTCAGGGAAAGTGAAGACGGATCGGTTGAGTGTATCGTGTATGTCACTGCTGGCTTCCAAATCGACCAGTCAGAAGTCGTCAATTTATTCGTTGCACTGATCGAGCGTAACCTGCTCAGAAATGCTGACAATGATGTTGTACCAGGTACGGGTAATTTTGAATTCCTAGCAGACATTTAGGCTAACGGATCAGATAGCTGATTTCATTAGCACAAATTCAGCATAACATCTGCTTGTGGTGGAATGTAGCAAGTTTGCTTGTTTGAGGATGCTGATTTACTGCTATTCCAATGTGTAATTTCAGTTTCTTTGTGATTTTCAGTTCCACTTACAAGTGTGGTTGCAGTACCGGGCCTTGTTGTCGGTAAGTATGGTAATTTGTGGTTTAAACATTTGGGACTCCCACCATTTAGGTTGATATGTTGGCTAAAGTTAGGATTTTTGCTACCCTTTGTGAAAAAATTGAGCAATGTTGATATTCCGTATGCCAGCAGTTGAATTGGCAACATAGCATCATCCAACTCTCAAGTGTAGAGCGTCTAGAAAAGAGAGACAATTGTACAATTAGTTGTTAATCAACTTTACAGTGATGCAGAAAGTAAAGATCGCTTGAGGAGGATAGCAACAATGGAAATGTAATTGACATGAATAGAAAGATCATCTTTAGATGAAACAGATAGCAACAACCTTGGTCTGTCTACTCTTCAAATCATATAAAAAAAGTGCTTACCAATCTTTTCTTTCCTCATGTGGCCTCAGATATCAGGGCGCCTCCAACGGTGACGCTCAGGTTCATATTGAATGTGACATGGACGGTAGAATATGGGATGCCTGGCACTCCTGGATTCCTATTGCTGGTTGATCCTCTCAGCACAGTGGTAAGTAAATTTGGCGTGACATTCCCATCTTCAGACTTGAATATTGTGAAATCATTTCTGCTTGAAGAATAAAGTCACAGGTGGTGCTAAATCTGCAAGATGGGATCTGTATGACACTCTGCAGGTTTACACATACCCGCACACACATATGTCTATAATCTTGCCAACACATACATGGAGAGTCCCCTTGATTTTCAGATTCTTGATGCCCTGCAGCTAGAGTTTGGCTCCACTGTTGCTATCACTGAGGTCATAACCAGGTGAGACTCTTTGATTGTTATTCAGGCTTTGTTACTGAAGCAGAAAGTGATGTGAGTCAAATTAGGCGCATAATGGCACTTTCCAACTGAAATCAAAATGCAGATCATTCCCACTGAAAGGTGTGATGCTGTGTAAAGATTTGAAAAACGCTTCTTTTTCTTTTTCAGGGAAAGTGAAGACGGATCGGTTGAGTGTATCGTGTATGTCACTGCTGGCTTCCAAATCGACCAGTCAGAAGTCGTCAATTTATTCGTTGCACTGATCGAGCGTAACCTGCTCAGAAATGCTGACAATGATGTTGTACCAGGTACGGGTAATTTTGAATTCCTAGCAGACATTTAGGCTAACGGATCAGATAGCTGATTTCATTAGCACAAATTCAGCATAACGTCTGCTTGTGGTGGAATGTAGCAAGTTTGCTTGTTTGAGGATGCTGATTTACTGCTATTCCAATGTGTAATTTCAGTTTCTTTGTGATTTTCAGTTCCACTTACAAGTGTGGTTGCAGTACCGGGCCTTGTTGTCGGTAAGTATGGTAATTTGTGGTTTAAACATTTGGGACTCCCACCATTTAGGTTGATATGTTGGGTAAAGTTAGGATTTTTGCTACCCTTTGTGAAAAAATTGAGCAATGTTGATATTCCGTATGCCAGCAGTTGAATTGGCAACATAGCATCATCCAACTCTCAAGTGTAGAGCGTCTAGAAAAGAGAGACAATTGTACAATTAGTTGTTAATCAACTTTACAGTGATGCAGAAAGTAAAGATCGCTTGAGGAGGATAGCAACAATGGAAATGTAATTGACATAAATAGAAAGATCATCTTTAGATGAAACAGATAGCAACAACCTTGGTCTGTCTACTCTTCAAATCATATAAAAAAAGTGCTGACCAATCTTTTCTTTCCTCATGTGGCCTCAGATATCAGGGCGCCTCCAACGGTGACGCTCAGGTTCATATTGAATGTGACATGGACGGTAGAATATGGGATGCCTGGCACTCCTGGATTCCTATTGCTGGTTGATCCTCTCAGCACAGTGGTAAGTAAATTTGGCGTGACATTCCCATCTTCAGACTTGAATATTGTGAAATCATTTCTGCTTGAAGAATAAAGTCACAGGTGGTGCTAAATCTGCAAGATGGGATCTGTATGACACTCTGCAGGTTTACACATACCCGCACACACATATGTCTATAATCTTGCCAACACATACATGGAGAGTCCCCTTGATTTTCAGATTCTTGATGGCCTGCAGCTAGAGTTTGGCTCCACTGTTGCTATCACTGAGGTCATAACCAGGTGAGACTCTTTGATTGTTATTCAGGCTTTGTTACTGAAGCAGAAAGTGATGTGAGTCAAATTAGGCGCATAATGGCACTTTCCAACTGAAATCAAAATGCAGATCATTCCCACTGAAAGGTGTGATGCTGTGTAAAGATTTGAAAAACGCTTCTTTTTCTTTTTCAGGGAAAGTGAAGACGGATCGGTTGAGTGTATCGTGTATGTCACTGCTGGCTTCCAAATCGACCAGTCAGAAGTCGTCAATTTATTCGTTGCACTGATCGAGCGTAACCTGCTCAGAAATGCTGACAATGATGTTGTACCAGGTACGGGTAATTTTGAATTCCTAGCAGACATTTAGGCTAACGGATCAGATAGCTGATTTCATTAGCACAAATTCAGCATAACGTCTGCTTGTGGTGGAATGTAGCAAGTTTGCTTGTTTGAGGATGCTGATTTACTGCTATTCCAATGTGTAATTTCAGTTTCTTTGTGATTTTCAGTTCCACTTACAAGTGTGGTTGCAGTACCGGGCCTTGTTGTCGGTAAGTATGGTAATTTGTGGTTTAAACATTTGGGACTCCCACCATTTAGGTTGATATGTTGGGTAAAGTTAGGATTTTTGCTACCCTTTGTGAAAAAATTGAGCAATGTTGATATTCCGTATGCCAGCAGTTGAATTGGCAACATAGCATCATCCAACTCTCAAGTGTAGAGCGTCTAGAAAAGAGAGACAATTGTACAATTAGTTGTTAATCAACTTTACAGTGATGCAGAAAGTAAAGATCGCTTGAGGAGGATAGCAACAATGGAAATGTAATTGACATAAATAGAAAGATCATCTTTAGATGAAACAGATAGCAACAACCTTGGTCTGTCTACTCTTCAAATCATATAAAAAAAGTGCTGACCAATCTTTTCTTTCCTCATGTGGCCTCAGATATCAGGGCGCCTCCAACGGTGACGCTCAGGTTCATATTGAATGTGACATGGACGGTAGAATATGGGATGCCTGGCACTCCTGGATTCCTATTGCTGGTTGATCCTCTCAGCACAGTGGTAAGTAAATTTGGCGTGACATTCCCATCTTCAGACTTGAATATTGTGAAATCATTTCTGCTTGAAGAATAAAGTCACAGGTGGTGCTAAATCTGCAAGATGGGATCTGTATGACACTCTGCAGGTTTACACATACCCGCACACACATATGTCTATAATCTTGCCAACACATACATGGAGAGTCCCCTTGATTTTCAGATTCTTGATGGCCTGCAGCTAGAGTTTGGCTCCACTGTTGCTATCACTGAGGTCATAACCAGGTGAGACTCTTTGATTGTTATTCAGGCTTTGTTACTGAAGCAGAAAGTGATGTGAGTCAAATTAGGCGCATAATGGCACTTTCCAACTGAAATCAAAATGCAGATCATTCCCACTGAAAGGTGTGATGCTGTGTAAAGATTTGAAAAACGCTTCTTTTTCTTTTTCAGGGAAAGTGAAGACGGATCGGTTGAGTGTATCGTGTATGTCACTGCTGGCTTCCAAATCGACCAGTCAGAAGTCGTCAATTTATTCGTTGCACTGATCGAGCGTAACCTGCTCAGAAATGCTGACAATGATGTTGTACCAGGTACGGGTAATTTTGAATTCCTAGCAGACATTTAGGCTAACGGATCAGATAGCTGATTTCATTAGCACAAATTCAGCATAACGTCTGCTTGTGGTGGAATGTAGCAAGTTTGCTTGTTTGAGGATGCTGATTTACTGCTATTCCAATGTGTAATTTCAGTTTCTTTGTGATTTTCAGTTCCACTTACAAGTGTGGTTGCAGTACCGGGCCTTGTTGTCGGTAAGTATGGTAATTTGTGGTTTAAACATTTGGGACTCCCACCATTTAGGTTGATATGTTGGGTAAAGTTAGGATTTTTGCTACCCTTTGTGAAAAAATTGAGCAATGTTGATATTCCGTATGCCAGCAGTTGAATTGGCAACATAGCATCATCCAACTCTCAAGTGTAGAGCGTCTAGAAAAGAGAGACAATTGTACAATTAGTTGTTAATCAACTTTACAGTGATGCAGAAAGTAAAGATCGCTTGAGGAGGATAGCAACAATGGAAATGTAATTGACATGAATAGAAAGATCATCTTTAGATGAAACAGATAGCAACAACCTTGGTCTGTCTACTCTTCAAATCATATAAAAAAAGTGCTGACCAATCTTTTCTTTCCTCATGTGGCCTCAGATATCAGGGCGCCTCCAACGGTGACGCTCAGGTTCATATTGAATGTGACATGGACGGTAGAATATGGGATGCCTGGCACTCCTGGATTCCTATTGCTGGTTGATCCTCTCAGCACAGTGGTAAGTAAATTTGGCGTGACATTCCCATCTTCAGACTTGAATATTGTGAAATCATTTCTGCTTGAAGAATAAAGTCACAGGTGGTGCTAAATCTGCAAGATGGGATCTGTATGACACTCTGCAGGTTTACACATACCCGCACGCACATATGTCTATAATCTTGCCAACACATACATGGAGAGTCCCCTTGATTTTCAGATTCTTGATGCCCTGCAGCTAGAGTTTGGCTCCACTGTTGCTATCACTGAGGTCATAACCAGGTGAGACTCTTTGATTGTTATTCAGGCTTTGTTACTGAAGCAGAAAGTGATGTGAGTCAAATTAGGCGCATAATGGCACTTTCCAACTGAAATCAAAATGCAGATCATTCCCACTGAAAGGTGTGATGCTGTGTAAAGATTTGAAAAACGCTTCTTTTTCTTTTTCAGGGAAAGTGAAGACGGATCGGTTGAGTGTATCGTGTATGTCACTGCTGGCTTCCAAATCGACCAGTCAGAAGTCGTCAATTTATTCGTTGCACTGATCGAGCGTAACCTGCTCAGAAATGCTGACAATGATGTTGTACCAGGTACGGGTAATTTTGAATTCCTAGCAGACATTTAGGCTAACGGATCAGATAGCTGATTTCATTAGCACAAATTCAGCATAACGTCTGCTTGTGGTGGAATGTAGCAAGTTTGCTTGTTTGAGGATGCTGATTTACTGCTATTCCAATGTGTAATTTCAGTTTCTTTGTGATTTTCAGTTCCACTTACAAGTGTGGTTGCAGTACCGGGCCTTGTTGTCGGTAAGTATGGTAATTTGTGGTTTAAACATTTGGGACTCCCACCATTTAGGTTGATATGTTGGGTAAAGTTAGGATTTTTGCTACCCTTTGTGAAAAAATTGAGCAATGTTGATATTCCGTATGCCAGCAGTTGAATTGGCAACATAGCATCATCCAACTCTCAAGTGTAGAGCGTCTAGAAAAGAGAGACAATTGTACAATTAGTTGTTAATCAACTTTACAGTGATGCAGAAAGTAAAGATCGCTTGAGGAGGATAGCAACAATGGAAATGTAATTGACATAAATAGAAAGATCATCTTTAGATGAAACAGATAGCAACAACCTTGGTCTGTCTACTCTTCAAATCATATAAAAAAAGTGCTGACCAATCTTTTCTTTCCTCATGTGGCCTCAGATATCAGGGCGCCTCCAACGGTGACGCTCAGGTTCATATTGAATGTGACATGGACGGTAGAATATGGGATGCCTGGCACTCCTGGATTCCTATTGCTGGTTGATCCTCTCAGCACAGTGGTAAGTAAATTTGGCGTGACATTCCCATCTTCAGACTTGAATATTGTGAAATCATTTCTGCTTGAAGAATAAAGTCACAGGTGGTGCTAAATCTGCAAGATGGGATCTGTATGACACTCTGCAGGTTTACACATACCCGCACACACATATGTCTATAATCTTGCCAACACATACATGGAGAGTCCCCTTGATTTTCAGATTCTTGATGGCCTGCAGCTAGAGTTTGGCTCCACTGTTGCTATCACTGAGGTCATAACCAGGTGAGACTCTTTGATTGTTATTCAGGCTTTGTTACTGAAGCAGAAAGTGATGTGAGTCAAATTAGGCGCATAATGGCACTTTCCAACTGAAATCAAAATGCAGATCATTCCCACTGAAAGGTGTGATGCTGTGTAAAGATTTGAAAAACGCTTCTTTTTCTTTTTCAGGGAAAGTGAAGACGGATCGGTTGAGTGTATCGTGTATGTCACTGCTGGCTTCCAAATCGACCAGTCAGAAGTCGTCAATTTATTCGTTGCACTGATCGAGCGTAACCTGCTCAGAAATGCTGACAATGATGTTGTACCAGGTACGGGTAATTTTGAATTCCTAGCAGACATTTAGGCTAACGGATCAGATAGCTGATTTCATTAGCACAAATTCAGCATAACGTCTGCTTGTGGTGGAATGTAGCAAGTTTGCTTGTGTGATGAACGGCTATTCAGCCAAAATACATAGAGGTTAAAATAATAGAAATAAGGTAATAATGGAAATAGATGTAAAGAACGAATATGTAAAGAACGAATAACGAATATGTAAAGAACGAAGAACGAAATAGATGTAAAGAACGAATATGTAAAGAACGAATAACGAATATGTAAAGAACGAATAACGAAAACGTAATGGAACGAAACCCGGAAATATGTAAACCGGAAGTGAAATGTAAACCGGAAACGGAATATATAAACCGGAAGTGACGTCAGTTGTAGGTCACGTGACCGAAGGCAGCCAATCAGGGCTGACCTCTCTAGTATATAAAGGGGCGGTGAGGCCCGAATAAACAGAGTTCTTTAACAGTTCTCCTGGTGTCCAGACGTGTCCTCTTTCCTGAAACAACCACTAAAGATGAGCCGAATAGAGTAATTAAGCCGAAGTTAGGACAAAACAGCCGAAGTCCGAGATAGGTAGTAGAAACATAGGGTAAGGGGCCCGAAGGCCCGAAGAACGAGGAACGAGGGAACGGAGTAGGGCACGAAGGCCCGAAGTAGTACCGGAAACCGAGGCGTAGTATGGTACGAAGACATGGGGAGCGGAACGAGGGAGCGAAGTCCGCGGGGACGAGGGCGCGGCGTGCTCGGCCCCACGCTACCAAACAATAGGCGACCGTCGGCCCGTCGCCCCCGCGGACCGGAACTCAGGGGTGGACCGCCCCCCGGCCGACCCGTACCCCTACCATAATTTCCCTCCCCCGCAGTCCTCCGTCGACATCGAGTGCCGATTCCCGATCGATTCGCTCAGCCCCCCCTCGTGCGCGAGGCACGACTCTAGAAACACATCTCGGTTCTTGGCCCGGATTCCCCGTCCGCCCCGAGACCCGAACAACCCCCACGTTCCTCTGTCGTAAGAATCGGCAACCCCGACTTACCAGAGAACGTCACACTTGTTTGAGGATGCTGATTTACTGCTATTCCAATGTGTAATTTCAGTTTCTTTGTGATTTTCAGTTCCACTTACAAGTGTGGTTGCAGTACCGGGCCTTGTTGTCGGTAAGTATGGTAATTTGTGGTTTAAACATTTGGGACTCCCACCAATTAGGTTGATATGTTGGGTAAAGTTAGGATTTTTGCTACCCTTTGTGAAAAAATTGAGCAATGTTGATATTCCGTATGCCAGCAGTTGAATTGGCAACATAGCATCATCCAACTCTCAAGTGTAGAGCGTCTAGAAAAGAGAGACAATTGTACAATTAGTTGTTAATCAACTTTACAGTGATGCAGAAAGTAAAGATCGCTTGAGGAGGATAGCAACAATGGAAATGTAATTGACATAAATAGAAAGATCATCTTTAGATGAAACAGATAGCAACAACCTTGGTCTGTCTACTCTTCAAATCATATAAAAAAAGTGCTGACCAATCTTTTCTTTCCTCATGTGGCCTCAGATATCAGGGCGCCTCCAACGGTGACGCTCAGGTTCATATTGAATGTGACATGGACGGTAGAATATGGGATGCCTGGCACTCCTGGATTCCTATTGCTGGTTGATCCTCTCAGCACAGTGGTAAGTAAATTTGGCGTGACATTCCCATCTTCAGACTTGAATATTGTGAAATCATTTCTGCTTGAAGAATAAAGTCACAGGTGGTGCTAAATCTGCAAGATGGGATCTGTATGACACTCTGCAGGTTTACACATACCCGCACACACATATGTCTATATTCTTGCCAACACATACATGGAGAGTCCCCTTGATTTTCAGATTCTTGATGGCCTGCAGCTAGAGTTTGGCTCCACTGTTGCTATCACTGAGGTCATAACCAGGTGAGACTCTTTGATTGTTATTCAGGCTTTGTTACTGAAGCAGAAAGTGATGTGAGTCAAATTAGGCGCATAATGGCACTTTCCAACTGAAATCAAAATGCAGATCATTCCCACTGAAAGGTGTGATGCTGTGTAAAGATTTGAAAAACGCTTCTTTTTCTTTTTCAGGGAAAGTGAAGACGGATCGGTTGAGTGTATCGTGTATGTCACTGCTGGCTTCCAAATCGACCAGTCAGAAGTCGTCAATTTATTCGTTGCACTGATCGAGCGTAACCTGCTCAGAAATGCTGACAATGATGTTGTACCAGGTACGGGTAATTTTGAATTCCTAGCAGACATTTAGGCTAACGGATCAGATAGCTGATTTCATTAGCACAAATTCAGCATAACGTCTGCTTGTGGTGGAATGTAGCAAGTTTGCTTGTTTGAGGATGCTGATTTACTGCTATTCCAATGTGTAATTTCAGTTTCTTTGTGATTTTCAGTTCCACTTACAAGTGTGGTTGCAGTACCGGGCCTTGTTGTCGGTAAGTATGGTAATTTGTGGTTTAAACATTTGGGACTCCCACCATTTAGGTTGATATGTTGGGTAAAGTTAGGATTTTTGCTACCCTTTGTGAAAAAATTGAGCAATGTTGATATTCCGTATGCCAGCAGTTGAATTGGCAACATAGCATCATCCAACTCTCAAGTGTAGAGCGTCTAGAAAAGAGAGACAATTGTACAATTAGTTGTTAATCAACTTTACAGTGATGCAGAAAGTAAAGATCGCTTGAGGAGGATAGCAACAATGGAAATGTAATTGACATAAATAGAAAGATCATCTTTAGATGAAACAGATAGCAACAACCTTGGTCTGTCTACTCTTCAAATCATATAAAAAAAGTGCTGACCAATCTTTTCTTTCCTCATGTGGCCTCAGATATCAGGGCGCCTCCAACGGTGACGCTCAGGTTCATATTGAATGTGACGTGGACGGTAGAATATGGGATGCCTGGCACTCCTGGATTCCTATTGCTGGTTGATCCTCTCAGCACAGTGGTAAGTAAATTTGGCGTGACATTCCCATCTTCAGACTTGAATATTGTGAAATCATTTCTGCTTGAAGAATAAAGTCACAGGTGGTGCTAAATCTGCAAGATGGGATCTGTATGACACTCTGCAGGTTTACACATACCCGCACACACATATGTCTATAATCTTGCCAACACATACATGGAGAGTCCCCTTGATTTTCAGATTCTTGATGGCCTGCAGCTAGAGTTTGGCTCCACTGTTGCTATCACTGAGGTCATAACCAGGTGAGACTCTTTGATTGTTATTCAGGCTTTGTTACTGAAGCAGAAAGTGATGTGAGTCAAATTAGGCGCATAATGGCACTTTCCAACTGAAATCAAAATGCAGATCATTCCCACTGAAAGGTGTGATGCTGTGTAAAGATTTGAAAAACGCTTCTTTTTCTTTTTCAGGGAAAGTGAAGACGGATCGGTTGAGTGTATCGTGTATGTCACTGCTGGCTTCCAAATCGACCAGTCAGAAGTCGTCAATTTATTCGTTGCACTGATCGAGCGTAACCTGCTCAGAAATGCTGACAATGATGTTGTACCAGGTACGGGTAATTTTGAATTCCTAGCAGACATTTAGGCTAACGGATCAGATAGCTGATTTCATTAGCACAAATTCAGCATAACGTCTGCTTGTGGTGGAATGTAGCAAGTTTGCTTGTTTGAGGATGCTGATTTACTGCTATTCCAATGTGTAATTTCAGTTTCTTTGTGATTTTCAGTTCCACTTACAAGTGTGGTTGCAGTACCGGGCCTTGTTGTCGGTAAGTATGGTAATTTGTGGTTTAAACATTTGGGACTCCCACCAATTAGGTTGATATGTTGGGTAAAGTTAGGATTTTTGCTACCCTTTGTGAAAAAATTGAGCAATGTTGATATTCCGTATGCCAGCAGTTGAATTGGCAACATAGCATCATCCAACTCTCAAGTGTAGAGCGTCTAGAAAAGAGAGACAATTGTACAATTAGTTGTTAATCAACTTTACAGTGATGCAGAAAGTAAAGATCGCTTGAGGAGGATAGCAACAATGGAAATGTAATTGACATGAACAGAAAGATCATCTTTAGATGAAACAGATAGCAACAACCTTGGTCTGTCTACTCTTCAAATCATATAAAAAAAGTGCTGACCAATCTTTTCTTTCCTCATGTGGCCTCAGATATCAGGGCGCCTCCAACGGTGACGCTCAGGTTCATATTGAATGTGACATGGACGGTAGAATATGGGATGCCTGGCACTCCTGGATTCCTATTGCTGGTTGATCCTCTCAGCACAGTGGTAAGTAAATTTGGCGTGACATTCCCATCTTCAGACTTGAATATTGTGAAATCATTTCTGCTTGAAGAATAAAGTCACAGGTGGTGCTAAATCTGCAAGATGGGATCTGTATGACACTCTGCAGGTTTACACATACCCGCACACACATATGTCTATAATCTTGCCAACACATACATGGAGAGTCCCCTTGATTTTCAGATTCTTGATGGCCTGCAGCTAGAGTTTGGCTCCACTGTTGCTATCACTGAGGTCATAACCAGGTGAGACTCTTTGATTGTTATTCAGGCTTTGTTACTGAAGCAGAAAGTGATGTGAGTCAAATTAGGCGCATAATGGCACTTTCCAACTGAAATCAAAATGCAGATCATTCCCACTGAAAGGTGTGATGCTGTGTAAAGATTTGAAAAACGCTTCTTTTTCTTTTTCAGGGAAAGTGAAGACGGATCGGTTGAGTGTATCGTGTATGTCACTGCTGGCTTCCAAATCGACCAGTCAGAAGTCGTCAATTTATTCGTTGCACTGATCGAGCGTAACCTGCTCAGAAATGCTGACAATGATGTTGTACCAGGTACGGGTAATTTTGAATTCCTAGCAGACATTTAGGCTAACGGATCAGATAGCTGATTTCATTAGCACAAATTCAGCATAACGTCTGCTTGTGGTGGAATGTAGCAAGTTTGCTTGTTTGAGGATGCTGATTTACTGCTATTCCAATGTGTAATTTCAGTTTCTTTGTGATTTTCAGTTCCACTTACAAGTGTGGTTGCAGTACCGGGCCTTGTTGTCGGTAAGTATGGTAATTTGTGGTTTAAACATTTGGGACTCCCACCAATTAGGTTGATATGTTGGGTAAAGTTAGGATTTTTGCTACCCTTTGTGAAAAAATTGAGCAATGTTGATATTCCGTATGCCAGCAGTTGAATTGGCAACATAGCATCATCCAACTCTCAAGTGTAGAGCGTCTAGAAAAGAGAGACAATTGTACAATTAGTTGTTAATCAACTTTACAGTGATGCAGAAAGTAAAGATCGCTTGAGGAGGATAGCAACAATGGAAATGTAATTGACATAAATAGAAAGATCATCTTTAGATGAAACAGATAGCAACAACCTTGGTCTGTCTACTCTTCAAATCATATAAAAAAAGTGCTGACCAATCTTTTCTTTCCTCATGTGGCCTCAGATATCAGGGCGCCTCCAACGGTGACGCTCAGGTTCATATTGAATGTGACATGGACGGTAGAATATGGGATGCCTGGCACTCCTGGATTCCTATTGCTGGTTGATCCTCTCAGCACAGTGGTAAGTAAATTTGGCGTGACATTCCCATCTTCAGACTTGAATATTGTGAAATCATTTCTGCTTGAAGAATAAAGTCACAGGTGGTGCTAAATCTGCAAGATGGGATCTGTATGACACTCTGCAGGTTTACACATACCCGCACACACATATGTCTATGATCTTGCCAACACATACATGGAGAGTCCCCTTGATTTTCAGATTCTTGATGGCCTGCAGCTAGAGTTTGGCTCCACTGTTGCTATCACTGAGGTCATAACCAGGTGAGACTCTTTGATTGTTATTCAGGCTTTGTTACTGAAGCAGAAAGTGATGTGAGTCAAATTAGGCGCATAATGGCACTTTCCAACTGAAATCAAAATGCAGATCATTCCCACTGAAAGGTGTGATGCTGTGTAAAGATTTGAAAAACGCTTCTTTTTCTTTTTCAGGGAAAGTGAAGACGGATCGGTTGAGTGTATCGTGTATGTCACTGCTGGCTTCCAAATCGACCAGTCAGAAGTCGTCAATTTATTCGTTGCACTGATCGAGCGTAACCTGCTCAGAAATGCTGACAATGATGTTGTACCAGGTACGGGTAATTTTGAATTCCTAGCAGACATTTAGGCTAACGGATCAGATAGCTGATTTCATTAGCACAAATTCAGCATAACGTCTGCTTGTGGTGGAATGTAGCAAGTTTGCTTGTTTGAGGATGCTGATTTACTGCTATTCCAATGTGTAATTTCAGTTTCTTTGTGATTTTCAGTTCCACTTACAAGTGTGGTTGCAGTACCGGGCCTTGTTGTCGGTAAGTATGGTAATTTGTGGTTTAAACATTTGGGACTCCCACCAATTAGGTTGATATGTTGGGTAAAGTTAGGATTTTTGCTACCCTTTGTGAAAAAATTGAGCAATGTTGATATTCCGTATGCCAGCAGTTGAATTGGCAACATAGCATCATCCAACTCTCAAGTGTAGAGCGTCTAGAAAAGAGAGACAATTGTACAATTAGTTGTTAATCAACTTTACAGTGATGCAGAAAGTAAAGATCGCTTGAGGAGGATAGCAACAATGGAAATGTAATTGACATAAATAGAAAGATCATCTTTAGATGAAACAGATAGCAACAACCTTGGTCTGTCTACTCTTCAAATCATATAAAAAAAGTGCTGACCAATCTTTTCTTTCCTCATGTGGCCTCAGATATCAGGGCGCCTCCAACGGTGACGCTCAGGTTCATATTGAATGTGACATGGACGGTAGAATATGGGATGCCTGGCACTCCTGGATTCCTATTGCTGGTTGATCCTCTCAGCACAGTGGTAAGTAAATTTGGCATGACATTCCCATCTTCAGACTTGAATATTGTGAAATCATTTCTGCTTGAAGAATAAAGTCACAGGTGGTGCTAAATCTGCAAGATGGGATCTGTATGACACTCTGCAGGTTTACACATACCCGCACACACATATGTCTATAATCTTGCCAACACATACATGGAGAGTCCCCTTGATTTTCAGATTCTTGATGGCCTGCAGCTAGAGTTTGGCTCCACTGTTGCTATCACTGAGGTCATAACCAGGTGAGACTCTTTGATTGTTATTCAGGCTTTGTTACTGAAGCAGAAAGTGATGTGAGTCAAATTAGGCGCATAATGGCACTTTCCAACTGAAATCAAAATGCAGATCATTCCCACTGAAAGGTGTGATGCTGTGTAAAGATTTGAAAAACGCTTCTTTTTCTTTTTCAGGGAAAGTGAAGACGGATCGGTTGAGTGTATCGTGTATGTCACTGCTGGCTTCCAAATCGACCAGTCAGAAGTCGTCAATTTATTCGTTGCACTGATCGAGCGTAACCTGCTCAGAAATGCTGACAATGATGTTGTACCAGGTACGGGTAATTTTGAATTCCTAGCAGACATTTAGGCTAACGGATCAGATAGCTGATTTCATTAGCACAAATTCAGCATAACGTCTGCTTGTGGTGGAATGTAGCAAGTTTGCTTGTTTGAGGATGCTGATTTACTGCTATTCCAATGTGTAATTTCAGTTTCTTTGTGATTTTCAGTTCCACTTACAAGTGTGGTTGCAGTACCGGGCCTTGTTGTCGGTAAGTATGGTAATTTGTGGTTTAAACATTTGGGACTCCCACCATTTAGGTTGATATGTTGGGTAAAGTTAGGATTTTTGCTACCCTTTGTGAAAAAATTGAGCAATGTTGATATTCCGTATGCCAGCAGTTGAATTGGCAACATAGCATCATCCAACTCTCAAGTGTAGAGCGTCTAGAAAAGAGAGACAATTGTACAATTAGTTGTTAATCAACTTTACAGTGATGCAGAAAGTAAAGATCGCTTGAGGAGGATAGCAACAATGGAAATGTAATTGACATGAATAGAAAGATCATCTTTAGATGAAACAGATAGCAACAACCTTGGTCTGTCTACTCTTCAAATCATATAAAAAAAGTGCTGACCAATCTTTTCTTTCCTCATGTGGCCTCAGATATCAGGGCGCCTCCAACGGTGACGCTCAGGTTCATATTGAATGTGACATGGACGGTAGAATATGGGATGCCTGGCACTCCTGGATTCCTATTGCTGGTTGATCCTCTCAGCACAGTGGTAAGTAAATTTGGCGTGACATTCCCATCTTCAGACTTGAATATTGTGAAATCATTTCTGCTTGAAGAATAAAGTCACAGGTGGTGCTAAATCTGCAAGATGGGATCTGTATGACACTCTGCAGGTTTACACATACCCGCACACACATATGTCTATAATCTTGCCAACACATACATGGAGAGTCCCCTTGATTTTCAGATTCTTGATGGCCTGCAGCTAGAGTTTGGCTCCACTGTTGCTATCACTGAGGTCATAACCAGGTGAGACTCTTTGATTGTTATTCAGGCTTTGTTACTGAAGCAGAAAGTGATGTGAGTCAAATTAGGCGCATAATGGCACTTTCCAACTGAAATCAAAATGCAGATCATTCCCACTGAAAGGTGTGATGCTGTGTAAAGATTTGAAAAACGCTTCTTTTTCTTTTTCAGGGAAAGTGAAGACGGATCGGTTGAGTGTATCGTGTATGTCACTGCTGGCTTCCAAATCGACCAGTCAGAAGTCGTCAATTTATTCGTTGCACTGATCGAGCGTAACCTGCTCAGAAATGCTGACAATGATGTTGTACCAGGTACGGGTAATTTTGAATTCCTAGCAGACATTTAGGCTAACGGATCAGATAGCTGATTTCATTAGCACAAATTCAGCATAACGTCTGCTTGTGGTGGAATGTAGCAAGTTTGCTTGTTTGAGGATGCTGATTTACTGCTATTCCAATGTGTAATTTCAGTTTCTTTGTGATTTTCAGTTCCACTTACAAGTGTGGTTGCAGTACCGGGCCTTGTTGTCGGTAAGTATGGTAATTTGTGGTTTAAACATTTGGGACTCCCACCAATTAGGTTGATATGTTGGGTAAAGTTAGGATTTTTGCTACCCTTTGTGAAAAAATTGAGCAATGTTGATATTCCGTATGCCAGCAGTTGAATTGGCAACATAGCATCATCCAACTCTCAAGTGTAGAGCGTCTAGAAAAGAGAGACAATTGTACAATTAGTTGTTAATCAACTTTACAGTGATGCAGAAAGTAAAGATCGCTTGAGGAGGATAGCAACAATGGAAATGTAATTGACATAAATAGAAAGATCATCTTTAGATGAAACAGATAGCAACAACCTTGGTCTGTCTACTCTTCAAATCATATAAAAAAAGTGCTGACCAATCTTTTCTTTCCTCATGTGGCCTCAGATATCAGGGCGCCTCCAACGGTGACGCTCAGGTTCATATTGAATGTGACATGGACGGTAGAATATGGGATGCCTGGCACTCCTGGATTCCTATTGCTGGTTGATCCTCTCAGCACAGTGGTAAGTAAATTTGGCGTGACATTCCCATCTTCAGACTTGAATATTGTGAAATCATTTCTGCTTGAAGAATAAAGTCACAGGTGGTGCTAAATCTGCAAGATGGGATCTGTATGACACTCTGCAGGTTTACACATACCCGCACACACATATGTCTATGATCTTGCCAACACATACATGGAGAGTCCCCTTGATTTTCAGATTCTTGATGGCCTGCAGCTAGAGTTTGGCTCCACTGTTGCTATCACTGAGGTCATAACCAGGTGAGACTCTTTGATTGTTATTCAGGCTTTGTTACTGAAGCAGAAAGTGATGTGAGTCAAATTAGGCGCATAATGGCACTTTCCAACTGAAATCAAAATGCAGATCATTCCCACTGAAAGGTGTGATGCTGTGTAAAGATTTGAAAAACGCTTCTTTTTCTTTTTCAGGGAAAGTGAAGACGGATCGGTTGAGTGTATCGTGTATGTCACTGCTGGCTTCCAAATCGACCAGTCAGAAGTCGTCAATTTATTCGTTGCACTGATCGAGCGTAACCTGCTCAGAAATGCTGACAATGATGTTGTACCAGGTACGGGTAATTTTGAATTCCTAGCAGACATTTAGGCTAACGGATCAGATAGCTGATTTCATTAGCACAAATTCAGCATAACGTCTGCTTGTGGTGGAATGTAGCAAGTTTGCTTGTTTGAGGATGCTGATTTACTGCTATTCCAATGTGTAATTTCAGTTTCTTTGTGATTTTCAGTTCCACTTACAAGTGTGGTTGCAGTACCGGGCCTTGTTGTCGGTAAGTATGGTAATTTGTGGTTTAAACATTTGGGACTCCCACCAATTAGGTTGATATGTTGGGTAAAGTTAGGATTTTTGCTACCCTTTGTGAAAAAATTGAGCAATGTTGATATTCCGTATGCCAGCAGTTGAATTGGCAACATAGCATCATCCAACTCTCAAGTGTAGAGCGTCTAGAAAAGAGAGACAATTGTACAATTAGTTGTTAATCAACTTTACAGTGATGCAGAAAGTAAAGATCGCTTGAGGAGGATAGCAACAATGGAAATGTAATTGACATAAATAGAAAGATCATCTTTAGATGAAACAGATAGCAACAACCTTGGTCTGTCTACTCTTCAAATCATATAAAAAAAGTGCTGACCAATCTTTTCTTTCCTCATGTGGCCTCAGATATCAGGGCGCCTCCAACGGTGACGCTCAGGTTCATATTGAATGTGACATGGACGGTAGAATATGGGATGCCTGGCACTCCTGGATTCCTATTGCTGGTTGATCCTCTCAGCACAGTGGTAAGTAAATTTGGCATGACATTCCCATCTTCAGACTTGAATATTGTGAAATCATTTCTGCTTGAAGAATAAAGTCACAGGTGGTGCTAAATCTGCAAGATGGGATCTGTATGACACTCTGCAGGTTTACACATACCCGCACACACATATGTCTATAATCTTGCCAACACATACATGGAGAGTCCCCTTGATTTTCAGATTCTTGATGGCCTGCAGCTAGAGTTTGGCTCCACTGTTGCTATCACTGAGGTCATAACCAGGTGAGACTCTTTGATTGTTATTCAGGCTTTGTTACTGAAGCAGAAAGTGATGTGAGTCAAATTAGGCGCATAATGGCACTTTCCAACTGAAATCAAAATGCAGATCATTCCCACTGAAAGGTGTGATGCTGTGTAAAGATTTGAAAAACGCTTCTTTTTCTTTTTCAGGGAAAGTGAAGACGGATCGGTTGAGTGTATCGTGTATGTCACTGCTGGCTTCCAAATCGACCAGTCAGAAGTCGTCAATTTATTCGTTGCACTGATCGAGCGTAACCTGCTCAGAAATGCTGACAATGATGTTGTACCAGGTACGGGTAATTTTGAATTCCTAGCAGACATTTAGGCTAACGGATCAGATAGCTGATTTCATTAGCACAAATTCAGCATAACGTCTGCTTGTGGTGGAATGTAGCAAGTTTGCTTGTTTGAGGATGCTGATTTACTGCTATTCCAATGTGTAATTTCAGTTTCTTTGTGATTTTCAGTTCCACTTACAAGTGTGGTTGCAGTACCGGGCCTTGTTGTCGGTAAGTATGGTAATTTGTGGTTTAAACATTTGGGACTCCCACCATTTAGGTTGATATGTTGGGTAAAGTTAGGATTTTTGCTACCCTTTGTGAAAAAATTGAGCAATGTTGATATTCCGTATGCCAGCAGTTGAATTGGCAACATAGCATCATCCAACTCTAAAGTGTAGAGCGTCTAGAAAAGAGAGACAATTGTACAATTAGTTGTTAATCAACTTTACAGTGATGCAGAAAGTAAAGATCGCTTGAGGAGGATAGCAACAATGGAAATGTAATTGACATGAATAGAAAGATCATCTTTAGATGAAACAGATAGCAACAACCTTGGTCTGTCTACTCTTCAAATCATATAAAAAAAGTGCTGACCAATCTTTTCTTTCCTCATGTGGCCTCAGATATCAGGGCGCCTCCAACGGTGACGCTCAGGTTCATATTGAATGTGACATGGACGGTAGAATATGGGATGCCTGGCACTCCTGGATTCCTATTGCTGGTTGATCCTCTCAGCACAGTGGTAAGTAAATTTGGCGTGACATTCCCATCTTCAGACTTGAATATTGTGAAATCATTTCTGCTTGAAGAATAAAGTCACAGGTGGTGCTAAATCTGCAAGATGGGATCTGTATGACACTCTGCAGGTTTACACATACCCGCACACACATATGTCTATAATCTTGCCAACACATACATGGAGAGTCCCCTTGATTTTCAGATTCTTGATGGCCTGCAGCTAGAGTTTGGCTCCACTGTTGCTATCACTGAGGTCATAACCAGGTGAGACTCTTTGATTGTTATTCAGGCTTTGTTACTGAAGCAGAAAGTGATGTGAGTCAAATTAGGCGCATAATGGCACTTTCCAACTGAAATCAAAATGCAGATCATTCCCACTGAAAGGTGTGATGCTGTGTAAAGATTTGAAAAACGCTTCTTTTTCTTTTTCAGGGAAAGTGAAGACGGATCGGTTGAGTGTATCGTGTATGTCACTGCTGGCTTCCAAATCGACCAGTCAGAAGTCGTCAATTTATTCGTTGCACTGATCGAGCGTAACCTGCTCAGAAATGCTGACAATGATGTTGTACCAGGTACGGGTAATTTTGAATTCCTAGCAGACATTTAGGCTAACGGATCAGATAGCTGATTTCATTAGCACAAATTCAGCATAACGTCTGCTTGTGGTGGAATGTAGCAAGTTTGCTTGTTTGAGGATGCTGATTTACTGCTATTCCAATGTGTAATTTCAGTTTCTTTGTGATTTTCAGTTCCACTTACAAGTGTGGTTGCAGTACCGGGCCTTGTTGTCGGTAAGTATGGTAATTTGTGGTTTAAACATTTGGGACTCCCACCATTTAGGTTGATATGTTGGGTAAAGTTAGGATTTTTGCTACCCTTTGTGAAAAAATTGAGCAATGTTGATATTCCGTATGCCAGCAGTTGAATTGGCAACATAGCATCATCCAACTCTCAAGTGTAGAGCGTCTAGAAAAGAGAGACAATTGTACAATTAGTTGTTAATCAACTTTACAGTGATGCAGAAAGTAAAGATCGCTTGAGGAGGATAGCAACAATGGAAATGTAATTGACATAAATAGAAAGATCATCTTTAGATGAAACAGATAGCAACAACCTTGGTCTGTCTACTCTTCAAATCATATAAAAAAAGGGCTGACCAATCTTTTCTTTCCTCATGTGGCCTCAGATATCAGGGCGCCTCCAACGGTGACGCTCAGGTTCATATTGAATGTGACATGGACGGTAGAATATGGGATGCCTGGCACTCCTGGATTCCTATTGCTGGTTGATCCTCTCAGCACAGTGGTAAGTAAATTTGGCGTGACATTCCCATCTTCAGACTTGAATATTGTGAAATCATTTCTGCTTGAAGAATAAAGTCACAGGTGGTGCTAAATCTGCAAGATGGGATCTGTATGACACTCTGCAGGTTTACACATACCCGCACACACATATGTCTATAATCTTGCCAACACATACATGGAGAGTCCCCTTGATTTTCAGATTCTTGATGGCCTGCAGCTAGAGTTTGGCTCCACTGTTGCTATCACTGAGGTCATAACCAGGTGAGACTCTTTGATTGTTATTCAGGCTTTGTTACTGAAGCAGAAAGTGATGTGAGTCAAATTAGGCGCATAATGGCACTTTCCAACTGAAATCAAAATGCAGATCATTCCCACTGAAAGGTGTGATGCTGTGTAAAGATTTGAAAAACGCTTCTTTTTCTTTTTCAGGGAAAGTGAAGACGGATCGGTTGAGTGTATCGTGTATGTTACTGCTGGCTTCCAAATCGACCAGTCAGAAGTCGTCAATTTATTCGTTGCACTGATCGAGCGTAACCTGCTCAGAAATGCTGACAATGATGTTGTACCAGGTACGGGTAATTTTGAATTCCTAGCAGACATTTAGGCTAACGGAGCAGATAGCTGATTTCATTAGCACAAATTCAGCATAACGTCTGCTTGTGGTGGAATGTAGCAAGTTTGCTTGTTTGAGGATGCTGATTTACTGCTATTCCAATGTGTAATTTCAGTTTCTTTGTGATTTTCAGTTCCACTTACAAGTGTGGTTGCAGTACCGGGCCTTGTTGTCGGTAAGTATGGTAATTTGTGGTTTAAACATTTGGGACTCCCACCATTTAGGTTGATATGTTGGGTAAAGTTAGGATTTTTGCTACCCTTTGTGAAAAAATTGAGCAATGTTGATATTCCGTATGCCAGCAGTTGAATTGGCAACATAGCATCATCCAACTCTAAAGTGTAGAGCGTCTAGAAAAGAGAGACAATTGTACAATTAGTTGTTAATCAACTTTACAGTGATGCAGAAAGTAAAGATCGCTTGAGGAGGATAGCAACAATGGAAATGTAATTGACATGAATAGAAAGATCATCTTTAGATGAAACAGATAGCAACAACCTTGGTCTGTCTACTCTTCAAATCATATAAAAAAAGTGCTGACCAATCTTTTCTTTCCTCATGTGGCCTCAGATATCAGGGCGCCTCCAACGGTGACGCTCAGGTTCATATTGAATGTGACATGGACGGTAGAATATGGGATGCCTGGCACTCCTGGATTCCTATTGCTGGTTGATCCTCTCAGCACAGTGGTAAGTAAATTTGGCGTGACATTCCCATCTTCAGACTTGAATATTGTGAAATCATTTCTGCTTGAAGAATAAAGTCACAGGTGGTGCTAAATCTGCAAGATGGGATCTGTATGACACTCTGCAGGTTTACACATACCCGCACACACATATGTCTATAATCTTGCCAACACATACATGGAGAGTCCCCTTGATTTTCAGATTCTTGATGCCCTGCAGCTAGAGTTTGGCTCCACTGTTGCTATCACTGAGGTCATAACCAGGTGAGACTCTTTGATTGTTATTCAGGCTTTGTTACTGAAGCAGAAAGTGATGTGAGTCAAATTAGGCGCATAATGGCACTTTCCAACTGAAATCAAAATGCAGATCATTCCCACTGAAAGGTGTGATGCTGTGTAAAGATTTGAAAAACGCTTCTTTTTCTTTTTCAGGGAAAGTGAAGACGGATCGGTTGAGTGTATCGTGTATGTCACTGCTGGCTTCCAAATCGACCAGTCAGAAGTCGTCAATTTATTCGTTGCACTGATCGAGCGTAACCTGCTCAGAAATGCTGACAATGATGTTGTACCAGGTACGGGTAATTTTGAATTCCTAGCAGACATTTAGGCTAACGGAGCAGATAGCTGATTTCATTAGCACAAATTCAGCATAACGTCTGCTTGTGGTGGAATGTAGCAAGTTTGCTTGTTTGAGGATGCTGATTTACTGCTATTCCAATGTGTAATTTCAGTTTCTTTGTGATTTTCAGTTCCACTTACAAGTGTGGTTGCAGTACCGGGCCTTGTTGTCGGTAAGTATGGTAATTTGTGGTTTAAACATTTGGGACTCCCACCATTTAGGTTGATATGTTGGGTAAAGTTAGGATTTTTGCTACCCTTTGTGAAAAATTGAGCAATGTTGATATTCCGTATGCCAGCAGTTGAATTGGCAACATAGCATCATCCAACTCTCAAGTGTAGAGCGTCTAGAAAAGAGAGACAATTGTACAATTAGTTGTTAATCAACTTTACAGTGATGCAGAAAGTAAAGATCGCTTGAGGAGGATAGCAACAATGGAAATGTAATTGACATGAATAGAAAGATCATCTTTAGATGAAACAGATAGCAACAACCTTGGTCTGTCTACTCTTCAAATCATATAAAAAAAGTGCTGACCAATCTTTTCTTTCCTCATGTGGCCTCAGATATCAGGGCGCCTCCAACGGTGACGCTCAGGTTCATATTGAATGTGACATGGACGGTAGAATATGGGATGCCTGGCACTCCTGGATTCCTATTGCTGGTTGATCCTCTCAGCACAGTGGTAAGTAAATTTGGCGTGACATTCCCATCTTCAGACTTGAATATTGTGAAATCATTTCTGCTTGAAGAATAAAGTCACAGGTGGTGCTAAATCTGCAAGATGGGATCTGTATGACACTCTGCAGGTTTACACATACCCGCACACACATATGTCTATAATCTTGCCAACACATACATGGAGAGTCCCCTTGATTTTCAGATTCTTGATGCCCTGCAGCTAGAGTTTGGCTCCACTGTTGCTATCACTGAGGTCATAACCAGGTGAGACTCTTTGATTGTTATTCAGGCTTTGTTACTGAAGCAGAAAGTGATGTGAGTCAAATTAGGCGCATAATGGCACTTTCCAACTGAAATCAAAATGCAGATCATTCCCACTGAAAGGTGTGATGCTGTGTAAAGATTTGAAAAACGCTTCTTTTTCTTTTTCAGGGAAAGTGAAGACGGATCGGTTGAGTGTATCGTGTATGTCACTGCTGGCTTCCAAATCGACCAGTCAGAAGTCGTCAATTTATTCGTTGCACTGATCGAGCGTAACCTGCTCAGAAATGCTGACAATGATGTTGTACCAGGTACGGGTAATTTTGAATTCCTAGCAGACATTTAGGCTAACGGATCAGATAGCTGATTTCATTAGCACAAATTCAGCATAACGTCTGCTTGTGGTGGAATGTAGCAAGTTTGCTTGTTTGAGGATGCTGATTTACTGCTATTCCAATGTGTAATTTCAGTTTCTTTGTGATTTTCAGTTCCACTTACAAGTGTGGTTGCAGTACCGGGCCTTGTTGTCGGTAAGTATGGTAATTTGTGGTTTAAACATTTGGGACTCCCACCATTTAGGTTGATATGTTGGGTAAAGTTAGGATTTTTGCTACCCTTTGTGAAAAAATTGAGCAATGTTGATATTCCGTATGCCAGCAGTTGAATTGGCAACATAGCATCATCCAACTCTCAAGTGTAGAGCGTCTAGAAAAGAGAGACAATTGTACAATTAGTTGTTAATCAACTTTACAGTGATGCAGAAAGTAAAGATCGCTTGAGGAGGATAGCAACAATGGAAATGTAATTGACATAAATAGAAAGATCATCTTTAGATGAAACAGATAGCAACAACCTTGGTCTGTCTACTCTTCAAATCATATAAAAAAAGGGCTGACCAATCTTTTCTTTCCTCATGTGGCCTCAGATATCAGGGCGCCTCCAACGGTGACGCTCAGGTTCATATTGAATGTGACATGGACGGTAGAATATGGGATGCCTGGCACTCCTGGATTCCTATTGCTGGTTGATCCTCTCAGCACAGTGGTAAGTAAATTTGGCGTGACATTCCCATCTTCAGACTTGAATATTGTGAAATCATTTCTGCTTGAAGAATAAAGTCACAGGTGGTGCTAAATCTGCAAGATGGGATCTGTATGACACTCTGCAGGTTTACACATA
Source organism: Lepidonotus clava (assembly GCA_936440205.1). Classification (NCBI taxonomy): domain Eukaryota; kingdom Metazoa; phylum Annelida; class Polychaeta; order Phyllodocida; family Polynoidae; genus Lepidonotus; species Lepidonotus clava. The sequence goes on along the minus strand of OW387135.1, from coordinate 48,233,827 downwards.
CCCGCACACACATATGTCTATAATCTTGCCAACACATACATGGAGAGTCCCCTTGATTTTCAGATTCTTGATGGCCTGCAGCTAGAGTTTGGCTCCACTGTTGCTATCACTGAGGTCATAACCAGGTGAGACTCTTTGATTGTTATTCAGGCTTTGTTACTGAAGCAGAAAGTGATGTGAGTCAAATTAGGCGCATAATGGCACTTTCCAACTGAAATCAAAATGCAGATCATTCCCACTGAAAGGTGTGATGCTGTGTAAAGATTTGAAAAACGCTTCTTTTTCTTTTTCAGGGAAAGTGAAGACGGATCGGTTGAGTGTATCGTGTATGTCACTGCTGGCTTCCAAATCGACCAGTCAGAAGTCGTCAATTTATTCGTTGCACTGATCGAGCGTAACCTGCTCAGAAATGCTGACAATGATGTTGTACCAGGTACGGGTAATTTTGAATTCCTAGCAGACATTTAGGCTAACGGAGCAGATAGCTGATTTCATTAGCACAAATTCAGCATAACGTCTGCTTGTGGTGGAATGTAGCAAGTTTGCTTGTTTGAGGATGCTGATTTACTGCTATTCCAATGTGTAATTTCAGTTTCTTTGTGATTTTCAGTTCCACTTACAAGTGTGGTTGCAGTACCGGGCCTTGTTGTCGGTAAGTATGGTAATTTGTGGTTTAAACATTTGGGACTCCCACCATTTAGGTTGATATGTTGGGTAAAGTTAGGATTTTTGCTACCCTTTGTGAAAAATTGAGCAATGTTGATATTCCGTATGCCAGCAGTTGAATTGGCAACATAGCATCATCCAACTCTCAAGTGTAGAGCGTCTAGAAAAGAGAGACAATTGTACAATTAGTTGTTAATCAACTTTACAGTGATGCAGAAAGTAAAGATCGCTTGAGGAGGATAGCAACAATGGAAATGTAATTGACATGAATAGAAAGATCATCTTTAGATGAAACAGATAGCAACAACCTTGGTCTGTCTACTCTTCAAATCATATAAAAAAAGTGCTGACCAATCTTTTCTTTCCTCATGTGGCCTCAGATATCAGGGCGCCTCCAACGGTGACGCTCAGGTTCATATTGAATGTGACATGGACGGTAGAATATGGGATGCCTGGCACTCCTGGATTCCTATTGCTGGTTGATCCTCTCAGCACAGTGGTAAGTAAATTTGGCGTGACATTCCCATCTTCAGACTTGAATATTGTGAAATCATTTCTGCTTGAAGAATAAAGTCACAGGTGGTGCTAAATCTGCAAGATGGGATCTGTATGACACTCTGCAGGTTTACACATACCCGCACACACATATGTCTATAATCTTGCCAACACATACATGGAGAGTCCCCTTGATTTTCAGATTCTTGATGCCCTGCAGCTAGAGTTTGGCTCCACTGTTGCTATCACTGAGGTCATAACCAGGTGAGACTCTTTGATTGTTATTCAGGCTTTGTTACTGAAGCAGAAAGTGATGTGAGTCAAATTAGGCGCATAATGGCACTTTCCAACTGAAATCAAAATGCAGATCATTCCCACTGAAAGGTGTGATGCTGTGTAAAGATTTGAAAAACGCTTCTTTTTCTTTTTCAGGGAAAGTGAAGACGGATCGGTTGAGTGTATCGTGTATGTCACTGCTGGCTTCCAAATCGACCAGTCAGAAGTCGTCAATTTATTCGTTGCACTGATCGAGCGTAACCTGCTCAGAAATGCTGACAATGATGTTGTACCAGGTACGGGTAATTTTGAATTCCTAGCAGACATTTAGGCTAACGGATCAGATAGCTGATTTCATTAGCACAAATTCAGCATAACGTCTGCTTGTGGTGGAATGTAGCAAGTTTGCTTGTTTGAGGATGCTGATTTACTGCTATTCCAATGTGTAATTTCAGTTTCTTTGTGATTTTCAGTTCCACTTACAAGTGTGGTTGCAGTACCGGGCCTTGTTGTCGGTAAGTATGGTAATTTGTGGTTTAAACATTTGGGACTCCCACCATTTAGGTTGATATGTTGGGTAAAGTTAGGATTTTTGCTACCCTTTGTGAAAAAATTGAGCAATGTTGATATTCCGTATGCCAGCAGTTGAATTGGCAACATAGCATCATCCAACTCTCAAGTGTAGAGCGTCTAGAAAAGAGAGACAATTGTACAATTAGTTGTTAATCAACTTTACAGTGATGCAGAAAGTAAAGATCGCTTGAGGAGGATAGCAACAATGGAAATGTAATTGACATAAATAGAAAGATCATCTTTAGATGAAACAGATAGCAACAACCTTGGTCTGTCTACTCTTCAAATCATATAAAAAAAGTGCTGACCAATCTTTTCTTTCCTCATGTGGCCTCAGATATCAGGGCGCCTCCAACGGTGACGCTCAGGTTCATATTGAATGTGACATGGACGGTAGAATATGGGATGCCTGGCACTCCTGGATTCCTATTGCTGGTTGATCCTCTCAGCACAGTGGTAAGTAAATTTGGCGTGACATTCCCATCTTCAGACTTGAATATTGTGAAATCATTTCTGCTTGAAGAATAAAGTCACAGGTGGTGCTAAATCTGCAAGATGGGATCTGTATGACACTCTGCAGGTTTACACATACCCGCACACACATATGTCTATAATCTTGCCAACACATACATGGAGAGTCCCCTTGATTTTCAGATTCTTGATGCCCTGCAGCTAGAGTTTGGCTCCACTGTTGCTATCACTGAGGTCATAACCAGGTGAGACTCTTTGATTGTTATTCAGGCTTTGTTACTGAAGCAGAAAGTGATGTGAGTCAAATTAGGCGCATAATGGCACTTTCCAACTGAAATCAAAATGCAGATCATTCCCACTGAAAGGTGTGATGCTGTGTAAAGATTTGAAAAACGCTTCTTTTTCTTTTTCAGGGAAAGTGAAGACGGATCGGTTGAGTGTATCGTGTATGTCACTGCTGGCTTCCAAATCGACCAGTCAGAAGTCGTCAATTTATTCGTTGCACTGATCGAGCGTAACCTGCTCAGAAATGCTGACAATGATGTTGTACCAGGTACGGGTAATTTTGAATTCCTAGCAGACATTTAGGCTAACGGATCAGATAGCTGATTTCATTAGCACAAATTCAGCATAACGTCTGCTTGTGGTGGAATGTAGCAAGTTTGCTTGTTTGAGGATGCTGATTTACTGCTATTCCAATGTGTAATTTCAGTTTCTTTGTGATTTTCAGTTCCACTTACAAGTGTGGTTGCAGTACCGGGCCTTGTTGTCGGTAAGTATGGTAATTTGTGGTTTAAACATTTGGGACTCCCACCATTTAGGTTGATATGTTGGGTAAAGTTAGGATTTTTGCTACCCTTTGTGAAAAAATTGAGCAATGTTGATATTCCGTATGCCAGCAGTTGAATTGGCAACATAGCATCATCCAACTCTCAAGTGTAGAGCGTCTAGAAAAGAGAGACAATTGTACAATTAGTTGTTAATCAACTTTACAGTGATGCAGAAAGTAAAGATCGCTTGAGGAGGATAGCAACAATGGAAATGTAATTGACATAAATAGAAAGATCATCTTTAGATGAAACAGATAGCAACAACCTTGGTCTGTCTACTCTTCAAATCATATAAAAAAAGTGCTGACCAATCTTTTCTTTCCTCATGTGGCCTCAGATATCAGGGCGCCTCCAACGGTGACGCTCAGGTTCATATTGAATGTGACATGGACGGTAGAATATGGGATGCCTGGCACTCCTGGATTCCTATTGCTGGTTGATCCTCTCAGCACAGTGGTAAGTAAATTTGGCGTGACATTCCCATCTTCAGACTTGAATATTGTGAAATCATTTCTGCTTGAAGAATAAAGTCACAGGTGGTGCTAAATCTGCAAGATGGGATCTGTATGACACTCTGCAGGTTTACACATACCCGCACACACATATGTCTATAATCTTGCCAACACATACATGGAGAGTCCCCTTGATTTTCAGATTCTTGATGCCCTGCAGCTAGAGTTTGGCTCCACTGTTGCTATCACTGAGGTCATAACCAGGTGAGACTCTTTGATTGTTATTCAGGCTTTGTTACTGAAGCAGAAAGTGATGTGAGTCAAATTAGGCGCATAATGGCACTTTCCAACTGAAATCAAAATGCAGATCATTCCCACTGAAAGGTGTGATGCTGTGTAAAGATTTGAAAAACGCTTCTTTTTCTTTTTCAGGGAAAGTGAAGACGGATCGGTTGAGTGTATCGTGTATGTCACTGCTGGCTTCCAAATCGACCAGTCAGAAGTCGTCAATTTATTCGTTGCACTGATCGAGCGTAACCTGCTCAGAAATGCTGACAATGATGTTGTACCAGGTACGGGTAATTTTGAATTCCTAGCAGACATTTAGGCTAACGGATCAGATAGCTGATTTCATTAGCACAAATTCAGCATAACGTCTGCTTGTGGTGGAATGTAGCAAGTTTGCTTGTTTGAGGATGCTGATTTACTGCTATTCCAATGTGTAATTTCAGTTTCTTTGTGATTTTCAGTTCCACTTACAAGTGTGGTTGCAGTACCGGGCCTTGTTGTCGGTAAGTATGGTAATTTGTGGTTTAAACATTTGGGACTCCCACCATTTAGGTTGATATGTTGGGTAAAGTTAGGATTTTTGCTACCCTTTGTGAAAAAATTGAGCAATGTTGATATTCCGTATGCCAGCAGTTGAATTGGCAACATAGCATCATCCAACTCTCAAGTGTAGAGCGTCTAGAAAAGAGAGACAATTGTACAATTAGTTGTTAATCAACTTTACAGTGATGCAGAAAGTAAAGATCGCTTGAGGAGGATAGCAACAATGGAAATGTAATTGACATAAATAGAAAGATCATCTTTAGATGAAACAGATAGCAACAACCTTGGTCTGTCTACTCTTCAAATCATATAAAAAAAGGGCTGACCAATCTTTTCTTTCCTCATGTGGCCTCAGATATCAGGGCGCCTCCAACGGTGACGCTCAGGTTCATATTGAATGTGACATGGACGGTAGAATATGGGATGCCTGGCACTCCTGGATTCCTATTGCTGGTTGATCCTCTCAGCACAGTGGTAAGTAAATTTGGCGTGACATTCCCATCTTCAGACTTGAATATTGTGAAATCATTTCTGCTTGAAGAATAAAGTCACAGGTGGTGCTAAATCTGCAAGATGGGATCTGTATGACACTCTGCAGGTTTACACATACCCGCACACACATATGTCTATAATCTTGCCAACACATACATGGAGAGTCCCCTTGATTTTCAGATTCTTGATGGCCTGCAGCTAGAGTTTGGCTCCACTGTTGCTATCACTGAGGTCATAACCAGGTGAGACTCTTTGATTGTTATTCAGGCTTTGTTACTGAAGCAGAAAGTGATGTGAGTCAAATTAGGCGCATAATGGCACTTTCCAACTGAAATCAAAATGCAGATCATTCCCACTGAAAGGTGTGATGCTGTGTAAAGATTTGAAAAACGCTTCTTTTTCTTTTTCAGGGAAAGTGAAGACGGATCGGTTGAGTGTATCGTGTATGTCACTGCTGGCTTCCAAATCGACCAGTCAGAAGTCGTCAATTTATTCGTTGCACTGATCGAGCGTAACCTGCTCAGAAATGCTGACAATGATGTTGTACCAGGTACGGGTAATTTTGAATTCCTAGCAGACATTTAGGCTAACGGATCAGATAGCTGATTTCATTAGCACAAATTCAGCATAACGTCTGCTTGTGGTGGAATGTAGCAAGTTTGCTTGTTTGAGGATGCTGATTTACTGCTATTCCAATGTGTAATTTCAGTTTCTTTGTGATTTTCAGTTCCACTTACAAGTGTGGTTGCAGTACCGGGCCTTGTTGTCGGTAAGTATGGTAATTTGTGGTTTAAACATTTGGGACTCCCACCATTTAGGTTGATATGTTGGGTAAAGTTAGGATTTTTGCTACCCTTTGTGAAAAAATTGAGCAATGTTGATATTCCGTATGCCAGCAGTTGAATTGGCAACATAGCATCATCCAACTCTCAAGTGTAGAGCGTCTAGAAAAGAGAGACAATTGTACAATTAGTTGTTAATCAACTTTACAGTGATGCAGAAAGTAAAGATCGCTTGAGGAGGATAGCAACAATGGAAATGTAATTGACATAAATAGAAAGATCATCTTTAGATGAAACAGATAGCAACAACCTTGGTCTGTCTACTCTTCAAATCATATAAAAAAAGTGCTGACCAATCTTTTCTTTCCTCATGTGGCCTCAGATATCAGGGCGCCTCCAACGGTGACGCTCAGGTTCATATTGAATGTGACATGGACGGTAGAATATGGGATGCCTGGCACTCCTGGATTCCTATTGCTGGTTGATCCTCTCAGCACAGTGGTAAGTAAATTTGGCGTGACATTCCCATCTTCAGACTTGAATATTGTGAAATCATTTCTGCTTGAAGAATAAAGTCACAGGTGGTGCTAAATCTGCAAGATGGGATCTGTATGACACTCTGCAGGTTTACACATACCCGCACACACATATGTCTATAATCTTGCCAACACATACATGGAGAGTCCCCTTGATTTTCAGATTCTTGATGCCCTGCAGCTAGAGTTTGGCTCCACTGTTGCTATCACTGAGGTCATAACCAGGTGAGACTCTTTGATTGTTATTCAGGCTTTGTTACTGAAGCAGAAAGTGATGTGAGTCAAATTAGGCGCATAATGGCACTTTCCAACTGAAATCAAAATGCAGATCATTCCCACTGAAAGGTGTGATGCTGTGTAAAGATTTGAAAAACGCTTCTTTTTCTTTTTCAGGGAAAGTGAAGACGGATCGGTTGAGTGTATCGTGTATGTCACTGCTGGCTTCCAAATCGACCAGTCAGAAGTCGTCAATTTATTCGTTGCACTGATCGAGCGTAACCTGCTCAGAAATGCTGACAATGATGTTGTACCAGGTACGGGTAATTTTGAATTCCTAGCAGACATTTAGGCTAACGGATCAGATAGCTGATTTCATTAGCACAAATTCAGCATAACGTCTGCTTGTGGTGGAATGTAGCAAGTTTGCTTGTTTGAGGATGCTGATTTACTGCTATTCCAATGTGTAATTTCAGTTTCTTTGTGATTTTCAGTTCCACTTACAAGTGTGGTTGCAGTACCGGGCCTTGTTGTCGGTAAGTATGGTAATTTGTGGTTTAAACATTTGGGACTCCCACCAATTAGGTTGATATGTTGGGTAAAGTTAGGATTTTTGCTACCCTTTGTGAAAAAATTGAGCAATGTTGATATTCCGTATGCCAGCAGTTGAATTGGCAACATAGCATCATCCAACTCTCAAGTGTAGAGCGTCTAGAAAAGAGAGACAATTGTACAATTAGTTGTTAATCAACCTTACAGTGATGCAGAAAGTAAAGATCGCTTGAGGAGGATAGCAACAATGGAAATGTAATTGACATAAATAGAAAGATCATCTTTAGATGAAACAGATAGCAACAACCTTGGTCTGTCTACTCTTCAAATCATATAAAAAAAGTGCTGACCAATCTTTTCTTTCCTCATGTGGCCTCAGATATCAGGGCGCCTCCAACGGTGACGCTCAGGTTCATATTGAATGTGACATGGACGGTAGAATATGGGATGCCTGGCACTCCTGGATTCCTATTGCTGGTTGATCCTCTCAGCACAGTGGTAAGTAAATTTGGCGTGACATTCCCATCTTCAGACTTGAATATTGTGAAATCATTTCTGCTTGAAGAATAAAGTCACAGGTGGTGCTAAATCTGCAAGATGGGATCTGTATGACACTCTGCAGGTTTACACATACCCGCACACACATATGTCTATAATCTTGCCAACACATACATGGAGAGTCCCCTTGATTTTCAGATTCTTGATGCCCTGCAGCTAGAGTTTGGCTCCACTGTTGCTATCACTGAGGTCATAACCAGGTGAGACTCTTTGATTGTTATTCAGGCTTTGTTACTGAAGCAGAAAGTGATGTGAGTCAAATTAGGCGCATAATGGCACTTTCCAACTGAAATCAAAATGCAGATCATTCCCACTGAAAGGTGTGATGCTGTGTAAAGATTTGAAAAACGCTTCTTTTTCTTTTTCAGGGAAAGTGAAGACGGATCGGTTGAGTGTATCGTGTATGTCACTGCTGGCTTCCAAATCGACCAGTCAGAAGTCGTCAATTTATTCGTTGCACTGATCGAGCGTAACCTGCTCAGAAATGCTGACAATGATGTTGTACCAGGTACGGGTAATTTTGAATTCCTAGCAGACATTTAGGCTAATGGATCAGATAGCTGATTTCATTAGCACAAATTCAGCATAACGTCTGCTTGTGGTGGAATGTAGCAAGTTTGCTTGTTTGAGGATGCTGATTTACTGTTATTCCAATGTGTAATTTCAGTTTCTTTGTGATTTTCAGTTCCACTTACGAGTGTGGTTGCAGTACCGGGCGTTGTTGTCGGTAAGTATGGTAATTTGTGGTTTAAACATTTGGGCCTCCCACCAATTAGCTTGACACTTGTACAATTAATTATTAATTAACTTGAAAGTGATGCAGAAAGTAAATATCTCTTAGGAAGGGTAGCAGCAATGGAAGTGTAATTGACCGAAATGGAAAGATCATCTTGAGATCGAAAAATAGTAACAAACGTTTGTCAGTCTACTCTTCAAATCATATAAAAAAGTGCTGACCAACTGTGTGCATTAGCTGTAGGGTGCACCCTGAGACTGAGCATGAGGACGCAAGGTGAGTTGGGCTTTTTAGAGTTGTGCCTCATGCATGAGGATGGACTGAACAGTGCGTCATCGAAGCGATTAACAGATTCTCATAACTTGGGGGAGTGGAAGAGTGGCGAATTCTATGTGCCATAAGCCTAAGCGTACGTTACACTTTGTGAGGGGTCTACTAAGGTTCCATTACGGGACTAGGTTACTTGGACGTCGCTGATAAAAGAAGGCTGATAGTGTGTTGGCTGTCCACCCGACATCTTGCCATGTTTCCCGTTCTTGTGCCAAACTAGCCAGTATTTGTTCTTTGTTCCCTGTTTACTCTATCAATTCCTGAGGTGGTTCTGACTAAGGAAAGGAAGAGGTGTTTAGTACCATCGAGGGACTATTTATTTTATTTTAATTTCATTGGTCAACACTGATCACATGGTCTGCTTGACCATTTGCAGTGTCATTTCTGATAACATGTTTTTCTGGGCCACTCATTAACATTCATTCTTAATTAGCACTTCTCGTGCCATCACATGAAACTGTCGTGCTGTACTTGCATCACTCATTATTTCATTCCAACGACTGAATAATTACAAATATACACCGATAATCGGTGCACAAACAACCAGTTAATGACTTTAGGGTATACTTAGTGCTTGATTCAATCATCCATAACTTATGCTACTAGGATTTCTAGGCTCTCAAACTGGGATATTATCACCATTTCCCTTCCCACTTAAAAAAAGGGAACAGGTGCATCATGTCATCGGAACCAGGTGGAATGTTGTAAAAGGTGAATGTATAGGTATAATACCTGTAAGCAGACTTTGTTTGTGTTTGTGTTTCTTGACAGAGTCAAAAATAGAAATTCAATATGTAACTATAACATCACACCATATAAAATTCAGTGGTTAAAAAACACACAAAGAACATAAGTGATGGAGAAATTCTACAATAATTAAGAGATAACCTTCCAACAATAACTGGTACTGACGCAGATGGTCAGTGCACATTTTAGCTTAGGTGGTCCTGTGTAGAACTTAACCTAGGGGCTAGGAGTGTTAGTCTTCTTACTCAGGCGAAGAGTGTATAAGGGCAGCATCAGGGGACATAATATGTATATATTAAGTAAACATATGTAAGGCGCAGCACTCTGTAGAGCACTACTCGCTGTCAGTGGTTAAACATCCAGTAAAGATCGGTACTGGAAGCAAGGTTCTGTCATAGAATTGAAGCAAGCAGACTGGTAGTCAGACAGGAGCTTTGGCTGGATGTGGTTTAGAGGTCACTACCCTTTGAATTGTTCATTGTCAAAGGCAATGTCAATTGGAGGGTTGCCAATGGAGAGTGCATGGTGCCTCGAACTTGATATAATTTATGGAAAGCAAACAGAATTATTGCTGATACATACGACTCTCTTTAAAAGTATGTGTCCAATGAGACTTTTATTGAAAAGGGTTCAGATTGTTTATGGTTAGGTAAAACTGGATGTCTCATGTGATTTGAAATACCACTCCAATGGTTATTATGTTAGCTTCATTGTGTATCATATTGTTCAATAGATACATACAGTGAAGAGAAATCCCTACACTATTTCAAGAGTTATCAAAGAGTTTGAACTATAGAGATTTAATATCCATTTGATTGTAGTGTGCTTATTGAATTAATGTTATGTTTTAGTTATCGTGGATATTAACTAGCTCTATTCTATTCTGTTCAGACTGCAACTCCAATCTAAAAGATAGATCCTCATTATGAAGGACATAACACTCACATGAAAGGAATAAGTTTATTGGGTCCAATGTGCAATACGGAGATGTGAATATAACTGGCTTTTGGCATGCTACCAGATTGAATAGATATCAATGTTCTCTTGTCCTGAGGGGAAATGGATGTTTGATTGACATGGCATTGACTTTTCTATAGTCTATGCAAAGTCTGTATGACCCACATTTCTTTTTCTTCATAACTATGGGCGAGCTATAGGGGGAGTCACTTACTCTATGACTCTGGCATCCAGCATTTCTTTGATTTGCTCATCAATAATGCCTTGTATTTTCGGTGATGCCCAATATGGTCTGGTCATGGGTGGCGTCTGCCCTGGCTCAATTTCGATCTTCATGGATACGTCTGTAAAATGTCCTAGCTCTGACACGTCTGTAGCAAATGCCCATCTGTTTCTATGTAGCATGGCAAGGAAATTCACCTTTCTTCTCCTACCAAAACAGGTGTGTCTAGGTTAAACAATTCTTCTTGTTCAATGTCCTGTCTGATTCTGTTTTCCTGAACACCCATTGGGGAGTTTATGGTTGTGAACACTGTGCTAGGTTTTATGATTCTCTGTCTACTTATTGTGTTAGGAGGTTTAACCAAAACTCTGTTGTTCTATACAGTAGACAAGGTACGTGCGGTCCACATTGTGCCATCATAGTTGTCAATATTTAATATTGGTCATACCACCACATCTGTACCATCATGCATGTCACCATCAGTAGAGAGGGGCAGTACCAATTCTGATTGTGGTGGGAGTACTATCATGTCAACTGTTTTCGCCTCGATTGGTTTGTACAGAGTAATGGTATCTGATGCAAAATCTATATTGGCATTTGTGACATCAAAGAAGGTCCTACCCAAGATGACACTGTGTGACATGTTTTTCATGACATAGAATTGAGGTTTGTATTGGATGTTTCCTACCCTCCATCTCAATATTGCTTTCCTTTTCAATTTTTATTCTGATCCATCTTCTAGAGTAGCCACATCATCGATGACAGTTTCGAGAATACTGATGCAGAAATAAAATAATCACTTGCTCTTGTATCTATCATAGTGGGGTCTTTTAAGGTAATTTTTTAGTGAAATTGTTACACGGCAGATAAAAGCATCAAATTTAGTATGAGACACCTCTGAGGCATGACTATCAAATCTGGAAGGGGAGCCACCTTGAAATATCAATAGGACGGATGTGGGGGGGCCAAAAAAGCAATATGGCCGACTTTTGCTACAAACAATCTTATATCTCAGCTTCTAAAATGACTAAAGAGATACAGTTGGTGTCAAAATTGGGAGATTTTAGGTCAGGGAATTCAATTATTTACATTTGAAGTCAATGCGGAAATCCAAAATCCAAGATGGCTGACCAATATTGAGAAATAACATGATTTTCAGCTGCTAAAGTATCTAGACAAGTGGAAATGGTTCCAATATAAGTTGTTTATAACCTAGAGGGCTCAATAGATATAATATTCATCCAATACAAAACCACAAAGTTCAAAATGGCTGAATTTATTAACATAATACCTCTGGACAAATACCACTGGATTTCAAAATAATTCAAAAGAAAAGGTATAGACTTTACTCTTTTGCCACAGGATTTCTTGATTTCATTTGGTATGATGACCCCCTGGGACCTCTTCATTGAATTTAAAAGGGGAGCCACCTTGAAATATCAACATAACCCTGATGGGGGCCAAAAATCCAAAATGGCAGACTTTCAGTGAAACAATTTTATATCTCAGCTTCTAAAATGCCTAGAAGCACATTGTTAGTGTCAAAATTGGGAGATTAGATTACAGGGAATTCAATTATTTGTCTTTGTCTGGACCAGAATCAACACAAGAGATCAAATCCAAGATAGGTAATACATTTGGTTAAATACCTCAAATTCCAAATGCTAAAAACATAAGAAATTTGCCAAAATTTCATTTTGATATTTCAAGGTGGCTCCCCTTCTAGATTTGATAGTTATACCTCAGAGGTGCCTCATACCAAATTTGGTGCTTTTATCCGCTCTGTAACAAAAATTTTGTTAACAGACCCCACTATCATAGCTGGGACTACAGTTCCGCCTAGGGCGATACTGATTATTCTAAAACCCTTTTTTCTCTTTCTTAGTTTGATTGTGACCTTTGTGGCGAGTTGCTCAGCTGACTTTTCATTGACGACCAGTCTCTGGGGCCTGACCCAGCTGTTTGGGCAGGGGGCCTCTCGCTATTTAAAGGTCGCTGTCTCTGCCGCCTCTAGATTTATCTACAATCTGAGGTCTTGTGAGCACATTTACCATGGAAAGAGCAATACAGTGATTAATTGCCTTCATATGTAGGCCTCTGTCTGCGCTGAGAAGGATTGTTCTGCCTCATCTCATTGACAGATGGTCGTCTATCGTCCTGCCCTCTTTCTGGCCAATCATGCAATTGCCAGTTAGGGTTATTGCTGTTGTTTTGCCTTGAGTGATTAGGTCTGTAATGGTTGTTGTGAATTTTCTCCAGGAAAGTATTTCTTTTCTCAGAGTTCCTGATAACAATGGCTTCAAATCTCTTAGCCATGCGAACTGCTTCTTCAAATGAATAATGTGGATCATGCAACACAACCATTTGAGCCAATTTTCCATTAAGGCCACGGAGATAATATCTCTGTGGTCAATATGATGATATCATGGCCTCTGATGGAGCCTGTAGGGTCAACTGGATTTTTCTGAGAGCAGCAGCAAAGTTCTGAGAGTCCTGGCCCTGGCATTGCTGTACTTCTAGCAGTTTCTTTGATCTTAGCTAGGAAGGGACAGACTTTTTGAATGTCTCTATTGCTAGATCTTTGAAACATTGATAATCTCTTTTCTGGTCCTGCTCCAGTTCCATAGCCCATGCATGAGCATTGGATTTGAAAGAGGTGGGCGCTGTCTCAAGAGTTAGCCTTTTTGACCTTCCATATATATGTCTGCTACATTCTCCAGTTGGTCAAAGAAAACTGTTATGTCTTCCCTCTGTCAAGCCGAAAATGAAGGGATCGGTAGGCTAGGCAACTTAATTTTCTGAGTAGGGCGCTGCCATACCTTTTTCTTCTTCTCAATAAATGTGGGTTCCTCATCTGCCAACATATAATTGCCTTCCCCACTTTCTTCCCTATCTCCAGCATTGGAGGCTGCCTGTTCCTCCTCTGCGAGAACTTCTTCCTGCTCCTCTATTTGATCCTACTCCTCTAAAGCCTCATTGTCCTGCTGCGCTGGATCTATGCGGTTCTTCTGGCTCGTCCCCAGCTTGGTTATTTAAAGGGTCTTGGCTTTTGTCTGGCTGCCATTGTATTTCCCTTAGCTGGTACAAATGTCAGTTCAAAGGGCAGTACTGGACCTTGACATCTGAGTCCTACCTGTCTGAGTAGGTTTTTGGGATTAATGGGGGGAGGTATAGTTGGGGCTAGTGCATGCAATTATGGGTGATGGGAAAATGTATGTAGGGCAATATGACCATGTGTTATACCAACATAAACAGACAAGGTCATCAACTGAAAGTCACAATGTATTTCTTCTAATAAGTGTGTCCAAAGTGCTTAAAAAAAGGGTTTTTCTCCACCATGTGCGCCGGGGATGCGAGTATTGGAATAGGGGGATATGCTGCTTATATAATTATATCTATGAATACTGGGGAATGTTGGTGTGTATCCATTGTAGAGTCGTATTCGTTGTTTATAGTAGTTATATCCAAACGCGTTTTACCAAAATCACTAAACAGCTTGTTAAAAAGGGGTTGCTAGGTAGTAGAGTACTGTAGAGGTATTTCCCGATGATTACTAGATTGTCATAGTAACTTTGGACAACTTACGTAAAGGAAGGGACACACGTTCAAGTACAGTTTCGAACCTTTATTTCTCCTTATACATCTTTTTCATTAAGATGGCGCCCCCTGGTGTATGAAATGGGTAACACACTTTTAGGTCTTTCCCATAGTTCAGGTATAGGGAGTGAAGTGACCTAGATACCAAAAGCCCCAAAACTGGGCAGACTGGAGTACTGCGCAGGGTCGTGGGAAAGGTGTATAGAAATAAGTGTTGGCCTGCGAGCACTCTCCAACACAACATCACTCCTGTCTGGAGTCATACTGGTCACAGAGGTCAGTGGGGAGATTGATTGTGGTGCCTAAAAACTGGGCAAAACTGCCTCACCTAAACACATGCCAGAATGAGCCTACATTGGAACATACTTATCCTCATATCTATGCATTAAAAGAGCACATTATGGGTCTCAATAAATAGGGTAATGCAACAATAAAATTAATGCTCCCCAATTTACTTTAAATTCATCAATCTCTATTAAGATAGATAGAAGGCAAATCCTTTTGGTCAATTTCACGAGGTCAGGGAGGCCAGAGGGGACCACTACCACCTGGAGACAGGGGTTTGCTCAGGCTAAAAATAGCCCAAAGGCTCAGTGTCTGCTGTTGGGTCACATAACCGGACTGGCCTCTGACCCCCGTGCCAGGCACACTAGGGGTGTAGATGGGTGTCCCTGTATCGGATTTGAGAAATGTTCATGTTGCATGTCCCTATATTTTCACTTTCCATGTCAATTTTAAGAACCTTTCATGTCACATGTCGAAGTTAAGAATTTAAATGACCAATGTCCTGTCTCTTATTTTTTTCTTCTGGAAAGAAGCGATAAGGGTTGGCCGGACGTTAAACTACCCCAACAAACAAACAAACTTCATGTCTCTAAGCCTCATGTCACATGTTCAATTTAAGAATAGGCCATGTCGCCCTGTTAATTTTAGGAGTCTTTACCCATCACACTGACTGGCCCACACTGGGGGAACTGTTGACAACAAGCTAATCCTACCCTGCGACAGGTATCTAGGGCCATCCAGACGTGTCAGATACAACTCTAAATATCATGATAGCTGGGGAACATCAATTAGCCTGTGTTATCAGGGCTGTCATTTCGTTCAACCAGGACGAGCTGATATTTCGGCACCCCCTGCACCCCCGCAACACACACACAGATGAAGTCACTTGTTTCTGATAAGCATACAATAGATAAAGTGCTCCATACAAATACCATGCAGCACTGGTGAGTGGTACCAAAGAGACAATAATAATGCCCCTCTGAGCCCCTACCTTTATACTCCAATCAGAGTTGGTGCCAACCGCTGATCAGGTGCCAGCCTAAGTCCTCCAGGCCTGCCATGACCTCTAGTTTGGTGGTCTGTCAAAGTGGCTGGGCCATGTGGGGTAGTAGCTTCTGGTCTAGTAGAGTGCCTAGTGAGGTAGTCCAGGGGTGTGCCTTCCAGAGGGGGCTCCAGGAGAGTCTGCCTCTACAGTGAGTGATATCACCATCCAGTCGCCTGATTGGTTGACTGTTGGGGAGGGGTTGTTTGTGCAGGCCTGAGAGGAAGGGAGTGATTTGTACATGGGTTGCATCATCTCCCTGAGTGGGGAGGTGGCCTCTGATTGGAGGATGAAAAGCCAGAGAGTGCATGTGGGGTTGCAGGTGCATGGGGATAAAACCCAAGCATAACCATGGTTCTACTCAATCACTGCCTGGCAGCTGTACAGTTCACAACAGGTGGTATTATATATACTACCTTACAATAACATGGTTATACATAGGTAATGGGAGGGTGTGTCTGCAAAAGTAGGATTCTAGGCATTATGTGTTTGGGACTAGTTTCAGTCCCGACACAGGACGTTCTCCAAGTGGCCACTGCGTAGTAACAATCCACTGGTATTGTATCCTATGCATGGAGGACCTTGGTGTAAGGTGATGTGTCTATGGTCATTTTCAAGCTACAGCCTCCCATTACGATAAAGTACGTATTTTCATCCTTATGATGTTGTCCATTAGGATCTGTGATCCTTGTGGCGCAGCTGTTCTTTTGTCCAATACCTTAAGTTTCGCCGAGCTGCTCCCCTCAGTGGCCAGGAGGGGAATGAACAACCATTGCAACATGTGGTCAATGGTAGCGTCCCCTTTGGCGGGAGGGTGTGTGAGGCCATGGAAGGACATGTCCTTTAAATTGCAAATAATTTTACAATTATGCCCAATGCATAAAAGAGAAAAGCTAAAGCGTAGCCCATACATATATGGGATATCATGTGGTGCTAGTACTGTATGTAATCAGTACTACCTTATAATACACCTGTCCACTTTGGGATGTTATGCTGGCATGATACAGAGGTTAGACATAATTGCAGATTTTGCAAAGTTAGGCACCGACACAAATCTGAGTGAATGAGCTAGTATTTGTGTTTTCTAAGCCAATAAGGTGTTGATAAATGAGGATGAATTATTATTTTCTCTCAATTAGGTAATTACCTCCATTTTAGGTGAACCAAAATAAGGTATGTTTTTGTGATTTTAGGGTTGGACATTGTCAGTAAAGCTGAAGGGCTTTAACACTGTTCCCTATGGGAAAATGCCATTTTCGCTTCCCAGTCCTACAGCTATAATTATATTTAACATCATATTGAACGTAAAAGCTTATAAAGTTTATTTTTGGGTAATAGTACTAGGAAAATTACTGTGAATCAAGTATGACGAAAATTTTTTTAAAAATGTTGATATCATAGAAATAAGGGGTGGGCTAGCTGGCAAAGAGGACAGGTCTATTATAGCTATTATATTAGGTCTAGGAAGAAAACCAGACCTTGTTATTTTACCTGTTTGTAACATAATATTCTGTAAACATGACTATGGATTTCCTTTCTATGTGCTATCAGACCCAGTCAGACCTGATCCCGTGAGATGCATGTTTACAATTTCCAACATTGATTTCCTGGAGGCATATTTCAACTCTGGATCTTCCGAGTATAAAATATTGGTCAATACCGCACAACGAACTGTAAGTAATACATACTAGTTTCACATCCAATATTCAGATTGTCGTGGTAAGTTCTCATGTTAATTCCATACATGTTATATAACATTAAACCCTTTAAGGACGCCATCTATCAGTGAGAGATCATTTTAGGTGATCCACGTGTACTCTAACTGGTCCAGTCCAAGCCAAGAACAATAACTCCCAGTTAACAATTTCACGTTGTTACAACGTTGCCACAACATTGCACTTTGGTTGTAACAACGTTGCAAAATTACGTTTTGACAACGTAAATTTGTGGACTCCCAGAAAGGTTGCAGCAACGTTGTTAACAACGTAGCACTGTCACCATTTTACAACCTTTTTACAACCTCAACATTTTTTTGCACGACCCTTTTATTTTTAGAAATAATGTATCTAATATTCAAGATTGTTATTTACATCCTGTAATATATTTGGAATGGCATATTCCTGTTCCTAAGTATCGGCATTTTGCATTTCTGTAAACCAAATCATGTACAAACATGATAATAATATCTTTAATTTACAAATATAAACATGATTTTTGATGATCCCACAATCGTGATTTCAGAGGGCATGATGATTTTGTATGTTATATCATGTCAGGTTAATGACCTGTTGCATTTACAATAACAGATTCATGGCTGAACAGACAGTACCATTCTTACAAGCTACAAAAAAGGTGCTTCAACTCGAGCCTTTATCCTGATACCTCTCTTACTTTTACTTTGTTTTAATGTTATGGATATAAATGATTAAGGACCCTTATTTATGCATTTAATTTGAGAATATAATTTGTTATAATTGAAATTAACAACTTAAATGTCCTAAATAGAAAAACGTTTTTAGATAGTGGTGCCACCTGTACATGTTGATTTAATGTTGTCTTGAAACGTTGTGAGGACGTTGTGAAAGTAATGTTGTCACAACATTGTGAAAGCAACGTTGTCACAACGTTGTGAAAGTAATGTTGTCACAACGTTATGAAAGTAATGTTGTCACAACGTTGTGAAATGACGTTCTCACAACGTTATCTTGAAACATTGTCTATATGTTGTAACGCAACATTGTACATTAGGTTGTAGAAACGTTGCTGTAATGTTTTCTTCCCAAAGTTGTAAAAAGGTAATGTTGCACAACGTTGTCTGAACGTTGTGGGTTTGCTGGGGTAGAGTTTCATGCATATCGTCTCTACAAAAAAGTGTTATACTCCCATAATTTGATGTCCTATACTATTACTAACGAATTTGTAATGGTATTGTGAAAGGTGACATTAAACTGAATTATGTGTGCCTAAGTACCAATATTCAGAACAAAGATTTCTGTGTATTTTGCTTACTCGCATTTTGGCTGGGCTGGTACATCAGATTTTTTGTGTATTACATTTTGTTATGCCCTTACTACGTTTTGAATTGTTGGACGGAAATTCTATAACTATTAACGGGAAATACAATTGTAACGATTCATGTGTAAAGCCTTTAATGATTTTCAGATTGACAACGCATTAATTGGAGAATTTGGCTTGACTGTGGTGATTCTCAACGTCACAATCATGTAGGTGTCTTGTTTCGTTTCATTATTAAGTTTTAGAATAGGTTTGTAGTTCTGCTGTAAAACGTGAAACTCTGGCTTTTGATTATGGATGTGTTTGTTGAGGGATGTAGTTCAGAAGTTGTAAATCTGTAGAGAAGTATCTACAATTTATAATGTTTTGTATGCATACCCCAATGTTTATTGACTGATTTTCTGGGTATGAGAATCGGTTATATTATTTCCTTTTCAATACATTAATTAAATGTAATGATTTTTTATAAACCGAGAATATAATACAAAAATATTGATAATTTATCAGGATTTACCGATATGATAATTATGAATGTTTGTAAACTTTAAGAAATATTGCACTAGCTTAAAGGGCAAAATACATTATCTTTCCTTGAACTGTGTTACAGATACATACACACAAAACAAACATGCATACCAATACACACGCACGAAAACATAAATAAGAATATACAAACATACATACACACAGACAGACAGACAGCGCACACAAATATTACATAGATAGATTTATGTGGAAATACTATAATTTGATTTCCAGGCCAAGTGAAGAACAACTTGTCATTTGGACCATGGAAGTGACTGCTGGTTTCCAACTTGAAGCGCAACCGATTATAAACATTGTATCATTCCTTGCAATTACCAATAGTCTTTTCGATGAGAATGGACTCATTTTTATAAGTGCGTATGAATTTTACTTGACTCCTGACCTAAAGATAAGCATCATTTTTGTTTTTAATTCTTAATGATTACTTTAATCAATATCCCATATATATATAATATATATATATATATATATATATATATATAGCCAGTAATCATATTGAGTTCTTCAAAACTAATAGTGTATTTCTCATAATGGATAGCGCTTTTGTTAGCACTATTCTATTTTGAAAAATACATAGTATGCAATAGTTCTTATCCTTACTTTATGCGATTTTCAGACAATCTGAATTATTAATGTTCAAATTAGATGCAGTTGCCCTCCCCCCGTATGCAGCTGAGGGTAAAATAGCTGCAGCTACACCAGACACACAATTGTTTATGAGAAGGGAATCATAATGCTCTGTTTTATTTTTTTTAAATAGGGGTGGAACCCAAAGAAGATGCCTTGTACTTTAGTGCAATCAGTATAATATAACACAGAGTGTATTATGCCACCAAGCAAAAATTAGTATCCTAATGAATGAACAACAGCTCATTTTAGTGGCATATCCTAATTCATACCAACATTCAGTTTACTGATAAGAGAACAATAACGTATCAAATTATAGGTATGAGAACTTCCTTTGCTGAATAAGAAATTTACCTAGTTAGCCAAGTTTTTGCAATATGAAAACAGTCCAAATGTATTCAGAATCCTTTTGGGATACTCTTAGACTGTTATCCAAGTCACCAAGGAAGTGTGTTTTCATGGAATTATTGAAGATTTCATCAACAAGGTGTAGATAAATTAGTCCACTGTGTTACACAGGAAACATAATGAACATATTTTAAAACAGCCCCATTTCAACACAGCCTTCCCATTTATACGTGAATCTACTTGGTTAGGTTTAATTAGCTATCATTCCCTTATTTGTTGGACAAATGTTGACCAAATGTTTTAACTGACAGGTATTACTGGTTGTGTAACCCGACATAGACTAATATTTTGACAGGTTCAGCTCAATTGAGTGGTGTGTCGATAAAAGCTACGTTTAAAACTTTGATTTAGCCACTCAGACCTTTATTTTCATTGTGCTAAGTATACAGCGATTTACTTCTTGTACTTCTGTTGACCAACGAAGTTTAACTACTGACTATTCTGATTAGTTGACACCCGAAACATTCCTCTTGGTCAACGAAGTCCTTTGCAACTAGCTGCTTTTATTTTAGTTCAAGGAGAATCTTGTAATATATTTTCATATTTATTGAGACATTTTCAAGTGGGAAATCGAAAGTGTTGAGTTTCAGTGTTTAATTCTTCATGCTTTTAAAGAAGAATATCTCATTAAATTTTGTTTATCAACTAACATTTATTATCAAAATAAATATAATAATCAGCCAAAGTTTGGTATTATTATATGTCAAAATAATAACCGTTCTATAAAATGGATTTTACTACATTAAAAATAGATTTAGGGTAAGGTAGTATACAGGTTTCATCAACTTAGTTGTCAACTACACATCAATGCCCTAATGACAACCGTTTCGTTCCAGTTCCCCTAGAGAGCATCATGGCAACAGTTATCTCAGATAATGCGTCAACAACTGGTAGGTCTCCATCGGCTTTTGCATAGTAATTAGATATAAATCTGCTATTAACCACTGCCCTTAGTGTAACAGAACTTGTTTCACGCAATCTACTTTCAACAATGATAAAATGCAATATCAACTAATGCGGAAAATTGTATTAAAGTATAACTATGTGGCATCTCTTCAAATGATTAATCTACTTAATAATGTGACCAGTCATGGGATATGGTAACCTAGTGGGATATTGGTCCTTTTGCTCTAAGTCCATTATTAAGTGAGTTATTGATGAAATCAAGCCAATGATGCCTAGGAAATAATTATGACCCAGGCAGAATTTTCTAGAGATTAAGATTGAATGCTACTGCTTATATGACCCAGGCAGAATTTTCTAGAGATTAAGATTGAATGCTACTGCTTATTTAGGTTCTTTGTAGTTATATATGGGGAATACTAGGTATCTGTCTCTTATGTCTCATCGTTAGTCCATGACATTGCTCTGTCGCATAACGGGTCTCGCTGTTGCGAGGATTGGCACACCACTCTCACAACAAGGATGTCGCTGTTGCTATGGGTCCCCCTGTTGATTTGTGGGTGTTCTACGAAACTGATTTTAATTCTGTAAAAAGTTATAGAAACTAGACATTTAGATCTAAAATCCATGAAATTTTCAGCCCGGAAAAATAATTGGAAATGGGTGAAATTTGATGCTGAATTTCGCGTATAACAGCGAGAATTTGCCAAACCCCGCTGTTTCTCTCGCTGTTGTGAGCATTTGGTTATGCGACAGGGTAATGGTACTTCTCTTATGCTAGCCAGTGGTAGAACTAGTCTACAGTCTGGGCGTTCAGGTCCAAAACACAGACAACACTTTGCAGAGAGTAAGATTATTGTGGAATATCGGAATGCCTCACGTCCCATAACACAGAGATATATAGATTGAGGTGAAACAGACCTATGATGGTTGTTAAATAAATAAATATATAATATATATATATATATATATATAACAAACATGTTGGTAAAAGGAAAGGAGAACACTGTAACTACCTACAGGCTCTTTAATCCTCTGTAGGGTAGTGGTCAAGACGCTTGGCTCGCACATAGAAGGTCCCGGATTAAATCCTCATGGGAACCAGTGCCTTTTCAAGTTATGGTATTTTTTTTATCAATGTTTGCATTTACTCTAAACATAGGCCCTATATATGGGCTATATTCAATTCTTTAAATTCTATGCCCTTTGTGTATCAATGTGTGACTAAATAGCAACATTTTTATACATGCTGTATCTGTGCCTATCCATGTAATATAGGCATCCAAGGAGAGCATTTTCCTTGCCCTAACAACTGCCTCAATAGGGTAGCGGTTAGCCTTTGGGACCCTGCACCCAAAGGTGTATGACTCGAATATAGGTAGTGTCCATTGGAAATAGAACTTTTCTAAAATTCGAAATCAGTCTCTTGTCAAATAACCTAGGGAGGTTTACCACAAAACCTTTGGAGGTTTACTGATTAACCTACGCAGGGCCCGACGGCTCGTAACTCCGTAGGATGATTAGGACACACTGTCATAATTACCTAAACACCCCTAATCATCACCTTAATCTAGTTAGATTAAATATTTGGTCGCTAATCATGATAAAGCTGGATGTGATTAAGGTTAGACCAATGAAATTGCTTGTCTCATATGCTTTAGGTGGAGTTACGAGCCGTTTCTGTTAATTGTAATTAACTAATTACCTGCTAATTACCTATTTTAATTACGGATGTTTGACGTGATTAAGACTGCTATGAGCCGTCAGGCCCAGGTTTACCACATAACCTCCGCAGGTTAAGCAAATAAACCTCCGCAGGTTTACTAACGAAGGGAAATGTGTAGGTTACGCTCAGAAACCTCCTTGCAGAACAGTAGAGAAATGTCCCGGGAGTAGTCTAAGCTTTATAAAACTCTTTTACAATTTTGAACTGTTAAAGTTGTATCCCTTCGCAGTCTGGTGACCTTTCCTTTAAGTCTAAATATCTATCGATCTACTCAAACATTATTGTCCATTATATGCACGAGGTATTTAATTACTACCTCAGTGCAAGATTATGAGCAAAAAACATTCTTTTTATTTATGGAAGTTGCAATGTGGGTATTTTGCAATGAACGTTCTTTTAAAAAATGGTGTTACAATATGGAATGTTGTCATGTAACCATAGCAACAGAAATAGGAATGTTCAGATTGCACAGAATAATTTTTTCAATTTCAATAACAAAATGATGTTTTTCACTTTCCAGTAGCTAAAACTGTTATTTGAATGAAGATCTGTGTGTAAAGTTATTGCATTTTGAATGATGGGGATAATTAAGGAAATTGTGATGTTTACCTAAATACTGCTTGGTTCAAGGAGCTTTACTATGGAAACGGAGCATAATAATTATTTGTAAAACAGGGACGTGCCAGTGTGTAGTACATACTGTATTTCCAACTCCCATATCTCAGCCTAGAATGGGACTATTTGAAAATGGTTTGCATTATCTGAAAGGTCCTTTTCCCCTCTAAGACACCAGTTCCCATGATTGGTAACTTATATACCTTGTGCAGACATGAATATGATATATGCTCACATGAACAGATGTGAGTGCATATCACATCGGTTTTCACAATAACATGGTTATTTTTGAAATCTGAAATTTATAGATGCTAGAATAATGAAATTATATATCATGAATTTACAAGTTAGTCTCACCTATATATCATGTTAGTATAAATTATACGTCTTGCAGACGTTAAATCATCAGCTAACTTCTAAATTATTGTTGAACCGGTTTTGCATCATGGACAGGATCTTCAGACCGAAGGCATTCCCAATGTGGTTACCTTTCTGGAGGAAGGGTATTAGAAGCTGTCATAATTTATCACACTAATGAAAGCTAGTGTGTATGCACTTAAGCCCCATACCCACCAGGAAACTGGCGACTGGCAACCGGCGACGGTCCACTAGCGGTGGCATAAATGGTGCTAACAAGTCATCGACAATGCAGCCAGTTATGAAACTAACAAAATATGCTTTTGAACAGAGTAAGCATATAATAGGATGCATATTTATTGATATGAGCAAAGCCTTTAACAGGGTGTATCATCCTAAATTAATACATAAGCTGATCTCAGGTGGAATCAGTTCTTATGCATTACAATGGCTAGTGAATTACTTAGATGATCGAACACAGGTTACAAAAGTAAATAACCTTTTCTCTTCTGAGATGTCCGTAATAAATGGAGTACCCCAAGGGTCGGTCCTAGGACCATTGCTCTTTATATATTATATCAATGATATACTTGATTATGTCAGAAAAGATAGGATTTTCCTCTTTGCTGATAATATAGTAATCTTTGATTCAGACATAAATAGTATTAAGTTGAGATGCAAACTCCAGACAGCTTTCGATTCAGTCAGTGGGTGGTGTCGGGAAAATGGTATGTATATGAATATTGGTAAAACAAAATTGATGTTATTGAATAATCCCAAAGATGCCAAACTGGATATTAGAATGAATGACCAGTTATTGAATGTGGTATCCAGTTACAAATATTTGGGAGTATGGTTTGATGATAAACTCGAATTCCAGAAACATTTAGATAATGGATACAAGACTGCCTACCAAAAGGTTTATAAATTGAAGAAACTAAGGAAATGTCTGACTATCCAAACAACGTTACTAGTCTACAAGCAAACCATACTTCCTTACTTTGAATACTGTGACTTTCTATTAGAATCATGTAAAAAATCGGAATTGAAAAAACTTGAGAAGCTTCAATATAAAGCACTGAGATTGGTCTATAATATTCGTAGTCCATTGGATATCCCACGAATGGAACTTCTAAGGATGTCGAATTTAACCACACTAAGAACTCGAAGAAATTGTCATCTGATTAATTTGATGTATGTATTTAAAGAGAAGGGTATTTGGACAAAGAAGCAAAATAGGCTGACTAGGAATCAAGAGATCACTCAATTTATGATCAAGAGACCTAGAACTGAAATAGCCAAAAAATCACCCTTTTATAGGGGGGCCAAATTATGGTTATCACTGCCAAGGGATATCAGATGTTTGGATGGACGACATGAATTTAAGAAGCAGGTAAAAAAGTACCTTGCATCAATTGATATTGTTTTGGATTGATGTAATCTAACATTACGTGTACACTCCACTACTCATTCAATGATCATTATGGGAGTAGCATTCACACTGGAACATTACTGGGAAATTGTTTGGTATATTATCTCACAGTTCTGGGTATTATTCATCAAATTCATTGTAATTATCATTAACACACTTATACACAAAAAGATAATATTGTATTGAGTTGAAAACCTGGAATTATTTATTGTAACATCTGGAAGATCAGAACGCTCTGAAGATGACAAATAAAATATTATCAAAAAAAAATAAAAAATCTGCCAACCTATCCATCTCCCAAAACCCAGTTAGAAACAGCAACGGGCGTCAGAATCGCCTGTAAAATCGCCAGAAAAGTATCAAACTGTCTCAACATTCCAGTTGCCCCTTCGCTTTGCTGGCGTACCTCTGTCGTCGACAGTCAATGGTAAAAAGTACCAAGTGGGTATGGGGCTTTAGATTTATTGGCTATATGGGTAGAACAAGTGCCTTCAGCCAGTGTGTTTTTTTCCGCACCGGAAATCAACATGGATTGCTTCCACTCAAACTATATATTATTATGTGAGCCCTTAATAAGTTTGACTTGTAAAAAAAGGTAACCCTAGCTATGCTTTTTGTCAGATCCCTTGTCCAAAGCTTTATGTACATTTAAACAAATATCCTGAATCATTTCTATAATTATATTTCCATTCAGCTTTACCTCACATGCCAACTTATCAATATCTATGCTATATTTATCCATATCACTCAAGTGGATGCAATTATAACCTCTGTACATTAATGATATTGAAATATTATGCGTCCTTTGCAATACAAAAATGGCACACTTCCCTGTAGGAACATCACTGATGTATATTAAGGTACTAAGTCACAAAATGAATTTGTGACTTAAGGCCTCTGTTAAGACACTAGGTCACTAAAAACGTTCAATCACAAAACCTTGTGTGACTGAAGGTCACCTGGTAAGATGCTAAGTCAATAAAGTTACAAAATACAGCAATTGTAACGTAAGACTACTTATAGTTTAATAGGATTAATAGGTTGAATGATATATCAAATATAATATTAGATATTGAAATATGGAATAGAACATATAACAACATTTTTGAAATGAATAAGTCACAAAAGTTTGCTACCTGGTGCCTTAACAATGTATCCTTGACATAGACAATGTCATCTCATTGTGGACAGAGGCGGATCCAATGTCAGTCAGTCAGGCAGTGAAAAAGTGAAAAAAAAAAACAACAACATCGGATGTGTACATTAGCTTAATTAGCCAGGTGAACCGTGGCCCTACCAGTGTCTGGGGCCAGGTATCAGCTTCGCCGAGGGACTACTTTAAAATGTGGCGATTCTGTTCAATCCTTAGTCCAACTTTTTATTCCCACTAAACAATCTATTTCTTCGATGGATGCATCAGAAATAATGCATTTTAGGTAAGAAAGTGTATAATAAATGCATAACGTAAATTACATATATACAAGATTTTGCTGTAAATTCAAATTGGGATTACTTTGTATGTCATCATGATATATCGGCTGTGATTGGGTTGCAGGGCAAGAAGTGTTTCTAAGCAACAGTGAAAATGCACCAGTTGTAACTACTATGAAAACGATAATTGACCCTTGATCCACTACTGGCCAGTTGTTTGTAGCTTTGTGGAAACCTGGACGAATACCAGTATATAGATTAATCTTATAAGAATAAAAGCTAGCATTGGGTGCAGGGGGCACTGCTGCCACTTTGGCTTTGCTTAACCCCTGATAAAGGGGCGGGGGGTAACAGTAGTAAAGGGGATTTGAGCGCTTTCTTTTGGAAGTTTATTATTTTGAGACATTATTTTCAGACATGGGAAATGTAACAACTGCTGAACCAGGCACAGGACCGACTGAAGAACCAGGCACTGGACCGACTGAAGAACCAGGCACGGGACCGACTGAAGAACCAGGCACTGGCCCGACTGAAGAACCAGGCACAGGACCGACACAAGAACCAGGCACTGGACCGACTGAAGAACCAGGCACAGGACCGACACAAGAACCAGGCACGGGACCAACCCAAGAACCAGGCACAGGACCGACACAAGAACCAATCACAGGACCGACCCAAGAACCAGGCACAGGACCGACACAAGAACCAGGCACAGGACCAACACAAGAACCAGGCACAGGGCCGACTGAAGAACCAGGCACAGGACCGACTGAAGAACCAAACACAGGACCGACAACACCATCTTCTGTTGTCCCGCCTACAAGTAAGTTCATTGATAGGTAACCAGACCGACAAGAATATTCCAAACTTTATATTTCAGCCCAAAATTCGTAACATCTGACGTGTCTAATCTGAAAAGGAATTAATAACAGAAAATAGGAGGGAGAATAGACAAATCTGATACTCTGTATACGAAAGGGGTTCTAAATCATGAAAATGTCTGATTTCCACTTTCTAAATGCAATATGTTAATGTAATACCTGCTATGCTCAACATTGACGAAGCCGACCGAACCAGTATGATCAAGAATTAAAAAGCTGTTAACGAGATCATGAAGAAATTCCAACCAATGTTCAACAGATTTCGGGCAAAGCTGAAATTGGCAGTTGATAGTTTGATAGTGCGATTTTAAATTACGTTTACTTGAACATACGTTTCACTTTGCTTGATCAGGGGGTCGTTTTAAAGACAGGATACAAATTTTTGGTAAATAAATTATTTCAAAAAATATTTTACATATACAAATGAAAAATATTGCCAAGTTGGGCTAGAGACAACGTTTTTTCTTTTGTATATGTAAATATTTTTTTCTGAATATTTTTCGAAAAATTTTGGTAAATATACAAATTCTTTTGTAAATTTGCAAATTTTTGGTACAAAAGTTCCTAGAAATTCCTAGAATTTCGCTGGTAGTTGGCTGGACACATAGGAAATGCTATATCATGTGCCAGAAACCATCTGTAGTTAAATTTACAAATTATTTGTAAAAAAAAGTTCCTATATAACCTCAACACCTATAGATCATGAAAATATTCCAAATAAGAACATAGACCATGCAATGTTTTTGGACCCTCCGAAAGTAGATTTTATAATCAGGTTGTGGATACTACAGGAAAATGGGACATCCTGTAATAACAGGTAATTATGAAAAAGTATAGGGTAAAATCAGTGGCGGATTTTTTTTTAATTTTCTTTTTTTGGTGGGGGGGGGGGGGGGGGGGTTGGACAGGCCTTGCTTTCCCCCCCTCCCCCCCCCCCAAAAAAAAAGGGAAAAAAGGAAAAAGAAAGTGAGAAAGTGAGAAGACAAGGAGATAGCCCTAGTCCCCAGGCCTTTCTTTCACCTCCCTGTCCTTAATTTTCACTCCCAGCCCTTACTTTTCCCTCCCGGCCCTTTCTTTCCGCTCTCAGCCCTTTCTTTCCCCTTCCAGCCCTTACTTCTCCCTCCCGCCCCTTTCCTTTCCCTCCCATTCCTTTCTTTTACCTCCTGGCCCTTTCTTTCCCCTCCCGGCCCCTTCTTTCCCCTGCAGTCCCTTTCCTTCCCCTACTGGCCCTTTCTTTCCCATGCTGGCCCTATGGAAAAAGGAGAAAGGAAGGAAGGAAGGAAGGGAAGAGAACAGAAGGAAAGAAAGATGTGCCTCCAAGCCCTCTCTTTCAATTCCAAGCCCTTTCTTTCCCCTCCATACCCAGCCAAGGCGCGACGTAACGGTCACATTATGCGACCACACTTTTTTGGTTTGTCTGTTACTCACTATATTGTCACGTAACGGTTACATTTTTTTTTCTGGGAGGTTGAGACATAACCAAAACAGTACGTTCTCACAACGTTCTTGTGAGGTTAGGTCAAGGTGAAATTAAAATAGAACGTCATTGTGACATGCTGATTAGGTGAGGTCCAGACCTCACTTAAACAGAACATTGCTGTGACCTCCTGACCAGGGGAGGTCCCAGCTTCACCTAAACGGAATGTTTTTGTGATGTTCTGATCACATCAGGTCTTAGCCTTACATAAACAGAATGTTACTGTGACTATCCTATTAGGTTAGGTATCAATCTAACCTAAACAGAATATTATAGTGATATCCTCATTAAGTGAGGTCTCAATCACACCTAAACAAAATGTTATTGTGACATTCTTATGAAGTATCAGCCTCATAAATAACGTTGTAAGAACGTTATTAGAACATCACAATGTAACATTGCAACAGTTGGTTGCAGTGACGTAATTGGGAGTCATAAAAAGAATGTCGCTGTAACCTAACAGTGTGACGTAACAAGAATCAATCCAGAATGTTGCTAGAACGTTATTAGAACGTCATATCCTTGGCTAGGTACACAGTGCTTTCCCTCCCAGACCGTGCTTCCCCTCTCGGCCCTGTGCTTCACCTCCGGGCCCTGTACTTCCCATCCTGGCCCTGTGCTTCCCCTACTGGCCCAGTGCTTCCCCTCCTGCCCCTTGGTTTCCCTCCAAACCCTTTGCTTCCCCTTCCAACCTTTTGCTTCCTTTTCCGAGCCTGCACATCCTCCCCCTTAAAGTCACATAAGTACTCCACAATGCCTCAGGTTGCATGAATGAGAGGTTAACTTTTCCAAATTTTTCTGGAGGTGGCCTCCCATCCCCCCCCCCCCCAAAAAAAAAAATGGGAGAGGAAATCCCTCCTATACCCTTCTTTGCAACATATACACTCCCACATATTACTATCATTCTCTGGCAAAATTCATATGCAAATTAAAAATATTAGGGAAAAAAACTGTCATCCCTTAAGGTCACATAAGTACCTTAGAATGCCTCAGATTGCATGAATGAAACGTTAATTTAAATAGGCTTGACTCTTATTGATTAGGTACACATAAAACAATATATATACCTCAAGGCTTATATCGTGCATGTCAGGCTAATATCGCGCATTTATAATGCCTAATATTGCACATTTATCATAGAATCAGAAGTAATTGAAGGTAAAAATACAAATCTCACAAAAAGTATTGTTTTTAGGGACTCAACGGTATTATATATTATTATTTTAAGGATAGACACCAGTGATTGAAGGTCAATTCAGGAAAACATCAATAGCTCTCTTACCAATGCTCTGATCCTAACGTGCTATACATCAAAGAAAAGGTCTGATTTTTCTCTATCCATTGATATAAGTTAAACGTTTCCAGTTGGTAGAATGTAGCACAAAGATATCAGTAATTATTAGAATTATTAGAATCTCTTAAATGGCATAAATAAATTATCGGGGGTTGTGTTGATCTTCTGGTCGTACTGCCTGCAAACCCCAATCCACATACATGTTATGCAGCATGCAGCATGCACACAATACCCTTAAGACCGCATAGGTTGCGTTCATAAATAGCTTGATTTCCCCGGGGTTTCCTTGGATTTCCTTTCAGATTTTCTCAATTTCCCTTTAATCAAAGATATTCAAAGGTCTATCAATGTTTGACAACTTAAATGATAGAAATATGGTTTGTAGAATTCAATAGAGTATCAAATCAGCTTAAAAACGATATATTGGTCGTTTTTGTAGGTTGTATACTTTACAAATTGTTGTACTTATGGAACTTATGGAAAAACTGCCTTTTTCCCGGGGGGCTATGGCCGGATTGGGGAATTCACTCTCAGGCGGATGCGGCCGGATTGGAGTCTAAAGAGTTATATCTAAGGAATAATGGTGTACCTTGTCTTTATCCTTACCCAGCGGGTGGAATGACATTATAATAACGTTGTAGCAACGTTCTGGTTTGGTCCTTGTTACATTACATTGTAACGTTGTGGCAACGTTATTTTGATGACTCCCAATAACGTTGCTGCAACCAACTGTTGCAACGTTATATTGTGACATTCTGCTAACGTTCTTGCCACATTATTATGAGGTTAATATTGGGACTTAACCCAATAAGAATGTCATAATAAAATTCTGTTTAGGTGTGGTTGAGACCTGACTAAAATTGAATGTCACAATAACATTCTGTTAAGGTTATGTTGACACCTGACCTAATAAGATAGTCATAGTTACGTTTTGTTTAGGTAAGGTCTCGACCTCACCTAATCAGAATGTCACAATAATGTTCTGTTTGAATTTGGTCTTGACATTACTTCATTAGAACGTTATGATGACATTCCTTTTTGGTAAGGTCCCAACCTCTCAGAAAAATAACGTAATGGTTACGTGCTTTTTTAGTAGGAAACAGACCAACCAAAATTGTATGGTTGCATAAGGTGACCGTTACGTCGCCCTCTGGCTGGGTAAAGATCTGATGTTTCATAATTATCATTAGGCCCCAAAATTAAATTCTTGTGTTCAGATTTCATACCTAACAAAAAATAGGGTTGATAGGTCAAACTTTTTTATTTTTGAATATTTTGTTAACGGTAACAATAGACAAAGGCAGTCTGAAGAATTAAAAGCTTCATTGATTCACTTTCTGCAATGATTCATGACATCTGTTATGCATATTTTGATAATATGTGAGGGATTTACTGTCCATGTACTTGTTTTAGTCTCATTTCAATGATTCAAGACATTTTTTGAAAAAAAAAAGGTTTGGGGCAAAATAGGGTTGAGGCCGGCAGGGGTGGGGAGAGGCCAGGGATAAGTGATAGGACTTCTCTCAGAGGGCTGAGGCCGGCAGGGGTGTGGAGAGGCCAGGGGTGAGTGATATGACTTCCCTCAGAGGGCTGAGGCCGGCAGGGGTGTGGAGAGGCCAGGGATGAGTGATAGGACTTCCCTCAGAGGGCTGAGGCCGGCAGAGGTGTGGGGAGGCCAGGGGTGAGTGACAGGACTTCCCTCAGAGGGCTGAGGCCGGCAGAGGTGTGGGGAGGCCAGGAGTGAGTGACAGGACTTCCTACAAAAGGCTGAGGCCAGCAGGGGTGAGTGATATGAAGACCCATAAAGGCCTTTTAGAAGACCCATAAAGGCCTTTAGGAGGTGTGCAGTGGTTGTATTATAGGGGGTAAATCATCATTTGGGACTGGACTTTGGGTGGTCTTTTAGTGAGACCCTCACTAAGAGACCGGTCCTATTAGTGAAGCTAAATTAAACATGAAATAAAGAGAAATATTCTAGTCTGACCAAAGAGTAGTCTTTGAGAGAGGTGGTCTCATTATTGAAGTGGTCTTTAAATGGGTCTCTACTGTATATACTTTCTGGAAAACAGGAATGGGTTTTCCCCTCCCCTTCGGATCATCCCCCTGGGTGACATAGATTGAGCTTCTGAAGAATTCACTAGCAAGGTACTCGACAATTTCAGCTGTAAGCCAGTGCCATTTCTCAAACACTCGGCTGGGAGGCCACAACATACGGGGGCCATTTCTTGGCCTGATGACACATTGAGCCCTACATTGTCTCCTTCCTATACCCTGTCTAAGGCATTTGGGATGTCTCAAAGCACTGGGGCGGAGCCAGAATCGCAGTGGCATGCTCCTAGAAAACTGACCGACGGGAAGCTTCACCATGCTAAAAAATTAAAAAAGCATACCCAGTACAACATTTGGAGATTCTGTATGAAATAACTTGACATAAGAAAGTAGAAATATGACACCTTATATGTACATATTTTCATGAGAAAAAGTGAAAAAACAAATACGTCTAAAAATGGTCCTAATCATCTCAGAACGCTAAAAAAAAAATTAGGCATATCACTAACGTCTCCGCCGATCCGCCAAATGATGTTTTGGCACCCAAAGGTCAATATTTCCCGCCCCAAAAAATTTTTACCATTGCTCATCCCACCATCTGTAAATTTTGGCGTTTACCAACGATTTTTCCATTTGTAAATATTTACAAAAAATATGTAAATTTGGGGCATTTCTCTCTAGCCCGACCGAAATTTTTGTATCCTGTCTTTAGTCCAACTTTTGCTTTTGCAAAGGGTTTTTTCTATGGTAAATTTACAAATATTTTGTATCCTGTCTTTAAAACGACCCCCTGTTCACAATAATTATTTTTGCGTAAAGAATTGATCAGGTTGGGGCTGACATCCCCTGATATTTAAGGACGCACCTTTTTAAAATCATAATTAGGAACATTCTTTTTTTATGGTTAAATGGTGGGACCTGGGGCATGTCTTTCAATACATTTTAGAACGCTCAATATTCCCCCAGTATTCCCTCAATTATTTAAAAGATGCAAATAATCATAAAGGAAAACCGTGTACATTAACATAACATTTTGCTAATTAAATTTTGTCTACAATGAGCAGGAAAATATACATACATGCATACATCAATTACTATCAATATCATAGTTTTGTAAATTCTAAAACACTCTTCTTGTAAGATAATGAATCTTGTCATGGTCATAAAATTCAAGACCAATTTGATACATGCATATTTCTTTTCTCAACAAGGTCCAGCTGGTTACATCCTCTTGATCAGAATCAGCATCACGCTCAACAGAGAGTTTACAATAGATCTAACGAATTCCATCAGTTTTGCATACATATCCTTGTCCAACAATCTTCGTCCTCTGGTGAGTACTCTCATCGTGTTTAAAAGTGCATTCTGTGCTCTTTTCTATTGTATTATTGTAGCTTATAGTCACCGAATAGTCTGGAGACCAAACTAGACTCATTTGTGTGATTATTATTTTTTTTGTTTTTTTACACTAAATGTTGATTATTTCTTCATTGGAATGGTAAATTCTCCATCTAAGGTTTTAAAATGTGACAATTTCAAATCTGTCATATGCTAGATTTAACTTGACAATTGCTGAAACAGCAGACAGGTAAAGATGCCAGAAGGTTACCCTTTTGTGGTTTGATCTTGCACAGAAAGCTCAATTTGAAAGTTTAAAAGACTAAGGGCCTCATTGCCTCCAAATTCCCCCTGGCTTATATAAGCACAATAATTATTATCTAATTCTGAATTGTTTAGGCCGAAAGCTTATACAGCAATTGTTATAGATGTTACTGACACAGATGTATTTGATTCTACTAAAATAACCTTTACCAGACCTATTTTCGGTTCCACATCTTGCCTGTGTAAAGGGCAAAATAGTTCATCATTCAACATGATATACCATTTAAAAAGTTTCATAATTATGTTCTTTTCATAATAGTTTGGAAAATTTTGATATTTACAGCCTCTGTCATTAAGTTGGGACTAAATATTTACCGTATGCAATCTCCACTTAGTATTGTACCCGTATTTGGCAAAAGTTTGAAAGACGACGTCGACTTTTATTAGTAAATTGTATAGACAAATTACAAAAAAGCCAACATTTTATTTGCATGACCACAAGTCTTCCATAGAGGACAGACAACTTTTGTCTGATCTTAATACTAATAGTAATGACCAATATCTTCTAACAAATATTATAAAAGTAAATGTTGTTTGTATGCTTTCAGATTGAGGCAATCATCATTGAGTTATACCCGGGAATTACAATTATCATTGTTATGGTCTATACGTAAGTACATACAAACAAACAGTCGGGTCACCTTGAGTCTTAATGTATGTATGTATGTATGTATGTATGTATGTATGTATGTATGTATGTATGTATGTATGTATGTATGTATGTATGTATACGTTGTTATGGAAAGGCAGTCCATTCAAGTTTACGGTACAATGGCAAGAATTCTATTCTGACTTGTTCTGTAGTAAACCTTATTCCTTGTGACATATAGGAGGCCGTGAGAATATATATGATAACATATTACACCAACTGTTCGACATGTGACATTCAGAATTATACGTTACAATGACATGCAGCATCTCAGGAAACACGTAATATTCATACTACGTTGCACGACATTACCTTTTTACAATATTGTCAGAACATCATCGCATTGACGTTGCTATGAGCAATAAGATATCTTTTTATTGCAATAATGTGACAACGTTGTAAAATAACAGTGTTGTGTATGGCAACGTTGTAGCATTATACGATGATTGTAATAAGTTAACCGACTGTAACACACCTTGAATACCATGTCAAGACGACTAACAAAAATGTCCATTCATACCTGTTTACGGTATGAGCGATCATTTCTGCCGCCACCTGGTGGATAAATAGAATTCTCCATTCTACCTACCTTTCATTCCAACAGAGGTCCTATTTCTCCTCCTCCCTCCTACTTCCTCAACAACACTCCTACCACGCACGCTCACTCATCTACGTCGTCCAACACGGGAAGAATTTGAACTCATACATTCGACAGGCTCGGGCTTGTCTGAAACCACTTCCTCTAAAACGTGTCAAGGAGTGTAAGTCTTACTCCACGATTATCCCTGAAAAATCATAGTATCATTATACCACCCATAGCAGTGGGCGTGTTAGGTAATACTTTTGCGCCCACCTCAAAGTTTCCCTTGCCCTTCTGGCGTGTATATAAGTGTAAGTCAGGGGGTGTTAACTATATTGTGTCACAATAGTCCCATCCGCTCATAGTTCTCTTCACATGCCCAACCTTCTCGGCGTCTTAACGTACCCACACTCCATTCAGGCACCAATATAATTGCCAGCAGTGGCGTATCCAGTTCCCCCCCGCCCCCCCCCCCCCCCCTCAGGGCGGGAGTGGGGGTGGGGGGGGGTCCCCATGTTCGGTTGACCCCCCTCCGATTTCTCAAATTTTACGCAATTAAACTACCAATAAAGGGAATTATCCATATTAGGGGGTCTCTGGAACCCCTCAGATTTAGCAAAGTTTCTATGCCTATAGACCTATACGGGGAATGTGGGTTGTATTTGATGGCCGCGCTTTACCAGTGTTCTACTCTCACTGTACTTAGAAGTTAGTAGGCATTAAAAGACTGTGTTTCACTCTGATCTAGTATATTTGTAAATTTAGATGAAACATATATTATGACTCACATTATCTGTTCAATATACTCTGTACGATCGGCCATAGACTGCCAGGTACACACAAAAGGTACACATATAAGATTCTATGCCCTCGTTATTTTTTGCCTAGTAGCATCATCGAAAATCTATTCCATTGCAGTAGTTGCAGCTTTAACAAAACAATCCCCCCTTTCCAGCTTCAACGTGTTAATTCCATTAATGCGCTTTCCTATACCAGTTAATCTGACAACCTGTATCCAAAGGTATTCTGTAGGCCTAAGTGTAATTAATGGAGGAAAGCGGGGGGGTGGGATATTGACATGTTTTGAATCGTACAGATTTATGTCTCAAACTTATCAACGTATATATATATCTGGTTTCAATACATATTATAGTAAAAACTCACAAAAGTGGCGAGTGTCATGTTGACGCTGGGGAAACGACAATCGTTTTGTTAGGCCGGGCCTAACGAATCTAGTGGGGGTCGAACCCACGAGGGGCTCGAATAATTCATTAGTGGCCCAGCGTCACGGCTCGCCGGACGGTTGTGGCCGATAGAGGCCTTTTATATCCGAACCACAGGACTGATGCAATACACCGCGTCCTACTTCTAGTATAGTGTAGACAATCTGCGGCGAATGACCCCTCCGCGCCAGAATCGTCATCCATGATTCGCAGTTAGCGAGCGTCGAGGTGGCAGAGTGATAGTGTAGACTGATCTTTCCTCCAGCGACACCTGGTGGATTAAATTGAAACCAGGACGACCATGAACGAAAAAAATGTATTCAAATAGATTTGAACACGGGCAGGCCACCATCCAAGTAACAACCGGTCTCAATGTTGCTTAACTTACCCGGGCTAGGGACCATCCAAATACCCACCGGTATGAACAGATCGTAGCTTAGTGAAATTGACTGTATGGATTTAAACATATCAACCAGGAGCCATCAAGAGATAAAGTCTAGTATTGATAGACTTGGATACCTGCCAAACTGAATTAAACCTTCTGCATACCCAGTATTATTAGATTAAGCAGTTTGGGGTATTTAGGCATATTTCCTGGTACTGACATGTACAGAACCAGAATTTTGGGGGCGGTGATGTGAGTCTTCCCTGACAAACAAGGGGCCCTTGATGGGGGGGGGGGGTCCCAATGTCGCATGTTAATTTTAAGAAACATCCATGTTGCCCTGTCGAATTTAAGAATTAGCCCTGTCCCATGTCACTAAGCCCAAAAAGGGCCATGTCGCCGTCTCGAATTTAAGGGTCTAGGGCCATAAACAAGAGGTGCACGTGGTCAACTAGAATTTAGGAGGGATCGGTGAGAAAAAGAAGGGGCGGGCGGTAGTTTGGCAGTGGGTAGTATCCTTGAAAGGGCCCCCTTCCCAGTATGAAGTGGAAAAGGAGAAAGTGGAGGATCGGATTCATATGGGGAGTCCCATTGGAATTGCAAATATAAATTTATGCAACATTTTGTTCACACTTTAATTTCAGAAACTAATTTCACATCAGAATGTACTGAGCATTTGTATATATTGTTCATTCTTAGTCCTAACACCAAGGAAAATGTACGTATTTTGTTTTTTTTTTCCATATGAAATATTTATAGTTTTATATTCTGAATTTGTAGTCTTATCCCCGTCATGGGTAGCCCTGTGGTCAGGGGTGTCTGGTGACCAGCTGCAGATGGTTATGTGATGTGGGGGAAGAACGGGGGTTGGGCGATAGACACAGCATGTGGTCTCTGTCCTGTGGAGCATTAAATTATTCCGACAGTGATGATAGAAAAGTCTGAAATCATAAATCAAAGTAGGATTTTTTCTACGGAAAACATTCTTTAACATAATTGTGAACAAATTGATATGTTTAAAGTCAAAAATGAGCAATAATTAAGATAAATACAAAATTCGGAGAATTAAACAAATAATAATATGTTAATACTCGACCCTCCCGTAAATGCATGCAATTCTTCGAGGATGAATTAACACTTTTTTTTTCTCATGGACCACTTTCATCTCTGGAAATCCCCTTAGCTTATTACAGGGGTGCTAAACACTGGTTTTCCCTACCAAGACATATTCGTGAATTAGATAATATTGATATAAAATAGTACAATAATAATGACACTTTAAAATTATGAACAGAAAAAAGGCGTATTGCCGTATGACGGACGATACGTCAAGTTTACCCAGGCATTTACAGGATTCGAACCCGTGCAGAGAAAACACATCAGGTCGCCGGTGAAATGACTTATCCATTTTACCGCCGACTTGATGCTGCAGGTGATTGATTTTCCGACGGGTAGGTTCCTCCACGGGCCTTACGATGGGGTCAAACATTGCCATTTCTCCACGTCTTCACAAATCAAGGCTCCTGCCCCGCTAAAACTAGTAATCTGTCG
This sequence comes from Lepidonotus clava, assembly GCA_936440205.1. Classification (NCBI taxonomy): domain Eukaryota; kingdom Metazoa; phylum Annelida; class Polychaeta; order Phyllodocida; family Polynoidae; genus Lepidonotus; species Lepidonotus clava. The sequence continues at coordinate 48,195,369 of OW387135.1, read as the reverse complement.
GGATAGACTGGGAGGGAGTGAGGGAGAGAGCCCTGCGTGATGGAGGATTAATCTCCAGGGCCCGACCCGGGTGCCCGACCCAGAGACCGCCTGACGGTGTAACCCTTACCGGGCCACGCCCCACCACGCCCCGTTGCACTGCGTAAGTAAACCCCGGTCTCAACCGATGATTGGGACGGATTCTGAGCTGTGTCGCAGTTTGCCCCATGAGTTTAATTTGCCCCAGTCTGAGAGGAGCTCTCTGTTGGTCGTTACAGGGGTGTGCACCTGGCATCCGGCTTAAAGCCTGCAGTCTGTAGCAGAATGTATTGAAGGGGGGGGGGGGGGGGTCCCATGTTCGGTTGACCCCCCTCCGATTTCTCAAATTTTACGCAATTAAACTACCAATAAAGGGAATTATCCAAATTAGGGGGTCTCTGGAACCCCTCAGATTTAGCAAAGTTTCTATGCCTATAGACCTATACGGGGAATGTGGGTTGTATTTGATGGCCGCGCTTTACCAGTGTTCTACTCTCACTGTACTTAGAAGTTAGTAGGCATTAAAAGACTGTGTTTCACTCTGATCTAGTATATTTGTAAATTTAGATGAAACATATATTATGACTCACATTATCTGTTCAATATACTCTGTACGATCGGCCGTAGACTGCCAGGTACACACAAAAAACATAGTTTAGCGTGAAGCTGTGATTTAAGGTAAATTCTAACCTATAGCTAGTGTTACTATATAAAAACAAAAATAAAAGGACATTTGACACAAAGTGTAGTTAAAATCTAGTGTACTATTTTATTGCTGAATCGATTCTATTAATCTTTATCCTCGGCGCACCACTCGCACAACACCTCGGAGCACATGATGCTGGCAGGCTCGCCCCCCTCACAGTCGGCGTGGTAGCACCGGCCGCAGTAGTTGCAGACCAAGTACATTCTGAAATATTACGGAGGCATGTTTAAATACACATTTTTTTAAATTGTGTGCACGAACTAATCGGACCATCATCAATCACAATTTTTAGTAACCGTACGAAATTCGGCGTTCACTCCAACGTCAACATCAAGATTCTATGCCCTCGTTATTTTTTGCCTAGTAGCATCATCGAAAATCATTGTCGCTATATAATATTATTTATTATGAAAAAAAACCCCGGCGTACCTGTAGTTGCCATCCAAGAATATGGCCTGCGGTTGTGTGGCGTGTTGGTCTTCGGCAAACGTTTCCATCGCCTTCCACCTTTGGTCCGTTAAGTACTCCTCCTGCTCCTGAAAAAAATTGTGTGGTTATAGTTAAATGTGCAAAAGTCAATTTTGCACTTACTACATACCAGCGTGTCCCTCGTAATATTGGCAAATTTCAGAACAATTGTACTCGTGAAATCGCCCCACTCATCATTTTGTTTTGTTTATACATATTTCCCTTCATACGCTTACATGTTTTATTTCCCACTTAGCTTCATCGTGTAAATACAAATGTACCAACCTGGGTCGGATCCTCCGAACAGTAGATGCACGTCCACTCTGATGGGCCGTCCGGGAGCTGTTGTTGGTCGTGCGTCCTGGAAAAAATTTCAAAAATCATCACACCGTCCATCATTTCAACATAGGTGGTCGAAACTACCAAATCATCGGCATCTCAATTTTTCTCATCCAATCTCTATTTCATGTTATTGTGCCAGTCTGACAAATTTGCAATTTTTAAATTGTCCAAAAAAGAGCCTGTTGTTTCAGCATGTTACATGAATTCGAGCGACCACAACTATGTCCGACCGCGAGTCCGTCGTCGGGTTTTAGACAGTGTGCATTATTTGGCATGACGATAGTCATCCTACCAGATAGTAAGTTAATAATTTTCTTTCCATGCTTCTCTTCCATCCCTGTCCATCAACAGTGTTGAACAATTTAAACCTACTTAGGGGTGAACAGGGGCGCGCACTCGGTCCATTCAGGTTCCGTCCAGATCGTTTCCTCCTCTTCAATATTTTTCTCCTCACGCGGTGTCCATGCCTGGGATTCCTCTTCCTCCTCCGACCGCACATGGTTGCTTGAATGAGCCAAAAAAAACAACCTTTAAGTGTCTGGAATTGGTTATCTACGTGTATGGGGAGAAAACGAAAAAAAATGGAAAATATCTACCAAACGTAACAGCTATTATCCACAAAATTATACATTTGTTAACAAACACTCTATATATGGAAGTGTAACCCCCAAGTCATTCTCCCGCAAAGCCTGAAAAAACACTACTTCTCTATATAGGCATGTTATCTTATCAAATTATAGGCAAGTTATCTGATTCACCTACCGGGTTTTCTGCGCGGTCGCCATTGTTCACAATGTGGTGCTTGTGTTTAATATCAGCAAACTTCTGCGTACGTACGGCTTTTATGGTCGTGAGGCTGGCGCGGGACTGTGTGTGTGCACGTGGTGGGCACCTCCTTATAAAGCTGGTGCCCCCCCCCCCCGACCCCCCCGGGGGGCAGGGTAATGAGGGGCCATCTAGGTCAGCCGAGCAGCCTGAGCGACCGGTGTCAGGTGTTACATAAGGTGTCGCTCGCGCAGCGCAGCCCTGGCAGCTGGATGTGCACGTCCTGACACCTGACTCAAGAAACCACCCGTAAATGCACACGGCCCCACACCCCCAGCCTGTGAAATAACTTCAGAAAACGTACCTCAAAGTCGCACATCCTGGCACCGTAACCTTGCGAAGTAATTTCCTACCTTTTATTTTAAATTTGAAAGTAGTCACATTATAAGGTTTAGGGCGTAATATAATTATTCCTAATAAAAAAATGTTGCTTTTGTTGGCAAAAGCGTCTAAATCACATAATCCTAACAATGCATATAAAACACCGGACATTGTCCGAAATTAAGCTGCTGCACCCTATAGGCCGGGCCTATAGGCCTTCACCCGGGGATCACACTCACACTCGTGAGTCTAGATCTGCACACTCACACTCGTGATTCTGCACACTCACTGCCAGGTGCGTTATTTTTAAGTTTTGCACTTTTTTTTATTCCCATATATCGGGGGGTGCATATCCAATATTTGTGGTGCACAATCTCATTAATGATGCATACGTTTTCAGCTTAATTTCGGACACTACGTGCACGAGTTCGATATATCTATAGGTCCTCTAGATCTACAAGAAGTCGTGGCGCCGAAGGGGACATACGATCATATTTTCTTGTTCAACCACATATCCAAAATGTCCACTTATCCGCATAACAGGCAGGAAAGATGCCCATGAAGGTTGCTCGAACTTTTCCTTGTGCCACATTGTATAAGGACTTATGTATCTGGATTCGACGGTGCTGGGTCGGTACCACTTCACAGCTGCAAACACATGTTGCCTCTTCTGCCCGGTTGCATTACATTGTATGTAATGTTTCACGTAGTGGGTGGCGATGCACGGTCGCTCCCGGGGGTCATTCTGTCCGTCTTCGTACCAATTTGCCATTAGTCTAGACAACTTTTTACCACTGCTGGAATTTGTGCTGGAATAAGTCATGGGGCCATATTTTACGACTTTAGACTTCACGTAAAATGAAGGCAGAAATGACTTCTCTAGGATCTCCTGTTCTGTGGGGTACATCTTTTTGTATGTTTTTTTGAGCAGCTCAAGATCGTCCGAGTCGATCCACGCCTTTTCTTCTCTAACTGTCTCGAAGCCGTCGGTGAGACTCCATAGGCTCTCGCACCGCGCGAATTCTCGCTCATTGGGTACATCGAGTGTTTCCAGGACCGTTCTTGCTTTCTTCTCTCCTTCTCCCAGCTGGCAGTGTTTGACAAATTTCCCCTCGTGTTTGGACGGCATTTCGGCGCGCGCCTGACTGACACGACTCATCCTGTGAAACCTCTCAAACAATTGTTTCTCTATCTGGCGATTGTTAGTCGGCACATCCCCCAAGTAACCATTATACCGCTCAAAACTGAACAGCCAAGTACTGGGAGCTGGACCATACTCCCGGAGACACTCCTTTAAATGGAGATGTAGATGCATGTTTGGGGTAATGAAATCAGAACCGAACTGGAGCTCTGTGCTCTTGCAAAAGTGCAATAGTTTCCTGTGTGCCTGTTCTATCTCGTGGTGTGTAATACAAGGCTTGCACAGAAGTCGAGTGGCTTCTACGAAACGCTGCCAGCTATGAAGCATATTCTCCGGCAAAAGGCCCTGGAGGCAGTATCCAGACGAGACTGTAACCCAATTCTTCCACTCCTTTGCCGTCCACATCCCAGCGTTCGATTTGATGTTAGTTACCACGCAGTCATCCGGTAGTCCCTCTTTAAACTGATTCAGACGAGCATCAATAGTCAACACCTGATTAGCGCTTAGTAAAACGTCATCTGTTGAATTCTTCTTCTTCTTTGACAACTCTTTGTCGGTCCACCTCTTCCACATTCGCTTGGCAGTCCCTGAATCCCAATAATAAAAGCACATATGTGAAATCGGTATTGAAACCCCAATGAACTAATAGTCCAAATTAAAGGCAAATGCAAGTTCCATTTCAAACACATTATCAGTGCTAAACATTAATTAACGTTAGGTCAAGCTTCAACACTTACCCAACAGTACATTATGCATCACATCGATCGAGAGGAACCTGAAGAAATGAATGTAATATAATACAGTTACTGCTAATGGAAACATTTGTATTAATGTTTATTCAAATGTCAAATTAAAATTGTTAATATTTTGGTATAATTCTGTGTAAGATTTGCCTTTAAATTTGTTCGGCCTGGAGATTGAACTTACCTGATGGGATTGAAGTAGGGCAATTCTAGGAGGACACAGGAACGAGCTCCATACTGCTTCTCAAGTTTACTTTTCTCTCTCGGGGTGGATGCAGCTGTAATCTCACTCACTCTCTCCTTGTGTTGGTCCAGAGTACGAGGAGTCCAATTCGCCATGTTGAATCCTCCACGGTTTGAATTCTTGAATTCCTTCAGACATTTTGAACAACCCATGATAGCATTAGGTAGCAGGAAACCGCAGGTCTTCCTCCCTGCAGGCAGGTCGGCAGCAACGTTCAAAAGCGCCAACTTAACGGTCTTGCCATTTGGGCAATCGTTGGTTATAAGCCTTTTTCCCTGATGCCAGAATTCCTTGAGTTCGTTGACTAGGGGCCTCAGAAAACTGGTAAGGTCGGCAGGTTCTTTACTTAAGTTTGGAATGATACCGTATAGTATGACGTTCTCAAGTCTGTACCGCTCATTTCTGGGTAGGTTAAGTATTGTTAGGTAAATGCCCCCTACTGACATCGAAGCTTTCCGAGAGAATGGTTGAAACCAATCGATATTCATCTGAAGAGCCAAGTTGTTTTCATTATCAAGAAAGCCGTCGTTGTTCGCGTCAAATTCTTTCCATACCGAACCGTCGTAGATGTCAGCAAACACTCCTTCAGGTATCCTCCTGCCCTTCCACTCTCTACATTTCAGCTCAAAACCTGGACGTTTCATCATAACCTGCAAACTCTTCTCGAGCGACTGGTAACAGAATGTCCTGACTGGAAGGAAGGTAATTTCCCCCACAATCTTGGTCTCATAAAACAATTTCCTGTTGCAGCGTTTTAAATCATCACCGATGGTTGTACACCTAATGGGTTGCTGATTACCATTACGATCCGTGTAAAAGCCTAGACCTCGCACACGCTCAGTGGTGGACAACACAGAATGCGACAACGTATAACAGGCCGGGCAGCATACACTGATAGAGTAATTAGTCATCGTTAGGTCTGTACCCAACCATTTGTACATCATCCGCATCGTTTTGGGGAATACTGCCTCCGCTGCTTGTGAAACCCGGTCATTACCTGCTACCGTCAATAATTCACAAATGAAGCACATAACTTTAGCCATTTGCGTATCACTGGTGAAGGTGTGGATCTGCCACTGCAAAAGAAAGAACAGAACCCATGAAAATAGGCTTTGGATATTCTTATTAGGGGTACCACTAACAAGCCTTGCCAATGGGCTAGGACGACCCGTCCCGTCACCGAAAACCACTTTTAAGTGACGGATGGCCCTGTTGCGAATCTTGACTGCCTCTGGATCAAGCTTATCATTTTCTTCCGTTTCTTGGGAATCTTCCATGGTACCGTAATAGTCTTGCATATCATCACCTGACTCCTCATCGGCTTCCATGGGTACCGCCTCTTCAACAGGCTGATTGCGACCCACAGGCTGACTGTCTGCTTCTCCCGGATTCCCGACTTCAGCCTGCCGCTGATTAGCAGCTGCAGCTTCTGCCCGAATACCAGCTCCAACCTGGATACCACCTTCAGCCCGAATTCCCGCTTCAACCTGCATACCACCTTCAGCCTCAATACCCGCTTCAGCCTGGTTACCTGCCTCAGCCTCAACACCCGCTTCAACCTGCATACCACCTTCAGCCTCAATACCCGCTTCAGCCTGGTTACCTGCCTCAGCCTCAACACCCGCTTCAACCTGCATACCACCTTCAGCCTCAATACCCGCTTCAGCCTGGTTACCTGCCTCAGCCTCAACACCCGCTTCAGCCTTGTTACCTGCCTCAGCCTGAAAACCTGCTTCAGCCTGGTTACCTGCCTCAGCCTGAAAACCTGCTTCAGCCTTGTTACCTGCCTCAGCCTGAAAACCTGCTTCAGCCTGGTTACCTGCCTCAGCCTGAAAACCTGCTTCAGCCTGGTTACCTGCCTCAGCCTGAAAACCTGCTTCAGCCTGGTTACCTGCCTCAGCCTGAAAACCTGCTTCAGCCTGGTTACCTGCCTCAGCCTGAATATCTGCAGCTTCGGCCTCAAGACCCACTTCTGCCTGATTGCCAGCGCGTTGAGGTAAACCAAATGGGATTGGTTCTGCAAGACACATGTATAATAATAAATCAAATGTACAGTCGGGTTTCAGAGTACAGACTTTCCCACCCAATGTTGTTTCTCTGACTCAAAAGCTATGATAGAAAGATGCATGGAGGGATACATATATATAACGTCCATTGTTCAAGTCATTCATTATTTGAACAATTGTTTAATTGTCAAGAAAAGATTTAGGCTGGCGATAATTTTCCAAACACTAACTGATCATTAAGAGTATAGTAGGTATTTGAAAATAATATCTATGCGCGCAAGCTAGCTAGGAAGGTTTTGAAGGATATCGATTTCAGGTGAAAGTGACTTTATCCTAGTTATACTATTTATCTGGTACTCACCATGCTCCTTAAGATGCTTCCTGTTATATGTACTTTTTGAAACTGCACGTTTACATGTGTCGCACCATCGGTTTCGGCTAGTGTCCATATTTCTTCTGGTTTCTGCCTGGTCACTGGTCAGACCCTTGAAACACCACGATCGCGAGGCCATGGCGAACTTGAGTTAGACAGCAGCACTTCAGGGCGATGAACCTTCCCCATTTGCGACCGCGACACAAGTATTTATATATGGTACAGACCGACGCCTATGGTCCCACCAGCTGAAAGCCGCGAATTGCCGCGACATGCCACAGCCCCGACCCAGGGGTAGTTGCACTCGAGCTCCTAACCTCAGACACCCGTGTGAAATTAAAGCCGAGAACAGCCTGCCACAGTATTACCAGGAGATTAATGTCGCCTCCAGCCTGGCCGTCACGGTAGCGCGTTGTCGTGATTTGTCGGGCGCGTGAAGTTTCTCCAGCTTTCGAAACGCATCGTCCGCCGTCTGGACTGGTGAGGGCATGACACCTGCCATTAAAACCTAGGGTCTATCCATTAAAGGGCGGTGAAGTTTCCTCAGCTTCCGAAACGCATCGGCTGCCGTCAGGTCGACTGGTCATAGGATTTCATCTGCCTTGAAAACTGAGCTCGAAGTTTAGCTCGAAGGTCAAACCTTAAGCTTTCTGCTACTACTTAGGGTCAGCTTATTTCGTTATATAGTGCGTTTGGTGTACGGCTACGTGAATATCATGAGTGTCAAAATCCTGAGTGCCACCCTTGGTGAGAATCTTCTTAATTACTTTTGTTGTACAAGTGATACGAGTCGATGGCCGACTTTCCAAATTATTCAAAATAGGTAAAACATATGTATTCATTCTGGGGGTCGCCCTTCCTAATTAAATAATATGGCCAGTTTTCTGAATTCTAGGGTGTGGCCATATGGCAGTTATAGTTTATTCTGTCTGTTTGAATAGCCTGGCCATGGTAATTTGGAACGAAGGTGTTTGTTTAAAGTTGAGATGACAAACTTCATGTTCTCTTCTTTCTTTTTTTTTCAATATATAGCTGCCGCGTACTTGGTTCTTGTATCATGCGTGGAATTTGTTCGAGCTGCCAGTGGCGGACACTGGCCTAGGGTCGTTCACAATAAGCCTGGAGTAACCCGTACCCGGTTGGTCAACCTCACTGCTCCATTTACCGGTCACCCTCCACCAAAACACGATGCGATGACCGGCCTCACCTTTCATGACACCCTGCAAGCCTTGTTGGACCAGGACCATACCGTAACTGACACTGGATCTGAAGCCAACCCAGGAGACGGAAACATTAAAGAATTCCCAACTGTGGTACTTCTCTCTTCGTACACTCTTCTTCTTATCCTCGCCGTAGCCATAATTATTAGCATATTCTTTGTTTGCTCCGGAATTAATCGCATCTTCGCAGATGCTCGTTTTCGTGTATACTTGCTTGTCTCGGGCAATCACAGTGTATGGCTTAAAATAGGCACGTTCCCTGGACATTTTGGAGATTATATCTTTCAAACAGACGATCCTATCACACTGACTAAAGCCGAAAATATATGCCTAGGCGCACGATACACATTGAACTGTGTCATCCAAATGACCGACTGCTATACCGGCACATCGACACGACTGCCCACACATTTAAAGGTTAATAAACTGAAGGACATCATGTTGACAAGATTGATGACTAAGGACATTATACGCTACCAGTTGGTTACCATGGGTATAGGCATAGGAGAGCCTGTTCTTTTGGGGAAATACCGGCCCGGTGAGCTTGCAATTAGTACTAATACTTCAGTCGACTTAAGCCTGTTACGTGTCAAGAAGTGTTAAGACTACCCCGCGGGCCGCGTGCCGCGGTACTCCTGTGAGGGAGCTGACACAGAAGCTAGTTGACATGCGCCGCCTCAGATGGCCAACAGGTGGACGCGGTCATCACAGACGCGTGTCCCGGTGTCAAACGCGACAGAAGTCATTTCAGATGAACCCCCTGTCGATCGGCTCTCTGAAGAAAATAGCGGCCTATTAGACGTGCTTCGCACTACCCAGTGTAAAAACTTGTGAAGCCCCCGGCTAGAAGAAGTCGTTTTAGTTGTACCTTACCTAGCGTTTAAGTTGTCGACCGAGGGTTAACTTTTCGCTAAAGACTAGACGAAGCCCTTACAGTACCTGGGGGGGTTGTGATGTCATGTGGGGTGGGGGGTATAAGTATGTGCCTGTACTATACACTGGTTCAGAACAGCCACTTGATGGCCATGGACATCGAGCGACTGTTAAACGCAAGTCTGCGTCTGCGTCTTGTTCGGGAGGAAAGGCCAGTGGTGAGACCTAGTCACCTCCAACCCGCGGACCAATCCGACCATCAGTGGCTGCTTCTCTTGTTAGTGATATACCTGGGGTGGAAATTTATCGGTATCTTCTGGAAATTGGCAGCAGGCTGTCGCTCGTTGGCTCAGGGTCAACGTCGGAGGGCTACAGTGCAGTGCTGTCTGAGAATCTACTGCCGATGGGAAACGCTCCTATTTCCACTGGCTCCCATTCCCGCCGAAATGGAAGCCGTAGGAAGTGCTGCCTGCCCACGAATGATCATCCAAAGACCGAGCATCCTGTCCAAGGCCCTGACCGTCGCCTGGTCGGGCCCACTCACGGTCCATCTGAATGGCAGTGACGAACCCTTGACGTTGGAACTCCCGCAAGAAGTCAAGATTCCTCGTACGGAGCGCGTGCGCCTGAACAAATTTTTCAGGCACAGACTTTGTAGAGCGAGCGTTTGCCTGATAAACAACAGGAACAACATGGCCCAAGAACTACTCCCAGCCGAAAAACTGGGCTGCATGCCTGACGTAGACTCTTGGGTGTGATGAACAGTTATATAAAAGTGTACGATATGTTTGAAGTAGATATGGGAAAATTTTAATTGTGAAATGCATATGTTCACGAAGCTTTCGAGTTACATATGTACATTAGTGTATGGTCAGTAAATACAATTATGGGAAAATAGGCGAAACGTTGACACGTGGACATCATAAAACCTTTTCCGCATGCATAACAATAAAACATTTTGATATCATGAACGTGTGTAGTCTTATGTGGCTGTGACTAATTATAAATGGGAATTCATGAGGATAATGTGAATGAATTGCAGCTGTACATGTGTGACGAAATTATGAGGGCGAGTATATATTCTAAACAACAAAAATCGAACATGAATGAGAACTGATAACTTTTGAGCTGCAATAAAAGGAAGAGTTAATAGCTAATGTATATATAACCAACTCAATTTAAAGTCAAGCGTCTGCATGCGCTTTGAATCCTACGTTGTCTGAAATACAGAATTGAGATGAAAACAAAAAGTGCTGGTACCATTATAAAAGTAAGTCCAATGTTCAACAGGTAAACAGTACCGTGCACACTGGGGGGGAGGAATGGTACGTGGGGAAGATGCAAGTCACCACGAAGTTTCTTGTATTCGACCTCATTCAGTCGAATCTCTTTCATGTATGTACGGAGGGAAAGGAAATTGTCTTTTGCTCGCTTAAAAATATCCTCTTGGCGGACTCGCATTTGCGGGCTAAGAGGTAAAATTGGGAATGGTTTATCGTACGAAAAATCCGGGTTCACAAGTCGGCTAAGTGACAGGTTGAGGTGTTGAAGACTAGCAAGGTTGACGGGAAAAACTGTTCTTAAGGGGCCTGCTGTAGAAGGCAAACAGTTAACACTTGAGACTGGAATTTCCCATTCTTTGGCGGACACAGAACAACCACATTCAAAGGCACGAACGCACGATTCACATCCAGGATGGGTTGTTGTTCGGTTGGGGCAGCGCACAACGACCTCGTCTATGTGAGAGAACAAATAGGTCCCTGTTGCAATGACTTGGATGTTCGACCTTCTGAAATTAGACTGAATGAGTATTTTGAAATCACAATAAAGTTTGACAGACTCATGATCACGTAGATAGATAGAAATGAGGCACGACGAGGGAGAAACCCTGCGAAGTGGTAGGTCATAATGACAAAACGGAGAATGGCAATTATCCAGATCTGGGTTGGAGGATACTGTGTATTGGGTTGCGGACACCAATAAATAAGCCGGTGTGTTGGAGAGGCGAGTATAATGCCCATGGAAGGCTAGAGGGAAGGTGTTCACTTTTAGAACCTTGAATATTTTGTCGAAGGAAATAACGGGAATCTTCAAAATAGTTTTCAGAACATTTCGCTGTAAAACCGGGGGGACTAAAACAGTTACACTTCTATACATGTCGCGAGTGTTTGGAATATAAATATTTGAACGATTTGACTTGGAAAGGAAAAGGTACCGAATCTTCCTCATATCAGTCTCCGATATCAAAGAGTTACTCAGCCTGTTCTCCGTTAGGTCGCGAATAGCCTGTAGCAAGACATCAAGGGAATAGTCCAGTTTAAAATCCAGTAGACGCAATTCTTGCAAATCTTGCATCAACCTGACCATCAATTCCCGGTTACTAATGTAAGCCTGGAGTCCTCTGGACAAATTGTATATGGAATGAGTGTTCTCTATGATGGCCTGGAGTTGGATTTCCAAAGTGGAGTCAACTACCTTTAGGACTGCATTTATTTTGCCATCGAGGAAGCCAATTTCATCGGCATTTACCTGGTCAGCACGAGTCTGTTGCTTCAAGTCATCGAGTGTGGCCGTTCCAAATAAAGTCTCGGAGAACTTGCCGATTTCTGGAATCAGAGCCCGCTGCTTCCTGGATTTGGCTGATGGAGGTGTTGGCTGGGCCGTCGATTCCAAAATTGATTGCACTTCCCGGAGTCCGTTGGTGACCTTCGCTGCTATAGTCTTCCCAATAGATGTTATGTTATTCAACATAAGTTGGATTTTTCGACACTGTTCCATTGAACCGGCTGCCAGGGTAGCGCCGTGTCTACAATTTAGTGCGGCTGCCTGTTTGGGAGAAGGAGGAAGTGGTAAAATGATATCGACTTGGGTAGTGAAGTACTCATTACCTATGTGGATGGACGGTTTACTCTCGAATACTACACCATAGTTGGTACGAAAACGGTTTACCGTACTGGTGCATAGGCATGGCTTAGCTGAGACAGTGCCCAGGATAAAGAGTCCACGAAGGAGGAGTATGAATACTGTTGGAGCCATGTCTGATGCAGGCTAGAGACCGCTCTAGTCTTTTATTACTTTTTCCCAGTCACAGGAAGGAGTAGACAGACAGTCGCCACATGCACCTGGGATCTAAAGGTTTTGACCTCCGTGCAGAAACCTTAAGCTTACGTTAATGCCAAAAGAAAAGCCGTGCGAAGAGTATAAGCTTACGCGTATGCTTGCTTGTAAGCTTTCGTTGGTTAGGGTGTCGGCTTGTTCGAATTGAATTGGAAGGCAGACTTCAAAATGAATTGTTGGCATGGGGTTCCTTAACTTGTGGATGAGAAGTGAGAAAGCCTGTAAATGCCATTGCTGCCTGATATTTATAGGTTTTATTTGCAGGTGGTTTATATGGAGTTCAGGCCGATTTAAGTCTGGACTGGCTGAAATTAGTCTCAAACCTTAAGGTCGGCTTTATATCTAACCAGCTTAGACCCAGTTTAAGGTGAATTATTTAGGGTAGTTATATAGGCCGGGAGGTACCTTTTATCCATACAGAAAATGTTTAATTAATTTTTAATGAATCTCATCTCTCACGGATGACTTCAAAAGAAGTTAATTTCAAACACTTTTAATACTCCATCTATGGATGGTAAGGGTAAATGGTTTTCCGGGTGGGAGGGGCGATGGATGGTAGGGTGAAGTAGGCCTGTCAAAGATTTAGCTACATGTGCTTTGCAGGCGAACGTAGGTTGGGTATGGAAGTGCCCGACCCAGCAGGTTCCCTGCATGGGGCAACTCTGGCCCGTGTTAACTCGATAACTAACCCCTGATTAATGGCGGGGAGTCCGTCAGATGACACCCAGCATGATACCTGTGTCGCTCTTGAGTGGGTTTGGTGTGAGTTATGTGATTACCAAGACTGTGCCCCTGCCCTTGTCAGATGTCAGAGGGGGGTACAGATTAGATGGGGTGCTTCCGGGTACTTATGGGTGTTAATGGATTAAGGCCGGCCATGATGGACGCTTCCAAACTTTGCCGCCGTTAGGAATGGACCTGGTTTATTAGGAAATGTTATGCACAAGGGAAGAGGGGAGCGAGGGATAGCTGCAGAATCGCGAAAATGCTTTCTGTCATGTTACTTAAAAAGTACATGGAACTTGTTAACTAATGGTCGTATTTAACTGAGACAATTAATTTAAATGAAGTGTGATGCCCAGTGTCTCCTGTTTATTCAGATGCTAAGATCGGGAAAGAAGGTTATTTAGAATGTTTGCAAGAAGTATATATATTAATATTATAATATTAGGAATTTAAGCCGGATCAGTCTCATTACCATTAGGACTATCATGTTTAAAATTAGTAGTTGAGGAGAGGGCGGGTTCGAGCAGGTTTTTTTTATTTTTTTTTATAATTTTCCTTTTTTTTTAAGGGTCTTTTTGATTTAACAACTTTTCGATTACAAATGGAGAGTTATCCTTTAAAAAGCGTAACGTCCCGATCCTGTTTAAAATAAGTTAACAATCAACCTCCTCTCTTGACATGACGATTAGGGTTCAGAGTAGTCCTATCCTTATCATTAATTTGATAATACAAGTCTGATGGATGAACGAAAAACGTAAGGCATGAAGGGGATTCGAACCCGGGGCCGGGAGAGATAGCTGGTAGCCAAAAATCCACCGGGTTCAATAATACGATGACGTCGGAAACCAGCGAAAAGCCGTCTAGAGGTCCTTCCGGTCGCAGGACCAAATACGTCGAAACTACGTTGGGGAAAACGATGACGGGCAATGTAAATTGAAGTTGATAGAGACACATCAGTGACAATTGAGGGCGATCAAAATTAATAACTTGTGGTATTGCTTGTTTTCCAAATCGGAAAACCCACTGAAACACAAGGACCGAAACTACAAAGTGTCTCTTTTTGGTAAACACCTTTCTCGTTGCCCCGATTACACCTACGGTATATATATGTCGCAAACTCTATACGTAATTGGGTCTGGTTGTGCAAACTAATGAAATGAAATGAACTGAATAATGGCACAGATGAATTCGCCAGACCTGGGTGGTAGGAGCTAATCGAACCTCATGCACTCGATTACCACCTGCCACTCCAAATTTTTTTTTGGGAAGTTATATTTGTAATAATGGTATTGAAATGAAAAGATGGCCCACGGGCCGGTCCGGAGGGATGCAGGGGCGGACCCAGGCATTTCTAGGGGGGAGGGGGGGGGGGGAGGGGCTAATGCATTAATCTACGTGGGAGGGGCCCCTTTTTAAACAACATTATTTAACAGGGGAGGGGGGGGAGGGGGGGCATGGCCCGTCAGGCTAATATAGCGCATTTATCATTTCTTATGTCGAGAGTTAAATAAGGGTAAAAACTTGAAATCACACAAAATAATAGTTTTATGTGTAGTCAAGGTTATTTAATATTATCATTTTCAGTGAAAACCATTTGCGCTTTCAGCCCTTTCACCCTGTATTTCCAAGAAGTTTAAGAATCTGGTTTAGGCAGCCTGGTTTAACTCCCAAATAATGTGTTTCAAGAAAATCTGTTTTAAAAATGCTATATTTCTACCTGTTTTAGTTAAACTAGTACTGTATCTAAGGGACAGGGGTGGACGGTCCCAGGAATTTGTGGAGGGGGGGGGGGTTGAACTAACCCTATTTTTTTTTTAGAAATAGGCCTATTGGACGTCACTTTCATGGGATGGAAAACCATTATTGATATGCTATATTTGATAAGTTTTCTCAAAAATATTACTTTCATTTCATGATAAGGGTTGTACCCAACATCATGGGAGACAATTGTTTCATTATTGATTATTCATAGAGGTTATAAAGTTAAATCACGCTTTATCGCTGTTTTTACGCATTTGATTAATTATTATGAATTATTTTGATTTTATATAACTTTTGTTTCTATATGTAAGGGTTTAAAAAACTAAATGCGCTAATGATATAGGCCTACCAATGTGAGCGATACAACCCTGTTTTACCCTAGTTGTGTGCACACTATAGGCTACTTCTTCTGCGCTTCAGCCTCATCTATTCTTATTAGGTCAGGAAACTGAGTATTATTTTTGTTGAGCTTGGAAACCAATATCAACCGGCGTTTATAGATATATGCACAAATGTGGGAAGTGGGGGGACTGGGTACGCCACTGCTGGCAATTATATTGGTGCCTGAATGGAGGGTAGGTACGTTAAGACGCCGAGAAGGTTGGGCGTGTGAAGAGAACTATGAGCGGACGGGACTATTGTGACACAATATAATTAACACCCCCTGACTTACACTTATATACACGCCAGAAGGGGAAGGGAAACTTTGAGGTGAGCGCAAAAGTATTACCTAACACGCCCACTGCTATGGGTAGTATAATGATACTATGATTTTTCAGGGATAATCGTGGAGTAAGACTTACACTCCTTGACACGTTTTAGAGGAAGTGGTTTCAGACAAGCCCGAGCCTGTCGAATGTATGAGTTCAAATTCTTCCCGTGCAACAACTATTCAAATCATATGCACTCTCTTTTCAAACCCCCATCAACATTGTATCTTCACCTTCCATCCACCCTTCATTTCATATCTATGATACCTACACCATACATCAATATCATAATAATCCTTAGATGTTGATACGGCGTTAAATCCCAATAACTAACCAATCAATATCACATCTATCAACTTACCCTCAAATATCAGATATGATATCAACTTATTCTCGATCATTTTATTAGCCAATCTTATTCTTCATATCTTAATGACATGATATCAGCCAAGTCTTGGTTTCGCTCTCTTTATTTGCCCACCAGTACAGGCAGCAATGATGACGGACACCAGGTGGATCTTATATAGGTAACAGTTATCATAGTATGATAACTATTACCTAAGAGACATATAGCTACAACGCTTGACTTGGCAAGTTTATCAATACCATAGCATACTCCTGTAGACATATTATGTCAAAATACATTCAGAAGGAAACGTTGGAACCCACTTCAAATAAATGCCACTGTAACTACATAAAATAGTGATTGTGAATTGATTTACTAGAATGCTCCTGTTTAATAGAATAATATCGTTAGAAATTGGCCGCTAATATTGGAAGCATCCCCTTTAGGGAAGATTAGTATATTACTTATAATATCCTAACCTTTGAAAACACATGAGACTAACCCTAAAACGGGAATGTTGTAGACTCTTTTCCTTGCATTGGTCCACCCTGATGTACCATATCGATATCAAAAACGTCTGTGTTTAATCGGTTATTTGAAAATTAATGTTCTGAAAAGGACAAACAGTGTTATATTTCACTTATATATTTTGTTGATAATGTACCATGATGCACTATTGAACTTTCAGACCAGGCAGTGTTATTTCCACGTTTGAGGTATTTGGCTTGCCACCTTTCCCCCTTATAAATCTACCACAAATTGCAAATGCGATCAATAACCTTATCAATGACGGCAATTTAATCGGGACAGATGGAACCCCATATGAAGGTTAGTGTTTCATTTCCGAAAATCAATTGTAGTATTATGACACACAGGTTTGTTATAACATCTCTGTTGTCAATAAAATACTTGTTATTATTATGAATGATATCTTAATTTTCTTTAAAAGTCATATGAGAAGTTAAGACGTTGACTTCATTTAAACAGAGCGACTATAATTTACAATCTCAATGTCCAGGGTTTAAAAAAACAACTTCTTAGCTAAAGGTATGTGGTGGGAAATCGACTTGCTGATGCACTACCCATAATGAACCTCAATTTAGCCAGTAGGTAACCCAAAACATAAAAGCAAAATGCATTCCTGTCTGGGCTGAGTGTATGCTATTGTCTGTTGTAAATAGCGTTTATTGTAGTTTAATATATCTTTTATTGATTTCATTACACAGTTATCCCCGGAAGCCTTGTAGTAGCAGCCCCAGGTGACAATGGTGAAACTGGTTTATCAACAAATGCATTGAGTGCAATTATCAGCGTTGCTGTTATCTTGTTCTTGATTCCCTTCATTGTCGTGCTTGTATGTGTTGTGTGTCGATTCATGAAGAGGAAAACACCTGGTGTAGGCACTGGTAATCAACGGCAGCTTGTAACAGCATTCCGAACTCCAGGAAGAGCCCTTGGCCAACCAGATTTCAGCACATACTATGAGATTTCAGGTCAAGCAGATAATCCTCCAAGGTCTGGTGCATTTTTCCAACGTCCTATTGAGCGTACTGAAGCAGCCACTGGGCAACAGGTGTTAGCATCTTACAAGCCCCAGGTCCAGTTTCAGGCACTCCCACTGAGGTATGAATGTTATTTATTTAATGTCTATTACCTTCCAAAGTTCTGTCAAAATTCTAATTTCTCAAGGCCCTTTTGGCAGATAGTTTCCAGGAAAGGGTTCAAAGCATTATTTCAAAATAATTTTAATGACATCTCTGTCGTGAATATAATACTTATTATTATGATAGAATTATTTAAAAGTCATATGAGAAGTTAAGAAGTCGACTTCATTTAAACAGAGCGACTATAATTTACAGTAGATAGTTTCTAGGAAAGGGTTCAAAGCATTATTTCAAAACAAAAAATAATTTTCCAAAATGATTATACATACATGCAATTTATATACCCTTGCTTGGTTTAACGGGTAATGAACATCAATTGATTTAGACAAGTAATCAAAAATGCCTTAATGTACTCTATTTGGACTATATCGGTTATATCAAAAATTTGAAATCTACTTAAAAAAAAACCTTACATTCAAGAAAAAAGATTGAGCTAATTTTGTTGAGGCAGACAATAAAAGGCTTAAAGCCCCAGCTATTTATTTTGTCCCTTCTAGAAGTAAACTATGTAAAGATCTGCTATGAGGACCCATAATGTCATTTACCTTGATTGCCGTTAGTATTGTGAGTGGCTCAATGCCCTGTATTGTATACCATCAATTTCATGTATTTAAATCATATTAGAAACTGGGATGTGGTGCCCAGCCTATATTTGCACCCCATTTTGGAAAAGCTACAACCTCTTGGCTAGTATAGGCTGCAGAAATCGTAATGTCTCCCTCTACCAGCCCAAAGAGATGATGTAAAATTATACATTGATAAAAATATCACCATTGATACAAATGTTCCTATGCATAAAATGTAACCTTCATCAACATAATTTCTTGAATAAGTATCTATACTTTCTGCTCTCCTATTACAGATCTGTGCCTAACTACAACTACTTGGCTAAGGCCCCAACGTTTCTAGTACGTAGAAAGTTTGTGCTACCAAGGACATACATTGAAAGTGACACTGGTGCTGCTCATACACCGTCTTACATTTAATAGATTCAGATACATGTAGATGGAGAAGGAACATGGCTGAGATTGAGGGGAGGGTTCCACCCCCGCCCCCGCTTCTTTTTTTTGTCAAAAAACAATTTCTAATGTTAAAATGACACTCCCGAGGGGCCGCAGACGCCACGTAATCTGAGCATATAGAACTGCATGGAGGCACATAATAGAAGCTACGTACATTTCTATGATTTGAGTTGCTCTCCTTTCTTTTTTTTTTCACTTCAAAACAGTTACAACAGACAGAATAAGTGCCTGCAGTACCAGCAAATCATGCAACATGGAATATACATATTCAGGGTATTCATTAAAGGGCACGAAAAGAAACTTAGAGTGAAACTTTTGGAAACGTTTGCAAAGAAGCGCCATATGTCTCTAAAGCTTCAAATGAATACAAAACTTAATAATTATCTTTGAATAGAAATACAATTTGACGATGTACGCTTCGGGATACAGGGTGAAGTTATCTTTCTTTTAAAGATTGTGCTCGGTAAGATGCTGAAAATATGTAAAATATCGCTTAATCTTTCTGGTAGAATACAAAGGTAATAAGAAAAGCGCTCAATAACCCATATCATATGCATTGATTTTTATTCAGAAAACACAGAATAACTGGTTCATACATATACAAGAAATATCAAGTCTGACATGGCTAAAACGCATAGTCACCGTAACTTTTTAATTTGAAGATGTAGCTTTTAGCAAAAGGATATCTTATAATCAAAACATGGATATGAGTATATGATTATCAATTTTGTTACAAAATAATTTGGACATGTTTTAAGGATAATTCCTGTTATTCATTATAGTCTAAGCATGTAATCATCATATCTAATGCACATATGTAACCCTTACACAAAAACCGATCAGGATGATATTCAAGGTGGATGTTTATGGAATAATGTAATAGTTAGTCCATGAGAATACCCTGTTGCCTTGTGCTTCAAGGTACTATGATAAATTAGGGATGAGATGAATTGATTTGTTCATTGACCTTGTTACTAATTTGCTTTTCATATATAGGTTTTTCATTGATTTATATTATGAGAGCTATCACTGAAATGCAAATGTTATAATAGGAGTGCTTCAAGGGAGCACGGAGATCAATTGAAGAGGACATTGTTAAAGGCTGGTCCCTCCTTTGGAGGTTTCTAATCTATAGTATCCCTGGATGGGGGGCATGTCAATCCACTCTTTGGTTTGATCTCTTTAAAAAGGCCTATATCAAAAGTAATATTTAAAGTGCGTCTTGATAAATAAACCTTCACATGTCTTTCTTATGATGCATTATACATGTTAGTTTTAGTAAACAGTAAAAGTGCTTGTCAAAATATAAAACATCATTTGTATTCTACCAACTCAACGATCATTATGTTTCATAGAGATGCTACACATGCTTTTCAGTAGAGCAAGCATGTAATCTTGATTAATAGTATAGAATACTAAGCCTTATGCTTATGCCGATAACGTTGGGTATTTAACACTGGGAAGTTTTAGGTTCAACATAACATAGCTATCCTTTTTTTTTTTAAATTCAAAGGCAATAAAGCAAAGATTGTTTACATGAATGGCTGTTGTTTTACATTCTTCTTCAATATAACTTGACCACAATGGAGGACGCTCGGGCCTTGCAATTAATAGTTTCGGAGAGGAGCAAATGTACATAAGGAATTAATCATCCTATAGCTACATAAACCCTTGATAATGGGGACAACATGACCAATACGATTTGTTGTTAAGGCAGGTTCCAAAAAAATGAGTTGCTCAAGGGGGTTGGGGGTGGGGGGTGGCTCTCATGAGAGCCCAGGAGACTGTCCTTCCTTCCTGGCTTTAGACCCCTCGGCTCGGGGGCGCCGGTATTGCACCATCTGATAGACTCAGGCCTCCCCCCCCCCTCCACACACACAGAGAAAATCTTTGAAAAAGTTCCACCTTTTTTTTCAAGAATTCAATGTAAAAACCCTGAAATATTTAAAGAAAATGCTAAAAGCTCGCGACCCCCTTCTTATGTTAAAATTATGGTACGTTCCACGAAAGGAACCTCGCCACCCCACCACGGAAGAACCTGTGCACTGGCCTCCTAGTATTCCGAAATGCGCATGTACTGGCATTTGAAGAAATTGCCGACTTAAGTCGTTCAGCACTACTAATAGGTTAAGGTCATATAATATGACATTACACTGTGCATCGTATCCCCGTTTACATTGGGTGACGTTGCTCTGTGCGAATATGCTTCGCGTTCGGCCATATTAAGGGCATATTACACTATGCGTAATGTCGAGTCAGGGACCAACGCGACCCTACCTGAAGCATATTATACATGTTATAGGCATTTTTTTGGGTCCATTGGGGGGGATTGGGGGTCACTTTGGGTTGTGTCAACTCACGTTGGGTCGCGTTGGGCACTGAGTCGCCTTGGATTTTAACAAAGATGTTTATAAAATAACGTTAATAATTTATTATGTATTATCATTCTGCAGTCAATTACTGTCATTTGCTGTCATTTGCAGTAATCGTTAGTTGCTCATACTAGCCAACCCTATTATAAAGTTTCTGACGAATAATTTTTTTTTTTATATTTTTTTTTTTATTTAGCCAAAATCCTGTTTACACAAGTTCTTCCTTTCAGCTTTTACACCACCAAAATCAATATTCATATCAACTACATTTCACATGTCATGTCTTATCAACACAATATTTAGTTATATACAATAATATCATTTGAGCAATCTACATAAGGCTGTACATCAACTTCTATTTTAAAATTCACACCAATTCACATTAGTCCCTACCACCATGTTTCAAATTAGAATAATTCCTTTACCTTTTGCGTAAACTTGACAATATCTGTTTCCTTTTGTAGGCTTTCATCAAGATCATCCCATAAACAAATCCCTCTATAATAGGGGAATTTTTGTACTTTTGATTGTACCGTAAATTTTCGTTTTAATTTTACCTTGTTTTTACTTCTTAAGTTTATGCTTGGTCGATAGTTATCCAAATGTTCAGTTTGCTGACAGTATCTATGTATATGTTTCAATAAAGACCTTTTTCTCCGAATCTTAATTGATTCAATGTTATACTTTTTGCATAATATTCCAATATCTTTCCGTGCCGACAAGCCAAAACAATATTCAATTCGTCTGATAACCCTTTCTTCTAATTTCTGGACCTTCTCTATTAAATACATATCTGCTGACTCTACAACAAAGTCAATGTATTCTAAGTGAGGTCGTATCATAACCTTGTTAATCTTTCCAGCGGTTCTTTCATCAATATATCTCCTAATTTTACATAGGATACCCAATTTTGAATTAGCTTGTTTATACATTGCATCAACATGTTGATTCATGTCCAATTTATCATTTAATTTCATACCAAGATATTCATAACTATGTACCTGTTGTATTACAGTCGTGTCAATTCGCATATCCACACCCTCTTCTCGATCCTTAGAACCAATTAACATATATTTAGTTTTTGAATTATTAATAGATAACTTATTTGCAAAACACCAATTAAAATTTTTATCAAGTAGCAGCTGCATTTTTAACTGTGCCATAATCATAATGAGCACCCACCAAAATTACTGAAAAGTGGACGTTAGTTCATTAGCAACTGGTGGGACCGGGCTTAAGCCTTCAACTTTTAACAACTAAATTAAGAACAGAATAGATCCGTGGGTTACGCCTGTAACCTTGACATCAACTACATAATTGTTTCCCTCACATGCCTTACATTAATAGCATTCAAGTCTCAAAACGTTACAATCGCTTATATCCTGCCAAGCAGTAACAAGTTGCCAGGAGGCAACATGGAACTACAATAAAAACAACTATTGTCATTAACGTCAGTGAAAATGGAAATGATACACTTTGAAGACAATATCTAAATTAAGAGAGGAATAAATATTTGCCATATAGATATAAGAACTATAAAAGGAAAAACCTGTATAATTATATGGATTCTGTCAACAAGAAAAAGAAAATATTGAGCATATCGGACAAGGGGCTAATGGACAAAACCATAGATAACAAATTACAAATACCACGATTAAAGCAATGCCAGAAATACAATAAAAAGGAGGAGGCATATTAATGGTTATCCCTTTAGCCCCCAATCCGGCCATAGCGGCCCGAGGGTGTGCTCCCCAATCCGGCCGTAGCTGCCCGGAAAAATGACGATTTTTCCATTATTTTTCCATATTTTTCCAAGGAGGACAGTTTTGTGAATATTTAACATACAAAATTGGCCAATATATCGTTTAAAAGCTTATTTAATTTCCTATCCAAAGCTACAAACCCCATGCTTATAATTTTTATTGTTAGGGATTGGTTAGCCTTTGAACTTCTTCAATCAAAAGGAATTTAGGGAATTCTGGAGGGAAATCGGAGGAAATCTTGGGGAAATCAAGCAATTCATGAATGCAAACTGTGGGGTCTAAAGGGTTATATTATGAAAGCCTGCCTCACGCACAAAAAAACACTGGTATATCTCTTAATCCAACCCCCACATTGGATTAAAAGGTATGGATAGCTGCAAACCGGGCTACTAGGTGAACGTTATTTATGTTTTTGTAATATATACAGACCACTTGGTGGACATCATATAAGGATGTAGGTCCTTAAAATGACTTTGGAGGTACTTAGGTGTGTTCAGCCTGATTTTTATTGACCAGCAAGATAGATCTCTTTAATAATTTGTCTAATCAAAGCTTATATCTATAACAGTAAAATAATAGAGACTGAAATTTCCAGCTTTTACCAGAGTTACAGTCTGAAAATATTATCCTTTACCATTAGTTAAATATTATCATTTACCACTCGTGAGATTAGTTAGAGTGAATAATCTTTAAAAGATAATGTGAGCATTTAACCCTTTAGGCCCCATGGATTGCATTCATAAATTGCTGGATTTCCCCAGGATTTCCGCGGATTTCCTTTCAGAATTCCGGAATTTCCCTTTAGTTATTGAAGTTTAAGGCTTAACCCATGCTTAACAATTGAAGTTATTAAAATATGCTTTATGGTTTTGATTATGGAATCAAACTAGCTTTAAAACGATATATTGGTTGCTTTTGTATGTTAAATACTTATCAAAGTGTCCTCCTTGGAAAAACATGGAATAATAATTATTATGGAAAAACGGCCATTTTTCCGGGCGGCTATGGCTGGATTGGGGAGTACACCCTCGGGCGGCCATGGCCGGATTGGGGTCTAAATGGTTAAGCACTATTTACTTGGATCATTTTAGGTAATATTGGCTTAAAATTCTCATTTTTGAACTGCTTTAAGAAAACAAAGATCCATCTATGGATAAAATGCAATTACCTTTATCTTATTTATTTCCATCGAAACGTATGGACATGCGTATATCAAGAAGAAGCTAATGATAGAATCTGTAGGTATGAAATTATGTAAAGGGGACTACAAAATATATAGCATTAGTAACTGTGTTATGACAGCACATTCAATCTTTCATCCATTTATGAATACTATAATTTTGTTTGAATAATTTGCGTCACTAAACGTACATCTAAAGTACTCGATATATCTAACAATTGAGGAGATCAGTGTTCCCAAATTCGGTGACTTCATTATGACAGATGAAATCAATAACTCCCACACAATCTTTAGAAATGATACTTATTCTCATTTTCACCCCGTTTGGCACCCGTTCGTAAGAACTAGCTATAATCATATGAATACTGAATTATAGAACAATTTATCTGAAGATATCTAAGATAGTGTTGATCGTTGTGTCCATAAATCACAATTAATTGAACGGGATTAAAACTTCAAAGAGGGGTTCCCAGTCATTTGCACTTCAGATATTATAGGGACTGGCGCCTACACGTTTGCCAATTATACCCTATTTTAGCGCTAGCTTCAGGATTGTGAAATGATTTAGCTTAAGGCGTTTAGAGCGGTGTTAATTGTTGTGTCTTAATTACAATTAAATGAATGGGGCTAGACCTTCAAAGAGAGGTTCCCTGACATTTGCACATGGACACCGGATGTGGATGCCAACCCACTGTTAAAGGCAGGGGTTAGAATTTGGGCTAATTGGTAGGTACAGGGTTATGAAACAATTTAGCTGAAGGTGTTTAAGAGAGTGCGAACTGGAGGTGTTCTCAGAACAAATCGTATTTTACGAATTATATTCATTCTTTGTTGTTATACAATATTCTTCGAAATAAGAAACATTAAAAAAACACATCAAGAATTTGTGGTAAATTAAAACCACCTTATCAGAAATTCTTATTGTTCACAATCAGTTAATCCACGTACCCTCTCTCCCTAATTCTATTTACACCAGAGACGGATCCTGCAGCGATCCCCCCCCCCGCCTGGATCCGCCACTGCACACTCAACTCAACTCTATGGTCAGCTGCAAATTGTGCCAGGGCCTACAGCCCTCTGGTCGTAACAAAATAATTTTACCCACCACACAATTATTTTTTTTATAGAGCATAACCATCTCCTTCCTGGCTGCGACGTCGCGTAGGTACACACAGGGTGTCTAATGGTGGTATGTGACATTATCAAAATATAGAATATAATCTGTCTCCAGAATAATTGACCCTTCCAAAAAAAATTCAGTGTAGGCCTATGCCAAAATATTGTTTAGAAAGGCAGCAATCAGCAGGGGCGGATCGAGAAATTAAAAAAAAAAAAAAAAAAGGGGGGGGGGGGGGGGGCAAAGAAACAAGGTAAAGGGGAATTAATGCCCCCTTCCCAAACATGATTTAACAGGATCAAGGGGGGGGGGGGGAACCTGTCCCCTCCCCCTTGATCCGCCCCTGAATTCAGTATACTTCAACCATGCCTAAAAATACCAAAAGATTCACACAGCGGCACGTGCCGGTGCTGAGAAGTTTCAGTCAGACTGGTTTGATACTGCACAGTTTGGCTGAGTAACCTCCGGCATCGTTCCCATTGCTAACAGTGGTGCATTTACTAATGAGCAGTTTCAGGTACTCAAAGGTGTGACGTGAAATAAACGTAACGTATCTTTTTTTCCAGTTTTTATAATGTGTTCGAAAAATGCTTTGTTATGACTATACTATGTTACGGCTATTCTGGGATACCCTTCACTTATAATGCCCATAATGTACACTTAATACATGATTGGGTATAGAAGAGAGATACGTTGACGTACGTATCGAGATGCGTTGTTGTATCTGAAACTGCCTAATGTAAGAAGACAGGTGTAAATTATTTTAATACCAAACCAATATCCAAAATATGCAGAAAATAATGAAAATGATATTTTCACTGCGACTTGATCATAATAATTATACTAGATATTGCAATCCTAATGCATCACATGTTGCGGGTGCGTATTGCACCCCGCCTGCTCAATGCAATTCGCAGTAATAGAGACAGGAATCAGGCCACTGCGGAATTGCGGCCCATTAGGACACTCAGGGACATATTAGCAGCTCACAGTTGAGGGGCACTATTTATAGACATCAAGTGGGGACACTAATCCCCCCACTCCTACTCCTACCCCTCACCCTGGCTTCCCGCCAGTCTGCTTGGTTACACTGGTCAGTACACACGGAAAAGTTACCCGCCCGCCTACGCCCTTATATTCATCTAAGTATATCATCTTAATATTATAAATAATCTCAAAGGGCCAACGAACTAACTATCGCCTGACTGCGGCCGAAGGACGGCTCCAGTGTAATTCTTATCACCCTATTACCCACATTACTATCAAAGGATTCAGTGTACCTATTATCTCCATACGTACTATTAAAACTGTTTTATTGTTAATCCTGTCTTTCTCCTATATCTTATACTAATGTCGCAGTTTATTACTCTCTGATTTGTAGAAGTAGTGCTGCAGCAGCCAGCCTATAAGCCCTCTAAATTTCTCACCACCGATGACCCAAAATTAATAAAGGTTGACATATATCATCGTGTTCGGGAGGTCCTAAGCTTTTCAAAACTGCCTGATGCCAGACCGAACACGAATTACAAACTTCAAGGTCAAAGGTCAAAGGGAGTTCCGTATGGAGTAGCTGTAGGTACGTACCGCTCCTCGTATCATAAAAAGGAGTTGGCAATGGGTGGCCAAAAAGGATATCGTTGCAGATCGCATGATGGGCCTATAGCAAACATGGACCTTTCTGTTGGTATTCAATATGATGATGTACTTAACAAAATGACAGCAATTATTGTGTGTTTATAATACCTTTTTATATTTTTAATCATGGTCAACAGACCATATGAATAGGTAGTAGACTGGGTCATTTTCAGCAATATGACATTAGCCATGGGAGTCCAGCTTATGTTGCATTAAATAGCGGCTGTAAAGTTCAAAATGATTCTTCTTTTATTAGAGTTCTTACATTTTTGCTCAAATTTATGAAGAGCCATAATCTGGTTGGCTCCCTTTAAAACAGAGACAACGTGATTAGGGTCCATTTCTAGGAGAGTCAGATTGCACTGGCTCCACTAGAAACCGAGTCAAAATATTTTGACTATAGATCTCTTTCCAATGGAGTCAAAATGACTCCTTTATGACAGAGAGTCATAATATTGTTATTTGAGACCATGAATGAATCATTTACGGTAGGATGGTGCTCATTCTCATAATTATACACTCAGCTACGGAGTACTGAGGCTTGGAAGAAAGCCATTTTCAGGGTGACGATGGTAAGGGCCGTCTAGCAGTGGCACAACACAATGTACAGCGAGGCCCAGCCAATTAATACTGATCTGTATGAGCAGGCTGCAAAAGGGTGGGGGCGGCAGGGGACAGGAGGTGGCGGCAGGAGACAGGAGGCGGCGGCAGGAGACAGGAGGGGGCGAAGCCAGACCCATAATATATGTCAAAAAATATAAAACCGTCTTCTAGTAACAGCAATATATATGATGACTATTACTTTTTTGTTTAGTAGATAGAATTTTATGATTTTATCAAGTTTTGTCTACTTTTCGGGAACCCCTTTCACGCAACGCATCATGGACAACCTTTGCTAGGCGAATTAAATTGGCAATACTACCTAAATCTGGTGATCCACGAGACAACATTTTCCAAAGCGGGGAAAAATACTAGCAGCCGACACTTGTTCAGGACCGACAATTGACCAACTTTGTAGTCGGCCCAGTATCGGTTCAGTTTCGTCGTCTGGTGTATCAACGCCTTAATACGTCATGGGGATGGGGATAAAAATAGTACCACCATAGTAATAAGTGCCGCTATACTAAATATTTTCACTCATGAAAGGTGGTAAGCGTTTACAAAGGTGATGAGCGTTTACAAAGGTGGTGAGCGTTTACAAAGGTGATGAGCGTTTGGGAAGGTGTCTTGTGTTATAACATTGGAATCTTCATAAGCATGGTCCTTAGAAATGTGCTTGTCCCCCACTACGCGCTGGCCGAAAAGGTGGTGGGTTGAACAACACCTTTAACCTGTGCGCCTCCCACGACTGGTAAACGGCCGATTCTATTCGCACATCTACCGACACACATCCAAAAAATCACACTTCCACGGGCCATACGCGATGACTGTTAACCCAAATTCTGTGACAATAATCGTGCGTGGGTTACCTACACATCCATGGGAACCCACGCGTAATGACGGGAATCGCTGCACGTGGGTTACCTACAAATTTCGCCTACACACTTATACATCCACGGGTAGCCTCACGCGATGATTTAAGGCCCATGCGCGATGATAAGAGGCCCATGCGCGATGATTAGAGGCCCATGCGCGATGATTAGAGGCCCATGTGTGATGATTAGAGGCCCATGCGCGATGATTTGTGGAACCTCCATACCTCCAAGAATTCGTGGATGTGTAGGTAACCCAAGCGCAATGATTTCCGTCATTACGCGTAGGTGTGGATGTGCAGATGTGAGGTTCTGTGGATGTGGGAATGGACGGTCCCCTGGTGAACGAAGGGCGGCTCACCAGGCCGCGGTGACGGCTTCTGGTGTCGGGGGCGCCTTGGGGGACGAATCAACGGTCCGAGAGTGAGGTCCAGTCACCTGGTCACCATGGCATTAGGCCGAAGGAGGAGTGGATGCTCGATGCCGTATTCTACATGTGTTTTATAATGTTTTTTTTTGCAATAAGCATCAGGGTTACCCCTGGTTTTCAGATTATTACATTAAACATGATTATAATGAAACTATATATCAATATAATATATTATATTATAAGGCAGTAGTAGCAAACAATAAGGCATTTTAACAGCACATATAAATCTATCAACTCTAGCACTGTTCATAAGGTGTAAAAATGCACAGCATCTAGACAGTGGAAATATACCAGATAGAAAAGCAAAATCAAGCAACCTTTTGAAGCTGGTAATTACATATCACACTATTGCCTATGGAGAGATCTTATCCTTGAAAACATCACCATTCACAGAGTGTTG
Organism: Lepidonotus clava; assembly: GCA_936440205.1. Classification (NCBI taxonomy): domain Eukaryota; kingdom Metazoa; phylum Annelida; class Polychaeta; order Phyllodocida; family Polynoidae; genus Lepidonotus; species Lepidonotus clava. The sequence goes on along the minus strand of OW387135.1, from coordinate 48,166,374 downwards.
TGTATCTGGACTCAAGGCTTCCCAGTGATTAACACCTATATAAAAATGATTTTTCCATTGCTTGGAATACTTTACCTGCTCATATACGTAACATACAAACCTATACATCCTTTAGAAATGTTCAAAAGAATGTGATGTTATCTGCCAATATTTTATTTTAGATTAATTATTTCTTCTGATTACTATTCAAATCCACTTTTAGTTCATTTAAGTTTATGATTGAAATCGTACTTTGTTAAATTCTAATTAAGGGGGGAACCCACTGAGCGATTTTAGTATAATTCTGGTCGATAATGAGGTTACAAGCTACCAATATCTAACATTATCAGATATTTGGCAAGTTTTTTTTTTTTTTTAATATTTTGGTCGAATTGCTGAGTAGGAAGACTGTTTCAATTCTTTTTAACCATATCTGGTCAAAACAATCAAAACTAAACAACCAAAACTGGTCGCAACGACCAGAATTATAGTTAAATCGCTCAGTGGGTTCCCCCCTTTACTGTATTAGATGTGAGTATCAAGTGTTAGAACGCCCAAATATCAGTACTACACCTGCAAATACTTCACTTTTTTTGTTATTAATACTATTATATATTGTGAAATATCCTATATATGTATGTCAACCCATAGCCTGTAAGTTGATGAAAACCGACATGTATGCCGACGACTCTCAGTTTAAATAAAACTCTTAAAACCCCCCACAAAAAAACCACGATGTATCATAGAACTTATATACGAATTGTGAATCTAATGATTCTACATGTAGGCACACACGAATTGTGAATCTAATGATTTACAGGGTCAGATTTAGAAGAGGGCGCCTCAGGCCCCTCACCCCTCCCTATTTTTTGCCAAAATGTATACTTTTCAAAGCAAAATTCTATCCTCTGGATGGGGCGCCATCAATCTTTATATAATGACGTCCCCACCCCCTTTTTTCAAATCTTTAGATCCGTCACTGATTTATACAGGTCATTTTGTAATACGCTAGCAACTGCTCTTGGAATTCAGAAATTCCATGAATAACACTAGGCCTGTACTGTATACTTCTTACTAGAATAAGATTCAGGGTATAAAGTCTTTTTAATGTCAAAGGAATTGACCAGGGAAGCACATCTTTCAAGTCCGAGTCAAGCCACTATAATACTGAAAACCAACTACAAAATGTAGGACAGTATGGCGGGATAGCCTCCGATACCATCCCCGCCACTAGGCTCTGACGTCATTTTGGCGGGAACCAACTGGTTCATGCGGCTTCTGGTTCCATGCAGAGCCGGGTGGTCCCTCTATAAGTCATAGAAGATAGTGATGTAACGGTGGACTTTCTAATCTATAGTTATTTTATTGGGGGAATCTATTGAAAGTAGATATCAAACTCTACTGTCTTACATTTGACACTCCATAGGTCTTACTTACAACCTGTCCTTTCATTTGTGAACCCACAAGTAGCCCACAAGAAGCCCACAAATGCCTGTTTTGTGGCCGAGAGTTATAGATGCTCAAAGCACCTGTAAGTCCTGAGACCTAATTGCTAATGCAGTAGTGAAGTTGCCAACCCTCATTTACCTATTCTCGGATTCGGATATCCGGGCACTTGTAGGTGGCGCTGCGGTCGCCCCCTTGACGATTGGTGCAAACAACACCCTAGCGACGTGTATTCTGATACGTCATGATTTGAATCTTGTACACTTGTGTCATAACAAGTCATTTTAAAATTGATACAACGATTAGAAAGATAAATAAATCTTTCATATCACCATAAATCAACAAGAAACAGTAAAATATCCATGTATAATCATGGTCATGCAGCGACAGTCCACATGCACTTGCCGAGTTGCCACCCCTGTGTTGTAGGGGAGGTGTTGGGCTAGGTGGCCGGCCAGGTGACCCTGCACACTCAGCCTACATAGGCCTGGTGTCGGTAAGCTTTTACACCTATTGGTCCGCACCTTTTTCGCGTTTCACACAAGGGTTTCTTGGTTTCTTGGTTTAGTGCCGTAATTTGATTTATAATTTCAATTTAAACAATATTATACATGTGTATTTACAACAGTATTTCCCGTATTCACTGCGCGGGAACCAGTATCTAGGGAGTTGTATTCACCAGTTGCTATGTTGTCACATGACCGGATGAACTCGTCCCGAATCTGAGAATGAGCCTTGATTCTAATGCTCATTCTGGGAAGTGTACTGAGGGTGTGAAAGCTTTTGTGGAATACTTATAAAATGTGAGCTCAGCACTGATTGGACAAGAGTGGGAGGGCCCTAGATGTAGTTACCTTTGTTAAATGCAGTTTTCTTTAAGAGTATGACATTCCTTTTGTCATATTTGATGCTCCATTAGCAGTCATGAAAAGGCACACATTTTACATTAACATAGCCTTTATAATTCCAATCATTTTACTTTTTATTCTGTAAAGCTATAGAATGTGTCATTTTAAATAAATGGGTATGTTGCAATGTACTTTTAATGATCTTGGTGCTCGGTACTTATGGACTTTGAAGAACTGAGATTAGGGAGAATTGGCACTCGTGAGTCTACCTGATTCATTGACAGTAGTCACCTGGGTGGAGCTCACCCAGGGAAAATAACTCATAAGCTCAAATTGGATGTGATCACTCTTTACATAAGTAGGAGGTCTCTGGTTTGGTTTTACTAGTACACATTTATACATGATTACACGGTTCCGCACTTGCGAGCACACACGAGGCCACTCTGGTGATTACATCAACTGGACTAATGTCTTACAGGACACTCTTGAGAGAATGAAATTCTTGCCAAATGACGTCACATGCCCATATAAGGTAAACCGTGCAATCGTGTATTCCACAAATCTGAGTTGGGAATGGAGTATGGAACCACCCGCTACGATCGTCGTCTGTGTGTTGGTACCGGTGTGACGTCAGCCCTATCAGGTCTACACAACAGCCTATTAACGTCATCTCAGACTGAAGTGTGCCATGAATCGCAAGACGAATTATAATGTCATTAACCGCTTCTCCCTTGACCCACTTTCCGTATGGGGGGCAACAATAACTCTCTGCAAGGGACGTGACAAGTTGATCTGTAAATTTCTAAATGATAGACAAATCTTGATGTAAGGGGTGATTTGCCATAGAGAGAGAACCGCAAATTTTTGAAAAAGATCTCCACTCGAATGGTGGATTGTTGTATGTTATGACGTCATTTTAGAGGGATACAAGGGGTTAAACATTTAAATTGTGGGTATAAGGTGGATTTATAATGCCACCGATAAGTAAAAAAAACCCTTTTTAAAACATTTTCCCCATCTCTTTTGATACCTCAAGTAAAACCTTGAACCTTTGTATTTATTTTCTTTGAAATCTTTCGAAGGGAAACGTTACTCTTACTTTTTTAATTAAGGTTTTAGTTTTTATTTTATGACAATGTTTGAAAGTTCCTGCTTTTTGGCGGAGGATAAAAACTATGCCCTTAATCAAAATTCTGATTTACGGATCTCCCCATCTGAATGTTTCAACCGTGTATTCCCTAAGATCACAGCTGTAGGCCTACGTTTATTATTAAGTTAAAAAAATGCAACCCGAAAAATAAAATATGTTTTTCACTTTTAGATTTGTTCATCTCAATAGTATTGTAATGTTTATATAGCCATACAGAGAAAATTAGGGCTATGATTTGATATATCATATAATGCAATGGAGTGCTTGGTTTCAGAAAAATTCATGCTTTGGTGAATTGACCGCTATTAACAGTTGGCTATCCCTAATTGTGTTCAAGGTCGTGTGGAATGCACACACTAATTATCTAAGTTACTTTCTGACGCCGAACATTAAGCAGTAATCTTAAGCATAATTACATTTCCTAGTTAGTCAACGCCCCGTTAAAACCGGCTTGATTCAAAGCTTGGCCTAATTACATGTGTGTGTTGCCCCAGTCACGCACACATTTAAAGGCTAACTAGAGACTAAACGAATTATCTTAAATATGTTGCTGATGATTATAGTATTTCCCTTAGCAATTACATCTCCGACTCTAAATTAATTATTGGGGCCGAAAACAGTTGCCCCCAATTGTTACGCAACCCCTTGTGTATGTTTGAGTTTACACAACCATTTTTCGAATGTATCGATAGGGGGCTTCAGGAACTTCAAGTATCACTTAACGTAAACCTAACATAATTATTCTTCATTTCAATTTCAATAATTCACAAAGACAAGTAAACGTATTGACATATATGAGGAATAATAGACGACACAGCTTTATTAAATTTCACCAAAATTGTACCTCAGATTGTTATTAGAAATGTTTGAGATTATGTCATTGTATCAAGCAGTAGTATCTAAAACTCCCATATATGGACATACTGACATAATAGAATGCATAATATGTCCAAGAAACGAGGTGGTGCTTGAAAACAGTCTCTTCCATTTTTCTGGACCGACCGAATCTCTGTGGGAGCCTCAACCTATGTAAAGGGTCGTATTTATCCCATTCTTCTCCTCAGTACAAAAAGTTTGTATCACCTTGACATAATGTCAAGGCTAGACAAATGTCAAGAGACAGCGAGTGATGAACTTCCCAAGACAGGTAATTACACTATAACAAAAAACCTGTAGATTTTATGGTATAATAGTGGCAGGTATGATGCCAGTCATGTACCGTTACAAATATGGATTACTGTATTATATTATGTACAACCGTATTTGTTAAAGCATTTACTGTTATATTCTAACGGTACGATGCTGCATACTTTACATTAGTCGTTATCTTTACTGCTTTGAACCACTTTAATTACTTTTACGGTACTATGCCATACAGTCTACACTGGACGTTATCTTTATGCATTTGAACCGTTTAATTTTTATGGTACTTTGCTAAATAGTTTACACTGGATGTAATCTTACCAGCGTTGAAATAAAATACGGTTTAATGCTGCAGAGGTTTACAGTATATTACCGTCTAAGTTACGGTTATTTTTGTATACTGTAGAACAGCTAGGGGTGTAGATGGGGGTCCTGATGTCACCGTGTCGAATTTAAGAGAGGCCTATGTCGCATGACTTTGTCGCTGGAGAATTCGTATGTCACCTGTCGATTTTAAGAAATGATCATGTCCAATGTCGATATCTTTTAAAGGTGAAGTCGCATGTCACTAAGCCCCATGTCGCCCTGTCGAATTTAAGAAATAGCCATGTCGCCCTGTTGATTTAGGGTTCTTCACCCATTAGAACTGAAGGTATGCCAATTTAAAGTAAAGTGTCCTAGTTTTGTCCAAGATTTTCTGATAATCCAGGTAACATCCTATGGTGCATAACTTGCATGTTACTATCCATTGGAATTCTTTTTAAATATCTACTATGCCAGTATCTGGCAGTGTCGAATATTTTCCCAGCAATCGTCAAATTTTAATATTTCTTATTGCATTGCTAAATAACACCTGCTTATGGAAAAAAATAAATGTCATTTTCCGACGATCTCTGATCATTTTCTTGCCTTCTGTGATCCTTCCCCATTCTTTTCTAACAAAAGTACAAACGCCTAGTAAGAACACATGAAATAATTTCACACAACTCTTGCAACCAATAGGTTTGAATGATATGGATTGCTGAATATTTAGTTCATTTGAAGGGGTACCTAATAAATGGCCGATCTAAAGTTTCAATAGATATTAACAGACCGTAGACAGCGTTCGGTTCGGTCCATACCAATCCCTTAGTAATTTAATTGACTCCTTTGATGTCATACATTTCGATGTAAAAAAACAACTCTGGTTTACACTACTAGCGTGTCATTTAGTACCAGTGATTTGGATTTGTTTCAATTTATTAAAATGTTATTATCTTTTGATACAAGTGGAAGAACATGTATGCTTATGTGAATTAGTTGGATAAAAATAAAATAGAATGAAAAAAATAAAACAAATAAATTGTAAATTTCTTTTCACATTCAGATCAAATCATCAAATAGCCCTGGGCCGAGCTTGCGAAAGGCGCTAGTAACTGGTTTGTGGCTATTTTGCATCATTGTGATGTGAAATAAGGGTGCATAATTGAATGAACGAATATTTCTTTGATATCTTTTTCTGTTGTATGGTCTGGCCTATATAAATATCTTAATTGTGATAAAGTAGAATAATTATACCTCAGCCACGTCATTACCCTGACTCTCCACAGCACAAGGGTTATTACTGCAGGTAACACACAAGGAGCTTGGATCTGCGGCGGCTGGTCGAGAGTCTACACTTGTCTCTAAAGGTGAATATGTTAGCTTTGTGGTGTTGTTTTACGTCGCTTATTGATTGGTTTTTCCGTGACACTTTTTGAAACGCCTTTCATTATTTGAAAAGAAATCATTTGAATTTTCAGAATGCGGTTAGCTGAAAATCTGCCATATTCACTAAACATGCACATTTACAAAATGTATCATAACTGTTCATATCCCATTTCAAATCAAGATCACAGATCCCAAAAGTGCTATCAGAATTAACAAATTTACAAAGAAGAGCACATAGCTGTCAAAAAGTGTGCACAGTAAAATCTAAGGTGAAGATCGAGACTGTTCAGGGCAATGGCGCTGATGGACCGCGCAACTTGTCAAGAGAAAGGATCCTACACGCGCGGAAAGTACGGCTGAGCTGAGCCTATGGCAGAAAAGTATAGTTTTGCCTATAGTTCTCTTAATGTTTTTCCAATTGCCATATTATAGTAAACGATCAAGTTATAGTCCAGAATGTTATTAATTCCTATAGTTCATCAAATTTGATTGGGTATTCATTATGATTCTATTATGAATTTGTATAATTATGATTATTATTGTTTTACGCTCGATACGTTGTATCCTAAAATTATTTTATTATTGAACTCCTTAAAGATTATCTAAAATTATTGAACCCCGTACAGAGGATCAGGCCAATACAAACTTTGTATTGCCTAGATGTGCGTCACAAAACCTGTACAGCCCAAGTGTGATGTCAGAGGTAAACTAACGTAATTCAAAATTTAAAAAAGGTAAACCAATGTAAACAACTTCATGCTATACTCACACAAAGAACGCACACATATGGTCCAAGACAAAGAATACGTGAACAAATGTGTAGGAGGAGGCAAAATAGACAAAATACAATATTGTTTTCTTATGCTTTCACTCCTTGCATGGATTGGAAGGTTGTCTGCCGTGGGTAGCTACCGTAGGTAAGCTAGGCCTAAGGTCGGACCGTGGGGGAACACATGTACATGCATGGGGCGCCGTGAGTTTGTTTAATACAAGGCCCTTTTACACTATTGCGACTTGGGCTGCGATATGCCTGCGATATGAAGAGATCGCATCCAAGTCGCAGACCCCTGCGATGTTGGAAAAGTCGCATCAGTGTAAATGAGTTATCGCAGAGGGCTGCGACTTGGAGATGGTGCGATAATTATCAAATTTTGTTATCGCAGCCACTTGGCCCATATCACAAGCTGCGACATTTATTTGACATGTTTAATAATGTCGCAGGGGTTGGTTGTAAATGACTGCGTGCGATATGCTGCGATATCTCAGTGGTATCGCAGCCAGGGATGAGGTCCTTATATCTACCAATATACATGCGATATCTTTGTTTTTATCTCATGTGTGTAAAAGCCTGAATGCCTGCGATATGCTGCGATATAGCTGCGACTTGACATGGGGGGGGGGGATTTAAAAAACATCGCAGGGTGCGATATCTTCAAATCGCAAGCTGCGATATTGTTGTATTGTCGCAAGCATCATCGCATAGGTGTAAAAACACCTATAGGCACCCCGATTCTTGAATTCCTAGATCCACCCCGCAGGCGACAAAGAAGGTACACAACGTAAACAATACAGGAGAGGATCCAGGGTCAGTGCTGAATGGTGGGGGGAGGGGGATGTGTGTGTGGGCAAACTCTGACCCCCTCGTATACAAATAGAAAATAAAAACAAATCTTCCAACTTTAAGATCGCAACATTTTCTAACTTGGGGTGGGGGGTGGGGGGGGGGGGATAATTGCCCCTCCCCCTTAGACCCGCCACTGCAATATTCACATAATACCCATTCAAAAGGAATAGTAAAGGTACAACAGTGTATAAGGAGGTGAAATATATCTCATATTGACCTTATGTGACCCTTGTATTGGGGCCAAAGACCCTTAAATTAGACACGCAATATGACGCTAAGTGACATAAGTTAAAACATAAACGACTTGACATGGCGTTTTTTTAATATTCGACATGTGACATTAGGGCTCCCCATAAAGGGCCCCTGCATTTTGTCTTGGGAACTAGTTCCTCTTGGTTCTGCTCTCACTACAAACGGTTCCTCTAGCGAGCGGAACCTAGAGGAACCAGGGGCCGTATTTTCTTAACTGATTTCCGTGACTAGAGTAATCAGGTGAATTGTGATTAGCGTCTCATTCATATTTATCCTATTCAATCAAAGTATCAACAGCCAGCAATCGTTTTTCAATGTTATTTTGAAATGATATACCTACCTTTGGTGACAGACAGAATCAGGAATTATGAGACACTAATAAGCCTATTCACGAAGGTCACTTATTACGATAGACCTCGATCCCTCGACAAAATATGGCACCAAGGATCCAAGCCTGGTTAGTAGCTGCTTAGTTTCTTATAAGGATACATGAAACGATCCTGTTTGTACAGTACAATTAATAAAAATAAAATTTTGGCTGATCGAATGAGTTAAGCAACTTTATACGTTAGGATAACATTAAGGAGAAGACATTTCTGGTCCACTGGGTATCAGCCATTGGCTATTGGTAAACTTCCCCAGAAACCAGTTGCAAAGAAAGTTCCCACTCCAAAAACCTGTTACTGGTACCCAAATGCCCCAAAAGGTAATCCTCCTCCTCATTGAAAGCCAAATATTTTCAGGTAACTTGATAGTACGTTATTTATATCTCTGGTTCTTATTGACATTTTCCAAAGATTCTTTAAGATTCTGAAAGCTGAATTCCTCCCCCACCCCTTTTAATGATGTTCTTGTCGTGTATCACTTTAAGAAACTGCGACCTCTGGCATCGAAAGAGGCAATCTGTTAGATACATAATGTATTCTAAGGTACTATAATGTTTGGTAAGAGGTCCCGGGCTCAATTCTCAGTTGGACAACAGTTTCAATTAATTCAAAATATCTCCTGTCAAGGTCATTAGAATATGATGATGATGTGTTGGAGTTTAAGGTGTATTCAGCAATGTTTCAGCTATGTCAACACCACAGTTTTGGGCTGTACAAAGTACTATGATCAAATCTATGGGGGTGGAAACAACGGCAAGGCAACGTGGTCTAGCAGTCAATTACCAGGATGAACCCTGGCCAGCTGCGTGCAATGACGACACCCTAACCACTGGACCTCTCTGCCCTCCTGGCATATACTTTAGAATAATCTGTATTAGAGAAGGGTTCCAAACTTTGATAAAATATTCAGTGAGACCATTTGACAATATTGCCATATAATTTTACATATTGCCCAATTAATTTTACATGCACAATTCCAATTTTAGCCAAACATTTTCACTATTGGTAACAAATAGCATTGAGTAATTGATTGCTCCTATTGGAGAGATTCTTTAAAAGGTTCTGTAATTTTCATTTCATATACAAATTATATATCGAAACCTGCTTCATTCTCATGTTTTTCTGTAATAGGCCTATAATGATGTCTAAAGGTCCATGATCTTGTTTCCTTACCAAGGTCTATACTTTTGTTCTAACAATTTCATTTTGTTTTCAGACCAAAGGAGCCATGTGCTCCCCACTTATACTTTACTTCCTGCTGGCAGCTTTGGTCCCTGGCCATGTGAGTTTACTCAATACACCAATTATGATTTACATGTAAACTGGACTTTCAATGAGAAACTGTTAGATTTATCTTGCCCCTCAATAATATCCAATCCCATACTGCTGGCATCTGGATGAAGTATGATAACTGTTTAGTTGTAGCTCCATTTTTCATTTCTGAGTTTAAAGTTATCGTTGAACTACATTCATTACCCAAATTTTGGAACTCTAAATCATCAAATTGGTAGCTTTTATGTCTTTTTGAAGAGATGTGTCCATATAAAGGAATAAGGCCTAGATATGTGTGTTTTTTTAAAATATAAATTCATTATAGATAGCTATCTAATATATCATATAAAAGTTTTGCGCATACAAAAACTCTTTTCCTGTAAAGTAAATGCAAGTGTACTCGTGGTCATCTTGGGTAGGTGGCCATGCATTATGGGTGTGGTCAATTAGTATTTTGTTTGGCATATATATTGTAAAGGGGCCTTCCATTAAGTACAATAAGCACATTTCCAAAGTTTTCAGATCCCCCCCTCCAAATTTCGGATTAGTTTTGTACAGGAACGTACACACATTTTCATAAATCTCAGAGCCCTCCTTCCAACCTTGGTGCGCACATACTCAATGGAAGGCCCCAAATCGAACAAATGTATAATCTTTGACCCATTACGGATCTAGGAGTGCATTTTGTATTTTAGGGCCTGTTATAAAAGTGATGAATGAAGATATTTGCCTAATGTGAATTGAAGACATGTGAAATAATGTTATTTAGTTTAGATGTAAGAGGGATATAAATTGTAGTTTATTAGATTAGCCGTTTCAACTACATGTATTCACCATCACAATAACACAATAATTATTCAAAATCTGTTCCGATTTTAGCCATACAATAATCATTGGCATGAAATAAGAAATTCTCATTGTGTAACCTGCCAGTATGTCAGATATCATGGATGTGTGCATGAAGCGGCAATACGGGACTTCCTAGTTAGCCGAAGTGGGCGGGGCTAAGGGAACTGAAGCTGGTTCCCGGCCTGTTCCAAGGCAGGAAGGTAGGGCAGATCTGGTAGTATTAGTATAGGTGGAAAAGGTTATAGGTCAAAAAGTCAACCTTAAATTCCTTATTTTACATCCAATTTTTAACAGCATAATTATAGAACTATATCTTGTTATACAGTCTATTGGTTTTGGATAATATAAACTTTTAAAAACAAGTTGAAAATTAAAAAAAATATTAGAAGAAACTGGCCACCAGAACAGCTGTTTCTTTGATCTGACCACCCCCTGGGCCCCCACTGTGTTGAAAGGGGGTGGCCATATTTACATTAATTACCTTCATGCATGACTTACTAATTAATGGCTGATCACAGGCCATCTATGGGGTTAAGGGCACCATTTGATTTAGATTAGCACTAGTGGGGGACATATAACATAACACCTTTATGACCAAAGACAAATATACTCCTGTCCCTTCCTTGGGTGTTAATTGGTCCCAGGGACTCCCTGATCTGCCCCCACAACCCCACTCTAAATCTGCCCTCACTTCCTGCCCTCAGACCCTCTTAAAGGGGCTCACTGACTGGCTGATGGCCTATTTCGGAAACCGCTTCATGCACACATCCATGATATCTGACATACTGGCAGGTTACACAATGAGAGTTTCTTATTCCATGCCAAATGATTATTGTATTGCTTTCCATAAGGTCGGCTCCTCTTAATCAGCTATAGACTTTGTGCAGACGTGGTCACGTGACCCAGTTTTGGTGATCACCGAGTGGTGATCATGATCATGAAAGAAAATCGAAATTCATGAATTCTAAAAGATGATAATTGTTGATTATCAGTCAGGAAGTTTGTTTTAGTGAAATACTGCGTGATTGTTTGTTGTGATTATTTGTTGAAATGATTCAGATTTGGGAATAATAACAATTACAGATTGATCACCACTATGGTGGCCAGGCTATTTTCAGGGAAGTGAAATACGTAACTGGTTTTAGGATATGAACTATTTGCTGTAACTTTAAACTGTTAAAAAAATGTAGTAAACACCTAGATACTGACACCTCTCCAGATATGGACATTATATAGTCATAATTGTGTCATGATGCCGCGAAGTGTCAAGATGCGTATTGTTAATTTTACTTTGATGGAATGAATGCTTGTAATATTTATTGTACCTTAAAGCTAGTGTATCGTCCGTGTGGTAGACGTGATTTGCTAAGTTGTAACCACCTTGAAGTGGCACCAAATTCACGACATGACCAATAATGTCGCCGGATTACATTCTAACGTCACAAAACACATCGCCAGCTAACTTACGTTAGAAACACACTATAAGCTTAGGGTGATAATGGTTCAGGGCATCAAAGATAGGTGAAATCAAAGAGGCGATTCACAATTTCTATTGTTACACAGTTTCCCAACTGAACTACTAAATCACTAGGTATGCCCTTTAGACCCCACAGATTACGATCAGTAATGCTGTATTTCCCAAGGATTTCCGTGGATTTCCCTCAGGAATTCCTTAAATTCTGTAATTAAGGAATTTCAAAGGTTACTACACCTATGTAAATAAGAATTATATAAATCTGATTTACAGCATTGATTAGGGAATTCAAACAGCTTTCAAACGATATATTTGCCATTTTTGTATGTTGAAGACTTATAATAGTATTCTCATTTGGAAAATACAGAAAATTATGGAAAATGTCCATTTTTCCGGGCGGCTACGGCTGGATTGGGGAGTACACCCTCGGGCGGCTACGGCCGGATTGGGGGCTAAAGGAGAACTATATATAATGATTATATCTAGTATGTATCTGTATCTAAGTTTTACGTGTCTGGATCTAGGGAACACAAAAACTGAATTATAGCATTACGTGTATGAACCAATTTATTACATTGCGACATATTCTCATATGGGCCATGGATATTCAGTTTAATACATTTCTGCAATGTGTTGATGAGTATACAATATTTCACAATGTTGGAAATATTTCTTTATGATAGAGCTCTTTTCAACCTAAAGTGTCAAAAGAGTCAAGAAAAAATATATTGTTTGACACTTTTTTTTTGAGAATCAACTTTAATATTCGGTATAATGCTGGTGCGTGTAAATGATACTGATGAATACTTCCTTTACATTAGGCTGAGCCGAATGGAGTGCTGGAAACCTTATCTCCCATTGACCATGACGATGAAGCAATTAATGGTGTGTTAAAATTCTACTTCACTTTCCATGCAAAAAAAATCAGACAGATTGAACACATTGTTTTATTGTTCTTTTAGGTCATACCTTTTGGATACTTATATTACTAGTACTAAATTCTAGTTTGCTGTGCCGAACAAACACATCAGTTGTTGGAATCGAAATGAATTTAAGCTTTAAGAACATGATTGAATCGTTTTTTCTGTTAATGGATTCAGCTCAAGGCAGTCCAGTTGGAGTGAGATTCAGCTTTATTATAAGCGACAGGGTGTTTCAAGAAGAATATGGTGACACTCTATCTTTTGAATACGTTACCCTGGTGCCTCCTCTAAGTACACAAGTGAGTAAATAACACTAAAACATAAATTACTGAATACTGCTTTCTAATCCAGCAGAAACAGAAACGATAAAAGGTGTATAAAGCATTCAAAGAACTAGGATTACTCAGCTATTTCCAGAATGTTTTAGCCAATTAATGATTATGGAAATTGTTTTAACACACATCGATTTTAACTCTCTTTCACTTCAAATTTCTTTATATCGACTCGAATATCATGCAATTATTTCTTTTATGGTACTACGATGAGTAAATGTGAAAAATACTAGAGATGGTATCAGCATGAATTTCTGGTTGTATGTCTTTATATCCTTAACATTTGTGAGATTTGCAAATGCTCTTGATCTTTCAGATTCGCGGTGCCATGGTACTTGAGTTTGGCCCCTTTGCAGAAATTACCAACATCCAATTAGGGTCAGCATCTACCCTTTCCATAAGAATTTTTGAATTAGTTTTTGTGCATCAAAATCTAATGAAAGCAACCTTGCACACAACAATTGGATTACTATTTTTCAATGAAATTCATTGAGCATGGCTAATTTTCCTTCCTGTATAATTGTTAACTATCTCAATATTTTGCCTGTTATTCATTTGAAACACTTTTAGAATACATAAATGAAGTGAAATCCACAAAAATTGGCACTTTGTAAATCAATGTGCAAGTTTTCCATAGCCGCAATTTTAGAGTTAAGCAAAATTAGTGTATTAATACCGATTGTGGCGATGGTGTGAAGAGTTTGTAACCTCACTCTTTTGCAGGCAAAGTGAAAGTGGATTCCTTAAATCTACCTGGACTGTCAATGCTGGCTTCCAACTTGAAGTGGAACAAGTCATAAACCGTGTTGTTCAACTAATAGAGAACACTCTACTCCTTGATCTGACGTTTGCTCCCATAACAGGTACATAATGATATATTTCCATTTGGGATGTACCAAATTTGTTACATCCATTTACTTGACATTCAGGTCAAAAAACACGTTTGAGATACATGCTCAAGGACAGCTAATCATTTCCTTCTTTTGAATCTCACCAGAAACTGTAGCATAATTAAACGCAAACTGCGTGGTTGTGCAGTGATGACATTTATTGTACTCACATAATTTATGGGTAATCTGCCACAGGCTCCATCGTCTTTGGTCAAAGATCTCGGATCTCCTTTTCAATAGAATCCCTTTGTGTATATATACCTTTATCATGAGTGGGATGATCAAAGATATGACAGTAATGGCTATCCCTGATATCCATGACCATGCCATTATTGCACTAATATTCCGGGAGACTTGGTCAAGGATTTAACAGAGCGTATGTAAAATGTTAGGGAAACAGATTAAAACAAAACAAATGACACTTCGTTACAAAGGTAACAATTTATTGTGACTTCTAATAGTTTTTCCGAAATAGTTTGATTTGAATCAACATGAAAGTCTCAAATTGTATGTTCAAAACTGAGCTTTAGAAAGTGCGAAAATTGGTGTGACAGTTTTATTTGTGTGATTTAAACAGATTACCAGGACTCCTTATCCTGGGATCTCCATGCCTAAGTAGTAGCTTAATCAAAGGGTTTTAGGAGTTATCTATTTGACCTCTCATTGGAAAGTATTCTGATTGGTGGGCCTCCAGTAGCTGTCCTCATGAACCTTATATGCTTATTATTGTCGAGACTGTAAGTACTTGATGTAAAAGTAATAATAATAATAATAAAGTTGATTTGAGCTGTGAATGGGGAAAGGTCTAACTCAAGAATAAGTAACACACCCACGGGAATTAGGTACTATCCATAATTCCATACACTCATTCTGATCTCACACAACACAGGGCATAAATAGTTTCAGAATATTACAATAATTTGTTGTTTTTGATTTTTGTTTTGAGACGGGGTTATCTCAAGAAACTGGTATGGGACGCCTTATCTAAGGTCAATAACTTACACTGGGATGAATTACTTTTTTTTTTTTTTTATTGAAAATCAACTTCAGGGTTACCCCTGTTCTTCCAGAAGATAGTATAAATATAATAACAATAATATACACAAATCATAATCAATATCAGGAATACATTCAGATCAACAAGTCACAATATGTCCGATTATTCTGGCGAATGAATGATTTGAACAGAAAAATATAACAAGCAAATTGAACATTTTTCGACAATTCATTCCAATAAACAGTACCAACATAAAAAGGACTATGATCATATTTTGGACACCTATTTGTCTCAACCTTGAAAATGAATTTATCTACAGATCCTGTTTGTCTAGTTTGAATTTTACGTGTATTGTGTGATTTACTATGTTTATACATTAACATCAGTAGTTGCACAGGTCTTTGTTGTTCTAGACTAATTAGATTAATAGATTTATGTAAATCTGTTATATTTACACGATTAATATTGATTATTTTTACAAGTTCTGAGACAGTCATTCTCCAATATCTGCAATTCCAGTTTAAATAGGAAAATCTCAAAAAAGCTAATAACTCTGCTTATCCTACGCGCCTAACACTACTCATCACACTGTGAACACATTTTACTAACAATCATCAACCAGTTAAATCCCCCTATTAGGGATACTCTTACTAAAAACTGGGAGATTCTGGGAAAAACTAAATCCACCTGACCACTCCTAGAGTCCAAACTAATCATCGGAGTTGCCATAACAAGGACCTTTTGGACCAACTTGTTTGCACCTCTTCAAGTTACAAGGTCTGTACAGAAACTTCCACCTACTTGGCTGAACAGAGAACATGCAACAGGCTCACCAGTTGCAGATACTATCATAAATTTAACACTACTGGCCATTTTGAGTGCAAATCTAATGGTCAGAAATTTTCTTTGAAAACCCATGTGAACTGCCAGTCAAAGAATCTCATTTGATTATCTCATAACTTGCACCACATGTAATATTCAATTATGTGGGCCAGACTAACGATAAGATACTAACTTGATTCAATAATAACTTTATGGCATCATTAGCAGTCTTTGAGTCCATATACCGTGGTGTAATAGATATAATGTAAGATTAAAGACATAATGAGTTAAAATGTAATTATAGTGAAGATATAATGTGCTCCAATTAGAACAAAGAGTTGGGTGCAAATAGTAACACCATAAAGAAGATAAACGAGATAATTGAAAATTGTCCAATTGCTGGGTGGGTGGGTGGCTGAGCATGCAGCCCTGCCAGTGTCTGCCTGCTTAGTGACATGGGCAGGTGGAGAGGGACCGAGCTGGTAGGCCGGTGTATGTTTTACAGGGTAGGTATAAATAGCCTCTGCGCTGCAAATGACCTACAACCCAGGGACCATGTTAATGACCTATTCATATGGTATATGTAGCGCCATCTGGTTTTAGGTGGTGGAACCTCGCGATTGCATCTGTTTGTATTTCTGCATCGGGAATACAGTTATCTATAGAGTTGAAACCAGTGCTGTGTCTACTTTACTTACCATAAACATAACAAAACTGTGGCCCGTCGCATAACGGACTTTGCAACAGCGAGGATTGTCCCCCCCACTCCCGCAACAAGGACGTCCCTGTTGCGATGGGTTTCCTTGTTGATTTGTGGCTGTTCTGCTCAACCGATTTTAATTCTGTAAAAAGTTCTGAAAACTAGACATTTAGATCTTAAATCCCTGAAATTTTCATCCCGGAAAATTGATTAGAAATGGGTGAAAATTGATGCCGAATTTCACGTATAACAGGGAGACTTTGCCAAACCCCCCCTGTTTTAAGGAGCGATATCGTTCCTTCCGTTATGCGACGGGGCACTGGTGATTCTCCCTAATAGAAAGAACTGTTGACGTGCAAGCACTCTCCAAAACAATGCCGCTCCTATCTGGAGACATACTGGTACTGGTCTCAGAGGTCACTGGGGAGATACACGATTACACGGTTCCGCTACTTGCGAGCACACACAGGCCACTCTGGTGATTACACCAACTGTGCTGATGTCTTGCAGGACGCTCTTGAGAGAATGAAATTTACTCGCCAAATGACGTCACATGCCCATATAAGGTAAACCGTGCAATCATGTGGTCCCTAAAAACCGACCAAAACTGCCTCACCTGAACACATGCCTTGATGAGCCTAAATTGGTACATACTTACCCCCTATCTATGCATTATAAGAGCTTAGAAAATGTGTTAATAAATCCAAAAATCCAATGCTAACCTTTTTCATATTTTCCCTGAATTTGTGATTCTTTATTTGGGTACATTAAATGGAAATCTTTTTGCCTCATTTTACGAGGTCAATATCCCCTGCCGGTGGACGCCTGTTACTGGGTCAGAGAGCTATAATTAGCCTGAGTGCATACCTGACCACACAGGGCAGGGATGTGTCGGGCTGGTGGGGTTAGATAACCACGGCCGCTGCGGACTTGAGAGAGTGGAGCGAACTTGTTGAAGATGAATTTAGGATGCAAAATTCATCATAAGTGTTTTCTGCATTGATTGCCATAGGGAAGTATGCATATGGAAAACACTGACTTTATGAGTAGTTTTTGACAACATGAGTCTGGCCCTAAAGGTGCCTCTGTGTAGGGTATAGATATCCATTTTAAACTGTGAGCTGTGCGTCAGCTGTGATTTCAAAGTGAGAACTATGTGTCATCTGGGATATTCCAAAGTGTTAACGTTAGCTGTGTGTCAGCTGGGATTTCACTCCATTTAAGACTGTTGTCAGCTGGGATTTTCCTCTTAATGACAGACGTTGGAAACGATGGTGGTGCTGGTGGGGAAGCAGCAGGCCCCGTACAGTAAATTGTCTACCAAGCAGTGATATGTGAAATACGAACATCCTGAATCTAAACGAGCACAATCCCTTCGGAATAATATCGAATTCAATCGGATCCACAGGATCTGGTGCCAGGCCCCTATGGGCCTAAACATCATGGATAACAAATACGGGTGATATAGCCTACAAAACGCCACATCAAAAAATCTTTTATGATCGAAATAATTAATCAGGGCAGTTGGCGGCCACCTCAGGACCCCTACCCACCATGAAAAATTATTAAATATATTTCGGCCTTAGACTTATCACCCAAAGACTCTCCTGAGCCAGACTATGGAATAGAAAGATTTAAAATTATTTTTTCCTGAGTGCCGGAATTAAATATAAAATATTTTATATTTAAATTCAATAAATCTGATCCTATGACCAGATCAAAAATAAAACAGCTCTTTGCCTATACAACTGATGAGAAGATCTTCCAAAACTGCATAAAACCCGCGTATAAAATAATCAGAAAAAGGCAGAAATATCCCTCACCCCTCCCCCTATACCCCATACACACACCCACACCCACCCACCACTACCATCCACCCACCACCCACACCTCCTGTGTGTATATACCACAGGTGCAGGCAGACCTAGTGCCAGCCCTGCTGCTACTGCCAGTGGCAGACAGTGACCAATGGAAATCACTGCCAGTCCCCCATGGGACCTGTGTATTGATCATCCACCAATGAAAATCACAGACACAAAATAAGTGGGAGAAGGCACCCCAGGTGAACCAAAATTTTCACCTATCTGGCTCAGAAGCGGTCTTGTCACGGTGTCACTAAGTGACAAAATTTTGCCACTTACTGCCTTTTTGTCACTTAGTGCTTTAAGGATGGCACTAAGTGACAAAAATTCAGATTTTGTCATTTAGTGCCCTTTTGTCACTTAGTGCCTTAACACCCACAAGCCATATCTACCCACACATCAAGCAGTGATATGTGACTTTCAGGTGACAATTAGCCCTGTGTTAAACATTAAGCAATACCCTTTCGCTTGGGTTGAGGAGATATTTGTGAGTCTGTCAGGAGGGCAGACTTTCTCCAAGATTGATCTAGCCAATGGCATGCATACCTTCAGATGGAGGTTAAAGATGAGCATAAAAACTACTTGACCATCAACACTTCTAAGGGTCTCTATCAATATTAAAGACTTGTGTATGGGATCGCCATTGTGCTGGTGATATGGCAGCATGCCATGGACCAAGTTCTCCAGGGTATTTCCCATACACAGTGCTATCTTGATGATATCATTATCACTTGCAAAACCTAGATGTTGTCAAGTCTAGGCTAGATGAGTATGGGCTCAGTGTTAACAAGGAAAAGTGTGAGTTTTTCAAGGAAAATGTTGAGGACTGTGGTCATGTGATTGACTCACAGGGACTTCACAAGTCTGAGGACAAAGTGGAAGCCATGATGAACACTCCTAGATGCGAGAATATGGGATAACTTTAGTTGTACTTGGGGTTTGGAACTACTACCGTCAGTTCTTACCAAATCTGTAGTCTACTCTCAAGCCATTAGATCTTGAAGCCGAACACTGAGTGTTGTTGGGGACCTGAACAGAAGGAAGCATTTAGGGAGAGTAAGACTTGCATGTTCTGATAATGTGTTAACCCACTACGACCCACATCTGCCAATCTATCTGGCATGTGATGCGTAACCTGATAATATTAGTGCAGCTATTTTTGCACACCATGGATGATGGCAGTGAAGGGCTAATCACGTTTGCATCACAGTTCTTGTCTCAAGCTAAGAGGAACTATTGCAAACTGGAAAAGGAAGGCCTGGCCATTGTCTAGGGAGTAGCAAATTTACCAATACCTGCTTGGGAGGCGGTTCACTTTGATCATCAATCACTAGCCTCTGACACATTTCTTTAGTCCTAGCAAGGTCATATATATCCCCTATATGGGCTATATTTCTGAGTAGGTTCTCCTATGACATCAAATACTAGGTTACAAAGACAAATTCCAATGTGGATGGGCTCTTGAGGGTGCCACTTCATTATTCATGTGACTCAGATGCATCTCAAAAAGGGTGGAAAAGGTCAGCAAGTTCCCTGAGTTAGTGTCATATTTCTTATGGAGGACTGAACTGTCAGTGAATGAGGACTGTCTTCTTTGGGGATTATGTGTGATTATACCAGAGAAGTTGAGAAGTTGTGCTCTAGATCTGCTCCATGATGGCCACATTGGAGTTGTCAAGATGAAGGCCATCGCAAGAAGCTACATGTGGTGGTCTGGTATCGACCAAGAAAGTTATGTACTGGGTACCAAAGTGTACGACCTCAGCCACCTGTTGCAACAGTACATCATTGGGAGTATCCCTTACCGCTGTGGAGCCCATTCATATTGATTTTGCTGAACCATTCATTGGCAAAATGTGTATTGTCATAGTTGACGCCCATTCCATCATGAACAGCACTTCAGGTGAGCAAACTGTTGAAGAACTGAGGAGTATCTGTTAACATTTTGGACTACCACATCAAAATGCAACAGACAATGGACCCCAGTTTAATGGTAGTGAATTCAAGGAGTTTATGCGTTTGAATGATATACAACACATAACATATAACTGGTGCACAATATCATCCTGCAACCAATGGACTCACAAAAACGTTCATCTAAACCTTTAAAAATGCACTCTTGAGTTACGATCAGAGGGTGACCTTGTCACAGCAACTTAATAACTTTCTGATTGCATACCGAAATACACCTCATTCTGTGACAGGTTGTAGTCCAGTGTTTCTGATGATTGGGTGAGATTTGGGTGTTTGTCTAGGTGTTATGAAACCTGATGTTAGAGGCACTGTTTTCTGGAAGGAAACTTGCATACCCATAAACAGCCAGAGGAAGCTATGTGATTTCACTGAGAGACAAGCAGGAGAGCCGCATCCAAGTGGGCTCCAGGGACTGTCATCAGAAAGGATAGTTCATTTTCTTACAAGGTCATGGTTGACAACTTCATGTGGAGACAGCTTGTTGATTCAATCTTCGACACCAAGGTCATGAGCAATGGGGAAAACCTCAACCTGCTCCCAGTACAATACGTCGTAACTCAGGATGAACCTTAGATGTGTCATCTGACATGTCACAACCCAGTGTGGAAATGTGCCACTCATCCTTCCATAACACACACACCTACTAGACCAGCTAGTGCTACTGTGACTCCTTGCCAGTCTCAACACCGTCCAGCCAGTGAGCGAGGAGCAAGACCCTGTGTCACCATCTCGTTCACTAGTCAGAACAAGAACCGGTGAAAGATGCTATAGCTACACAACTAAAGACAGAAAACTGTCAGAGTGTCTTCACTTGTGAGTGTGTTATATAAAACCATTTTTGTACTGATGTTTACAGACTTATTGCCCTGAAATAAATAAGTAATTAAAGACTAAAAAGGGGAAAAGTTGTGGTGTATGTAGTACTGCCTGGTGTTAAACGGCAGAACTTCGTGAACCATAGTGCCCACTATCAGGGAACTGAGCATGATTCCTACCACACTTAAAACCAACCAGCTATACTTGATGTTTGAATTTAAATCCAACGATCTTTTCCTGGAAGGCACAAAACCAAGTGAAATTAAACAAGTGAACCCCATTTAAAACCATCTGACATTGTAAGGCCTCAGGGACCCAATGAGGGGAAATGAAGCTTTGAAACTTGCGCTTGGTAATTCTCTTATGATGAAACCACTAAAGTGCACTGTGAGCTAATCTGACACAACCTCTATTCCATTTCATTATTGTAGCCTATAGTCACTGAATAGTTTGGAGGCCAAACTAGACTTGTTCGTGTGATAAATTCTGAGTTTTACACTAACATTTATTTACACTAATGTTTAATATTGGTGTTATCTTCATCGGGATAGGAATTCTTGATTTACACAGCATACTAGGTGATGAACCTATATTAGCCACATGTTAGCTTAAATTAAAATAATTTGACAAATGCTAACAACAGCAGAGAGGTAAAGCTGCCAAAAGATTACCCTTTTGTGGTTTGTTCTTGCCCAGAAGAGGTAAAATCTGAAAGCTTATACTGAAAGTTTGAGGGGCTGAAGGAGTTTTTTTCTGGAGACAAAAACTCCCCTTGGCTTCTTTAAATGCAATTTTACCTAATTCAAAATTGATTAAGGGTTATATTAAATTTCCTATAGGTGTTACTGGCAGAGATCTATTTGATCCTACTAAAATTTGAAAAAAACATTTTCTCAAACTGTGGAATCTAAACTATCCTAAATACAAGTCTTGATAAAGTCTTTGTTCAAATGAACAGGAGAATATGGAAGGTCACAGCCATGTCCTTGGGTGGCCAGCTAGTTAACGGGGCATTGTCATGTCATAGGCCCATCATGTTGTTAGAGGCTGTCTTAGTGTGTCAGGTCATCTCATGACCTGTTAATCACTCTATACCCTCCTCAGGGGAAAGTGAAAGATGTAGAACATTATAACACTGCAGGTGGCGAATTTTGGAACTAATCAGTGTTTGTTTTGCTTGGTTGGTTGGTTATTGGAGTTTAACGCCATAGCAACATCTAAGGTCATATCACGGGGAGAACAGAGTTTGACAATTCTGTCTGGGATTATCGTATCTATGGAATGATCGAATATATGAGAAGATAGAGACCGCACCCCTACACATTTACCGAGGCAGGTGTTCTTTTATGTGCATGGTCCCATAGACGGGGCCACACACACAACAGCCGGTGGTCTACCACTGACCTTTGATAACCCAGTCGTTGCTACTGCTAGACATGTAGAGGGGTATAGTAGCCAGCTCACCCCAGCCAAAGATTGAACCAAGGCCGCCTGCAAAACAGGCGAACACTCTAACCACTTCACCACCCCACATGCCTGTGTTTATTTTAGTGTTGGGGAAGTATTTCTTTTAAACTGCACATGATTCTAAGTGGGAGATGTAAGTGTCTAATTAGATATAATTACGAAATATGTGTTTATGAACAACAGTAAAAGAGCATATACTTATTAAAATGGAATATAAACAGCTTGTGTATGTCAGCCTTCCTGCTAAAAGAAAATGTGAAATTGTACATTCTGTTTTCTTTCAGAGGGTATGTTGTTGTGCATTTTAAGGAGGGATTTTAGCCAAATTGTCAGAGGACTGCAATAGTACGCACAAATTTTACATTTGCTATGACTGAAGGTTTTCTTTGCTTTCAGTTGACCTTTCCAGCTTGATTGGTGGACATGACCTGATTGGTGGTAAGCATAACAACTTGTGTCACTTTGGGGCCTCCCTTTAATTAAATGTACCTCAGTGCCAAATGTAGCTTTGTCCCAACTCTTGTCAGAAAATTGAGCAAACGTCATCATGCCTCAGGCAAGTTATGGAATAGGCTTCATATCATGTCATGTGTAGAGCCTCAATGAAATCAATAATACAGGCATGCACTCGTGCGGGAACGTACCTGACGGCCCTGCAAGCAATATAGGTTTCTAAAAAAAAGGACGTGAGCAGTGGAAAAGAAATTAATCACAAGAGACGGATCATCTTGGCAAAACAATGAAAAGTATTTCCTTTTTCTTGTGTGATATCCTAATTGGTTATTGTGTTATAATTGCGTCTTTTCTCTCTGCATGTGTCCTCAGCTCTGGACACGCCAAGCCCGTTGAGGTTCAGCTATACAGCCAGCGGTGTTGTCTATGCAGTGCAATATACTCAGCCAACCTCAACTGAGTACCTGAACCTGGTCGCTCCTCACCAGGAAATTGTAAGTGAATAACAGTTTCAGGGAAGACGCTGAAACTCATGTTCATTTTTGTATGTTGCAACATACTCACAAGTCTAGAGGGTTGGCTGTTGAAGGCCACTTCCAACTTTCCAACTGGGCATGCACAGAAATTGGCAGAACACTATCAGCCAGCATTGTGTGGTTCTGCAAGTTTCCTTGGGCAAACATTTAACTGTGTTTTTGGGGATGATTTTCATTCAATTCATATCTCTCAATTAAGACTGCCAGTATTGTACAGTAATTTTCTGTTTACGGAACGAAATCAATCTTTAAAAACTTGTGCCAGGTATGAGAGATGATATCAGCATGATACTCTGGTCGTCATTCTCCATCTCTAGCAATGTGAGAGTTGCCAATCCTCTTGATTTTCAGATTCTCGCTGCTTTGATGGTTGAGTTTGGTTCCACTGCACGAATCATCGACGTCCAATTGGGGTTAGCATGTGTCCTTTACATCTGAACTTTTATCCTCTTTAAGCAAGGACTGATGAGAGTTGAATTATTGACATGGTAGCACTTTTGAAATCAAGAAAAACGAGTGTATTAATAACGTCTTAAGTGGTTATGCTCTGAAAAGATTGCAAACTCTCTTATTTGCAGAGAAAGTGCAGGAGGATTTCTCAAATATACCTGGTCTGTCAATGCTGGCTACACACTTGACTTGGGGAGACTGATGAGGCTATTGGCTCAACTAATCGAAGGCGATGCACTCTTGGATCTGAGTGGAGTCCCGGTAGCAGGTATGTAACTATGCATTTCCAGTAGGGATTTCAGCCAAGTTGTCAGATAACTGCAATAGTATGCAGACATTCAGCATTTGCCATGACTGAAGGTATCTAGCTTGCTTGACGAGGGTGGGGATTTTCTGCTATTACCAATGTGTAACTGTCGATTCTCTTTGCTTTCAGTTGACCTTTCCAGCCTGATTGGTGGACATGGCCTGATTGGTGGTAAGCATAACAACTTGTGTCACTTTGGGGCCTCCCTTTAATTGAATGTACCTCAGTGCCAAATGTAGCTTTGTCCCAACTCTTGTCAGAAAATTGAGCAAACGTCATCATGCCTCAGGCAAGTTATGGAATAGGCTTCATATCATATCATGTCATGTGTAGAGCCTCAATGAAATCAATAATACAGGCATGCACTCATGCGGGAACGTACCTGACGGCCCTGCAAGCAATATAGGTTTCTAAAAAAAAGGACGTGAGCAGTCGAAAAGAAATTAATCACAAGAGACGGATCATCTTGGCAAAACAATGAAAAGTATTTCCTATTTCTTGTGTGATATCCTCATCGGTTATTGTGTTATAATTGCGTCTTTTCTCTCTGCATGTGTCCTCAGCTCTGGACACGCCAAGCCCGTTGAGGTTCAGCTATACAGCCAGCGGTGTTGTCTATGCAGTGCAATATACTCAGCCAACCTCAACTGAGTACCTGAACCTGGTCGCTCCTCACCAGGAAATTGTAAGTGAATAACAGTTTCAGGGAAGACGCTGAAACTCATGTTCATTTTTGTATGTTGCAACATACTCACAAGTCTAGAGGGTTGGCTGTTGAAGGCCACTTCCAACTTTCCAACTGGGCATGCACAGAAATTGGCAGAACACTATCAGCCAGCATTGTGTGGTTCTGCAAGTTTCCTTGGGCAAACATTTAACTGTGTTTTTGGGGATGATTTTCATTCAATTCATATCTCTCAATTAAGACTGCCAGTATTGTACAGTAATTTTCTGTTTGCGGAACGAAATCAATCTTTAAAAACTTGTGCCAGGTATGAGAGATGATATCAGCATGAAACTCTGGTCGTCATTCTCCATCTCTAGCAATGTGAGAGTTGCCAATCCTCTTGATTTTCAGATTCTCGCTGCTTTGATGGTTGAGTTTGGTTCCACTGCACGAATCATCGACGTCCAATTGGGGTTAGCATGTGTCCTTTACATCTGAACTTTTATCCTCTTTAAGCAAGGACTGATGAGAGTTGAATTATTGACATGGTAGCACTTTTGAAATCAAGAAAAACGAGTGTATTAATAACGTCTTAAGTGGTTATGCTCTGAAAAGATTGCAAACTCTCTTATTTGCAGAGAAAGTGCAGGAGGATTTCTCAAATATACCTGGTCTGTCAATGCTGGCTACACACTTGACTTGGGGAGACTGATGAGGCTATTGGCTCAACTAATCGAAGACGATGCACTCTTGGATCTGAGTGGAGTCCCGGTAGCAGGTATGTAACTATGCATTTCCAGTAGGGATTTCAGCCAAGTTGTCAGATAACTGCAATAGTATGCAGACATTCAGCATTTGCCATGACTGAAGGTATCTAGCTTGCTTGACGAGGGTGGGGATTTTCTGCTATTACCAATGTGTAACTGTCGATTCTCTTTGCTTTCAGTTGACCTTTCCAGCCTGATTGGTGGACATGGCCTGATTGGTGGTAAGCATAACAACTTGTGTCACTTTGGGGCCTCCCTTTAATTGAATGTACCTCAGTGCCAAATGTAGCTTTGTCCCAACTCTTGTCAGAAAATTGAGCAAACGTCATCATGCCTCAGGCAAGTTATGGAATAGGCTTCATATCATATCATGTCATGTGTAGAGCCTCAATGAAATCAATAATACAGGCATGCACTCGTGCGGGAACGTACCTGACGGCCCTGCAAGCAATATAGGTTTCTAAAAAAAAGGACGTGAGCAGTGGAAAAGAAATTAATCACAAGAGACGGATCATCTTGGCAAAACAATGAAAAGTATTTCCTTTTTCTTGTGTGATATCCTCATCGGTTATTGTGTTATAATTGCGTCTTTTCTCTCTGCATGTGTCCTCAGCTCTGGACACGCCAAGCCCGTTGAGGTTCAGCTATACAGCCAGCGGTGTTGTCTATGCAGTGCAATATACTCAGCCAACCTCAACTGAGTACCTGAACCTGGTCGCTCCTCACCAGGAAATTGTAAGTGAATAACAGTTTCAGGGAAGACGCTGAAACTCATGTTCATTTTTGTATGTTGCAACATACTCACAAGTCTAGAGGGTTGGCTGTTGAAGGCCACTTCCAACTTTCCAACTGGGCATGCACAGAAATTGGCAGAACACTATCAGCCAGCATTGTGTGGTTCTGCAAGTTTCCTTGGGCAAGCATTTAACTGTGTTTTTGGGGATGATTTTCATTCAATTCATATCTCTCAATTAAGACTGCCAGTATTGTACAGTAATTTTCTGTTTGCGGAACGAAATCAATCTTTAAAAACTTGTGCCAGGTATGAGAGATGATATCAGCATGAAACTCTGGTCGTCATTCTCCATCTCTAGCAATGTGAGAGTTGCCAATCCTCTTGATTTTCAGATTCTCGCTGCTTTGATGGTTGAGTTTGGTTCCACTGCACGAATCATCGACGTCCAATTGGGGTTAGCATGTGTCCTTTACATCTGAACTTTTATCCTCTTTAAGCAAGGACTGATGAGAGTTGAATTATTGACATGGTAGCACTTTTGAAATCAAGAAAAACGAGTGTATTAATAACGTCTTAAGTGGTTATGCTCTGAAAAGATTGCAAACTCTCTTATTTGCAGAGAAAGTGCAGGAGGATTTCTCAAATATACCTGGTCTGTCAATGCTGGCTACACACTTGACTTGGGGAGACTGATGAGGCTATTGGCTCAACTAATCGAAGACGATGCACTCTTGGATCTGAGTGGAGTCCCGGTAGCAGGTATGTAACTATGCATTTCCAGTAGGGATTTCAGCCAAGTTGTCAGATAACTGCAATAGTATGCAGACATTCAGCATTTGCCATGACTGAAGGTATCTAGCTTGCTTGACGAGGGTGGGGATTTTCTGCTATTACCAATGTGTAACTGTCGATTCTCTTTGCTTTCAGTTGACCTTTCCAGCCTGATTGGTGGACATGGCCTGATTGGTGGTAAGCATAACAACTTGTGTCACTTTGGGGCCTCCCTTTAATTGAATGTACCTCAGTGCCAAATGTAGCTTTGTCCCAACTCTTGTCAGAAAATTGAGCAAACGTCATCATGCCTCAGGCAAGTTATGGAATAGGCTTCATATCATATCATGTCATGTGTAGAGCCTCAATGAAATCAATAATACAGGCATGCACTCGTGCGGGAACGTACCTGACGGCCCTGCAAGCAATATAGGTTTCTAAAAAAAAGGACGTGAGCAGTGGAAAAGAAATTAATCACAAGAGACGGATCATCTTGGCAAAACAATGAAAAGTATTTCCTTTTTCTTGTGTGATATCCTCATCGGTTATTGTGTTATAATTGCGTCTTTTCTCTCTGCATGTGTCCTCAGCTCTGGACACGCCAAGCCCGTTGAGGTTCAGCTATACAGCCAGCGGTGTTGTCTATGCAGTGCAATATACTCAGCCAACCTCAACTGAGTACCTGAACCTGGTCGCTCCTCACCAGGAAATTGTAAGTGAATAACAGTTTCAGGGAAGACGCTGAAACTCATGTTCATTTTTGTATGTTGCAACATACTCACAAGTCTAGAGGGTTGGCTGTTGAAGGCCACTTCCAACTTTCCAACTGGGCATGCACAGAAATTGGCAGAACACTATCAGCCAGCATTGTGTGGTTCTGCAAGTTTCCTTGGGCAAGCATTTAACTGTGTTTTTGGGGATGATTTTCATTCAATTCATATCTCTCAATTAAGACTGCCAGTATTGTACAGTAATTTTCTGTTTGCGGAACGAAATCAATCTTTAAAAACTTGTGCCAGGTATGAGAGATGATATCAGCATGAAACTCTGGTCGTCATTCTCCATCTCTAGCAATGTGAGAGTTGCCAATCCTCTTGATTTTCAGATTCTCGCTGCTTTGATGGTTGAGTTTGGTTCCACTGCACGAATCATCGACGTCCAATTGGGGTTAGCATGTGTCCTTTACATCTGAACTTTTATCCTCTTTAAGCAAGGACTGATGAGAGTTGAATTATTGACATGGTAGCACTTTTGAAATCAAGAAAAACGAGTGTATTAATAACGTCTTAAGTGGTTATGCTCTGAAAAGATTGCAAACTCTCTTATTTGCAGAGAAAGTGCAGGAGGATTTCTCAAATATACCTGGTCTGTCAATGCTGGCTACACACTTGACTTGGGGAGACTGATGAGGCTATTGGCTCAACTAATCGAAGACGATGCACTCTTGGATCTGAGTGGAGTCCCGGTAGCAGGTATGTAACTATGCATTTCCAGTAGGGATTTCAGCCAAGTTGTCAGATAACTGCAATAGTATGCAGACATTCAGCATTTGCCATGACTGAAGGTATCTAGCTTGCTTGACGAGGGTGGGGATTTTCTGCTATTACCAATGTGTAACTGTCGATTCTCTTTGCTTTCAGTTGACCTTTCCAGCCTGATTGGTGGACATGGCCTGATTGGTGGTAAGCATAACAACTTGTGTCACTTTGGGGCCTCCCTTTAATTGAATGTACCTCAGTGCCAAATGTAGCTTTGTCCCAACTCTTGTCAGAAAATTGAGCAAACGTCATCATGCCTCAGGCAAGTTATGGAATAGGCTTCATATCATATCATGTCATGTGTAGAGCCTCAATGAAATCAATAATACAGGCATGCACTCGTGCGGGAACGTACCTGACGGCCCTGCAAGCAATATAGGTTTCTAAAAAAAAAGGACGTGAGCAGTGGAAAAGAAATTAATCACAAGAGACGGATCATCTTGGCAAAACAATGAAAAGTATTTCCTTTTTCTTGTGTGATATCCTCATCGGTTATTGTGTTATAATTGCGTCTTTTCTCTCTGCATGTGTCCTCAGCTCTGGACACGCCAAGCCCGTTGAGGTTCAGCTATACAGCCAGCGGTGTTGTCTATGCAGTGCAATATACTCAGCCAACCTCAACTGAGTACCTGAACCTGGTCGCTCCTCACCAGGAAATTGTAAGTGAATAACAGTTTCAGGGAAGACGCTGAAACTCATGTTCATTTTTGTATGTTGCAACATACTCACAAGTCTAGAGGGTTGGCTGTTGAAGGCCACTTCCAACTTTCCAACTGGGCATGCACAGAAATTGGCAGAACACTATCAGCCAGCATTGTGTGGTTCTGCAAGTTTCCTTGGGCAAACATTTAACTGTGTTTTTGGGGATGATTTTCATTCAATTCATATCTCTCAATTAAGACTGCCAGTATTGTACAGTAATTTTCTGTTTGCGGAACGAAATCAATCTTTAAAAACTTGTGCCAGGTATGAGAGATGATATCAGCATGAAACTCTGGTCGTCATTCTCCATCTCTAGCAATGTGAGGGTTGCCAATCCTCTTGATTTTCAGATTCTCGCTGCTTTGATGGTTGAGTTTGGTTCCACTGCACGAATCATCGACGTCCAATTGGGGTTAGCATGTGTCCTTTACATCTGAACTTTTATCCTCTTTAAGCAAGGACTGATGAGAGTTGAATTATTGACATGGTAGCACTTTTGAAATCAAGAAAAACGAGTGTATTAATAACGTCTTAAGTGGTTATGCTCTGAAAAGATTGCAAACTCTCTTATTTGCAGAGAAAGTGCAGGAGGATTTCTCAAA
Source organism: Lepidonotus clava (assembly GCA_936440205.1). Taxonomy (NCBI): domain Eukaryota; kingdom Metazoa; phylum Annelida; class Polychaeta; order Phyllodocida; family Polynoidae; genus Lepidonotus; species Lepidonotus clava. The sequence goes on along the minus strand of OW387135.1, from coordinate 48,135,950 downwards.
TATACCTGGTCTGTCAATGCTGGCTACACACTTGACTTGGGGAGACTGATGAGGCTATTGGCTCAACTAATCGAAGGCGATGCACTCTTGGATCTGAGTGGAGTCCCGGTAGCAGGTATGTAACTATGCATTTCCAGTAGGGATTTCAGCCAAGTTGTCAGATAACTGCAATAGTATGCAGACATTCAGCATTTGCCATGACTGAAGGTATCTAGCTTGCTTGACGAGGGTGGGGATTTTCTGCTATTACCAATGTGTAACTGTCGATTCTCTTTGCTTTCAGTTGACCTTTCCAGCCTGATTGGTGGACATGGCCTGATTGGTGGTAAGCATAACAACTTGTGTCACTTTGGGGCCTCCCTTTAATTGAATGTACCTCAGTGCCAAATGTAGCTTTGTCCCAACTCTTGTCAGAAAATTGAGCAAACGTCATCATGCCTCAGGCAAGTTATGGAATAGGCTTCATATCATATCATGTCATGTGTAGAGCCTCAATGAAATCAATAATACAGGCATGCACTCGTGCGGGAACGTACCTGACGGCCCTGCAAGCAATATAGGTTTCTAAAAAAAAGGACGTGAGCAGTGGAAAAGAAATTAATCACAAGAGACGGATCATCTTGGCAAAACAATGAAAAGTATTTCCTTTTTCTTGTGTGATATCCTCATCGGTTATTGTGTTATAATTGCGTCTTTTCTCTCTGCATGTGTCCTCAGCTCTGGACACGCCAAGCCCGTTGAGGTTCAGCTATACAGCCAGCGGTGTTGTCTATGCAGTGCAATATACTCAGCCAACCTCAACTGAGTACCTGAACCTGGTCGCTCCTCACCAGGAAATTGTAAGTGAATAACAGTTTCAGGGAAGACGCAGAAACTCATGTTCATTTTTGTATGTTGCAACATACTCACAAGTCTAGAGGGTTGGCTGTTGAAGGCCACTTCCAACTTTCCAACTGGGCATGCACAGAAATTGGCAGAACACTATCAGCCAGCATTGTGTGGTTCTGCAAGTTTCCTTGGGCAAACATTTAACTGTGTTTTTGGGGATGATTTTCATTCAATTCATATCTCTCAATTAAGACTGCCAGTATTGTACAGTAATTTTCTGTTTGCGGAACGAAATCAATCTTTAAAAACTTGTGCCAGGTATGAGAGATGATATCAGCATGATACTCTGGTCGTCATTCTCCATCTCTAGCAATGTGAGAGTTGCCAATCCTCTTGATTTTCAGATTCTCGCTGCTTTGATGGTTGAGTTTGGTTCCACTGCACGAATCATCGACGTCCAATTGGGGTTAGCATGTGTCCTTTACATCTGAACTTTTATCCTCTTTAAGCAAGGACTGATGAGAGTTGAATTATTGACATGGTAGCACTTTTGAAATCAAGAAAAACGAGTGTATTAATAACGTCTTAAGTGGTTATGCTCTGAAAAGATTGCAAACTCTCTTATTTGCAGAGAAAGTGCAGGAGGATTTCTCAAATATACCTGGTCTGTCAATGCTGGCTACACACTTGACTTGGGGAGACTGATGAGGCTATTGGCTCAACTAATCGAAGGCGATGCACTCTTGGATCTGAGTGGAGTCCCGGTAGCAGGTATGTAACTATGCATTTCCAGTAGGGATTTCAGCCAAGTTGTCAGATAACTGCAATAGTATGCAGACATTCAGCATTTGCCATGACTGAAGGTATCTAGCTTGCTTGACGAGGGTGGGGATTTTCTGCTATTACCAATGTGTAACTGTCGATTCTCTTTGCTTTCAGTTGACCTTTCCAGCCTGATTGGTGGACATGGCCTGATTGGTGGTAAGCATAACAACTTGTGTCACTTTGGGGCCTCCCTTTAATTGAATGTACCTCAGTGCCAAATGTAGCTTTGTCCCAACTCTTGTCAGAAAATTGAGCAAACGTCATCATGCCTCAGGCAAGTTATGGAATAGGCTTCATATCATATCATGTCATGTGTAGAGCCTCAATGAAATCAATAATACAGGCATGCACTCGTGCGGGAACGTACCTGACGGCCCTGCAAGCAATATAGGTTTCTAAAAAAAAGGACGTGAGCAGTGGAAAAGAAATTAATCACAAGAGACGGATCATCTTGGCAAAACAATGAAAAGTATTTCCTTTTTCTTGTGTGATATCCTCATCGGTTATTGTGTTATAATTGCGTCTTTTCTCTCTGCATGTGTCCTCAGCTCTGGACACGCCAAGCCCGTTGAGGTTCAGCTATACAGCCAGCGGTGTTGTCTATGCAGTGCAATATACTCAGCCAACCTCAACTGAGTACCTGAACCTGGTCGCTCCTCACCAGGAAATTGTAAGTGAATAACAGTTTCAGGGAAGACGCTGAAACTCATGTTCATTTTTGTATGTTGCAACATACTCACAAGTCTAGAGGGTTGGCTGTTGAAGGCCACTTCCAACTTTCCAACTGGGCATGCACAGAAATTGGCAGAACACTATCAGCCAGCATTGTGTGGTTCTGCAAGTTTCCTTGGGCAAACATTTAACTGTGTTTTTGGGGATGATTTTCATTCAATTCATATCTCTCAATTAAGACTGCCAGTATTGTACAGTAATTTTCTGTTTGCGGAACGAAATCAATCTTTAAAAACTTGTGCCAGGTATGAGAGATGATATCAGCATGAAACTCTGGTCGTCATTCTCCATCTCTAGCAATGTGAGAGTTGCCAATCCTCTTGATTTTCAGATTCTCGCTGCTTTGATGGTTGAGTTTGGTTCCACTGCACGAATCATCGACGTCCAATTGGGGTTAGCATGTGTCCTTTACATCTGAACTTTTATCCTCTTTAAGCAAGGACTGATGAGAGTTGAATTATTGACATGGTAGCACTTTTGAAATCAAGAAAAACGAGTGTATTAATAACGTCTTAAGTGGTTATGCTCTGAAAAGATTGCAAACTCTCTTATTTGCAGAGAAAGTGCAGGAGGATTTCTCAAATATACCTGGTCTGTCAATGCTGGCTACACACTTGACTTGGGGAGACTGATGAGGCTATTGGCTCAACTAATCGAAGGCGATGCACTCTTGGATCTGAGTGGAGTCCCGGTAGCAGGTATGTAACTATGCATTTCCAGTAGGGATTTCAGCCAAGTTGTCAGATAACTGCAATAGTATGCAGACATTCAGCATTTGCCATGACTGAAGGTATCTAGCTTGCTTGACGAGGGTGGGGATTTTCTGCTATTACCAATGTGTAACTGTCGATTCTCTTTGCTTTCAGTTGACCTTTCCAGCCTGATTGGTGGACATGGCCTGATTGGTGGTAAGCATAACAACTTGTGTCACTTTGGGGCCTCCCTTTAATTGAATGTACCTCAGTGCCAAATGTAGCTTTGTCCCAACTCTTGTCAGAAAATTGAGCAAACGTCATCATGCCTCAGGCAAGTTATGGAATAGGCTTCATATCATATCATGTCATGTGTAGAGCCTCAATGAAATCAATAATACAGGCATGCACTCGTGCGGGAACGTACCTGACGGCCCTGCAAGCAATATAGGTTTCTAAAAAAAAGGACGTGAGCAGTGGAAAAGAAATTAATCACAAGAGACGGATCATCTTGGCAAAACAATGAAAAGTATTTCCTTTTTCTTGTGTGATATCCTCATCGGTTATTGTGTTATAATTGCGTCTTTTCTCTCTGCATGTGTCCTCAGCTCTGGACACGCCAAGCCCGTTGAGGTTCAGCTATACAGCCAGCGGTGTTGTCTATGCAGTGCAATATACTCAGCCAACCTCAACTGAGTACCTGAACCTGGTCGCTCCTCACCAGGAAATTGTAAGTGAATAACAGTTTCAGGGAAGACGCTGAAACTCATGTTCATTTTTGTATGTTGCAACATACTCACAAGTCTAGAGGGTTGGCTGTTGAAGGCCACTTCCAACTTTCCAACTGGGCATGCACAGAAATTGGCAGAACACTATCAGCCAGCATTGTGTGGTTCTGCAAGTTTCCTTGGGCAAACATTTAACTGTGTTTTTGGGGATGATTTTCATTCAATTCATATCTCTCAATTAAGACTGCCAGTATTGTACAGTAATTTTCTGTTTGCGGAACGAAATCAATCTTTAAAAACTTGTGCCAGGTATGAGAGATGATATCAGCATGATACTCTGGTCGTCATTCTCCATCTCTAGCAATGTGAGAGTTGCCAATCCTCTTGATTTTCAGATTCTGGCTGCTTTGATGGTTGAGTTTGGTTCCACTGCACGAATCATCGACGTCCAATTGGGGTTAGCATGTGTCCTTTACATCTGAACTTTTATCCTCTTTAAGCAAGGACTGATGAGAGTTGAATTATTGACATGGTAGCACTTTTGAAATCAAGAAAAACGAGTGTATTAATAACGTCTTAAGTGGTTATGCTCTGAAAAGATTGCAAACTCTCTTATTTGCAGAGAAAGTGCAGGAGGATTTCTCAAATATACCTGGTCTGTCAATGCTGGCTACACACTTGACTTGGGGAGACTGATGAGGCTATTGGCTCAACTAATCGAAGGCGATGCACTCTTGGATCTGAGTGGAGTCCCGGTAGCAGGTATGTAACTATGCATTTCCAGTAGGGATTTCAGCCAAGTTGTCAGATAACTGCAATAGTATGCAGACATTCAGCATTTGCCATGACTGAAGGTATCTAGCTTGCTTGACGAGGGTGGGGATTTTCTGCTATTACCAATGTGTAACTGTCGATTCTCTTTGCTTTCAGTTGACCTTTCCAGCCTGATTGGTGGACATGGCCTGATTGGTGGTAAGCATAACAACTTGTGTCACTTTGGGGCCTCCCTTTAATTGAATGTACCTCAGTGCCAAATGTAGCTTTGTCCCAACTCTTGTCAGAAAATTGAGCAAACGTCATCATGCCTCAGGCAAGTTATGGAATAGGCTTCATATCATATCATGTCATGTGTAGAGCCTCAATGAAATCAATAATACAGGCATGCACTCGTGCGGGAACGTACCTGACGGCCCTGCAAGTAATATAGGTTTCTAAAAAAAAGGACGTGAGCAGTGGAAAAGAAATTAATCACAAGAGACGGATCATCTTGGCAAAACAATGAAAAGTATTTCCTTTTTCTTGTGTGATATCCTCATCGGTTATTGTGTTATAATTGCGTCTTTTCTCTCTGCATGTGTCCTCAGCTCTGGACACGCCAAGCCCGTTGAGGTTCAGCTATACAGCCAGCGGTGTTGTCTATGAAGTGCAATATACTCAGCCAACCTCAACTGAGTACCTGAACCTGGTCGCTCCTCACCAGGAAATTGTAAGTGAATAACAGTTTCAGGGAAGACGCTGAAACTCATGTTCATTTTTGTATGTTGCAACATACTCACAAGTCTAGAGGGTTGGCTGTTGAAGGCCACTTCCAACTTTCCAACTGGGCATGCACAGAAATTGGCAGAACACTATCAGCCAGCATTGGGTGGTTCTGCAAGTTTCCTTGGGCAAACATTTAACTGTGTTTTTGGGGATGATTTTCATTCAATTCATATCTCTCAATTAAGACTGCCAGTATTGTACAGTAATTTTCTGTTTGCGGAACGAAATCAATCTTTAAAAACTTGTGCCAGGTATGAGAGATGATATCAGCATGAAACTCTGGTCGTCATTCTCCATCTCTAGCAATGTGAGAGTTGCCAATCCTCTTGATTTTCAGATTCTGGCTGCTTTGATGGTTGAGTTTGGTTCCACTGCACGAATCATCGACGTCCAATTGGGGTTAGCATGTGTCCTTTACATCTGAACTTTTATCCTCTTTAAGCAAGGACTGATGAGAGTTGAATTATTGACATGGTAGCACTTTTGAAATCAAGAAAAACGAGTGTATTAATAACGTCTTAAGTGGTTATGCTCTGAAAAGATTGCAAACTCTCTTATTTGCAGAGAAAGTGCAGGAGGATTTCTCAAATATACCTGGTCTGTCAATGCTGGCTACACACTTGACTTGGGGAGACTGATGAGGCTATTGGCTCAACTAATCGAAGGCGATGCACTCTTGGATCTGAGTGGAGTCCCGGTAGCAGGTATGTAACTATGCATTTCCAGTAGGGATTTCAGCCAAGTTGTCAGATAACTGCAATAGTATGCAGACATTCAGCATTTGCCATGACTGAAGGTATCTAGCTTGCTTGACGAGGGTGGGGATTTTCTGCTATTACCAATGTGTAACTGTCGATTCTCTTTGCTTTCAGTTGACCTTTCCAGCCTGATTGGTGGACATGGCCTAATTGGTGGTAAGCATAACAACTTGTGTCACTTTGGGGCCTCCCTTTAATTGAATGTACCTCAGTGCCAAATGTAGCTTTGTCCCAACTCTTGTCAGAAAATTGAGCAAACGTCATCATGCCTCAGGCAAGTTATGGAATAGGCTTCATATCATATCATGTCATGTGTAGAGTCTCAATGAAATCAATAATACAGGCATGCACTCGTGCGGGAACGTACCTGAAGGCCCTGCAAGCAATATAGGTTTCTAAAAAAAAGGACGTGAGCAGTGGAAAAGAAATTAATCACAAGAGACGGATCATCTTGGCAAAACAATGAAAAGTATTTCCTTTTTCTTGTGTGATATCCTAATCGGTTATTGTGTTATAATTGCGTCTTTTCTCTCTGCATGTGTCCTCAGCTCTGGACACGCCAAGCCCGTTGAGGTTCAGCTATACAGCCAGCGGTGTTGTCTATGCAGTGCAATATACTCAGCCAACCTCAACTGAGTACCTGAACCTGGTCGCTCCTCACCAGGAAATTGTAAGTGAATAACAGTTTCAGGGAAGACGCTGAAACTCATGTTCATTTTTGTATGTTGCAACATACTCACAAGTCTAGAGGGTTGGCTGTTGAAGGCCACTTCCAACTTTCCAACTGGGCATGCACAGAAATTGGCAGAACACTATCAGCCAGCATTGTGTGGTTCTGCAAGTTTCCTTGGGCAAACATTTAACTGTGTTTTTGGGGATGATTTTCATTCAATTCATATCTCTCAATTAAGACTGCCAGTATTGTACAGTAATTTTCTGTTTGCGGAACGAAATCAATCTTTAAAAACTTGTGCCAGGTATGAGAGATGATATCAGCATGAAACTCTGGTCGTCATTCTCCATCTCTAGCAATGTGAGAGTTGCCAATCCTCTTGATTTTCAGATTCTCGCTGCTTTGATGGTTGAGTTTGGTTCCACTGCACGAATCATCGACGTCCAATTGGGGTTAGCATGTGTCCTTTACATCTGAACTTTTATCCTCTTTAAGCAAGGACTGATGAGAGTTGAATTATTGACATGGTAGCACTTTTGAAATCAAGAAAAACGAGTGTATTAATAACGTCTTAAGTGGTTATGCTCTGAAAAGATTGCAAACTCTCTTATTTGCAGAGAAAGTGCAGGAGGATTTCTCAAATATACCTGGTCTGTCAATGCTGGCTACACACTTGACTTGGGGAGACTGATGAGGCTATTGGCTCAACTAATCGAAGGCGATGCACTCTTGGATCTGAGTGGAGTCCCGGTAGCAGGTATGTAACTATGCATTTCCAGTAGGGATTTCAGCCAAGTTGTCAGATAACTGCAATAGTATGCAGACATTCAGCATTTGCCATGACTGAAGGTATCTAGCTTGCTTGACGAGGGGGATTTTCTGCTATTACCAATGTGTAACTGTCGATTCTCTTTGCTTTCAGTTGACCTTTCCAGCCTGATTGGTGGACATGGCCTGATTGGTGGTAAGCATAACAACTTGTGTCACTTTGGGGCCTCCCTTTAATTGAATGTACCTCAGTGCCAAATGTAGCTTTGTCCCAACTCTTGTCAGAAAATTGAGCAAACGTCATCATGCCTCAGGCAAGTTATGGAATAGGCTTCATATCATATCATGTCATGTGTAGAGCCTCAATGAAATCAATAATACAGGCATGCACTCGTGCGGGAACGTACCTGACGGCCCTGCAAGCAATATAGGTTTCTAAAAAAAAGGACGTGAGCAGTGGAAAAGAAATTATTCACAAGAGACGGATCATCTTGGCAAAACAATGAAAAGTATTTCCTTTTTCTTGTGTGATATCCTAATCGGTTATTGTGTTATAATTGCGTCTTTTCTCTCTGCATGTGTCCTCAGCTCTGGACACGCCAAGCCCGTTGAGGTTCAGCTATACAGCCAGCGGTGTTGTCTATGCAGTGCAATATACTCAGCCAACCTCAACTGAGTACCTGAACCTGGTCGCTCCTCACCAGGAAATTGTAAGTGAATAACAGTTTCAGGGAAGACGCTGAAACTCATGTTCATTTTTGTATGTTGCAACATACTCACAAGTCTAGAGGGTTGGCTGTTGAAGGCCACTTCCAACTTTCCAACTGGGCATGCACAGAAATTGGCAGAACACTATCAGCCAGCATTGTGTGGTTCTGCAAGTTTCCTTGGGCAAACATTTAACTGTGTTTTTGGGGATGATTTTCATTCAATTCATATCTCTCAATTAAGACTGCCAGTATTGTACAGTAATTTTCTGTTTGCGGAACGAAATCAATCTTTAAAAACTTGTGCCAGGTATGAGAGATGATATCAGCATGAAACTCTGGTCGTCATTCTCCATCTCTAGCAATGTGAGAGTTGTCAATCCTCTTGATTTTCAGATTCTCGCTGCTTTGATGGTTGAGTTTGGTTCCACTGCACGAATCATCGACGTCCAATTGGGGTTAGCATGTGTCCTTTACATCTGAACTTTTATCCTCTTTAAGCAAGGACTGATGAGAGTTGAATTATTGACATGGTAGCACTTTTGAAATCAAGAAAAATGAGTGTATTAATAACGTCTTCAGTGGTTATGCTCTGAAAAGATTGCAAACTCTCTTATTTGCAGAGAAAGTGCAGGAGGATTTCTCAAATATACCTGGTCTGTCAATGCTGGCTACACACTTGACTTGGGGAGACTGATGAGGCTATTGGCTCAACTAATCGAAGGCGATGCACTCTTGGATCTGAGTGGAGTCCCGGTAGCAGGTATGTAACTATGCATTTCCAGTAGGGATTTCAGCCAAGTTGTCAGATAACTGCAATAGTATGCAGACATTCAGCATTTGCCATGACTGAAGGTATCTAGCTTGCTTGACGAGGGTGGGGATTTTCTGCTATTACCAATGTGTAACTGTCGATTCTCTTTGCTTTCAGTTGACCTTTCCAGCCTGATTGGTGGACATGGCCTGATTGGTGGTAAGCATAACAACTTGTGTCACTTTGGGGCCTCCCTTTAATTGAATGTACCTCAGTGCCAAATGTAGCTTTGTCCCAACTCTTGTCAGAAAATTGAGCAAACGTCATCATGCCTCAGGCAAGTTATGGAATAGGCTTCATATCATATCATGTCATGTGTAGAGCCTCAATGAAATCAATAATACAGGCATGCACTCGTGCGGGAACGTACCTGACGGCCCTGCAAGCAATATAGGTTTCTAAAAAAAAGGACGTGAGCAGTGGAAAAGAAATTAATCACAAGAGACGGATCATCTTGGCAAAACAATGAAAAGTATTTCCTTTTTCTTGTGTGATATCCTAATCGGTTATTGTGTTATAATTGCGTCTTTTCTCTCTGCATGTGTCCTCAGCTCTGGACACGCCAAGCCCGTTGAGGTTCAGCTATACAGCCAGCGGTGTTGTCTATGCAGTGCAATATACTCAGCCAACATCAACTGAGTACCTGAACCTGGTCGCTCCTCACCAGGAAATTGTAAGTGAATAACAGTTTCAGGGAAGACGCTGAAACTCATGTTCATTTTTGTATGTTGCAACATACTCACAAGTCTAGAGGGTTGGCTGTTGAAGGCCACTTCCAACTTTCCAACTGGGCATGCACAGAAATTGGCAGAACACTATCAGCCAGCATTGTGTGGTTCTGCAAGTTTCCTTGGGCAAACATTTAACTGTGTTTTTGGGGATGATTTTCATTCAATTCATATCTCTCAATTAAGACTGCCAGTATTGTACAGTAATTTTCTGTTTGCGGAACGAAATCAATCTTTAAAAACTTGTGCCAGGTATGAGAGATGATATCAGCATGAAACTCTGGTCGTCATTCTCCATCTCTAGCAATGTGAGAGTTGCCAATCCTCTTGATTTTCAGATTCTCGCTGCTTTGATGGTTGAGTTTGGTTCCACTGCACGAATCATCGACGTCCAATTGGGGTTAGCATGTGTCCTTTACATCTGAACTTTTATCCTCTTTAAGCAAGGACTGATGAGAGTTGAATTATTGACATGGTAGCACTTTTGAAATCAAGAAAAATGAGTGTATTAATAACGTCTTAAGTGGTTATGCTCTGAAAAGATTGCAAACTCTCTTATTTGCAGAGAAAGTGCAGGAGGATTTCTCAAATATACCTGGTCTGTCAATGCTGGCTACACACTTGACTTGGGGAGACTGATGAGGCTATTGGCTCAACTAATCGAAGGCGATGCACTCTTGGATCTGAGTGGAGTCCCGGTAGCAGGTATGTAACTATGCATTTCCAGTAGGGATTTCAGCCAAGTTGTCAGATAACTGCAATAGTATGCAGACATTCAGCATTTGCCATGACTGAAGGTATCTAGCTTGCTTGACGAGGGTGGGGATTTTCTGCTATTACCAATGTGTAACTGTCGATTCTCTTTGCTTTCAGTTGACCTTTCCAGCCTGATTGGTGGACATGGCCTGATTGGTGGTAAGCATAACAACTTGTGTCACTTTGGGGCCTCCCTTTAATTGAATGTACCTCAGTGCCAAATGTAGCTTTGTCCCAACTCTTGTCAGAAAATTGAGCAAACGTCATCATGCCTCAGGCAAGTTATGGAATAGGCTTCATATCATATCATGTCATGTGTAGAGCCTCAATGAAATCAATAATACAGGCATGCACTCGTGCGGGAACGTACCTGACGGCCCTGCAAGCAATATAGGTTTCTAAAAAAAAGGACGTGAGCAGTGGAAAAGAAATTAATCACAAGAGACGGATCATCTTGGCAAAACAATGAAAAGTATTTCCTTTTTCTTGTGTGATATCCTAATCGGTTATTGTGTTATAATTGCGTCTTTTCTCTCTGCATGTGTCCTCAGCTCTGGACACGCCAAGCCCGTTGAGGTTCAGCTATACAGCCAGCGGTGTTGTCTATGCAGTGCAATATACTCAGCCAACCTCAACTGAGTACCTGAACCTGGTCGCTCCTCACCAGGAAATTGTAAGTGAATAACAGTTTCAGGGAAGACGCTGAAACTCATGTTCATTTTTGTATGTTGCAACATACTCACAAGTCTAGAGGGTTGGCTGTTGAAGGCCACTTCCAACTTTCCAACTGGGCATGCACAGAAATTGGCAGAACACTATCAGCCAGCATTGTGTGGTTCTGCAAGTTTCCTTGGGCAAACATTTAACTGTGTTTTTGGGGATGATTTTCATTCAATTCATATCTCTCAATTAAGACTGCCAGTATTGTACAGTAATTTTCTGTTTGCGGAACGAAATCAATCTTTAAAAACTTGTGCCAGGTATGAGAGATGATATCAGCATGAAACTCTGGTCGTCATTCTCCATCTCTAGCAATGTGAGAGTTGCCAATCCTCTTGATTTTCAGATTCTCGCTGCTTTGATGGTTGAGTTTGGTTCCACTGCACGAATCATCGACGTCCAATTGGGGTTAGCATGTGTCCTTTACATCTGAACTTTTATCCTCTTTAAGCAAGGACTGATGAGAGTTGAATTATTGACATGGTAGCACTTTTGAAATCAAGAAAAATGAGTGTATTAATAACGTCTTAAGTGGTTATGCTCTGAAAAGATTGCAAACTCTCTTATTTGCAGAGAAAGTGCAGGAGGATTTCTCAAATATACCTGGTCTGTCAATGCTGGCTACACACTTGACTTGGGGAGACTGATGAGGCTATTGGCTCAACTAATCGAAGGCGATGCACTCTTGGATCTGAGTGGAGTCCCGGTAGCAGGTATGTAACTATGCATTTCCAGTAGGGATTTCAGCCAAGTTGTCAGATAACTGCAACAGTATGCAGACATTCAGCATTTGCCATGACTGAAGGTATCTAGCTTGCTTGACGAGGGTGGGGATTTTCTGCTATTACCAATGTGTAACTGTCGATTCTCTTTGCTTTCAGTTGACCTTTCCAGCCTGATTGGTGGACATGGCCTGATTGGTGGTAAGCATAACAACTTGTGTCACTTTGGGGCCTCCCTTTAATTGAATGTACCTCAGTGCCAAATGTAGCTTTGTCCCAACTCTTGTCAGAAAATTGAGCAAACGTCATCATGCCTCAGGCAAGTTATGGAATAGGCTTCATATCATATCATGTCATGTGTAGAGCCTCAATGAAATCAATAATACAGGCATGCACTCGTGCGGGAACGTACCTGACGGCCCTGCAAGCAATATAGGTTTCTAAAAAAAAGGACGTGAGCAGTGGAAAAGAAATTAATCACAAGAGACGGATCATCTTGGCAAAACAATGAAAAGTATTTCCTTTTTCTTGTGTGATATCCTAATCGGTTATTGTGTTATAATTGCGTCTTTTCTCTCTGCATGTGTCCTCAGCTCTGGACACGCCAAGCCCGTTGAGGTTCAGCTATACAGCCAGCGGTGTTGTCTATGCAGTGCAATATACTCAGCCAACCTCAACTGAGTACCTGAACCTGGTCGCTCCTCACCAGGAAATTGTAAGTGAATAACAGTTTCAGGGAAGACGCTGAAACTCATGTTCATTTTTGTATGTTGCAACATACTCACAAGTCTAGAGGGTTGGCTGTTGAAGGCCACTTCCAACTTTCCAACTGGGCATGCACAGAAATTGGCAGAACACTATCAGCCAGCATTGTGTGGTTCTGCAAGTTTCCTTGGGCAAACATTTAACTGTGTTTTTGGGGATGATTTTCATTCAATTCATATCTCTCAATTAAGACTGCCAGTATTGTACAGTAATTTTCTGTTTGCGGAACGAAATCAATCTTTAAAAACTTGTGCCAGGTATGAGAGATGATATCAGCATGAAACTCTGGTCGTCATTCTCCATCTCTAGCAATGTGAGAGTTGCCAATCCTCTTGATTTTCAGATTCTCGCTGCTTTGATGGTTGAGTTTGGTTCCACTGCACGAATCATCGACGTCCAATTGGGGTTAGCATGTGTCCTTTACATCTGAACTTTTATCCTCTTTAAGCAAGGACTGATGAGAGTTGAATTATTGACATGGTAGCACTTTTGAAATCAAGAAAAATGAGTGTATTAATAACGTCTTCAGTGGTTATGCTCTGAAAAGATTGCAAACTCTCTTATTTGCAGAGAAAGTGCAGGAGGATTTCTCAAATATACCTGGTCTGTCAATGCTGGCTACACACTTGACTTGGGGAGACTGATGAGGCTATTGGCTCAACTAATCGAAGGCGATGCACTCTTGGATCTGAGTGGAGTCCCGGTAGCAGGTATGTAACTATGCATTTCCAGTAGGGATTTCAGCCAAGTTGTCAGATAACTGCAATAGTATGCAGACATTCAGCATTTGCCATGACTGAAGGTATCTAGCTTGCTTGACGAGGGTGGGGATTTTCTGCTATTACCAATGTGTAACTGTCGATTCTCTTTGCTTTCAGTTGACCTTTCCAGCCTGATTGGTGGACATGGCCTGATTGGTGGTAAGCATAACAACTTGTGTCACTTTGGGGCCTCCCTTTAATTGAATGTACCTCAGTGCCAAATGTAGCTTTGTCCCAACTCTTGTCAGAAAATTGAGCAAACGTCATCATGCCTCAGGCAAGTTATGGAATAGGCTTCATATCATATCATGTCATGTGTAGAGCCTCAATGAAATCAATAATACAGGCATGCACTCGTGCGGGAACGTACCTGACGGCCCTGCAAGCAATATAGGTTTCTAAAAAAAAGGACGTGAGCAGTGGAAAAGAAATTAATCACAAGAGACGGATCATCTTGGCAAAACAATGAAAAGTATTTCCTTTTTCTTGTGTGATATCCTAATCGGTTATTGTGTTATAATTGCGTCTTTTCTCTCTGCATGTGTCCTCAGCTCTGGACACGCCAAGCCCGTTGAGGTTCAGCTATACAGCCAGCGGTGTTGTCTATGCAGTGCAATATACTCAGCCAACATCAACTGAGTACCTGAACCTGGTCGCTCCTCACCAGGAAATTGTAAGTGAATAACAGTTTCAGGGAAGACGCTGAAACTCATGTTCATTTTTGTATGTTGCAACATACTCACAAGTCTAGAGGGTTGGCTGTTGAAGGCCACTTCCAACTTTCCAACTGGGCATGCACAGAAATTGGCAGAACACTATCAGCCAGCATTGTGTGGTTCTGCAAGTTTCCTTGGGCAAACATTTAACTGTGTTTTTGGGGATGATTTTCATTCAATTCATATCTCTCAATTAAGACTGCCAGTATTGTACAGTAATTTTCTGTTTGCGGAACGAAATCAATCTTTAAAAACTTGTGCCAGGTATGAGAGATGATATCAGCATGAAACTCTGGTCGTCATTCTCCATCTCTAGCAATGTGAGAGTTGCCAATCCTCTTGATTTTCAGATTCTCGCTGCTTTGATGGTTGAGTTTGGTTCCACTGCACGAATCATCGACGTCCAATTGGGGTTAGCATGTGTCCTTTACATCTGAACTTTTATCCTCTTTAAGCAAGGACTGATGAGAGTTGAATTATTGACATGGTAGCACTTTTGAAATCAAGAAAAATGAGTGTATTAATAACGTCTTCAGTGGTTATGCTCTGAAAAGATTGCAAACTCTCTTATTTGCAGAGAAAGTGCAGGAGGATTTCTCAAATATACCTGGTCTGTCAATGCTGGCTACACACTTGACTTGGGGAGACTGATGAGGCTATTGGCTCAACTAATCGAAGGCGATGCACTCTTGGATCTGAGTGGAGTCCCGGTAGCAGGTATGTAACTATGCATTTCCAGTAGGGATTTCAGCCAAGTTGTCAGATAACTGCAATAGTATGCAGACATTCAGCATTTGCCATGACTGAAGGTATCTAGCTTGCTTGACGAGGGTGGGGATTTTCTGCTATTACCAATGTGTAACTGTCGATTCTCTTTGCTTTCAGTTGACCTTTCCAGCCTGATTGGTGGACATGGCCTGATTGGTGGTAAGCATAACAACTTGTGTCACTTTGGGGCCTCCCTTTAATTGAATGTACCTCAGTGCTGCCAAATGTAGCTTTGTCCCAACTCTTGTCAGAAAATTGAGCAAACGTCATCATGCCTCAGGCAAGTTATGGAATAGGCTTCATATCATATCATGTCATGTGTAGAGCCTCAATGAAATCAATAATACAGGCATGCACTCGTGCGGGAACGTACCTGACGGCCCTGCAAGCAATATAGGTTTCTAAAAAAAAGGACGTGAGCAGTGGAAAAGAAATTAATCACAAGAGACGGATCATCTTGGCAAAACAATGAAAAGTATTTCCTTTTTCTTGTGTGATATCCTAATCGGTTATTGTGTTATAATTGCGTCTTTTCTCTCTGCATGTGTCCTCAGCTCTGGACACGCCAAGCCCGTTGAGGTTCAGCTATACAGCCAGCGGTGTTGTCTATGCAGTGCAATATACTCAGCCAACATCAACTGAGTACCTGAACCTGGTCGCTCCTCACCAGGAAATTGTAAGTGAATAACAGTTTCAGGGAAGACGCTGAAACTCATGTTCATTTTTGTATGTTGCAACATACTCACAAGTCTAGAGGGTTGGCTGTTGAAGGCCACTTCCAACTTTCCAACTGGGCATGCACAGAAATTGGCAGAACACTATCAGCCAGCATTGTGTGGTTCTGCAAGTTTCCTTGGGCAAACATTTAACTGTGTTTTTGGGGATGATTTTCATTCAATTCATATCTCTCAATTAAGACTGCCAGTATTGTACAGTAATTTTCTGTTTGCGGAACGAAATCAATCTTTAAAAACTTGTGCCAGGTATGAGAGATGATATCAGCATGAAACTCTGGTCGTCATTCTCCATCTCTAGCAATGTGAGAGTTGCCAATCCTCTTGATTTTCAGATTCTCGCTGCTTTGATGGTTGAGTTTGGTTCCACTGCACGAATCATCGACGTCCAATTGGGGTTAGCATGTGTCCTTTACATCTGAACTTTTATCCTCTTTAAGCAAGGACTGATGAGAGTTGAATTATTGACATGGTAGCACTTTTGAAATCAAGAAAAATGAGTGTATTAATAACGTCTTAAGTGGTTATGCTCTGAAAAGATTGCAAACTCTCTTATTTGCAGAGAAAGTGCAGGAGGATTTCTCAAATATACCTGGTCTGTCAATGCTGGCTACACACTTGACTTGGGGAGACTGATGAGGCTATTGGCTCAACTAATCGAAGGCGATGCACTCTTGGATCTGAGTGGAGTCCCGGTAGCAGGTATGTAACTATGCATTTCCAGTAGGGATTTCAGCCAAGTTGTCAGATAACTGCAATAGTATGCAGACATTCAGCATTTGCCATGACTGAAGGTATCTAGCTTGCTTGACGAGGGTGGGGATTTTCTGCTATTACCAATGTGTAACTGTCGATTCTCTTTGCTTTCAGTTGACCTTTCCAGCCTGATTGGTGGACATGGCCTGATTGGTGGTAAGCATAACAACTTGTGTCACTTTGGGGCCTCCCTTTAATTGAATGTACCTCAGTGCCAAATGTAGCTTTGTCCCAACTCTTGTCAGAAAATTGAGCAAACGTCATCATGCCTTAGGCAAGTTATGGAATAGGCTTCATATCATATCATGTCATGTGTAGAGCCTCAATGAAATCAATAATACAGGCATGCACTCGTGCGGGAACGTACCTGACGGCCCTGCAAGCAATATAGGTTTCTAAAAAAAAGGACGTGAGCAGTGGAAAAGAAATTAATCACAAGAGACGGATCATCTTGGCAAAACAATGAAAAGTATTTCCGTTTTCTTGTGTGATATCCTAATCGGTTATTGTGTTATAATTGCGTCTTTTCTCTCTGCATGTGTCCTCAGCTCTGGACACGCCAAGCCCGTTGAGGTTCAGCTATACAGCCAGCGGTGTTGTCTATGCAGTGCAATATACTCAGCCAACCTCAACTGAGTACCTGAACCTGGTCGCTCCTCACCAGGAAATTGTAAGTGAATAACAGTTTCAGGGAAGACGCTGAAACTCATGTTCATTTTTGTATGTTGCAACATACTCACAAGTCTAGAGGGTTGGCTGTTGAAGGCCACTTCCAACTTTCCAACTGGGCATGCACAGAAATTGGCAGAACACTATCAGCCAGCATTGTGTGGTTCTGCAAGTTTCCTTGGGCAAACATTTAACTGTGTTTTTGGGGATGATTTTCATTCAATTCATATCTCTCAATTAAGACTGCCAGTATTGTACAGTAATTTTCTGTTTGCGGAACGAAATCAATCTTTAAAAACTTGTGCCAGGTATGAGAGATGATAGATATCAGCATGAAACTCTGGTCATCATTCTCCATCTCTAGCAATGTGAGAGTTGCCAATCCTCTTGATTTTCAGATTCTCGCTGCTTTGATGGTTGAGTTTGGTTCCACTGCACGAATCATCGACGTCCAATTGGGGTTAGCATGTGTCCTTTACATCTGAACTTTTATCCTCTTTAAGCAAGGACTGATGAGAGTTGAATTATTGACATGGTAGCACTTTTGAAATCAAGAAAAATGAGTGTATTAATAACGTCTTAAGTGGTTATGCTCTGAAAAGATTGCAAACTCTCTTATTTGCAGAGAAAGTGCAGGAGGATTTCTCAAATATACCTGGTCTGTCAATGCTGGCTACACACTTGACTTGGGGAGACTGATGAGGCTATTGGCTCAACTAATCGAAGGCGATGCACTCTTGGATCTGAGTGGAGTCCCGGTAGCAGGTATGTAACTATGCATTTCCAGTAGGGATTTCAGCCAAGTTGTCAGATAACTGCAATAGTATGCAGACATTCAGCATTTGCCATGACTGAAGGTATCTAGCTTGCTTGACAAGGGTGGGGATTTTCTGCTATTACCAATGTGTAACTGTCGATTCTCTTTGCTTTCAGTTGACCTTTCCAGCCTGATTGGTGGACATGGCCTGATTGGTGGTAAGCATAACAACTTGTGTCACTTTGGGGCCTCCCTTTAATTGAATGTACCTCAGTGCCAAATGTAGCTTTGTCCCAACTCTTGTCAGAAAATTGAGCAAACGTCATCATGCCTCAGGCAAGTTATGGAATAGGCTTCATATCATATCATGTCATGTGTAGAGCCTCAATGAAATCAATAATACAGGCATGCACTCGTGCGGGAACGTACCTGACGGCCCTGCAAGCAATATAGGTTTCTAAAAAAAAGGACGTGAGCAGTGGAAAAGAAATTAATCACAAGAGACGGATCATCTTGGCAAAACAATGAAAAGTATTTCCTTTTTCTTGTGTGATATCCTAATCGGTTATTGTGTTATAATTGCGTCTTTTCTCTCTGCATGTGTCCTCAGCTCTGGACACGCCAAGCCCGTTGAGGTTCAGCTATACAGCCAGCGGTGTTGTCTATGCAGTGCAATATACTCAGCCAACATCAACTGAGTACCTGAACCTGGTCGCTCCTCACCAGGAAATTGTAAGTGAATAACAGTTTCAGGGAAGACGCTGAAACTCATGTTCATTTTTGTATGTTGCAACATACTCACAAGTCTAGAGGGTTGGCTGTTGAAGGCCACTTCCAACTTTCCAACTGGGCATGCACAGAAATTGGCAGAACACTATCAGCCAGCATTGTGTGGTTCTGCAAGTTTCCTTGGGCAAACATTTAACTGTGTTTTTGGGGATGATTTTCATTCAATTCATATCTCTCAATTAAGACTGCCAGTACCCTACAGTAATTTTCTGTTTGCGGAACGAAATCAATCTTTAAAAACTTGTGCCAGGTATGAGAGATGATATCAGCATGAAACTCTGGTCGTCATTCTCCATCTCTAGCAATGTGAGAGTTGCCAATCCTCTTGATTTTCAGATTCTCGCTGCTTTGATGGTTGAGTTTGGTTCCACTGCACGAATCATCGACGTCCAATTGGGGTTAGCATGTGTCCTTTACATCTGAACTTTTATCCTCTTTAAGCAAGGACTGATGAGAGTTGAATTATTGACATGGTAGCACTTTTGAAATCAAGAAAAATGAGTGTATTAATAACGTCTTAAGTGGTTATGCTCTGAAAAGATTGCAAACTCTCTTATTTGCAGAGAAAGTGCAGGAGGATTTCTCAAATATACCTGGTCTGTCAATGCTGGCTACACACTTGACTTGGGGAGACTGATGAGGCTATTGGCTCAACTAATCGAAGGCGATGCACTCTTGGATCTGAGTGGAGTCCCGGTAGCAGGTATGTAACTATGCATTTCCAGTAGGGATTTCAGCCAAGTTGTCAGATAACTGCAACAGTATGCAGACATTCAGCATTTGCCATGACTGAAGGTATCTAGCTTGCTTGACGAGGGTGGGGATTTTCTGCTATTACCAATGTGTAACTGTCGATTCTCTTTGCTTTCAGTTGACCTTTCCAGCCTGATTGGTGGACATGGCCTGATTGGTGGTAAGCATAACAACTTGTGTCACTTTGGGGCCTCCCTTTAATTGAATGTACCTCAGTGCCAAATGTAGCTTTGTCCCAACTCTTGTCAGAAAATTGAGCAAACGTCATCATGCCTCAGGCAAGTTATGGAATAGGCTTCATATCATATCATGTCATGTGTAGAGCCTCAATGAAATCAATAATACAGGCATGCACTCGTGCGGGAACGTACCTGACGGCCCTGCAAGCAATATAGGTTTCTAAAAAAAAGGACGTGAGCAGTGGAAAAGAAATTAATCACAAGAGACGGATCATCTTGGCAAAACAATGAAAAGTATTTCCTTTTTCTTGTGTGATATCCTAATCGGTTATTGTGTTATAATTGCGTCTTTTCTCTCTGCATGTGTCCTCAGCTCTGGACACGCCAAGCCCGTTGAGGTTCAGCTATACAGCCAGCGGTGTTGTCTATGCAGTGCAATATACTCAGCCAACCTCAACTGAGTACCTGAACCTGGTCGCTCCTCACCAGGAAATTGTAAGTGAATAACAGTTTCAGGGAAGACGCTGAAACTCATGTTCATTTTTGTATGTTGCAACATACTCACAAGTCTAGAGGGTTGGCTGTTGAAGGCCACTTCCAACTTTCCAACTGGGCATGCACAGAAATTGGCAGAACACTATCAGCCAGCATTGTGTGGTTCTGCAAGTTTCCTTGGGCAAACATTTAACTGTGTTTTTGGGGATGATTTTCATTCAATTCATATCTCTCAATTAAGACTGCCAGTATTGTACAGTAATTTTCTGTTTGCGGAACGAAATCAATCTTTAAAAACTTGTGCCAGGTATGAGAGATGATATCAGCATGAAACTCTGGTCGTCATTCTCCATCTCTAGCAATGTGAGAGTTGCCAATCCTCTTGATTTTCAGATTCTCGCTGCTTTGATGGTTGAGTTTGGTTCCACTGCACGAATCATCGACGTCCAATTGGGGTTAGCATGTGTCCTTTACATCTGAACTTTTATCCTCTTTAAGCAAGGACTGATGAGAGTTGAATTATTGACATGGTAGCACTTTTGAAATCAAGAAAAATGAGTGTATTAATAACGTCTTAAGTGGTTATGCTCTGAAAAGATTGCAAACTCTCTTATTTGCAGAGAAAGTGCAGGAGGATTTCTCAAATATACCTGGTCTGTCAATGCTGGCTACACACTTGACTTGGGGAGACTGATGAGGCTATTGGCTCAACTAATCGAAGGCGATGCACTCTTGGATCTGAGTGGAGTCCCGGTAGCAGGTATGTAACTATGCATTTCCAGTAGGGATTTCAGCCAAGTTGTCAGATAACTGCAACAGTATGCAGACATTCAGCATTTGCCATGACTGAAGGTATCTAGCTTGCTTGACGAGGGTGGGGATTTTCTGCTATTACCAATGTGTAACTGTCGATTCTCTTTGCTTTCAGTTGACCTTTCCAGCCTGATTGGTGGACATGGCCTGATTGGTGGTAAGCATAACAACTTGTGTCACTTTGGGGCCTCCCTTTAATTGAATGTACCTCAGTGCCAAATGTAGCTTTGTCCCAACTCTTGTCAGAAAATTGAGCAAACGTCATCATGCCTCAGGCAAGTTATGGAATAGGCTTCATATCATATCATGTCATGTGTAGAGCCTCAATGAAATCAATAATACAGGCATGCACTCGTGCGGGAACGTACCTGACGGCCCTGCAAGCAATATAGGTTTCTAAAAAAAAGGACGTGAGCAGTGGAAAAGAAATTAATCACAAGAGACGGATCATCTTGGCAAAACAATGAAAAGTATTTCCGTTTTCTTGTGTGATATCCTAATCGGTTATTGTGTTATAATTGCGTCTTTTCTCTCTGCATGTGTCCTCAGCTCTGGACACGCCAAGCCCGTTGAGGTTCAGCTATACAGCCAGCGGTGTTGTCTATGCAGTGCAATATACTCAGCCAACCTCAACTGAGTACCTGAACCTGGTCGCTCCTCACCAGGAAATTGTAAGTGAATAACAGTTTCAGGGAAGACGCTGAAACTCATGTTCATTTTTGTATGTTGCAACATACTCACAAGTCTAGAGGGTTGGCTGTTGAAGGCCACTTCCAACTTTCCAACTGGGCATGCACAGAAATTGGCAGAACACTATCAGCCAGCATTGTGTGGTTCTGCAAGTTTCCTTGGGCAAACATTTAACTGTGTTTTTGAGGATGATTTTCATTCAATTCATATCTCTCAATTAAGACTGCCAGTATTGTACAGTAATTTTCTGTTTACGGAACGAAATCAATCTTTAAAAACTTGTGCCAGGTATGAGAGATGATATCAGCATGAAACTCTGGTCGTCATTCTCCATCTCTAGCAATGTGAGAGTTGCCAATCCTCTTGATTTTCAGATTCTCGCTGCTTTGATGGTTGAGTTTGGTTCCACTGCACGAATCATCGACGTCCAATTGGGGTTAGCATGTGTCCTTTACATCTGAACTTTTATCCTCTTTAAGCAAGGACTGATGAGAGTTGAATTATTGACATGGTAGCACTTTTGAAATCAAGAAAAATGAGTGTATTAATAACGTCTTAAGTGGTTATGCTCTGAAAAGATTGCAAACTCTCTTATTTGCAGAGAAAGTGCAGGAGGATTTCTCAAATATACCTGGTCTGTCAATGCTGGCTACACACTTGACTTGGGGAGACTGATGAGGCTATTGGCTCAACTAATCGAAGGCGATGCACTCTTGGATCTGAGTGGAGTCCCGGTAGCAGGTATGTAACTATGCATTTCCAGTAGGGATTTCAGCCAAGTTGTCAGATAACTGCAATAGTATGCAGACATTCAGCATTTGCCATGACTGAAGGTATCTAGCTTGCTTGACGAGGGTGGGGATTTTCTGCTATTACCAATGTGTAACTGTCGATTCTCTTTGCTTTCAGTTGACCTTTCCAGCCTGATTGGTGGACATGGCCTGATTGGTGGTAAGCATAACAACTTGTGTCACTTTGGGGCCTCCCTTTAATTGAATGTACCTCAGTGCCAAATGTAGCTTTGTCCCAACTCTTGTCAGAAAATTGAGCAAACGTCATCATGCCTCAGGCAAGTTATGGAATAGGCTTCATATCATAATTATCATGTCATGTGTAGAGCCTCAATGAAATCAATAATACAGGCATGCACTCGTGCGGGAACGTACCTGACGGCCCTGCAAGCAATATAGGTTTCTAAAAAAAAGGACGTGAGCAGTGGAAAAGAAATTAATCACAAGAGACGGATCATCTTGGCAAAACAATGAAAAGTATTTCCTTTTTCTTGTGTGATATCCTAATCGGTTATTGTGTTATAATTGCGTCTTTTCTCTCTGCATGTGTCCTCAGCTCTGGACACGCCAAGCCCGTTGAGGTTCAGCTATACAGCCAGCGGTGTTGTCTATGCAGTGCAATATACTCAGCCAACCTCAACTGAGTACCTGAACCTGGTCGCTCCTCACCAGGAAATTGTAAGTGAATAACAGTTTCAGGGAAGACGCTGAAACTCATGTTCATTTTTGTATGTTGCAACATACTCACAAGTCTAGAGGGTTGGCTGTTGAAGGCCACTTCCAACTTTCCAACTGGGCATGCACAGAAATTGGCAGAACACTATCAGCCAGCATTGTGTGGTTCTGCAAGTTTCCTTGGGCAAACATTTAACTGTGTTTTTGGGGATGATTTTCATTCAATTCATATCTCTCAATTAAGACTGCCAGTATTGTACAGTAATTTTCTGTTTGCGGAACGAAATCAATCTTTAAAAACTTGTGCCAGGTATGAGAGATGATATCAGCATGAAACTCTGGTCGTCATTCTCCATCTCTAGCAATGTGAGAGTTGCCAATCCTCTTGATTTTCAGATTCTCGCTGCTTTGATGGTTGAGTTTGGTTCCACTGCACGAATCATCGACGTCCAATTGGGGTTAGCATGTGTCCTTTACATCTGAACTTTTATCCTCTTTAAGCAAGGACTGATGAGAGTTGAATTATTGACATGGTAGCACTTTTGAAATCAAGAAAAATGAGTGTATTAATAACGTCTTCAGTGGTTATGCTCTGAAAAGATTGCAAACTCTCTTATTTGCAGAGAAAGTGCAGGAGGATTTCTCAAATATACCTGGTCTGTCAATGCTGGCTACACACTTGACTTGGGGAGACTGATGAGGCTACTGGCTCAACTAATCGAAGGCGATGCACTCTTGGATCTGAGTGGAGTCCCGGTAGCAGGTATGTAACTATGCATTTCCAGTAGGGATTTCAGCCAAGTTGTCAGATAACTGCAATAGTATGCAGACATTCAGCATTTGCCATGACTGAAGGTATCTAGCTTGCTTGACGAGGGTGGGGATTTTCTGCTATTACCAATGTGTAACTGTCGATTCTCTTTGCTTTCAGTTGACCTTTCCAGCCTGATTGGTGGACATGGCCTGATTGGTGGTAAGCATAACAACTTGTGTCACTTTGGGGCCTCCCTTTAATTGAATGTACCTCAGTGCCAAATGTAGCTTTGTCCCAACTCTTGTCAGAAAATTGAGCAAACGTCATCATGCCTCAGGCAAGTTATGGAATAGGCTTCATATCATATCATGTCATGTGTAGAGCCTCAATGAAATCAATAATACAGGCATGCACTCGTGCGGGAACGTACCTGACGGCCCTGCAAGCAATATAGGTTTCTAAAAAAAAGGACGTGAGCAGTGGAAAAGAAATTAATCACAAGAGACGGATCATCTTGGCAAAACAATGAAAAGTATTTCCTTTTTCTTGTGTGATATCCTAATCGGTTATTGTGTTATAATTGCGTCTTTTCTCTCTGCATGTGTCCTCAGCTCTGGACACGCCAAGCCCGTTGAGGTTCAGCTATACAGCCAGCGGTGTTGTCTATGCAGTGCAATATACTCAGCCAACATCAACTGAGTACCTGAACCTGGTCGCTCCTCACCAGGAAATTGTAAGTGAATAACAGTTTCAGGGAAGACGCTGAAACTCATGTTCATTTTTGTATGTTGCAACATACTCACAAGTCTAGAGGGTTGGCTGTTGAAGGCCACTTCCAACTTTCCAACTGGGCATGCACAGAAATTGGCAGAACACTATCAGCCAGCATTGTGTGGTTCTGCAAGTTTCCTTGGGCAAACATTTAACTGTGTTTTTGGGGATGATTTTCATTCAATTCATATCTCTCAATTAAGACTGCCAGTATTGTACAGTAATTTTCTGTTTGCGGAACGAAATCAATCTTTAAAAACTTGTGCCAGGTATGAGAGATGATATCAGCATGAAACTCTGGTCGTCATTCTCCATCTCTAGCAATGTGAGAGTTGCCAATCCTCTTGATTTTCAGATTCTCGCTGCTTTGATGGTTGAGTTTGGTTCCACTGCACGAATCATCGACGTCCAATTGGGGTTAGCATGTGTCCTTTACATCTGAACTTTTATCCTCTTTAAGCAAGGACTGATGAGAGTTGAATTATTGACATGGTAGCACTTTTGAAATCAAGAAAAATGAGTGTATTAATAACGTCTTAAGTGGTTATGCTCTGAAAAGATTGCAAACTCTCTTATTTGCAGAGAAAGTGCTGGAGGATTTCTCAAATATACCTGGTCTGTCAATGCTGGCTACACACTTGACTTGGGGAGACTGATGAGGCTATTGGCTCAACTAATCGAAGGCGATGCACTCTTGGATCTGAGTGGAGTCCCGGTAGCAGGTATGTAACTATGCATTTCCAGTAGGGATTTCAGCCAAGTTGTCAGATAACTGCAATAGTATGCAGACATTCAGCATTTGCCATGACTGAAGGTATCTAGCTTGCTTGACGAGGGTGGGGATTTTCTGCTATTACCAATGTGTAACTGTCGATTCTCTTTGCTTTCAGTTGACCTTTCCAGCCTGATTGGTGGACATGGCCTGATTGGTGGTAAGCATAACAACTTGTGTCACTTTGGGGCCTCCCTTTAATTGAATGTACCTCAGTGCCAAATGTAGCTTTGTCCCAACTCTTGTCAGAAAATTGAGGAAACGTCATCATGCCTTAGGCAAGTTATGGAATAGGCTTCATATCATATCATGTCATGTGTAGAGCCTCAATGAAATCAATAATACAGGCATGCACTCGTGCGGGAACGTACCTGACGGCCCTGCAAGCAATATAGGTTTCTAAAAAAAAGGACGTGAGCAGTGGAAAAGAAATTAATCACAAGAGACGGATCATCTTGGCAAAACAATGAAAAGTATTTCCGTTTTCTTGTGTGATATCCTAATCGGTTATTGTGTTATAATTGCGTCTTTTCTCTCTGCATGTGTCCTCAGCTCTGGACACGCCAAGCCCGTTGAGGTTCAGCTATACAGCCAGCGGTGTTGTCTATGCAGTGCAATATACTCAGCCAACCTCAACTGAGTACCTGAACCTGGTCGCTCCTCACCAGGAAATTGTAAGTGAATAACAGTTTCAGGGAAGACGCTGAAACTCATGTTCATTTTTGTATGTTGCAACATACTCACAAGTCTAGAGGGTTGGCTGTTGAAGGCCACTTCCAACTTTCCAACTGGGCATGCACAGAAATTGGCAGAACACTATCAGCCAGCATTGTGTGGTTCTGCAAGTTTCCTTGGGCAAACATTTAACTGTGTTTTTGGGGATGATTTTCATTCAATTCATATCTCTCAATTAAGACTGCCAGTATTGTACAGTAATTTTCTGTTTGCGGAACGAAATCAATCTTTAAAAACTTGTGCCAGGTATGAGAGATGATAGATATCAGCATGAAACTCTGGTCGTCATTCTCCATCTCTAGCAATGTGAGAGTTGCCAATCCTCTTGATTTTCAGATTCTCGCTGCTTTGATGGTTGAGTTTGGTTCCACTGCACGAATCATCGACGTCCAATTGGGGTTAGCATGTGTCCTTTACATCTGAACTTTTATCCTCTTTAAGCAAGGACTGATGAGAGTTGAATTATTGACATGGTAGCACTTTTGAAATCAAGAAAAATGAGTGTATTAATAACGTCTTAAGTGGTTATGCTCTGAAAAGATTGCAAACTCTCTTATTTGCAGAGAAAGTGCAGGAGGATTTCTCAAATATACCTGGTCTGTCAATGCTGGCTACACACTTGACTTGGGGAGACTGATGAGGCTATTGGCTCAACTAATCGAAGGCGATGCACTCTTGGATCTGAGTGGAGTCCCGGTAGCAGGTATGTAACTATGCATTTCCAGTAGGGATTTCAGCCAAGTTGTCAGATAACTGCAATAGTATGCAGACATTCAGCATTTGCCATGACTGAAGGTATCTAGCTTGCTTGACGAGGGTGGGGATTTTCTGCTATTACCAATGTGTAACTGTCGATTCTCTTTGCTTTCAGTTGACCTTTCCAGCCTGATTGGTGGACATGGCCTGATTGGTGGTAAGCATAACAACTTGTGTCACTTTGGGGCCTCCCTTTAATTGAATGTACCTCAGTGCCAAATGTAGCTTTGTCCCAACTCTTGTCAGAAAATTGAGCAAACGTCATCATGCCTCAGGCAAGTTATGGAATAGGCTTCATATCATATCATGTCATGTGTAGAGCCTCAATGAAATCAATAAAAAAGGCATGCACTCGTGCGGGAACGTACCTGACGGCCCTGCAAGCAATATAGGTTTCTAAAAAAAAGGACGTGAGCAGTGGAAAAGAAATTAATCACAAGAGACGGATCATCTTGGCAAAACAATGAAAAGTATTTCCTTTTTCTTGTGTGATATCCTAATCGGTTATTGTGTTATAATTGCGTCTTTTCTCTCTGCATGTGTCCTCAGCTCTGGACACGCCAAGCCCGTTGAGGTTCAGCTATACAGCCAGCGGTGTTGTCTATGCAGTGCAATATACTCAGCCAACCTCAACTGAGTACCTGAACCTGGTCGCTCCTCACCAGGAAATTGTAAGTGAATAACAGTTTCAGGGAAGACGCTGAAACTCATGTTCATTTTTGTATGTTGCAACATACTCACAAGTCTAGAGGGTTGGCTGTTGAAGGCCACTTCCAACTTTCCAACTGGGCATGCACAGAAATTGGCAGAACACTATCAGCCAGCATTGTGTGGTTCTGCAAGTTTCCTTGGGCAAACATTTAACTGTGTTTTTGGGGATGATTTTCATTCAATTCATATCTCTCAATTAAGACTGCCAGTATTGTACAGTAATTTTCTGTTTGCGGAACGAAATCAATCTTTAAAAACTTGTGCCAGGTATGAGAGATGATAGATATCAGCAAGAAACTCTGGTCGTCATTCTCCATCTCTAGCAATGTGAGAGTTGCCAATCCTCTTGATTTTCAGATTCTCGCTGCTTTGATGGTTGAGTTTGGTTCCACTGCACGAATCATCGACGTCCAATTGGGGTTAGCATGTGTCCTTTACATCTGAACTTTTATCCTCTTTAAGCAAGGACTGATGAGAGTTGAATTATTGACATGGTAGCACTTTTGAAATCAAGAAAAATGAGTGTATTAATAACGTCTTAAGTGGTTATGCTCTGAAAAGATTGCAAACTCTCTTATTTGCAGAGAAAGTGCAGGAGGATTTCTCAAATATACCTGGTCTGTCAATGCTGGCTACACACTTGACTTGGGGAGACTGATGAGGCTATTGGCTCAACTAATCGAAGGCGATGCACTCTTGGATCTGAGTGGAGTCCCGGTAGCAGGTATGTAACTATGCATTTCCAGTAGGGATTTCAGCCAAGTTGTCAGATAACTGCAATAGTATGCAGACATTCAGCATTTGCCATGACTGAAGGTATCTAGCTTGCTTGACGAGGGTGGGGATTTTCTGCTATTACCAATGTGTAACTGTCGATTCTCTTTGCTTTCAGTTGACCTTTCCAGCCTGATTGGTGGACATGGCCTGATTGGTGGTAAGCATAACAACTTGTGTCACTTTGGGGCCTCCCTTTAATTGAATGTACCTCAGTGCCAAATGTAGCTTTGTCCCAACTCTTGTCAGAAAATTGAGCAAACGTCATCATGCCTCAGGCAAGTTATGGAATAGGCTTCATATCATATCATGTCATGTGTAGAGCCTCAATGAAATCAATAATACAGGCATGCACTCGTGCGGGAACGTACCTGACGGCCCTGCAAGCAATATAGGTTTCTAAAAAAAAGGACGTGAGCAGTGGAAAAGAAATTAATCACAAGAGACGGATCATCTTGGCAAAACAATGAAAAGTATTTCCTTTTTCTTGTGTGATATCCTAATCGGTTATTGTGTTATAATTGCGTCTTTTCTCTCTGCATGTGTCCTCAGCTCTGGACACGCCAAGCCCGTTGAGGTTCAGCTATACAGCCAGCGGTGTTGTCTATGCAGTGCAATATACTCAGCCAACCTCAACTGAGTACCTGAACCTGGTCGCTCCTCACCAGGAAATTGTAAGTGAATAACAGTTTCAGGGAAGACGCTGAAACTCATGTTCATTTTTGTATGTTGCAACATACTCACAAGTCTAGAGGGTTGGCTGTTGAAGGCCACTTCCAACTTTCCAACTGGGCATGCACAGAAATTGGCAGAACACTATCAGCCAGCATTGTGTGGTTCTGCAAGTTTCCTTGGGCAAACATTTAACTGTGTTTTTGGGGATGATTTTCATTCAATTCATATCTCTCAATAAAGACTGCCAGTACTGTACAGTAATTTTCTGTTTGCGGAACGAAATCAATCTTTAAAAACTTGTGCCAGGTATGAGAGATGATATCAGCATGAAACTCTGGTCGTCATTCTCCATCTCTAGCAATGTGAGAGTTGCCAATCCTCTTGATTTTCAGATTCTCGCTGCTTTGATGGTTGAGTTTGGTTCCACTGCACGAATCATCGACGTCCAATTGGGGTTAGCATGTGTCCTTTACATCTGAACTTTTATCCTCTTTAAGCAAGGACTGATGAGAGTTGAATTATTGACATGGTAGCACTTTTGAAATCAAGAAAAATGAGTGTATTAATAACGTCTTAAGTGGTTATGCTCTGAAAAGATTGCAAACTCTCTTATTTGCAGAGAAAGTGCAGGAGGATTTCTCAAATATACCTGGTCTGTCAATGCTGGCTACACACTTGACTTGGGGAGACTGATGAGGCTATTGGCTCAACTAATCGAAGGCGATGCACTCTTGGATCTGAGTGGAGTCCCGGTAGCAGGTATGTAACTATGCATTTCCAGTAGGGATTTCAGCCAAGTTGTCAGATAACTGCAATAGTATGCAGACATTCAGCATTTGCCATGACTGAAGGTATCTAGCTTGCTTGACGAGGGTGGGGATTTTCTGCTATTACCAATGTGTAACTGTCGATTCTCTTTGCTTTCAGTTGACCTTTCCAGCCTGATTGGTGGACATGGCCTGATTGGTGGTAAGCATAACAACTTGTGTCACTTTGGGGCCTCCCTTTAATTGAATGTACCTCAGTGCTGCCAAATGTAGCTTTGTCCCAACTCTTGTCAGAAAATTGAGCAAACGTCATCATGCCTCAGGCAAGTTATGGAATAGGCTTCATATCATATCATGTCATGTGTAGAGCCTCAATGAAATCAATAATACAGGCATGCACTCGTGCGGGAACGTACCTGACGGCCCTGCAAGCAATATAGGTTTCTAAAAAAAAGGACGTGAGCAGTGGAAAAGAAATTAATCACAAGAGACGGATCATCTTGGCAAAACAATGAAAAGTATTTCCTTTTTCTTGTGTGATATCCTAATCGGTTATTGTGTTATAATTGCGTCTTTTCTCTCTGCATGTGTCCTCAGCTCTGGACACGCCAAGCCCGTTGAGGTTCAGCTATACAGCCAGCGGTGTTGTCTATGCAGTGCAATATACTCAGCCAACCTCAACTGAGTACCTGAACCTGGTCGCTCCTCACCAGGAAATTGTAAGTGAATAACAGTTTCAGGGAAGACGCTGAAACTCATGTTCATTTTTGTATGTTGCAACATACTCACAAGTCTAGAGGGTTGGCTGTTGAAGGCCACTTCCAACTTTCCAACTGGGCATGCACAGAAATTGGCAGAACACTATCAGCCAGCATTGTGTGGTTCTGCAAGTTTCCTTGGGGAAACATTTAACTGTGTTTTTGGGGATGATTTTCATTCAATTCATATCTCTCAATTAAGACTGCCAGTATTGTACA
The DNA here is from genome assembly GCA_936440205.1 of Lepidonotus clava. Taxonomy (NCBI): domain Eukaryota; kingdom Metazoa; phylum Annelida; class Polychaeta; order Phyllodocida; family Polynoidae; genus Lepidonotus; species Lepidonotus clava. Next base: position 48,105,154 of record OW387135.1, on the reverse strand, counting down.
GTAATTTTCTGTTTGCGGAACGAAATCAATCTTTAAAAACTTGTGCCAGGTATGAGAGATGATATCAGCATGAAACTCTGGTCGTCATTCTCCATCTCTAGCAATGTGAGAGTTGCCAATCCTCTTGATTTTCAGATTCTCGCTGCTTTGATGGTTGAGTTTGGTTCCACTGCACGAATCATCGACGTCCAATTGGGGTTAGCATGTGTCCTTTACATCTGAACTTTTATCCTCTTTAAGCAAGGACTGATGAGAGTTGAATTATTGACATGGTAGCACTTTTGAAATCAAGAAAAATGAGTGTATTAATAACGTCTTCAGTGGTTATGCTCTGAAAAGATTGCAAACTCTCTTATTTGCAGAGAAAGTGCAGGAGGATTTCTCAAATATACCTGGTCTGTCAATGCTGGCTACACACTTGACTTGGGGAGACTGATGAGGCTATTGGCTCAACTAATCGAAGGCGATGCACTCTTGGATCTGAGTGGAGTCCCGGTAGCAGGTATGTAACTATGCATTTCCAGTAGGGATTTCAGCCAAGTTGTCAGATAACTGCAATAGTATGCAGACATTCAGCATTTGCCATGACTGAAGGTATCTAGCTTGCTTGACGAGGGTGGGGATTTTCTGCTATTACCAATGTGTAACTGTCGATTCTCTTTGCTTTCAGTTGACCTTTCCAGCCTGATTGGTGGACATGGCCTGATTGGTGGTAAGCATAACAACTTGTGTCACTTTGGGGCCTCCCTTTAATTGAATGTACCTCAGTGCTGCCAAATGTAGCTTTGTCCCAACTCTTGTCAGAAAATTGAGCAAACGTCATCATGCCTCAGGCAAGTTATGGAATAGGCTTCATATCATATCATGTCATGTGTAGAGCCTCAATGAAATCAATAATACAGGCATGCACTCGTGCGGGAACGTACCTGACGGCCCTGCAAGCAATATAGGTTTCTAAAAAAAAGGACGTGAGCAGTGGAAAAGAAATTAATCACAAGAGACGGATCATCTTGGCAAAACAATGAAAAGTATTTCCTTTTTCTTGTGTGATATCCTAATCGGTTATTGTGTTATAATTGCGTCTTTTCTCTCTGCATGTGTCCTCAGCTCTGGACACGCCAAGCCCGTTGAGGTTCAGCTATACAGCCAGCGGTGTTGTCTATGCAGTGCAATATACTCAGCCAACCTCAACTGAGTACCTGAACCTGGTCGCTCCTCACCAGGAAATTGTAAGTGAATAACAGTTTCAGGGAAGACGCTGAAACTCATGTTCATTTTTGTATGTTGCAACATACTCACAAGTCTAGAGGGTTGGCTGTTGAAGGCCACTTCCAACTTTCCAACTGGGCATGCACAGAAATTGGCAGAACACTATCAGCCAGCATTGTGTGGTTCTGCAAGTTTCCTTGGGCAAACATTTAACTGTGTTTTTGGGGATGATTTTCATTCAATTCATATCTCTCAATTAAGACTGCCAGTACTGTACAGTAATTTTCTGTTTGCGGAACGAAATCAATCTTTAAAAACTTGTGCCAGGTATGAGAGATGATATCAGCATGAAACTCTGGTCGTCATTCTCCATCTCTAGCAATGTGAGAGTTGCCAATCCTCTTGATTTTCAGATTCTCGCTGCTTTGATGGTTGAGTTTGGTTCCACTGCACGAATCATCGACGTCCAATTGGGGTTAGCATGTGTCCTTTACATCTGAACTTTTATCCTCTTTAAGCAAGGACTGATGAGAGTTGAATTATTGACATGGTAGCACTTTTGAAATCAAGAAAAATGAGTGTATTAATAACGTCTTAAGTGGTTATGCTCTGAAAAGATTGCAAACTCTCTTATTTGCAGAGAAAGTGCAGGAGGATTTCTCAAATATACCTGGTCTGTCAATGCTGGCTACACACTTGACTTGGGGAGACTGATGAGGCTATTGGCTCAACTAATCGAAGGCGATGCACTCTTGGATCTGAGTGGAGTCCCGGTAGCAGGTATGTAACTATGCATTTCCAGTAGGGATTTCAGCCAAGTTGTTAGATAACTGCAACAGTATGCAGACATTCAGCATTTGCCATGACTGAAGGTATCTAGCTTGCTTGACGAGGGTGGGGATTTTCTGCTATTACCAATGTGTAACTGTCGATTCTCTTTGCTTTCAGTTGACCTTTCCAGCCTGATTGGTGGACATGGCCTGATTGGTGGTAAGCATAACAACTTGTGTCACTTTGGGGCCTCCCTTTAATTGAATGTACCTCAGTGCCAAATGTAGCTTTGTCCCAACTCTTGTCAGAAAATTGAGCAAACGTCATCATGCCTCAGGCAAGTTATGGAATAGGCTTCATATCATATCATGTCATGTGTAGAGCCTCAATGAAATCAATAATACAGGCATGCACTCGTGCGGGAACGTACCTGACGGCCCTGCAAGCAATATAGGTTTCTAAAAAAAAGGACGTGAGCAGTGGAAAAGAAATTAATCACAAGAGACGGATCATCTTGGCAAAACAATGAAAAGTATTTCCTTTTTCTTGTGTGATATCCTAATCGGTTATTGTGTTATAATTGCGTCTTTTCTCTCTGCATGTGTCCTCAGCTCTGGACACGCCAAGCCCGTTGAGGTTCAGCTATACAGCCAGCGGTGTTGTCTATGCAGTGCAATATACTCAGCCAACCTCAACTGAGTACCTGAACCTGGTCGCTCCTCACCAGGAAATTGTAAGTGAATAACAGTTTCAGGGAAGACGCTGAAACTCATGTTCATTTTTGTATGTTGCAACATACTCACAAGTCTAGAGGGTTGGCTGTTGAAGGCCACTTCCAACTTTCCAACTGGGCATGCACAGAAATTGGCAGAACACTATCAGCCAGCATTGTGTGGTTCTGCAAGTTTCCTTGGGCAAACATTTAACTGTGTTTTTGGGGATGATTTTCATTCAATTCATATCTCTCAATTAAGACTGCCAGTATTGTACAGTAATTTTCTGTTTGCGGAACGAAATCAATCTTTAAAAACTTGTGCCAGGTATGAGAGATGATATCAGCATGAAACTCTGGTCGTCATTCTCCATCTCTAGCAATGTGAGAGTTGCCAATCCTCTTGATTTTCAGATTCTCGCTGCTTTGATGGTTGAGTTTGGTTCCACTGCACGAATCATCGACGTCCAATTGGGGTTAGCATGTGTCCTTTACATCTGAACTTTTATCCTCTTTAAGCAAGGACTGATGAGAGTTGAATTATTGACATGGTAGCACTTTTGAAATCAAGAAAAATGAGTGTATTAATAACGTCTTCAGTGGTTATGCTCTGAAAAGATTGCAAACTCTCTTATTTGCAGAGAAAGTGCAGGAGGATTTCTCAAATATACCTGGTCTGTCAATGCTGGCTACACACTTGACTTGGGGAGACTGATGAGGCTATTGGCTCAACTAATCGAAGGCGATGCACTCTTGGATCTGAGTGGAGTCCCGGTAGCAGGTATGTAACTATGCATTTCCAGTAGGGATTTCAGCCAAGTTGTCAGATAACTGCAATAGTATGCAGACATTCAGCATTTGCCATGACTGAAGGTATCTAGCTTGCTTGACGAGGGTGGGGATTTTCTGCTATTACCAATGTGTAACTGTCGATTCTCTTTGCTTTCAGTTGACCTTTCCAGCCTGATTGGTGGACATGGCCTGATTGGTGGTAAGCATAACAACTTGTGTCACTTTGGGGCCTCCCTTTAATTGAATGTACCTCAGTGCTGCCAAATGTAGCTTTGTCCCAACTCTTGTCAGAAAATTGAGCAAACGTCATCATGCCTCAGGCAAGTTATGGAATAGGCTTCATATCATATCATGTCATGTGTAGAGCCTCAATGAAATCAATAATACAGGCATGCACTCGTGCGGGAACGTACCTGACGGCCCTGCAAGCAATATAGGTTTCTAAAAAAAAGGACGTGAGCAGTGGAAAAGAAATTAATCACAAGAGACGGATCATCTTGGCAAAACAATGAAAAGTATTTCCTTTTTCTTGTGTGATATCCTAATCGGTTATTGTGTTATAATTGCGTCTTTTCTCTCTGCATGTGTCCTCAGCTCTGGACACGCCAAGCCCGTTGAGGTTCAGCTATACAGCCAGCGGTGTTGTCTATGCAGTGCAATATACTCAGCCAACCTCAACTGAGTACCTGAACCTGGTCGCTCCTCACCAGGAAATTGTAAGTGAATAACAGTTTCAGGGAAGACGCTGAAACTCATGTTCATTTTTGTATGTTGCAACATACTCACAAGTCTAGAGGGTTGGCTGTTGAAGGCCACTTCCAACTTTCCAACTGGGCATGCACAGAAATTGGCAGAACACTATCAGCCAGCATTGTGTGGTTCTGCAAGTTTCCTTGGGGAAACATTTAACTGTGTTTTTGGGGATGATTTTCATTCAATTCATATCTCTCAATTAAGACTGCCAGTACTGTACAGTAATTTTCTGTTTGCGGAACGAAATCAATCTTTAAAAACTTGTGCCAGGTATGAGAGATGATATCAGCATGAAACTCTGGTCGTCATTCTCCATCTCTAGCAATGTGAGAGTTGCCAATCCTCTTGATTTTCAGATTCTCGCTGCTTTGATGGTTGAGTTTGGTTCCACTGCACGAATCATCGACGTCCAATTGGGGTTAGCATGTGTCCTTTACATCTGAACTTTTATCCTCTTTAAGCAAGGACTGATGAGAGTTGAATTATTGACATGGTAGCACTTTTGAAATCAAGAAAAATGAGTGTATTAATAACGTCTTAAGTGGTTATGCTCTGAAAAGATTGCAAACTCTCTTATTTGCAGAGAAAGTGCAGGAGGATTTCTCAAATATACCTGGTCTGTCAATGCTGGCTACACACTTGACTTGGGGAGACTGATGAGGCTATTGGCTCAACTAATCGAAGGCGATGCACTCTTGGATCTGAGTGGAGTCCCGGTAGCAGGTATGTAACTATGCATTTCCAGTAGGGATTTCAGCCAAGTTGTCAGATAACTGCAACAGTATGCAGACATTCAGCATTTGCCATGACTGAAGGTATCTAGCTTGCTTGACGAGGGTGGGGATTTTCTGCTATTACCAATGTGTAACTGTCGATTCTCTTTGCTTTCAGTTGACCTTTCCAGCCTGATTGGTGGACATGGCCTGATTGGTGGTAAGCATAACAACTTGTGTCACTTTGGGGCCTCCCTTTAATTGAATGTACCTCAGTGCCAAATGTAGCTTTGTCCCAACTCTTGTCAGAAAATTGAGCAAACGTCATCATGCCTCAGGCAAGTTATGGAATAGGCTTCATATCATATCATGTCATGTGTAGAGCCTCAATGAAATCAATAATACAGGCATGCACTCGTGCGGGAACGTACCTGACGGCCCTGCAAGCAATATAGGTTTCTAAAAAAAAGGACGTGAGCAGTGGAAAAGAAATTAATCACAAGAGACGGATCATCTTGGCAAAACAATGAAAAGTATTTCCTTTTTCTTGTGTGATATCCTAATCGGTTATTGTGTTATAATTGCGTCTTTTCTCTCTGCATGTGTCCTCAGCTCTGGACACGCCAAGCCCGTTGAGGTTCAGCTATACAGCCAGCGGTGTTGTCTATGCAGTGCAATATACTCAGCCAACCTCAACTGAGTACCTGAACCTGGTCGCTCCTCACCAGGAAATTGTAAGTGAATAACAGTTTCAGGGAAGACGCTGAAACTCATGTTCATTTTTGTATGTTGCAACATACTCACAAGTCTAGAGGGTTGGCTGTTGAAGGCCACTTCCAACTTTCCAACTGGGCATGCACAGAAATTGGCAGAACACTATCAGCCAGCATTGTGTGGTTCTGCAAGTTTCCTTGGGCAAACATTTAACTGTGTTTTTGGGGATGATTTTCATTCAATTCATATCTCTCAATTAAGACTGCCAGTACTGTACAGTAATTTTCTGTTTGCGGAACGAAATCAATCTTTAAAAACTTGTGCCAGGTATGAGAGATGATATCAGCATGAAACTCTGGTCGTCATTCTCCATCTCTAGCAATGTGAGAGTTGCCAATCCTCTTGATTTTCAGATTCTCGCTGCTTTGATGGTTGAGTTTGGTTCCACTGCACGAATCATCGACGTCCAATTGGGGTTAGCATGTGTCCTTTACATCTGAACTTTTATCCTCTTTAAGCAAGGACTGATGAGAGTTGAATTATTGACATGGTAGCACTTTTGAAATCAAGAAAAATGAGTGTATTAATAACGTCTTAAGTGGTTATGCTCTGAAAAGATTGCAAACTCTCTTATTTGCAGAGAAAGTGCAGGAGGATTTCTCAAATATACCTGGTCTGTCAATGCTGGCTACACACTTGACTTGGGGAGACTGATGAGGCTATTGGCTCAACTAATCGAAGGCGATGCACTCTTGGATCTGAGTGGAGTCCCGGTAGCAGGTATGTAACTATGCATTTCCAGTAGGGATTTCAGCCAAGTTGTCAGATAACTGCAATAGTATGCAGACATTCAGCATTTGCCATGACTGAAGGTATCTAGCTTGCTTGACGAGGGTGGGGATTTTCTGCTATTACCAATGTGTAACTGTCGATTCTCTTTGCTTTCAGTTGACCTTTCCAGCCTGATTGGTGGACATGGCCTGATTGGTGGTAAGCATAACAACTTGTGTCACTTTGGGGCCTCCCTTTAATTGAATGTACCTCAGTGCTGCCAAATGTAGCTTTGTCCCAACTCTTGTCAGAAAATTGAGCAAACGTCATCATGCCTCAGGCAAGTTATGGAATAGGCTTCATATCATATCATGTCATGTGTAGAGCCTCAATGAAATCAATAATACAGGCATGCACTCGTGCGGGAACGTACCTGACGGCCCTGCAAGCAATATAGGTTTCTAAAAAAAAGGACGTGAGCAGTGGAAAAGAAATTAATCACAAGAGACGGATCATCTTGGCAAAACAATGAAAAGTATTTCCTTTTTCTTGTGTGATATCCTAATCGGTTATTGTGTTATAATTGCGTCTTTTCTCTCTGCATGTGTCCTCAGCTCTGGACACGCCAAGCCCGTTGAGGTTCAGCTATACAGCCAGCGGTGTTGTCTATGCAGTGCAATATACTCAGCCAACCTCAACTGAGTACCTGAACCTGGTCGCTCCTCACCAGGAAATTGTAAGTGAATAACAGTTTCAGGGAAGACGCTGAAACTCATGTTCATTTTTGTATGTTGCAACATACTCACAAGTCTAGAGGGTTGGCTGTTGAAGGCCACTTCCAACTTTCCAACTGGGCATGCACAGAAATTGGCAGAACACTATCAGCCAGCATTGTGTGGTTCTGCAAGTTTCCTTGGGCAAACATTTAACTGTGTTTTTGGGGATGATTTTCATTCAATTCATATCTCTCAATTAAGACTGCCAGTACTGTACAGTAATTTTCTGTTTGCGGAACGAAATCAATCTTTAAAAACTTGTGCCAGGTATGAGAGATGATATCAGCATGAAACTCTGGTCGTCATTCTCCATCTCTAGCAATGTGAGAGTTGCCAATCCTCTTGATTTTCAGATTCTCGCTGCTTTGATGGTTGAGTTTGGTTCCACTGCACGAATCATCGACGTCCAATTGGGGTTAGCATGTGTCCTTTACATCTGAACTTTTATCCTCTTTAAGCAAGGACTGATGAGAGTTGAATTATTGACATGGTAGCACTTTTGAAATCAAGAAAAATGAGTGTATTAATAACGTCTTAAGTGGTTATGCTCTGAAAAGATTGCAAACTCTCTTATTTGCAGAGAAAGTGCAGGAGGATTTCTCAAATATACCTGGTCTGTCAATGCTGGCTACACACTTGACTTGGGGAGACTGATGAGGCTATTGGCTCAACTAATCGAAGGCGATGCACTCTTGGATCTGAGTGGAGTCCCGGTAGCAGGTATGTAACTATGCATTTCCAGTAGGGATTTCAGCCAAGTTGTTAGATAACTGCAACAGTATGCAGACATTCAGCATTTGCCATGACTGAAGGTATCTAGCTTGCTTGACGAGGGTGGGGATTTTCTGCTATTACCAATGTGTAACTGTCGATTCTCTTTGCTTTCAGTTGACCTTTCCAGCCTGATTGGTGGACATGGCCTGATTGGTGGTAAGCATAACAACTTGTGTCACTTTGGGGCCTCCCTTTAATTGAATGTACCTCAGTGCCAAATGTAGCTTTGTCCCAACTCTTGTCAGAAAATTGAGCAAACGTCATCATGCCTCAGGCAAGTTATGGAATAGGCTTCATATCATATCATGTCATGTGTAGAGCCTCAATGAAATCAATAATACAGGCATGCACTCGTGCGGGAACGTACCTGACGGCCCTGCAAGCAATATAGGTTTCTAAAAAAAAGGACGTGAGCAGTGGAAAAGAAATTAATCACAAGAGACGGATCATCTTGGCAAAACAATGAAAAGTATTTCCTTTTTCTTGTGTGATATCCTAATCGGTTATTGTGTTATAATTGCGTCTTTTCTCTCTGCATGTGTCCTCAGCTCTGGACACGCCAAGCCCGTTGAGGTTCAGCTATACAGCCAGCGGTGTTGTCTATGCAGTGCAATATACTCAGCCAACCTCAACTGAGTACCTGAACCTGGTCGCTCCTCACCAGGAAATTGTAAGTGAATAACAGTTTCAGGGAAGACGCTGAAACTCATGTTCATTTTTGTATGTTGCAACATACTCACAAGTCTAGAGGGTTGGCTGTTGAAGGCCACTTCCAACTTTCCAACTGGGCATGCACAGAAATTGGCAGAACACTATCAGCCAGCATTGTGTGGTTCTGCAAGTTTCCTTGGGGAAACATTTAACTGTGTTTTTGGGGATGATTTTCATTCAATTCATATCTCTCAATTAAGACTGCCAGTATTGTACAGTAATTTTCTGTTTGCGGAACGAAATCAATCTTTAAAAACTTGTGCCAGGTATGAGAGATGATATCAGCATGAAACTCTGGTCGTCATTCTCCATCTCTAGCAATGTGAGAGTTGCCAATCCTCTTGATTTTCAGATTCTCGCTGCTTTGATGGTTGAGTTTGGTTCCACTGCACGAATCATCGACGTCCAATTGGGGTTAGCATGTGTCCTTTACATCTGAACTTTTATCCTCTTTAAGCAAGGACTGATGAGAGTTGAATTATTGACATGGTAGCACTTTTGAAATCAAGAAAAATGAGTGTATTAATAACGTCTTCAGTGGTTATGCTCTGAAAAGATTGCAAACTCTCTTATTTGCAGAGAAAGTGCAGGAGGATTTCTCAAATATACCTGGTCTGTCAATGCTGGCTACACACTTGACTTGGGGAGACTGATGAGGCTATTGGCTCAACTAATCGAAGGCGATGCACTCTTGGATCTGAGTGGAGTCCCGGTAGCAGGTATGTAACTATGCATTTCCAGTAGGGATTTCAGCCAAGTTGTCAGATAACTGCAATAGTATGCAGACATTCAGCATTTGCCATGACTGAAGGTATCTAGCTTGCTTGACGAGGGTGGGGATTTTCTGCTATTACCAATGTGTAACTGTCGATTCTCTTTGCTTTCAGTTGACCTTTCCAGCCTGATTGGTGGACATGGCCTGATTGGTGGTAAGCATAACAACTTGTGTCACTTTGGGGCCTCCCTTTAATTGAATGTACCTCAGTGCTGCCAAATGTAGCTTTGTCCCAACTCTTGTCAGAAAATTGAGCAAACGTCATCATGCCTCAGGCAAGTTATGGAATAGGCTTCATATCATATCATGTCATGTGTAGAGCCTCAATGAAATCAATAATACAGGCATGCACTCGTGCGGGAACGTACCTGACGGCCCTGCAAGCAATATAGGTTTCTAAAAAAAAGGACGTGAGCAGTGGAAAAGAAATTAATCACAAGAGACGGATCATCTTGGCAAAACAATGAAAAGTATTTCCTTTTTCTTGTGTGATATCCTAATCGGTTATTGTGTTATAATTGCGTCTTTTCTCTCTGCATGTGTCCTCAGCTCTGGACACGCCAAGCCCGTTGAGGTTCAGCTATACAGCCAGCGGTGTTGTCTATGCAGTGCAATATACTCAGCCAACCTCAACTGAGTACCTGAACCTGGTCGCTCCTCACCAGGAAATTGTAAGTGAATAACAGTTTCAGGGAAGACGCTGAAACTCATGTTCATTTTTGTATGTTGCAACATACTCACAAGTCTAGAGGGTTGGCTGTTGAAGGCCACTTCCAACTTTCCAACTGGGCATGCACAGAAATTGGCAGAACACTATCAGCCAGCATTGTGTGGTTCTGCAAGTTTCCTTGGGGAAACATTTAACTGTGTTTTTGGGGATGATTTTCATTCAATTCATATCTCTCAATTAAGACTGCCAGTACTGTACAGTAATTTTCTGTTTGCGGAACGAAATCAATCTTTAAAAACTTGTGCCAGGTATGAGAGATGATATCAGCATGAAACTCTGGTCGTCATTCTCCATCTCTAGCAATGTGAGAGTTGCCAATCCTCTTGATTTTCAGATTCTCGCTGCTTTGATGGTTGAGTTTGGTTCCACTGCACGAATCATCGACGTCCAATTGGGGTTAGCATGTGTCCTTTACATCTGAACTTTTATCCTCTTTAAGCAAGGACTGATGAGAGTTGAATTATTGACATGGTAGCACTTTTGAAATCAAGAAAAATGAGTGTATTAATAACGTCTTAAGTGGTTATGCTCTGAAAAGATTGCAAACTCTCTTATTTGCAGAGAAAGTGCAGGAGGATTTCTCAAATATACCTGGTCTGTCAATGCTGGCTACACACTTGACTTGGGGAGACTGATGAGGCTATTGGCTCAACTAATCGAAGGCGATGCACTCTTGGATCTGAGTGGAGTCCCGGTAGCAGGTATGTAACTATGCATTTCCAGTAGGGATTTCAGCCAAGTTGTCAGATAACTGCAACAGTATGCAGACATTCAGCATTTGCCATGACTGAAGGTATCTAGCTTGCTTGACGAGGGTGGGGATTTTCTGCTATTACCAATGTGTAACTGTCGATTCTCTTTGCTTTCAGTTGACCTTTCCAGCCTGATTGGTGGACATGGCCTGATTGGTGGTAAGCATAACAACTTGTGTCACTTTGGGGCCTCCCTTTAATTGAATGTACCTCAGTGCCAAATGTAGCTTTGTCCCAACTCTTGTCAGAAAATTGAGCAAACGTCATCATGCCTCAGGCAAGTTATGGAATAGGCTTCATATCATATCATGTCATGTGTAGAGCCTCAATGAAATCAATAATACAGGCATGCACTCGTGCGGGAACGTACCTGACGGCCCTGCAAGCAATATAGGTTTCTAAAAAAAAGGACGTGAGCAGTGGAAAAGAAATTAATCACAAGAGACGGATCATCTTGGCAAAACAATGAAAAGTATTTCCTTTTTCTTGTGTGATATCCTAATCGGTTATTGTGTTATAATTGCGTCTTTTCTCTCTGCATGTGTCCTCAGCTCTGGACACGCCAAGCCCGTTGAGGTTCAGCTATACAGCCAGCGGTGTTGTCTATGCAGTGCAATATACTCAGCCAACCTCAACTGAGTACCTGAACCTGGTCGCTCCTCACCAGGAAATTGTAAGTGAATAACAGTTTCAGGGAAGACGCTGAAACTCATGTTCATTTTTGTATGTTGCAACATACTCACAAGTCTAGAGGGTTGGCTGTTGAAGGCCACTTCCAACTTTCCAACTGGGCATGCACAGAAATTGGCAGAACACTATCAGCCAGCATTGTGTGGTTCTGCAAGTTTCCTTGGGCAAACATTTAACTGTGTTTTTGGGGATGATTTTCATTCAATTCATATCTCTCAATTAAGACTGCCAGTACTGTACAGTAATTTTCTGTTTGCGGAACGAAATCAATCTTTAAAAACTTGTGCCAGGTATGAGAGATGATATCAGCATGAAACTCTGGTCGTCATTCTCCATCTCTAGCAATGTGAGAGTTGCCAATCCTCTTGATTTTCAGATTCTCGCTGCTTTGATGGTTGAGTTTGGTTCCACTGCACGAATCATCGACGTCCAATTGGGGTTAGCATGTGTCCTTTACATCTGAACTTTTATCCTCTTTAAGCAAGGACTGATGAGAGTTGAATTATTGACATGGTAGCACTTTTGAAATCAAGAAAAATGAGTGTATTAATAACGTCTTCAGTGGTTATGCTCTGAAAAGATTGCAAACTCTCTTATTTGCAGAGAAAGTGCAGGAGGATTTCTCAAATATACCTGGTCTGTCAATGCTGGCTACACACTTGACTTGGGGAGACTGATGAGGCTATTGGCTCAACTAATCGAAGGCGATGCACTCTTGGATCTGAGTGGAGTCCCGGTAGCAGGTATGTAACTATGCATTTCCAGTAGGGATTTCAGCCAAGTTGTCAGATAACTGCAATAGTATGCAGACATTCAGCATTTGCCATGACTGAAGGTATCTAGCTTGCTTGACGAGGGTGGGGATTTTCTGCTATTACCAATGTGTAACTGTCGATTCTCTTTGCTTTCAGTTGACCTTTCCAGCCTGATTGGTGGACATGGCCTGATTGGTGGTAAGCATAACAACTTGTGTCACTTTGGGGCCTCCCTTTAATTGAATGTACCTCAGTGCTGCCAAATGTAGCTTTGTCCCAACTCTTGTCAGAAAATTGAGCAAACGTCATCATGCCTCAGGCAAGTTATGGAATAGGCTTCATATCATATCATGTCATGTGTAGAGCCTCAATGAAATCAATAATACAGGCATGCACTCGTGCGGGAACGTACCTGACGGCCCTGCAAGCAATATAGGTTTCTAAAAAAAAGGACGTGAGCAGTGGAAAAGAAATTAATCACAAGAGACGGATCATCTTGGCAAAACAATGAAAAGTATTTCCTTTTTCTTGTGTGATATCCTAATCGGTTATTGTGTTATAATTGCGTCTTTTCTCTCTGCATGTGTCCTCAGCTCTGGACACGCCAAGCCCGTTGAGGTTCAGCTATACAGCCAGCGGTGTTGTCTATGCAGTGCAATATACTCAGCCAACATCAACTGAGTACCTGAACCTGGTCGCTCCTCACCAGGAAATTGTAAGTGAATAACAGTTTCAGGGAAGACGCTGAAACTCATGTTCATTTTTGTATGTTGCAACATACTCACAAGTCTAGAGGGTTGGCTGTTGAAGGCCACTTCCAACTTTCCAACTGGGCATGCACAGAAATTGGCAGAACACTATCAGCCAGCATTGTGTGGTTCTGCAAGTTTCCTTGGGCAAACATTTAACTGTGTTTTTGGGGATGATTTTCATTCAATTCATATCTCTCAATTAAGACTGCCAGTATTGTACAGTAATTTTCTGTTTGCGGAACGAAATCAATCTTTAAAAACTTGTGCCAGGTATGAGAGATGATATCAGCATGAAACTCTGGTCGTCATTCTCCATCTCTAGCAATGTGAGAGTTGCCAATCCTCTTGATTTTCAGATTCTCGCTGCTTTGATGGTTGAGTTTGGTTCCACTGCACGAATCATCGACGTCCAATTGGGGTTAGCATGTGTCCTTTACATCTGAACTTTTATCCTCTTTAAGCAAGGACTGATGAGAGTTGAATTATTGACATGGTAGCACTTTTGAAATCAAGAAAAATGAGTGTATTAATAACGTCTTAAGTGGTTATGCTCTGAAAAGATTGCAAACTCTCTTATTTGCAGAGAAAGTGCAGGAGGATTTCTCAAATATACCTGGTCTGTCAATGCTGGCTACACACTTGACTTGGGGAGACTGATGAGGCTATTGGCTCAACTAATCGAAGGCGATGCACTCTTGGATCTGAGTGGAGTCCCGGTAGCAGGTATGTAACTATGCATTTCCAGTAGGGATTTCAGCCAAGTTGTCAGATAACTGCAATAGTATGCAGACATTCAGCATTTGCCATGACTGAAGGTATCTAGCTTGCTTGACGAGGGTGGGGATTTTCTGCTATTACCAATGTGTAACTGTCGATTCTCTTTGCTTTCAGTTGACCTTTCCAGCCTGATTGGTGGACATGGCCTGATTGGTGGTAAGCATAACAACTTGTGTCACTTTGGGGCCTCCCTTTAATTGAATGTACCTCAGTGCTGCCAAATGTAGCTTTGTCCCAACTCTTGTCAGAAAATTGAGCAAACGTCATCATGCCTCAGGCAAGTTATGGAATAGGCTTCATATCATATCATGTCATGTGTAGAGCCTCAATGAAATCAATAATACAGGCATGCACTCGTGCGGGAACGTACCTGACGGCCCTGCAAGCAATATAGGTTTCTAAAAAAAAGGACGTGAGCAGTGGAAAAGAAATTAATCACAAGAGACGGATCATCTTGGCAAAACAATGAAAAGTATTTCCTTTTTCTTGTGTGATATCCTAATCGGTTATTGTGTTATAATTGCGTCTTTTCTCTCTGCATGTGTCCTCAGCTCTGGACACGCCAAGCCCGTTGAGGTTCAGCTATACAGCCAGCGGTGTTGTCTATGCAGTGCAATATACTCAGCCAACCTCAACTGAGTACCTGAACCTGGTCGCTCCTCACCAGGAAATTGTAAGTGAATAACAGTTTCAGGGAAGACGCTGAAACTCATGTTCATTTTTGTATGTTGCAACATACTCACAAGTCTAGAGGGTTGGCTGTTGAAGGCCACTTCCAACTTTCCAACTGGGCATGCACAGAAATTGGCAGAACACTATCAGCCAGCATTGTGTGGTTCTGCAAGTTTCCTTGGGCAAACATTTAACTGTGTTTTTGGGGATGATTTTCATTCAATTCATATCTCTCAATTAAGACTGCCAGTATTGTACAGTAATTTTCTGTTTGCGGAACGAAATCAATCTTTAAAAACTTGTGCCAGGTATGAGAGATGATATCAGCATGAAACTCTGGTCGTCATTCTCCATCTCTAGCAATGTGAGAGTTGTCAATCCTCTTGATTTTCAGATTCTCGCTGCTTTGATGGTTGAGTTTGGTTCCACTGCACGAATCATCGACGTCCAATTGGGGTTAGCATGTGTCCTTTACATCTGAACTTTTATCCTCTTTAAGCAAGGACTGATGAGAGTTGAATTATTGACATGGTAGCACTTTTGAAATCAAGAAAAATGAGTGTATTAATAACGTCTTAAGTGGTTATGCTCTGAAAAGATTGCAAACTCTCTTATTTGCAGAGAAAGTGCAGGAGGATTTCTCAAATATACCTGGTCTGTCAATGCTGGCTACACACTTGACTTGGGGAGACTGATGAGGCTATTGGCTCAACTAATCGAAGGCGATGCACTCTTGGATCTGAGTGGAGTCCCGGTAGCAGGTATGTAACTATGCATTTCCAGTAGGGATTTCAGCCAAGTTGTCAGATAACTGCAATAGTATGCAGACATTCAGCATTTGCCATGACTGAAGGTATCTAGCTTGCTTGACGAGGGTGGGGATTTTCTGCTATTACCAATGTGTAACTGTCGATTCTCTTTGCTTTCAGTTGACCTTTCCAGCCTGATTGGTGGACATGGCCTGATTGGTGGTAAGCATAACAACTTGTGTCACTTTGGGGCCTCCCTTTAATTGAATGTACCTCAGTGCTGCCAAATGTAGCTTTGTCCCAACTCTTGTCAGAAAATTGAGCAAACGTCATCATGCCTCAGGCAAGTTATAGAATAGGCTTCATATCATGTCATGTGTAGAGCCTCAATGAAATCAATAATACAGGCATGCACTCGTGCGGGAACGTACCTGACGGCCCTGCAAGCAATATAGGTTTCTAAAAAAAAGGACGTGAGCAGTGGAAAAGAAATTAATCACAAGAGACGGATCATCTTGGCAAAACAATGAAAAGTATTTCCTTTTTCTTGTGTGATATCCTAATCGGTTATTGTGTTATAATTGCGTCTTTTCTCTCTGCATGTGTCCTCAGCTCTGGACACGCCAAGCCCGTTGAGGTTCAGCTATACAGCCAGCGGTGTTGTCTATGCAGTGCAATATACTCAGCCAACCTCAACTGAGTACCTGAACCTGGTCGCTCCTCACCAGGAAATTGTAAGTGAATAACAGTTTCAGGGAAGACGCTGAAACTCATGTTCATTTTTGTATGTTGCAACATACTCACAAGTCTAGAGGGTTGGCTGTTGAAGGCCACTTCCAACTTTCCAACTGGGCATGCACAGAAATTGGCAGAACACTATCAGCCAGCATTGTGTGGTTCTGCAAGTTTCCTTGGGCAAACATTTAACTGTGTTTTTGGGGATGATTTTCATTCAATTCATATCTCTCAATTAAGACTGCCAGTATTGTACAGTAATTTTCTGTTTGCGGAACGAAATCAATCTTTAAAAACTTGTGCCAGGTATGAGAGATGATATCAGCATGAAACTCTGGTCGTCATTCTCCATCTCTAGCAATGTGAGAGTTGCCAATCCTCTTGATTTTCAGATTCTCGCTGCTTTGATGGTTGAGTTTGGTTCCACTGCACGAATCATCGACGTCCAATTGGGGTTAGCATGTGTCCTTTACATCTGAACTTTTATCCTCTTTAAGCAAGGACTGATGAGAGTTGAATTATTGACATGGTAGCACTTTTGAAATCAAGAAAAATGAGTGTATTAATAACGTCTTCAGTGGTTATGCTCTGAAAAGATTGCAAACTCTCTTATTTGCAGAGAAAGTGCAGGAGGATTTCTCAAATATACCTGGTCTGTCAATGCTGGCTACACACTTGACTTGGGGAGACTGATGAGGCTATTGGCTCAACTAATCGAAGGCGATGCACTCTTGGATCTGAGTGGAGTCCCGGTAGCAGGTATGTAACTATGCATTTCCAGTAGGGATTTCAGCCAAGTTGTCAGATAACTGCAATAGTATGCAGACATTCAGCATTTGCCATGACTGAAGGTATCTAGCTTGCTTGACGAGGGTGGGGATTTTCTGCTATTACCAATGTGTAACTGTCGATTCTCTTTGCTTTCAGTTGACCTTTCCAGCCTGATTGGTGGACATGGCCTGATTGGTGGTAAGCATAACAACTTGTGTCACTTTGGGGCCTCCCTTTAATTGAATGTACCTCAGTGCTGCCAAATGTAGCTTTGTCCCAACTCTTGTCAGAAAATTGAGCAAACGTCATCATGCCTCAGGCAAGTTATGGAATAGGCTTCATATCATATCATGTCATGTGTAGAGCCTCAATGAAATCAATAATACAGGCATGCACTCGTGCGGGAACGTACCTGACGGCCCTGCAAGCAATATAGGTTTCTAAAAAAAAGGACGTGAGCAGTGGAAAAGAAATTAATCACAAGAGACGGATCATCTTGGCAAAACAATGAAAAGTATTTCCTTTTTCTTGTGTGATATCCTAATCGGTTATTGTGTTATAATTGCGTCTTTTCTCTCTGCATGTGTCCTCAGCTCTGGACACGCCAAGCCCGTTGAGGTTCAGCTATACAGCCAGCGGTGTTGTCTATGCAGTGCAATATACTCAGCCAACATCAACTGAGTACCTGAACCTGGTCGCTCCTCACCAGGAAATTGTAAGTGAATAACAGTTTCAGGGAAGACGCTGAAACTCATGTTCATTTTTGTATGTTGCAACATACTCACAAGTCTAGAGGGTTGGCTGTTGAAGGCCACTTCCAACTTTCCAACTGGGCATGCACAGAAATTGGCAGAACACTATCAGCCAGCATTGTGTGGTTCTGCAAGTTTCCTTGGGCAAACATTTAACTGTGTTTTTGGGGATGATTTTCATTCAATTCATATCTCTCAATTAAGACTGCCAGTATTGTACAGTAATTTTCTGTTTGCGGAACGAAATCAATCTTTAAAAACTTGTGCCAGGTATGAGAGATGATATCAGCATGAAACTCTGGTCGTCATTCTCCATCTCTAGCAATGTGAGAGTTGCCAATCCTCTTGATTTTCAGATTCTCGCTGCTTTGATGGTTGAGTTTGGTTCCACTGCACGAATCATCGACGTCCAATTGGGGTTAGCATGTGTCCTTTACATCTGAACTTTTATCCTCTTTAAGCAAGGACTGATGAGAGTTGAATTATTGACATGGTAGCACTTTTGAAATCAAGAAAAATGAGTGTATTAATAACGTCTTCAGTGGTTATGCTCTGAAAAGATTGCAAACTCTCTTATTTGCAGAGAAAGTGCAGGAGGATTTCTCAAATATACCTGGTCTGTCAATGCTGGCTACACACTTGACTTGGGGAGACTGATGAGGCTATTGGCTCAACTAATCGAAGGCGATGCACTCTTGGATCTGAGTGGAGTCCCGGTAGCAGGTATGTAACTATGCATTTCCAGTAGGGATTTCAGCCAAGTTGTCAGATAACTGCAATAGTATGCAGACATTCAGCATTTGCCATGACTGAAGGTATCTAGCTTGCTTGACGAGGGTGGGGATTTTCTGCTATTACCAATGTGTAACTGTCGATTCTCTTTGCTTTCAGTTGACCTTTCCAGCCTGATTGGTGGACATGGCCTGATTGGTGGTAAGCATAACAACTTGTGTCACTTTGGGGCCTCCCTTTAATTGAATGTACCTCAGTGCTGCCAAATGTAGCTTTGTCCCAACTCTTGTCAGAAAATTGAGCAAACGTCATCATGCCTCAGGCAAGTTATGGAATAGGCTTCATATCATATCATGTCATGTGTAGAGCCTCAATGAAATCAATAATACAGGCATGCACTCGTGCGGGAACGTACCTGACGGCCCTGCAAGCAATATAGGTTTCTAAAAAAAAGGACGTGAGCAGTGGAAAAGAAATTAATCACAAGAGACGGATCATCTTGGCAAAACAATGAAAAGTATTTCCTTTTTCTTGTGTGATATCCTAATCGGTTATTGTGTTATAATTGCGTCTTTTCTCTCTGCATGTGTCCTCAGCTCTGGACACGCCAAGCCCGTTGAGGTTCAGCTATACAGCCAGCGGTGTTGTCTATGCAGTGCAATATACTCAGCCAACATCAACTGAGTACCTGAACCTGGTCGCTCCTCACCAGGAAATTGTAAGTGAATAACAGTTTCAGGGAAGACGCTGAAACTCATGTTCATTTTTGTATGTTGCAACATACTCACAAGTCTAGAGGGTTGGCTGTTGAAGGCCACTTCCAACTTTCCAACTGGGCATGCACAGAAATTGGCAGAACACTATCAGCCAGCATTGTGTGGTTCTGCAAGTTTCCTTGGGCAAACATTTAACTGTGTTTTTGGGGATGATTTTCATTCAATTCATATCTCTCAATTAAGACTGCCAGTATTGTACAGTAATTTTCTGTTTGCGGAACGAAATCAATCTTTAAAAACTTGTGCCAGGTATGAGAGATGATATCAGCATGAAACTCTGGTCGTCATTCTCCATCTCTAGCAATGTGAGAGTTGCCAATCCTCTTGATTTTCAGATTCTCGCTGCTTTGATGGTTGAGTTTGGTTCCACTGCACGAATCATCGACGTCCAATTGGGGTTAGCATGTGTCCTTTACATCTGAACTTTTATCCTCTTTAAGCAAGGACTGATGAGAGTTGAATTATTGACATGGTAGCACTTTTGAAATCAAGAAAAATGAGTGTATTAATAACGTCTTCAGTGGTTATGCTCTGAAAAGATTGCAAACTCTCTTATTTGCAGAGAAAGTGCAGGAGGATTTCTCAAATATACCTGGTCTGTCAATGCTGGCTACACACTTGACTTGGGGAGACTGATGAGGCTATTGGCTCAACTAATCGAAGGCGATGCACTCTTGGATCTGAGTGGAGTCCCGGTAGCAGGTATGTAACTATGCATTTCCAGTAGGGATTTCAGCCAAGTTGTCAGATAACTGCAATAGTATGCAGACATTCAGCATTTGCCATGACTGAAGGTATCTAGCTTGCTTGACGAGGGTGGGGATTTTCTGCTATTACCAATGTGTAACTGTCGATTCTCTTTGCTTTCAGTTGACCTTTCCAGCCTGATTGGTGGACATGGCCTGATTGGTGGTAAGCATAACAACTTGTGTCACTTTGGGGCCTCCCTTTAATTGAATGTACCTCAGTGCTGCCAAATGTAGCTTTGTCCCAACTCTTGTCAGAAAATTGAGCAAACGTCATCATGCCTCAGGCAAGTTATGGAATAGGCTTCATATCATATCATGTCATGTGTAGAGCCTCAATGAAATCAATAATACAGGCATGCACTCGTGCGGGAACGTACCTGACGGCCCTGCAAGCAATATAGGTTTCTAAAAAAAAGGACGTGAGCAGTGGAAAAGAAATTAATCACAAGAGACGGATCATCTTGGCAAAACAATGAAAAGTATTTCCTTTTTCTTGTGTGATATCCTAATCGGTTATTGTGTTATAATTGCGTCTTTTCTCTCTGCATGTGTCCTCAGCTCTGGACACGCCAAGCCCGTTGAGGTTCAGCTATACAGCCAGCGGTGTTGTCTATGCAGTGCAATATACTCAGCCAACCTCAACTGAGTACCTGAACCTGGTCGCTCCTCACCAGGAAATTGTAAGTGAATAACAGTTTCAGGGAAGACGCTGAAACTCATGTTCATTTTTGTATGTTGCAACATACTCACAAGTCTAGAGGGTTGGCTGTTGAAGGCCACTTCCAACTTTCCAACTGGGCATGCACAGAAATTGGCAGAACACTATCAGCCAGCATTGTGTGGTTCTGCAAGTTTCCTTGGGCAAACATTTAACTGTGTTTTTGGGGATGATTTTCATTCAATTCATATCTCTCAATTAAGACTGCCAGTATTGTACAGTAATTTTCTGTTTGCGGAACGAAATCAATCTTTAAAAACTTGTGCCAGGTATGAGAGATGATATCAGCATGAAACTCTGGTCGTCATTCTCCATCTCTAGCAATGTGAGAGTTGCCAATCCTCTTGATTTTCAGATTCTCGCTGCTTTGATGGTTGAGTTTGGTTCCACTGCACGAATCATCGACGTCCAATTGGGGTTAGCATGTGTCCTTTACATCTGAACTTTTATCCTCTTTAAGCAAGGACTGATGAGAGTTGAATTATTGACATGGTAGCACTTTTGAAATCAAGAAAAATGAGTGTATTAATAACGTCTTAAGTGGTTATGCTCTGAAAAGATTGCAAACTCTCTTATTTGCAGAGAAAGTGCAGGAGGATTTCTCAAATATACCTGGTCTGTCAATGCTGGCTACACACTTGACTTGGGGAGACTGATGAGGCTATTGGCTCAACTAATCGAAGGCGATGCACTCTTGGATCTGAGTGGAGTCCCGGTAGCAGGTATGTAACTATGCATTTCCAGTAGGGATTTCAGCCAAGTTGTCAGATAACTGCAATAGTATGCAGACATTCAGCATTTGCCATGACTGAAGGTATCTAGCTTGCTTGACGAGGGTGGGGATTTTCTGCTATTACCAATGTGTAACTGTCGATTCTCTTTGCTTTCAGTTGACCTTTCCAGCCTGATTGGTGGACATGGCCTGATTGGTGGTAAGCATAACAACTTGTGTCACTTTGGGGCCTCCCTTTAATTGAATGTACCTCAGTGCTGCCAAATGTAGCTTTGTCCCAACTCTTGTCAGAAAATTGAGCAAACGTCATCATGCCTCAGGCAAGTTATGGAATAGGCTTCATATCATGTCATGTGTAGAGCCTCAATGAAATCAATAATACAGGCATGCACTCGTGCGGGAACGTACCTGACGGCCCTGCAAGCAATATAGGTTTCTAAAAAAAAGGACGTGAGCAGTGGAAAAGAAATTAATCACAAGAGACGGATCATCTTGGCAAAACAATGAAAAGTATTTCCTTTTTCTTGTGTGATATCCTAATCGGTTATTGTGTTATAATTGCGTCTTTTCTCTCTGCATGTGTCCTCAGCTCTGGACACGCCAAGCCCGTTGAGGTTCAGCTATACAGCCAGCGGTGTTGTCTATGCAGTGCAATATACTCAGCCAACCTCAACTGAGTACCTGAACCTGGTCGCTCCTCACCAGGAAATTGTAAGTGAATAACAGTTTCAGGGAAGACGCTGAAACTCATGTTCATTTTTGTATGTTGCAACATACTCACAAGTCTAGAGGGTTGGCTGTTGAAGGCCACTTCCAACTTTCCAACTGGGCATGCACAGAAATTGGCAGAACACTATCAGCCAGCATTGTGTGGTTCTGCAAGTTTCCTTGGGCAAACATTTAACTGTGTTTTTGGGGATGATTTTCATTCAATTCATATCTCTCAATTAAGACTGCCAGTATTGTACAGTAATTTTCTGTTTGCGGAACGAAATCAATCTTTAAAAACTTGTGCCAGGTATGAGAGATGATATCAGCATGAAACTCTGGTCGTCATTCTCCATCTCTAGCAATGTGAGAGTTGCCAATCCTCTTGATTTTCAGATTCTCGCTGCTTTGATGGTTGAGTTTGGTTCCACTGCACGAATCATCGACGTCCAATTGGGGTTAGCATGTGTCCTTTACATCTGAACTTTTATCCTCTTTAAGCAAGGACTGATGAGAGTTGAATTATTGACATGGTAGCACTTTTGAAATCAAGAAAAATGAGTGTATTAATAACGTCTTCAGTGGTTATGCTCTGAAAAGATTGCAAACTCTCTTATTTGCAGAGAAAGTGCAGGAGGATTTCTCAAATATACCTGGTCTGTCAATGCTGGCTACACACTTGACTTGGGGAGACTGATGAGGCTATTGGCTCAACTAATCGAAGGCGATGCACTCTTGGATCTGAGTGGAGTCCCGGTAGCAGGTATGTAACTATGCATTTCCAGTAGGGATTTCAGCCAAGTTGTCAGATAACTGCAATAGTATGCAGACATTCAGCATTTGCCATGACTGAAGGTATCTAGCTTGCTTGACGAGGGTGGGGATTTTCTGCTATTACCAATGTGTAACTGTCGATTCTCTTTGCTTTCAGTTGACCTTTCCAGCCTGATTGGTGGACATGGCCTGATTGGTGGTAAGCATAACAACTTGTGTCACT